>CM046658.1:58896959-59496959 GCA_025594165.1 Tamias sibiricus
TCTATATCTATGAGCAATGCATTATCATAAGGGGGATTATCCCCATTATCAATGGGGATAATGATAGACCCTGCCACATAGAATTATTATTAGACAAAAATTAGTTCATTGTATATAGTGTTTAGAACAGTGTCTGGCACCCAGAAAGCAATAAATAGATGTTAGCTGTTTTTGTGTATTTTCTGCCTATTTTCTTGATTCCTTACATCACTAGACTTGACCCTCAATGCCTGTCACAGGACAGGGGCTCAAAAAATATTTATTGAGAATGAATACATAAAGAAAGAAATGTAATGCAATAAATTGGAAGGAAAAGGGGCGAAAGATTGCTGTCCTTCCTTGAAAAACAGGCTTCCTGGAGTCTGTCTTGACAAGGAGTTTGCTTCTGGGGTCGGAGAAACTGAGTGACTTCACAGCTGCCCAGCTGTTACAGCTTCGGGAACTTGAAACAATGTCCATGGGACCAAAATTTATTTCAAAATCTGTGATGCCAATCTGAACTGCCATCTGCGCAAACAGAAAATTGAGCTTATAAAAGAGCTTTTTCCATTCTCTTGGGCTATGTGACTATTTCTCTGGAAGGCAAAGGCAAGCCTAAACCTCCAGAGTTCTCAATTTTTTGCTTTTGCAAGACAGATCCACCGAAAGAGCCAGTCATCCTGCCAGGGACAGGACACAGTGACTTCCTTTTAGCCTTAAAGGAACATGGGCTCATTGCACGGAAGGAAACAAACACTGTAAGTGTGGTGCATGAGCATTGGTAGAGTCTCTTCGTGTATTTGTAAACTTGTAGACTGCAGGCAGTCAGTGCCACGGGCACCTTCGTTTCTTTGTGCAGCTACACAGGGTATTTGCCTTGACAAACAGCTAATCTTCCAGTTCTTTGAAATTTCCAGTTCTGCACCATGTGTGTATGCACACACAGGCACACCTGAGCATTGGTTTGTTACTTTTCTATACCAGGGAAAAATAAGGGTTCTTTGCATATATTTTGTCAACACAATGGGGCTCTGTTCTCACTGACCTGCTTTTCCATTATTCCTTTCCTCTTTCATTGCAAGTGTAGCCTGTCTGCCTCTTTTCACCCACAGATCATTTTCTAGGCCTTTCCGAGTTAGTCCCCTCTCCATGCCCCTCACACTTCCCAGCCAACTTCTGTATAATATTCTCAGTCTACTTTAAAGTTTTATCTCTGGAAATGAGTAATTGCTCACTTCATTCATGTTGTATTGGACTGTACATGTCCTGTGTTTTCCTACATTGTTCACCTATGTGTTCAGGTGGTATGTATTCCTTAAGCCAAATCCTTTAATTATGGCCTGACACTGGGAGGCAAGGAGTTACTCTTGTAAATAAGACCTGCTCTCTGATCCTGAGATTGCACCTTCTGGAAATAGGAGTATGATACATGATGATGACCATATCAGCCAGGGTCTTCCAGAGCTAGGACTGGAGCTGTGGCTTGCTTGGCACCAAGTAAGAGTGCTACAGATGATACCCACCTGTTCTAAAGGTACATTCCCAGGTAATAATATTTGCATCTGGTGTTCCAGTCACTTGGCTTTCTCTGGACAACACAAGTGACTTCCTGTACTACATTTAAGCTTTTCCATATTCTAGAATTAGAATTTAGGGGAAAGTAGGAGAAAATGTGCTTTGAGTTCTCATCTCCTTTTAGAGAATTGAGCCAACAGGGAAGTGACTGTGCCTTCCTCTCTTCCAGGAGTGAGTCTCCCACTGGTAGACTGTAGGGTTTGGGAGTAGGCAATCTTGGCAGGGAGAGAAGGAATTTTTAGGGCAGAGCAGAGCCTACCCACTGCATGAAAGCTGTCCCTGGCATCTGACATCACAAGGATAGATTTAGATTTTTGATCTATAGTGAAACCGGGATATCCCTTGCATGAACACAAGGAGGCAGCTGCCCAGTTTTAGGCTGGCTCTGGAAAGTCCCATTGTGAATAATTTGCTTTGTTCAAGTTCTCTACCTCAGGTGAAACTGTGTGATTTAGGAGAAAGAGCACTGGGCTGGAGACCAAAAAACCTGAATTGGAGTCCTGCTGCTAATCAAGAGTGTGATCTGAGGTCAATCCTTTAACCCTCCCAGACTTGGTCATCTTCATTTTGAGTCTTTGAGTCTAGAATCCAATTCACAGAGCCCTCAATCTTCTAGAATGGCCCATGACCTAGACGCAGTGTTATGGGGGTATTGAGATGGAAAATTCTTTTTCAGAAAAGAAATAGCCCCAGAGCTAGTAATTGGGGAATCTGAAGTTCCATCGAGCCAAGGTGTTCTTCTGACTCCAAACCTTGGTCTTTTTGCATCCTTCACTCCCACTCTGACATCAGGGTCAACTATGATTCCATAAATCAGGGTGTCTTTAATGTTTTCCAAATCCCTAAATTTTAGCAAATCTTTAATGAGTGCTTAGGAGTGCTAGAGAAACAAAAAGAAAAGGGACCTGGTGCCTTGTTTACACTTAAAAGCATTTTTGTAGGGAGATTCTGAAGCCAAACTGCCTCAGTTTAGATCCCAATTATACTACTTTTTAAGCTAATTACATTTTTAAAATTTTCCACACCCCAGATTTTCTTCTTTCTCATTTTCTTCATCCTTTTTGTTATAAAGGATGTTATAAAGGATGAATGTTATGTCATATAATACACTGAAAATAGTGCCAGTCAGAGTCATGATGGAATACACCATTGATGTAGTTGTGACAATTGTGTATTTGTCACCACCACCCCCCCCCCCCCCGAGCCAGGCATCTCAGGAAGTTGAAACTGGATCTTGTTCATTATCACTTAACATATGATTATTAGAAACAATTATCAAAAATATTCCTAATGCTTCTGTTACATGCAAAGCCCTCTGATAAATCCTCGGTAGAAACCAAACTTTTCAGAACTTTGGAAAACAATTACCATGCCTTAGAGCTTCTATTAGCGTAATTTGGAGGCTTTTTCTTCTTAAATATCCTTCTTTCTTTCTTCTGTTTTTCTTTCTTTCTTTCCTTCTTTTTCTTTCTCTTTTCTTCCCCCTTGTTTAGAAAGGATTATGAATGAGGAGGGAGACATTCCAGTATACACTGACTAACTTAAGCAGGTGAGCTGTCCTGGAGGGGGTGGTTAGCAGCAAGCTAATAGGAAGGTTAGTCTTTCTTAGGAACTTTGGTCAGACAAGAGAGTGTCATCTGCTTTAAATAGGTTTTCTATATCAGAGAGAGAGAAGAGAGAGACTCATCCTCTCATTCACTCACCGTCTAGTTCACTAATCCATTCACTCTAAAAGCACCTAGTGAGTACTCACCACAACAACCTGAATCAGGCATTGTTGTGGGTCATGGAGACACAGGTATGAGTAAGCCATAGTTTCTTCCCTGAAGGAGCTCATGGTTTTATGGGCAGACAAACAGAGGTTGATATATAATACAGTGTGATAAGAATTTGCCAGAAGCATGAATAAAGTGCTCTGGAAGGATAGAAGGTAGATAGCTAGAAGCAGAATCCTATCTTAGGTAAAAAATAACACTTTGTACAGGGCTATGCCTAGGAAATTTACAAATTGGGTTTCATTGAATTATAAGAATTAGTATTTCTTGCAGCAGCATCCTTCTTACATGGCTAAAATTTTAAAGTCATTTCAGTTCAAGTCAGCACATTCATTGAGCAGCTATTCTAAGCAAGTAAATTAGGAGAATACACATTAATTTTGACCAGGGCCACTAGGATGAGGAATGTGCAGGATATACAATTTGAGCTCTACCTTGAGGGATGGGTGAGATTTCAAAGACAAAGTAAGAAATACTATTTAAGAAAGCAGACCATGTTCAAGCAAAGGTGTGGAGGCCCTAGGAGTGTGGGTTGTTACTAGAATGAAAGCCATCCTGAGACATCTGTGAGGGTAGGGGATAGGGCAAGAGGTTGGGCAGGAAGGATAGGTAGGAGAAAACTAGAGGGTTTGGTATATCTATCACACAAGCTGAGCTTTTATTTCATGTGCAGTGAGGAGACACTGATATTTGTTCAAGAGGGTAGTACATTACCAGAGTTGTGGTTTGGGGGACGGTTGATGTAGCATTGCTGTGGTGACAGAAAACAGAAGCAAACCTGAAGTCAGATGACGTGAGAGAGATATATGAAGTCCAGTTCAGCCATCAGTTAGTTGTGTGATCTTGAGCAAGTTTGAAACCATTTCTGAGCTTCGCCTCCTCCTATATACTCTAATCAAGGTGAACCCCGTTATAAACAACAGCAGCAACAATCACAATAATTTTTATTGATTGCTACTTTCTGAGCAGCATTGTGCTAGGCCATTTACTTGTAATGTTTAAGCCTCAAAACAACCTTAAAAAGTCCCTTAAAAAGTTCAGTACAAATTAACCTATATGGCCCACCAGTGCCCTTCTTAAATATCTATACAAGAATCCCGAAAACATATGTCCACAAAAAGTCTTGAACACAAGTGATATTACAAGTCTTCCCTAAAAAGTAGTAGAGAGCTAGGATGCAGTATTCTCCCTGCCTGAACCTGAGCCTGCGCCCTTGGCCACTGTCCATATTGTATCCTCCCTAAATTCAGCCAGTGGTTGTGAGAATTGAATTGAACATAAAATGAACGTTTGGTCACATTATGCACCGAGCAGGCCGTGGCTGGCTCTCAAACAATCATAGCTCACTCTGACTTGGGCGGCCACTGGCCAGATGGAGTGGAGGGCTGCACAGTGGTCCTGGCTGGAAATACCCAAAGCCTGCCCAGGATGCTGTTGGGAGAAAGAACAGAAGATGTAGCTGAAGCCAAGCGTGGCTGTGCTCTCACTTCTTCTAGACTTTCATTTCTCTAAACGAGCCTTTGAGAGACTTGGTTCTTTTACCAGGGAAGACAAAGAACAGAGGTCTTCCCTTCCTTTGGCAAACAGCTGACACACTTTCCCATCATAAACTTTGTCATTCAGGATGTAAAACCAAATCCAACCACCCAACCCAGCCAGAAGGTTAGATAAATAATTACTAAATAAACAAGAGTAGTTCTTCTCCCCACACGAGTCTGTGTAGAAGAGGCCACGTGCTTCTGCTAATTGAAGTCTACTAGTCAATTTTTCTTCCTGTTTAAATCTTTTTGGTGGGGGAGAGGGCTACTTAAGGTTATTAGCTGGAACTTTGAGAAACTAGAAAGTTTTATGTTTTGCTTTACATTTTCCTATCACGAGCCCCATTATTAATGATAGTTATGAATCACAGGTAAGGGAGCACACCTCGCATTTCCTCTTTTATTTTGAAATGCTGTTGAAACTCCAAAGGCAGAAATGTAACCCACAGCTTTGGCAGATGCAGAATGAGGTGACTTAATGGGGTTTTTCCCACATTACTTTCTATGTCTGATACTTTGTGGCACTGATGTGCCTGCCACATTGTGAAACTTCATTATTAATAAATCCACATTTCCCAAAAACAAACAAGACAGTATGGCAAACATTGGGTTTGCTCTGCATACATCTGAGTTGGTTTTTCATCATTTCCTCTGACCACTATACTGGAGCTTCCCCATTGCATGGGTGAAAAATAAATGCGAGAATTCACAGTTTGCCTATTTTGGCAAAATAAACATGGGACAATTTGTGGTCACAGAGTCAGGACTTCTTGTTCCGGAGGACTTGGTAGCCAGCGGATGGGGCTGTGAGCTTCCTTAGGGAGGACAATATTGAATCTGGAAGTGCGCAGTACTTAGCCCATGTGGTAGAGAGTTCCAAATACTCCATGGTTTTATGACATTAAGTCTTTGAGTCACTGTCCCCAAAAAGCCAGGAAAAGCCAGTGTATGTCTGCCCTGGTAATTAAATGTTCAAGCTTGAAGAAGCTTGGAGAAATCTTAAATGCAGCAAAACTAATACTGCCAGCTTCTTCGCTGCTATGAGAACTCAACCAAGTCACAACATATTCAAAATACCTAGTTCTTTGACAGTAACTTTTAACAAGACCCAAGCACTGTGGGCAACATAGAGTCTCTGTCCTAAGAGATGCCAGTGAGTGCCAGTGGGGGGCCTTTACATGACAATAAAATTGGTAAGTGGTAGTTTTCTCCTCAGTGAAGAGCTTCAGAGCTGTTCTGCACCCTCAACTGGCAAGTTGAATTAATCTCTGAACCCAACCATTTTGATTTAACTTTATCAGAAGGGAAATGGAAAGGCAATGAGTTTTGGAAACTAGTAAATCTGCATCTCACATTGCCTGTGTGTTAGGTGGAGTTTGAAGTCACTGAGGACAACATCTGTTTAAACACTGGGTAGCTCAGAAGCTGGCACAATTCCTCACATTTAGTAGGTACTCAGTAAATATTTGATGCTGAAAATATAAGTTAATGGTATAGTGCCAGCAAAGATAGCCTTTGAGTCTCTATTCCTCCTGGTAAAATAGAAGTCATCACACATTCTTCAGAGGAGCTGAGAGGTGACCTTTGATGGTGGGTGAAGATGAAGATTCTGGAGCTTCCTTTCCTGGGCCCAAATTCTGGCTCATTATATGTCAGCTCTGTGATTATGAGCAAATAACTTGTCTTTGCTTCAGTTTACCACACTCAAATAAGGATAATTGTACTACCTGCCTCTTAGCTTTATTGTGAGGGTGAAATTAATTAATACACTTCTTAGACTAGGGCCTTGTGCATATTATGTTCTATGAACATGCTTTTTAAATTAAAGTAAACAGAAATTTGGTTTGCCATGAGAATTAATGAGTGTTACTATTACAAAAGACCTAACATTGCCAGTCACAAAAAATCCTATATGAATAGTAAAGAACTTTATGTTTGTTGCCATTTCCTAAATCAGTGCCTGGCTTGGAATAAATACACAAAATAGAGGATAAGTATTGATCAAGTGCTATCAAGAACATTTTGTGAGTTAGAAAGATGGGGAAGGGTTTCATCAAGGACAAGGAACTCACGCTGGACCTGGGTTAGGGATTAAATGGCAGGGGCAGGGAGTTCACAGAGGAGGCATATACTCTGCAAAAGCTGGAGGAAGGAAGGATCAGGTCACAGTCACAAGATGCTCAATCACCCACAGGACTTGGCCCCAGTTTCTGGGAGAACAATTTGTCATGGTCCAACTTTTTAAGCAAGTTTGGCCAAACCTCTGCTTTAGTTCTATGGTTCCAACTGCTGAATATTAACACTTTGACGGCTGCTTACTTACTGAGTTACTCATGGAGAAAGTACGTATGTAGTTCCGATGCATTCTGTTGGGCAGTGGTGAGTAATATAGAAATGGACCTCATCCCTTTGACCCAAAAGTGAAAGACAGACTATAAACAAGAAAATTAGAAACTAATTTTGGCTAAGTTCTTTAAAGGATATTAAGGGATTACAGCAGTAGCAAATAATAAGAGGTGACAGAGGATTATTTAGATGGGAAAATGGAAGATGATTTTTCCAAGGAGGTGATTTTTTTCACAGAGGCTAGAAAGCTAAAAAGGAATAAGGTACTGTTCTGGCAGAGGAACACTTCAAAGGCCTTGAGAATGGTCTGTTTTAGAAAGAAGACCAATGTGGCCAGAGTGGGGTGAGCTGGGAATAAGTGCTGGAAAATGGAGTTGATGGTGCATGGGTAGTGCCAAAGCTTGTGGGGTCGCACAAGCCATGGTAAGCAGTGTGGATTATATTCAAACAAATAAGAAACTGCTCTAATAATTGGAAAAAAAATTATACATTTTGTTGAAACTCTCTCATGCTTTAATGTATATGATAAATTGGACTGCAGGGGAAAAAGGGGTGAGAGGAATGTTAAAGCAATGGGGCTTCCAGGCTGTGTTGAGAATTCACTGGAGATTTGAAATCAGGAATACAAAATGAATTAACATGTAATACAAGTGGTTCATCATAGCATCCAGCAATCAGATTTCAGCGGCTTGACTTATTTGATGCCTAATTTGGAGGTAGGAATGATTGCCAGTGCCAGGAGTAATAAGCAAGCACATTAGAATCCTCTACTAGTATCCTAGTATTTTCATGAGGTTGCTTTGGAGACTTGGCCACAAGGAGCCTTCCACCCACCATGCTGGTCCTCCATCCTAGTTGTGAAAGAGGAACCATGCTGTTTATGGTTATGCAGAGTGAACTGCAGCAGCCCATCAGGAGACTGTTAGAGACTGATTGGTGAATGTGAGCTTTATACTATAAGACGTCCAAGCTGAGCATTCAGTCCTGATCTACCTCACAGCTTGCCAGGGTGCTCAGTGTGGCAAGGGTGCCTCCTCTACCCAGGAATTCACCAGCAGCTCTCCCATTTGTCAAAATTTCATGAATGGGGAAGGGGTGCTAAATCTGTACTTGACACATAATGCTTTAGAATTACAACAAATAGAAATAACTAATATATAGATCAGGGCTAAGTGCTTTTATAGGTGGTATCACTTGTAATCTTTACAACAGCACAGTCAGGTAACAATCCTTATAATCTCTACATTAGCAATAAGAACACTGAACTTTATGGAAATTAACTATTTTTTTCAAGATAGGAAACTAACAAGTAAAGAAGTCAAGAGTAGAAACAAGGCAGTCTGAGTCCAGAGCCTCAGATCTCTCAACAAGGATAGTGTGACAGCAAGTCAAGGAGCATATTTGACAGATCAAGTTGCTACACGTATCCTCCTGTTGCCATTCCACACATTTTACCAAAGAAAGGCATGGGGTTTATTTCCAACTATATGAAGACCAATTTCTATTCTCTGATCTTCTTGAAAATAAGGGACTAATTTATTGGGGGCAATTAGAGAATTAGTCAATTTTATACATATTTTTCCTTTCTTTTGGAGTAACCAGCCTATTAAAGAGAAAAGTTTATGAGTTACTGGTTTTCCTGCAAGCCTGGTAACCTACATTAGGAATTTCCCCTGAAGTCAAATGTGCTGAAATGTAACATAGTACAAGCCAAGCTCCATGGGCCCTAAGAACTGGTAATGACCTCACCTTTTCCCACTATGTAATTATGAATTGAGATTTGATCTTTAAAAGAAATTCCAGATGATTAAAGTAAATAAGAAAAATTTTGGTCTCAAAATATCTGGGCATTTTAACTAGATTATTTGTGGATATATTTGTGGATAAGCTCTCAATGACTACGTACTTTGGGGTAGTTGCAGCCTGTGAATTATTTTTTCTCTATGTGAAGGATGCATACATTTTCCTGGATCCACCCTCATTCTCTACATACAATCAGAGAAAATGCTACCTATTAGGATTGAACTTGAGATTTCAATTTCTGTAATAGGATCTGGGGACTCTGAATTTTTAAATAAAGCCCCAAATGATTCTTATATGAATTCAAGCTTAAAAATGAATAAACATCCTTTAATCATTTTATTCCTTCCCTATCCTTTCCATATTGAAAATAACTAAATGATATTGTCTAACAGGTTTGACTGTCACTGCAGTGATAAATAATAAAAGCCAATATCTGATTGCATGCTTGCTCTGAGCCCACTGGTGCTTTATGTTCCTCTTTCACATATAACAAATTCTTAGGCAGAGGCTATTACTAGCTCTATTATAAAATAAGGAAAATGAGATGAAGGGAGGTTGAGGTCACACACAGTTGTTACTAGAAGGCAAAATGAGAACTGAGAATGTCACTATACCCTTTGAAGGTCAAATCATTTATATCCAGACATGTATATAAATCACAGCTTTACTACTTGCCAGCTTAAATATGAAGTTAATAATACTGACTTTGCATGGTTATTGTAAAAAGGCCAGAACAATACATATAAAGCATCAGGTACACACCTACCAGGTTATAGATGTTCATTAAGTGGTGGCTGTCATTATTAAATGGAGTGAGCTGCAAGGTCAAGCAAGTACTCCATGACTTTGATTGCCATAATGAGTAAACACACAATTTAAGTACTTGTCCCATATAAAACACTGTCTTAAATGTCCCAGTTACTCTGATAATCAGCACTACCTCCTCCTACCCTTTGGTCTTTTAGATGTGATCAGTGCCTGAGACTCCCTAAGATACTACGTAATTCCAAAAGTGACATAAATATTTCTGTTGTTTCTCTGTCCTTTCTAAGTAAGTTTGAATGAAGTCCCTTATTTTAATGGATTTAGATATTGATGTTTGCAAAGGGCTAGAGCTCCCTGGGGGTGAGTTGAAAAAACAAACTCAGCTGGAATGTTTGGTGACCCAGAAGCCCAGACCTGCTATAATAACCTATTTGGGGATGGCATGGTAACCTCTGGCCCATGGCATTTGGCTTAGTGGTTCTGATTGTGACATATGATGATTCAGGTTTTCTCAGGTACACAGGAGAGCTTCACAAATGACCTTTATTGAGGTTCTTGAGTTCAGGCAAGAAAGGAAGGAGAGGAACACTAGGCACTGTAAACAAAGCAGCTTTCTTTTTACATGGCATGTTTGGACAAGTGTCCCCTCACATGCAGCAGCCTTTTGCTATGGGACTCTTGGAAAAGTGACTAAAATGTGACAGAAATGTAGAGCAAATTTGAAATCCCCTGGGAAATCACCCTTCTAAGCAAATGTTAGCCATAGGTTTGTAGCTCAATGAGTTTATTTCTGGTCATTCACTTCTTTGCTCACTCTTTTTCTTTATGATTATTTTAAAGTTGGTTGAATTGAATATTTACTGAATACCTGCTGTATACATTGCATGTACTATGCTAGGTATATGGAGGATAGAGTCTGGGCTAAAATCATGGACCCTCGCTGGGATTCATCCTTCTGATCTGTCAAGTAGAAATTTGGACTACATCTGTTAACTCCCAAGTTCTGTGAATAGCTTAATAAAGCAATATTTCAC
Source organism: Tamias sibiricus (assembly GCA_025594165.1). Lineage (NCBI taxonomy): Eukaryota > Metazoa > Chordata > Mammalia > Rodentia > Sciuridae > Tamias > Tamias sibiricus. Next base: position 58,907,775 of record CM046658.1, read on the forward strand.
CATTGCATCTTCAAATTTTGAAAGAAGAAGAAGAAAAAAAAACACACTTTAGGAACCAGAGAAAATAAGACTTGATGAAATTGTATTAGCCAATAGATACGTAAAAAAGCACAGAATCTTAAGCAAGAGGCCATTCAAAAACACATAAATTCTGAGTATGTGATATTCAACCATATACCTGCCTGATAAACTCTGGATCATATGATCTTGAAGATTTCTTTCAAGTTCAAAAATCTGTGAATCTATGACAACTCCTCATGATAGAGGTGCTGCTTTTCTGGCTCAGGGAAGAGAGAGACAGTCTTGGAAAAGGATAAACCATTAAGACTTGGAGGATAATAAGTCGTTTACAGCATCAACTTCTGATTGTTTATTCATACATAAATGTGTGTACTAACCTCCAAAACACAATCTTCTGATAAACTCTACTGATAACCAGCCATGAAATCTAATTAATTTAGGCCCAGAGTGAATTTTTGACTCATGTTTTATCACTCTTTTTAGTCTTCATAGCCCGAATAAGCCAGATAATTTAGTTAAGAAATATTTATTAAACTACTTCTGTAGATATTTTTCTTTGACCCTTTTGCTTTGCAAACAGGTCAGTCATAAATATAAAAGAAGCAATACAGTTCAAATTCTTCCTTTCTAAAGCAATATTTTGTATATATGTTCTTTACATATTCACTAATTTTGCTAATTCAGGGTCATCAGATGAAAGAGAAGAGAAATAAAACACAATCCAGGAAAAATCAAAGAGCAGAGAAAGTAGAAAGACGTTTACTGAATTAGAAGAGAAAGTGAGGAATAAAATCCAAAAGGGATTTTTAGGGAAAAATCCCCCAGCCCCTTAAAGGAAACAACCACAAAGGTACAGCATAGGGTGTATTTATGAGTCATTCCTTGGCTCCATACCTGGGTGACTCATGTAGTAAAAAACAGTGCTGGGTCTGAGACCTTTTTAAAGGCCCCAAACTTTCTTGGAATTATTTGCAGCTTAATTTTGTATATGTTTTTTTTTTCCCTCATTTCTTTATAATGGAAATAGTAATTGCTTATCAGAAATAGCCCTGATATTACAGTTTATCTGTATAGCCCCTTGAGACTTAAAATTAGATCGTGGACTTTGAAATATGGACAATGTTTAAAAAAGTGGGACAGGTTTGTTCCTAGCAGCCTCTTTGTCTCTCAGAGGAACAGATAGATAGCACAGGCCCATGGAAGGTGTGGACTGGATGAGCGGCTTTCAAACATTTTTACCATGACTCACAATAAGATGTGTAGTTTTACCTCAAGACTTAGTCCCCACGTGTCCCTGTGTTTTATGAAATAATACTTACCTTTACAACATATGTTATGCCTGATATTTTCTATTCTGTTCCATTTTATTCTTTTGTTGTTTTTAAACGAATGCTGGCCAAGATATATTAAATAGATTTTATAACTCACTACTGGATATCTAAGTGCATCTACCAATGAAGTCCCCCCCCCCCAAGAATACACATGGCACTGGCAAGTAAATGGATGGAGTTGGAGAATATCATGCTAAGCGAAGTAAGCCAGTCCCAAAATCCAAAAGCCGAATGTTCTCTGTGATAAGTGGATGCTGATCCATAATGGGGAGGGAGGACGCATGGGAAAAATGAAGAAACTGTGATTGGGCAAAGGGGATGGAGGGAGGGGCAGGTGCATGGGGGCAGAAAAGATGGTAGAATGAGATGGACATCATTACCCTAGGTACGTGTATGGCTGCATGTATGGTGTGACGCTTCGTTGTGTACAACCACTGAAATGGAAAGTTGTGCTGCAGTTGTGTACAATGAATCAAAATACATTCTGCTCTCACATATTCCTAGTTAAAATTAATTAATTAATTTTAAAAAATACAGCACAGCCAGTTTTCAGAAACACCTCTCACTCTCCATCCTTCCTGCTACAGTACTTGCAGTGCCTCCAACACCACGCCGTCTTTCACTTCCCGCAGCCATTCTCTGCTCAGAGATTCAGTACTTTCCCACTCCACCTCCCCTTTCCTCACCAGGCAATTCCAGCAGGTGAAGGCTCAAGGGGTTGGGGGTGGTCAATACGCCTTCCTCTCAGGCTGTTTAGCTGTTTATTTGTTTTCAACATTCTCCTGATCATTCTGGGCTTATCTTTTTCTCAACCTTAACATGCTATGTTGTAATGATCCATTGATTTGCTTTTCCTTCCCACTAGATTCCTTGAAGGCAAAAGCCATGTCTTATTTTATATCTGTAAGTATTGGTCTAATGCTTAATACTTGCCTGATTAATAAATTTCAGATAAATGAGAATGTCCTATTGATAGGCTCTTGGTATTGGAGTAGGCTGACTTTTTGATAAGCGATAGTCTGTTTACCACAAACAAAAAACATGCTTTTATGAAGAATGTTCATTTGGGGCTGAGTTTGTGGCTCAGTGGTAAAGCACTTGCCTAGCATGCGTGAAGCACTGGGTTCAATCCTCAGCACTACATAAAAATAAAGGTTATTGTGTCCACCTACAACTAAAACAAATATTTAAAAGAAAAAAAAAAGAGTATTCATCTGCATTGCAGTGCTGACCCCACTGGAGTCCTTTGTTGTTATTGTTGTTGTTGTTGTTGTTGCTACTGCTGCTAACAGGAGATCGCATAGCAATGTAGTTAAGAACTCATACTCTGGAGCTGCATTGAATTGGATCTCAGTCAAGTCAATCAATTGTTTTAAAATCTTGGTTTCCTCATCTGCAAAATAAGAATAAAAATCTTCTCTCGCTATTGTTAGGATTCTGTGGATATTGTTGGATAACGGCATATAACTCCATGAGGGCAGTTCTTGTCACTTTGATTTACTGTCATAGACTTAGAAGTGGAACGAACAAATGTTTAATTCATGGCAGTCCTGATGGGGGTGAACCTCTCACCAACTTGTGTGCAGGATTCCTTGGCATATATGTGATGTGCATAAGAATCACTTACGTTCTATGTGATCAGAAGTTGAGCTCCCACCTGCGAGGCACTGCTCCAGAGCCAACATGCAGTGGGACAGATGCATGTAGAAGCATTCGCCTTCTTCAAGAACGTTGCTTTTCAGGCTGTTTGGCAAGAATCAAGTCTAGTCGTTTCAGGGCTCTTTGATTCTGTGGAAGTTCTGCAATTCTGTTTCTGAGTGTCTGCACATAGATACTCGATTTTTTCCTCTTTTTCTGTCTCTGTTCTTGTCCTCCATCCATTATCATGACACTATTCCCTGCACATTAGATAGACTGCACACAGATTCTGATTCAAAGTACTGGGATGAATTACGAGATTTCTCCGTATTCCTGGAGTTGTTTCCCTCCCTTCCCCTGTGAAGATCTCGTGAAAGATCCACAAGGGTGGGATCTCCATTATTGCCTAATGTCCTTTGCTGCTTCCTATTACATGAATGGATGTTTGTACTCCAGGATTACATTTTGGGTCTTTCCCATTTTTTATTATTTGTTTTGCTTCAAATAACTTGTTGTACCCATAACAAAGGTATCCTTTTGAGCATTTTCAAATTTCATCAGCTTATAGACATCTCTATATATCACATTTCCCAAAATTAAAACACACACTCACACACATACACACATTTCAAAATGCATTTCTCACATTCTTTGACAAGCCAGACTGAATTAAAAGACAGCATTGCTTCATTTCTATAATATGTTGAAGCAATAGGAACAAAAGGAGATCTAGAGAATTCTTACAACCTGCCTTTACTTTCTCATACATTTGTCCTAACAGTTCTGTCATTGTAGAAGTTGTTGTAGAAACTGTTAAGTAGCAGAAATAAACAATTCAGATTACTAGTCCACTATGGTTGCTCGCCTGACAATTCACAGGGTTGAAAAACATTTGACCACAGGGTTGTCCTCTCAGCCCACCCTATTATATATTAAAGTTGACCGATAGCTGTTTTACTCGTTTGTTGATGAACTTAGGTATCATTTGGAAGTACACTCCTTATCACAAATTCTCTGAATGTATACTAAGAGAGCATGTATACAAGAGAAAAGTAAGACCTAAAGTGCTGTTAATTTAATGCCATTTTAAGTTTATCTGTAGAAACTAGATACTTTTGTTCTCATGTTGACTTCTGCTCTCCAATTTAAGTTTACTCCAAAGTCACTGTAGTCACATCATGCTGGATGGGGCTCCTCATTGAAATGTTGAACATAGAAGGAGGAGCATATTTTGAGGGGGAAAGAATACACTTTGCTAAGCAAATTAGGACGAAGGGGAGCTTCCCTGACTATCATTAGTACATAAGTGATTCAGTTCTGGGGGACAGATCGGGGACAGGGTACCTACTAGGGGGCAGAGCTGTCTGGAGCGAAGAGGAGAGCTGACATTTCTGGAACCCTTCTGTGTGCTTTTACAACCTAACCTTGAAACTACAGGGAAGATTATCACACCCATTTTAGAAATAAGTGAACTGCTGCCCATCAAAAAAAAATTTTTTTTGAAGGTCAGACACCTGTCCAAATGCACACAACTCTTATTGGGGCAGATCTAGATTTGAATCCAAGCATTCAAAATTTGTGCTTTTTACAGTCACCACACAATCTCAGAAGGTTCCAGTTAAATCTGTTATGTGGCCAGTCAAGTGTGTGTTGCATTTGACAACTTTTACATTGGCGCTTTACAATTGTTCTCCAACAAATCAAGGGGAAAGGTTCCACACAATGAACTTGAGATACCATCTTTTCAGCCTTCTACTCTGAATGTTTCTGCTGAAGCCATCACTGTGACCTGAATAGTCTCTTAGGTAGACTTGAAAACATTTAGTGAAGTGGAAAGTGTTATGTTCATACTAGCCATTTCTGTAGTACATTTTTTTAAATAATAATAATAAATTTGATTTCTGAATGAAAATATTACAGAGAAAAATAAGATGTTATAATATGAATCCATAAAAAGGCACGAATGCTAACATCAACTAAACGCATATTGGGATCATTCACTCCATGGCACAACCTTGGACATGCACAGGAATCAATTGTTCTTGATTTTTATCTCCTTTAGCCAAGTGAGGAGATTTTCAGGGGTTCTATTTCATTCTCAGAGTCAATGGGCTCACCAGCAAGAAGCAGAGTGAACAACGGAAGCTAATAGTTTATCTGAATAAATCCATTTTCTGTGGATTTTAGTTCTTCTCAAGCCTTCGTGAGAAAAACATTGATCAAAAAACTGAATATTACCTTAGTTTAGTTCCGGGAACCTGCTCAGCACCTGGAGTGCATTCCCAAGTGTAGCTTGGAGTTCCTGGCTGGCTGGACTCCCTTCTCCTTGCCCACCAGGGAACTGAAAATCACATTAGGGTGGAGAGGAAAATATGACCCCAGGTCAGTGCTCAGACATCAGCCAATTCAAGTGCACTTTGTTGATGCTGGACTGCTGGTTTCTCCAGTTCTCCAATGTCATGTGTGCAGGGGGGGAGAGAAGTGACTTCCCTGTGCTTGCATAGCTGATAGAATATGGACTGGAATTCACATCTCCTGACTCCCAGTCCAGAATGGTAGTCACTCACTTATTCATACACTCATCTAACATTTATTGGATGCCAACAGTGTGTGAGTAACTGTGACTTCAAAGATGAATTAGGCTCAGTCCCTGTACTGGAGGCCTTCACCCTGGCTTGTGCTTTTGATTTCCCAGAGGGTCTGAGTTCCATTAGGAATGTGACTCTATGCCAGGCCAGTCTCTCTAACCTGACTGGGTTAGGCAATCACTACTGGCCATATACGGTCACATTTTCAGTAACCAAATGTATTTTTCATAAATGACCTGTTCTATGGGTCTTTTAACTTTCTTACTGTGGTTTCTCACCCAAATGTAGCAGTAATGATGAATAATATTTAAGTTGATGATCTCTGAAGATCAAACTATTACAAAGAGGCTTCATTTTTTCTCTAAAGAGAGGAAAAGAATCTGTGTGTGTGTTTGTGCATGTGTGTTTATGTGTGTGTGCATGGGGTATGGACCACAGTACAAGCCATGAGTATACTGTAGGCCTTTCATGGCTGCAACATTTACTATACCACTAATATTGGATGAGAAGATTTTTTTCAATTAGTAAGTTTTAATAATTTAGGAATACTTTTTGCCCCATCATTTTAAGAACTCAATTTGGAGCTCCTCATTAGAGCAGCAAGCACTCCTCCAGGGCCTGCTGTGTCCCTGCCCTGGAGGAAGCTTAGCCTATCCTCACTGAGTCAGAGATGTGGATCCTCAAACCACTTTCACATTCTTCTGTTATTGTTATTCTTTCTCCATTTGACTAGTAATATTATTACTCCCTCAGAGAGGAGGAAGCCGAGGCCCAGAAGGTTTAGTGACCTGCCAAGACCTCAATACTAGTAAGCAGTAAAGCTGGGGCCAGACCCTGGTCTTCTATCCACTAGAATAGTGCTTTTTTTTTTTTTTTTTCTTTAAATTGCTCTATATTACCCATCCACATTTTTCAAAAACACAGGAGGTATTAGAGAAAGACATTTTTGCAAGCACATAAATGTGACCGCATAATTGAATAATAACAGCAAAGTGAAATGTTAAAGTTCGTTTCAAATGCTACTGAAAACTAGGTCATGAATCCATCCCATAGCCTTTCCTACCCATGGGCATGACTGAACTACTTTCCCAAATGACAGGTTTGAAAGTTATACCTATGTGAGCTGTACCTATCTTTTTCTTGCAGGGATTGCTACTGGACTTCTCCTAGGTAATGACTTTGTGATGGAACAGATACAAGTAATATGGTCACTTAGCTTTTATAACTCTAAAGAAAGCTTCTCCGGAAGCTTGGAGCTTATTGCTCATCCAACTGATCGACTTTGTGTGGAAGGTGGCTGTTAGCTTCCCAAACCACAGAACTTTGTACAGGTCAATTATAGGACACCGAAGGACAGAGAGAGATTAGGACACAGCATTGCTGAGTAAAAACTGGCAAAATTGAGCTGCTTCCGTATTGCGGTACACTGCCCATATTGGTTGCTGGAGGGTTTGAGGAAGGGCCAAAGCAGAATAAATCCTTTGGATTCGGAGATGGGAGATCATGGAAATGCATAGTTCATCCACAAATCAGCACATCGATTCCTATGTGGATGACATTCATAAGATCCTACTCTATACTAGTTTCCCCATTTGTCAAAAGAGAGGGCAGGGGAGAGAATATTACAGAATTTCCCAGTTTGATAAATTTTGTAGATGGTTATCTTTCTGTTATCTGTTACCATGACATGGGTGGTGATGTTATGTGGACTGGGAGAATCTAAAAAATAGGCTTTGGCTTTTGATCACCTATTTGATTAACTGTCAGCAGATGATATTAAAATTAGCTTACACTAGCTGAACAAATCTGGACGGGCAATGGGGAATGGAAACAGGGAGTGTCCTGGGTGGTGGCTGGAATTAAATGAAAAATAATGATCCCTTGTATTTCAGAGGTTGCAAAGCACTTTCCCACACATTGTCTCACTGGATCTCTACAAAGCCCTTTGAGGATATTCTTAGCACCGTTTGACAAATGAGAAATGTGATGTTTTAAAAGGGAATGGGTTTGCCAAAAAAAAAAAAAAAAAGAAAGAAAGAAAGAAAAGAAAAGGCAATACAAAAAGCAGACTAAAAGCCAAAGGTCTTTCTTCATTGTGCAACATACCAGAGGGTGATTATAATCTACTATAAAGCTTTCTATCCTCAGTGAAAAATTGATTGTAGCACACCATCAACAGGCACTCCAGCTATTCTTTCAAGGCCTTCACACCTTCTCTTCTTGTATCTCGCCCTCTTCCAACCTCATTGACTGTGGGACTTCTTCAGCTTCCCCCCTGGAAAGCATATCCTCCAAGAAAACCCAAGGTTTTGTTAGACATACCCATCCTATGTGTTTCTGTGGCACCCAAAGGCGAACCCCACTCTCATCCTTATCACTCTAATTCAATTGCCTGTTAAAATGTAACTCCATCTAGGCACTGACTTGTTATTCACAAGTCAGTCTCAAGTGGTTATTTTTTCACCTTGTAGGCACTAGATAAATGTTTCTTAAGAAAATTCTTCACAGTCTACCGTAGCCACAAGAAAGTTTCATCTCTACATTGTCCTCAGGGTAGGAGGGGATCAAAGTCTCTTTCCCTATCCCACCCCCAGTTATATGAAGCTTTATTAATGGACAAATAAAAGTTGTATATATTTTGGTGTACAATGTGATGTTTGTGATACATTGTGATACATTGTGAAATGATTAAGCTGATTAACATATCCATCACCTCCCCATTGTTTTGAGGGTGAGAACATTTAAGATCTCTTCTCTTAAAAATGTTCAAGTATACAACACATTATTATTAATTATAGTCACTGTGCTGTACAACATACCTGCAGAACTTACTGGATTATTACCCTTTGACCAACCTAAGCTATGTAAGCAGTTAACCATCTCCAGAAGGGGGCTCTCAAGACACCAAACTCAAGCCATTTGCCTAAAATATTAATCATTCCCAGAAGTCATCTTTAGAGTTGGAATAGGACTGAAAGTGTAACAAGGATGGAGGTTAGTGTTTGTGTAACTAAATGGGGAAAGATAAGAGCAGATATTTTTGGAGTTACTGGAAAACTGAACCATGACACTGGGCCTACTCATGTGTCTGCTGCTATTCTGGAAACCAAATTTCATGCCAAACCTTTAGGTGTCAAATATCCCTTTCAGGAAAAGACTTGAACTTGCTTATGTGGTTATTTATAACTATTTTCCTATTTTGGGTCAGTTTGGAAGGTCCCACAATATCATTGAGATATATTATCTGAACCACATATGGACGGAATATGATAAATGTGACACATGATAAACAAGACTTAGGACTTTCCAGTCATGTAAATATGGAACTCAGCATTTAACCTTGTACCTGAATAAATAAAATCTTTTCAGGTACTTAAGCATTAATGAATATATGACTATAACATCATATGAAATGAATTAGTCCACTCTTGTCAGTGAGGCCATTTGCAATGGCAGAATCTTTTAAAGAACATGCAGAGCTTTATAAAGGATGGTCACTACAGGCATTGTGGGGAACTTCAAGCAAAAGCAGTCATGGGCAATAAGTACACAAATGGCCAAGATTATGTTCCAGTAAAACACAATACAAAAATAGGAAGTGGACCGCATTTGGTTCCCTATCCCCAGAACAAATGGAAGCTACCAATTCCCATTTTCACTATTTTATTACCTTCTGAAAATCCTTCCTGTGTTCCCCAATTTCCACATGCTGAAGCTTCTGTGCTGTAGTCTGAAGAGTACTTTCAGCCTCCCTGATATTTAATGCTCTTTTTCTTCTCTTCATGTTCTCACATTGTTCTGTGCAGGTATCATTATTCATGTTTTCTACTTAGTCAAATACAACTCATCCTTTATGGTAGATGTCTTCAGTGGGGTAAAGGAGACATATCAGAATCTCCTGAGAACTCTTTTGACATTAAACATAGTGCTCATCTTTCATACTATATAATCACAGGCTAGTGAGGACAGGAGAGCAAGATCACCGATTGTTTGAAAAGATTCTTCAGCTTATTCCAGCAATTCCCCACTGTCCCCCAAAACCACACCTTTATTGAAGCTTTTCCTAGTCCAGGCATTGTCCTGGATACTGGGGATGCAACAGTGAACCTGACAATAAAGGCTCTTGTCTCTGGAAACAGCAGAGATAGACAACAACATGTGTCCAAAGAGTGATAAGATAATGGAATAGGGAGTGCCTGGAGGGGGGGATTGGGAGGATGAGGAGGTGCTACTTTAGATGGAGGTCGGGGAGGCGTGAGGAGGCTGCAACCAGCTAAATTCTGAGTATAGAGATCTAGAGAACTGTAGGCAAAGGAGACAGCATGCTTTCATCTTTCCCTTTTCTGAAAATGCTATTGAACATAAGAATATTGCAGTAGAAAGACTCATAAAGATGACAAAAACAGTCCTCTCAGGGTAGTCAGATAAAATATGGGATGCCTAGTTCAATTTACATTTCAGATGAACACGAAGTAATTTTTTTAGTATAAAGACTAATTATAGTATGAGAACTAAAATAATGCTGTTTATCTGAAATTTAAATTTAACTGGGTGCCTCCTTTTTTGTTTGTTTGGATTTGTTTGTTTGGGGATAAATCTAACAACCCTACATTTTACTCATAGGAAAAAGTGGCCCATGATAAATCATGTCTAATGTAATTTAACTCCTTTGGAGCTAACCTGGAACAAAATCTGCATCTAAAAGCCTATGCAATTCAATTTGGTGTTGATATTACAGAAATCTTACATTGTTTTTTAGTGGTCTCTCATTGGATGGTATATTACCTATAACTTTTTAAAAATCATATACTAAATACAAATCAAGTTCTTAATTCATATTTAGCCTCTCTCTATTGCAATCTTACAATAATGACACTTTTCTGGATACAAAAGATGGCACAGCCTCTACCCTCAAGTAAAATAGAAAAAAAAAAAATAGCTTATTCAAGTCATTTTAAATCTGCTTAGATCATGATAAAGGGCTGCAGCAGAGTTACACAATGATCTGAACATCTGAATAGGGAGAAATGGCTTTCAGTCATAGGAATCAAGGAAACCTTCACATAGGAGTTAACATCTGACATGGGCCTTGATTGATGGCAAGAATTTCCTAAGGCATTATAGAGAACATCATCCAGGGAAAATTGCTCAAAGGAGAAGATAGTTAAAATAATAAGACTTGTCCAATTATGTGGTTACAGCAGTGAATAACCAAAGGAGAAGAGTAGGAGATGTTCAGGGTTGTAAAGAATCCTGAATGACAAATAAAGGAATCTTGGTGTATGGGAGAAATTACAGGAGTCCACAAAAAGACACTGGAGCTGGCACTTGATGCAATAAGAGCCAAAACTGAATAAACCCAGTCTGAGGGCAGTATAAAACATGGAGACCAGAAAGAAAGCGACTATAAGGTCCTAGTTAAATAAGATTCTAATTTATAGCAAGAGAAAAAAGAAAGATGAAAATGAACAAAGTAGATATTTTTGAGGTAGACACCCCTGAGCATGTCAACTGGTAGAATGTAGAAGTTAAGGAAAATGAAAGCATTGACAATAAAGCTGAGATTTAAATTTAGATGACTAAGGGAATGGTGGTGCTATCAATAAAAATATGGAAGTCGGTGAAAGGGGTGGATTGTAGGTGGGGAGAAGATGCTGACTTTATCTTTAAACATTGGGTTAGAGAATTTCATAGCCATTGAAGTCATCATGATAATGTCTAATCCCTTTGTTTCATGTAAAAATGAAGTCCGATGACAGTAAATGACTTGCTTGTGATTGCTTAATAAACTAGTAAAATAGCTGATTTGGGAAATATTATTTCCTGTTTCTCCCAAATGGTGTTCCTTCCATAACATGATCCATCTTACAATGAGTTTGTAGCCATGGAATAATCACTTGGTGACTGACATGCAGTGGTCAGTTGGAAATGTAGATGTGGCATTTTGCTAACAGATCAGAGCCGCTGATTTGGGAGGCATCTAATTGAAAATAACATTTGAAGGTGTGTAAGTAGGAGATCTTTCCAAAAACAGATAGAGTTCAGACAAGTCTAATGAGGGTGAAGAGGGGAATTATGATTGAACAGTAGGAGGAAAAGCAAGGTTATGAACATTTATAGGACGTGACAAAAGGATTTAAGACAATTTGTAGCCGGGCACGGGGGCGCACGCCTGTAATCCCAGCACTTTGGGAGGCTGAGGCAGGAGGATTGCAAGTTCAAAGCCAGCCTCAGCAATGGCGAGGCACTTAGCAACTCAGTGAGACCCTGTCTCTAATAAAATACAAAAAAAGGGCTGGGGATGTGACCCAGTGGTCGAGTGCCCCTGAGTTCAATCCCCGGTACCACACACAAAAAAAAAAAAAAAAAAAAAAAAAAAAAGGATTTAAGACAATTTGTCTGGAAGGTGGCAGTAAAAGGAAAAAGATGAGATATTGGCCTAAAAATGAAACCAAAACCAAAACCTTTTAGGTTGTTGCTGGATGGGAGGAAGATAAATGTGTGTTCAGGTAGCAGCAGCAAAGGCCATGGCAAATGAGGATTTGATGGGGCAAATGAGTGAGGGCATCATTGAATTAGTGAGGTCTTGCACACAAATAAACAAACAAACAAAAACAAAAAAAAAAAACAGAGGAAATGAGAAGCAGGAGGAGAGATGGAGAAAAGCAGCAACAAAGAAACCTCTTGAGACATGAAAGGGGAAAGAAGATGGAATTCAAAGTGACTTTTTATCTAATCAGTGGGAGTTTGGATCCTAAAAAGTGAGAGGTGAGAAGTAGGGATGGGGATTTTGTGAGTGGTAGAAATGTTTTGGCCTCACAACTGTGGAGAAACAGTAGGGACAGGATAAAACTGCATTTAGGCCCCTGCTGGGGTTGGTGTAGTACATTTGGGGTAGACCTAACCCACCTAATATTGATGCTTTTTAACTATGGAAGCAGAGGAGAAAATAAGGACAATGAGAATTTCCCCAAAATTCTCAGGTAGGATAATGTTTTCTTGTTTTTTTTTTTTTTTTCTTAGTTTTTAAATTACTACTATAAACATGATGGATTTCATGTTAGGTAAAGAGCCAAGCTGACTGGGAAAATGTAGGGGCAAGGAGTAAGGAGAATGAAGTCACATAGAAGGTCACGGTTTCCCAAAAGTACCTTGACGCCAGTCTTCCTACTGGTCTTGGTACATGTTCTGTCATTTAATTGTCATGACCAGCCACCATAGCCTTATGAGGTCACCAGGAATACCCCAATTAGATGTCCTCAAACTCAGATTGAGTGAACAGTTTACTCAAGGACACACAAGTGTAAATTGTAGAAATTCCTCTTCAGACCATGTCTGCTGTTACCTCCAGTTGCCAAAAAGAATATGCAGAGTTGTGCAGATGAGTGGTTGAGATTAGAGGAGGAATTTCAGAATTTAAAATGGAATACTTTTTACATTGATAAGCTCCAATATGTTGATAAGCTCCAAGTGAAGCAGCCATGACAGGAGAAGAAGCAAATCGCTAGGTCTAGATGTAAGCAAAGACCCAGGGATTCAGAGAGTTCTTGATTTTTTTTCCCCAGAAACTTTTTGTTGAAGTATGACATTATATTATTCTGTTTTCTGTTATAACAAAATACCTGTAGCTGATTAATGAATGAAAAAAGAAGCTTATTTTTCTCAATTTTGGAGGTAGAAAGTCCAAACAAACAGCATTGTAACAGCTCAGGCAAGGGCCCCCCTTGGTACATTACATCACAGCAGATGTTATTATGGTGGAAGGGATTACATGACATGACAATAAGCCAGAGAGACTGGGAGAGGCCAGACGTGCTTTTTTGTAACAACCCTCTTAAAAGAACTAACCAGGGTCCTCTGAGAACTACATTAATTCCTTCTGAGGGCTGTACTCTTAATGACCTAGTTTGTTCCCACTAAACCCCACCTCTTAAAGATTTCACATTATCTCCCAATATTGCCATGCTGAAAACGAAGCTCCCAATGCATGAACTTTTGAAGGACATACTCAACCTGTATTCAAATAGTTGTGCACAAATCACAAGTGCAGAAGTCAGCACATTTTTATAAAATGAGCACACTATTGTAACCAGTATCCAGAGAAAGAGACAGATCATTACAAGCCTCATGTCCTTCCTGGTTACCAAACCCCCAAGGTAAACATTATCTTGCCTTCTAATGTCATAGACTGGTTTTAGCTTTATTGGAACTTTAAGTAAATTGAATCATAATCTTTCATGAAAAATTTGTGTGTGTGTTTTGTTTGTTTATGTCTTGCAAGAGCCAACGCTGTTGTTGCATGGGGCAGTTGTTCTGATTGAACTTAACTATGAACTTAATCTTGCAAATAACCACCACCTTCTCTAATGAAGAAGAATCCAATATTATGAGGGAGATAAGCAAAAAGTTATATACATTTCTTTTTTATGTGCTTTCTTTGGGTAAAGTGGGGGTGACCTGACAGATATATTTCTAATATTTATGGAGATTTACTAAAATTGCGTTTACTGTATAGAAACTTTCAAAAGAAGTTCTGCATAATTTACTCTATAGCATTATATACAGCCTTACAATAAAAAAAGAAGGTGCAAAATTGAATATAGTTTACCTAGACATTGTCAACTCAGTAAAGTGTTCAATGACTGCACTGACATTTTGAAGGAAGAAAATTATCATCATGCAAGGGTTTGGAACGTAAGGATGCACCAAACTATTCTCAGTTGTTTGGAAATGATGTACACCTAGTCCCGGAAGAAGATTTAAGGAAACACCAGCTGCTGTTCAGTAATATCTGTCCGGGAAAGCCCTCTGTTAACCACTCTGCAATACAAATATAAATAACTGGATACACTTTAAGACACAAGACATAATGTTCTGAAAAACGATGTCCACAAGTGGTCAGAAATTTAGGCAAGTACATGATTAGTGTAGCAAATGGGTTTTAAAACCTCTAAGTTACTCAATCTCCCTTAAGGCTCCATTTCTTCTATAAAATAGAGATAATGCTGCATCCAGTTCTCTGAGTTCCTGTGAGAATCAGATGATGTGGCTTGAGAAAGCACCTTGCAAATCGTGAGGTAAGAATATGGTATGACTCTTAACTGGCTGTATGTCCTTTCTGTTTCTCATTGTGTGTCAGCGTGAAGGGCGAAAACCCAGATGGAAAGCACCACAGATTGCAGCAAAGTTTAGCAAGGTGAGGAAGAATGATGCTTTGGACCGTCTGACAGGATGAGAATACTGGCTCTACCACTTAGCAGTGGCCTTGACTTCAGATGAGTTATTTAACCTCCTGAGCCATAGATTCATTTCTAGAATGGTGGTAATAAAGCTTCTTAGATTTGTCAAGAGGAACAGGTAATTATAAGTAAAGCACTCCTCCTGGCACAGCACCTGGTACATAGAATTATTCCAATAAATAGTGTCAGTTACCATAATACCATAATGTTAATAATAATAATAGTATCATAGCTTCAAGCAGTCATTTAGTGTTGCTGAAGTGCAAACATTAACTTCCTAGGGTATCTGTCAGGTTCTCTGTTTGGTTGTTGTATTATTTAGGGGAACCCTTCCAGACTAATGATAGAGGTCAGGCCCGGGACCCTGGTAGCCCACACCCTGTGGTGGCTAGGCACCTGCAGGGTTTGGGTGCCACAGGGTGCTCAGGTGGGAGGGCTTCTGATAAGATGAGCCACTGTTCCCTCTTTATAGCACCCTCCCAGATACACCTTGTTCCTGCCTATGCTTCCTTGACAAGTCTTAGAATAAAGGAACAGTAGTGCTGAGAGACCTCTAGATGTCATCTGGTCTAACACCCACATTTTACAGCTGAAGAGTCAGAGGGTCTTGTCTAGGGTGAACTGATGATAAAACTGGGATTAGTACCCACATCTCCCAACTCTCAGGTCAGAGCTCTTTCTCCTCCAGCAAATTACCCTCAGGAAGGGGCTTCATTCAGGTCTACCCTTTATTTGCAATGTAGGATTGTTCCTCCTCAAGAACTGAGTTTGAATGGTATTCCTCTTAAAATCCTCTAGACAATGTTTGCCTATTATAGCTACTCAGAAAAAAAAATTGTGTGGAGTTAAAATTCTAGGATACCCTCTTCTCATATTCAATTTTTAGAGCAGAGACTAATTTCAAAGACCACCTTTAAATAACTGGTTCATTTCCTCATGCTGCAGTATTAGCAAATGCCCTACATTCTAGGGAAACCTTTTTTTCTTTTTCTTTAGGGGACTAGGGATTGAATCCAGGAGCACCTTAGCACTGATCTGTACTCTACATCCCCAGTCGTTTTTATTTTTTGAGATAGGGTCTTACTAAGTTGCTGAGGATCTTGCTAAATTTCTCCAGATGGAAGTTGCCATCCTCCTCCAGCTTTAATTTCCAGAGTTCCTGGGATTACAGGAGTGCCAGGAGCCTGGCTGGGAAACCTAATTGCTGGGCAGTCAATCCATCTTTCCCTTGCTGTCTCCTGGCCCTTCCTGGATGTAGGGCTATACATTAATGCTTTTGTTGAGCTACCACAGTATGGTGGCTAAGAGTATGAGATCTGAGCCAAGAGAGAATGAGGATACTGGCTGATAATAGGTACGTAAGGGCTCTAAATGTTTCTTTCTCTGTAAAGTGGGGAACATAAGACCTCCTCATATGGTGTTAATAGTGTGTAAAGTTCTCAACACAGTACTTGGCATAGAGTGAGTACTCAACAAATATCTTAATAGTAGGATGTGTCACAATTGGCACATTGATTTGTCTGTATCCCCTGTTCAACTTTTATAGCCTTCATGTTTAGAACCTCGCCTTGGTTAGTTTTGTGTTCACAGGAGTTTGGATGGTGTTGTCTGGTTCCCAGTAGGTACTCCATGTTTCAAAGGAGGCAGAGAGAGAGAGGAAGGAAAGAAGGGTGGAACAGTTATGGGATGCAGCTGAGCTTCATCCTAAGAAACTGAAGGCCTGGGTTCAAGCCCAAGTTTTCCAGCTACTGGCTGTAGAACTTTAGCCAGTGACTCAATGTCTGTAAAATGCATTCTCTTTATTAGCAAAATGGTTCTGCTAATACTTGCTTTCCAGCAAATAAGGATAATTTGAGATTATGTATGAGAAAGTGTTTTGTAAATTGACATACACTTTAGAAATTTGCAAGAATCATCACTGTGAGAAGATCTGCCCTTGTTGTCTCTTTTGTCTCACCTAATAATTAATTAGTCACTGCTACGACTGCCCATGCATAGAGAAGGTCCTTGGCTATGTGCTGTGAGATCTTTGCTTTCAAGTGTGGAAGGGAGGTTACAACCCACAACCTCCGCCTACAGCCATGGCAGGTAGCTTGAGAGAACTTCTGGGAAGGGACCTTTGACCTCAGTTGACCTCTTCAGTGGGTGCCCAGCAGCAGCAGTCTCTGAAGTGACCCTGTAACAGCATGCGTATGCCAAGCCTGTTCAAGCCTGTCTGCTGGCTCCTTTGTCAAATGTCATCAGTATCATATTCTCATTTCCCTCATAACACACATTTTAAAGCAGCAAACTGTATTCCCCATGACGTAAATGGTACAGTGGCACAGCAGGAGGGCAGAGGGTGGCCTAATGCCAGTGGAATAGAAAGTCAGGGCTGATTTCTGACAACCCACTTCCCTACTCTGAGTACCGTGCACAGAGACAGTTCTGAGACTTTCATCTTTACCCTTATGCCCAGAGGTTCTCCTTCCTTAGATATAAATCTGCAAGCCTGTAGGTCTGAGAACCCCTAGAGAAACACAAATAAAGAGAATGTCATTTCAGTGCCTCTTATACTACATCAGGGACCCATAAAGCCTTTTCAGTTGTAAAAACAGCTCCTTACTCTAAACACTCCCCCCGAAAGTATTGCCTCATTTCCCAGTATCCCCATCCACATGCCTTTAGCCTACTTTTTGCATCTAAATGAGGTATTTCAGTGGATGTCCAACCTGCTTTCTTAACTCTGGGGTCTTGGGTTGCTCCAGAATATTTAGAAGGTTTAGCTCACCTGGGTGGTGTATTAGCTTTCTATTGCTGCAGTAACAAATTGCACAAACATAGTGGCTTGTAACCACATAAATCAAGGTGTTGGCAAAGATGCATTCCTTTCTGGAGACTCGAAGGAGAAAATTGACATTCTTGCCTTTTCTGGCTCTGAGAAGCTGTGCATGGTCCTGGGCCCTTGGCCCCCTTCCATCTTCAAAGCCAGCAAGTCAAATCTTCACATCCCATCCCTGTGACTGATTCCTCTGGTTCCCTATTCCACACTTAAAGACCTGTTGATTACACTGGGCCCACTGGTCTAATCCAAAATAATCTCCTTGTTTATTTTAAGGTTAGCTCAGTAATGACCCAAGTCTATCTGCTACCTTAATTCGCCTTTGCCATATAAGCAGAGCATGTTCACAGGTTGCAGGGATGAGGAAGTAAGCATCTTTGAAAGGCCATTATTCTATAGACAGTGAGTGGCTTCAGGATCTCAAAGGCTCTATAGCAGAATTGGCAAACTACAGCCCATATCCCAGCCACCTGTCTATGCAAATAAGGTTTTACTAGAACACAACCACACATATTTGCTTATGTGTTGTCTGTAGTTTTTTTCATGCTAAAATGTCAAAGTGCAGTATTTGCAACAGAAACCATATAACCCATAAGCCTAAAATATTACTATCTAGCCCTTTAAAAAAATAGTTTACTGATTTCTCTATAACACTCCATATACATTTATCTGGTTCTGATTGTAACACGTTGGAACATCACTCAGGCACCTTGGGGGTGTCTTCTTCACTTTTTTTTTTCCTTGCAACCTCTTACCACCCCCCCCACCTCCCCACCCCGTTTTAAAATCTATCAGCATCCTGACTGACTCTCCCACTCTTCCTTCTTGATCCTCAGTTACCACAAAACTATTCAACCCTTGCAGCAACTCCAAGCACCCTAGAATGTCAAGTCCCTTTACTTTGATAAATGCTGGTCCTTCTGCCTAGAATACATTCATCTTTCTTTGTTAATTGAAGATACATTTTTAAAATTTTTTGTAGTAGTAGGTGGACAGAGTGCCTTTATTTTATTTGTTTCATTTTTATGTGGAGCTAAGGATTGAACCCAGTGCCTCACACACGAGGCAAGTGCTCTGCCACTAAGCTACTGCCCCAGCCCATTCATCTCTATCTCTTGGCAGGCAAGCTTCTATTCATCCTTTAAAGCCCTGCCAAGGAATAACTTCCTCTAGGAATCCTTCCCAAAACACCCCCACCCAAGGAGCAGTAATTAGTCCTATTCTTGAACAGTCTTTCTGGAATGTAAGTGTCCCAATGGCAGTGACTGTTACTTTTTACCCTTTTTGATATCCCCCTGCGTAACTGGGGAAGCTAGTTTCTTCTGCTCCTTGGAGAGAAAGGCTGTGTTTTCTTACAGATGTCAGTTCCCTTCTCCTGACCTAAGTCTTAACACCTCAGAGCTGAGTAAAATATGGTCAGTCTCTAAGGGCCCTACTAGCTTCAGTGGTCTTTTCCATCTGGGAGGATTTTCCAGTACCTTACAGAGGCTGAGGAGAGAAATCTCCTACCTTAGCTTGTGCCCTGAAGAGATGGAAATCATCCAAGACCTCATCACTCATAGCTTTGCTTTTATAGTGAGCCAGCTGGGGAGTGATGACACGTAGGACGGGGAGTACAGGAGAGCTAGGACTTGCTGAGATCATCTGGGTGGGGGGGTTGGTCTTGTAAGTATTTGTTATTGACAGTTCTCCAGGAACTGGTTAGAAGGCAGCGCCCATGGCCTTTTGGAGCATCATGCTCCTTTGCAACAATCCATGCCTGAGTCTCTGTCCACAGCTAGAGACCCACTCTAAGTCCTCAGAACCACATGTGAATCAGGCCAAACTCAGTGCAGTACAAATAAACCCCCACCATCCCTGGTCCCTTACATCTACCAGTAGTTCTGCTCTCGTGGCCTCCAGCATGGCTAGAAACCTTGGTGACAATTTTGAACAGCTTCTCTTTCCCAATCCCCTCTATCCCATCTCTAATGAACACATGTTTTTTCCTTTCAAATATTGCTTAAAACTTACCTTTTTCTTCCATTCTGTTGTCACCACCTGTTCTAGCCTGCATTGTTTTCAGTAAGGATCCCCACAGTAGGGTTATCCCAGCATTCCTAACCCTAGCTACTTCCCAAAGAGAACCATGCTACAGACTCCCATCAGCCTGACTGTCCCACATTCCATCTTTCCTCATGACTCTCCCCTGTTCTAGAACTTTCTACTCCTGCATCGAATCCAGACTCCTCTGCTCCCTGCATAGTCTGGCCCCCTTCTGTTTTTCTTCAACACTCCTATTTAGTCAGACAGCCTCCTCTCTGCTTTTCCTTTCCTTGTGGTCCCCTGCCCTTCCTCCTTTGATTAACTTTACCAGGCTTCTTATTGATTTTAGCTCAGTGTACTTCTACAAATATTTAGGAAGTGCCTGCTCTGTTCAAAGCACAAGTACACCTCTGCTGCTGCCAGTCATTCTCTGCTGATCTACCCTGCAGCTTACACTTTGCCTTTGCTGTTTTCATTTATTCAGATACATCATTCTACATCTGTGCATTCCTGCACCCCAAACTGAAGAGAGATTTCTTGAGGACTGTCTTAATCAGCTTTTCGTTGCTATGACCAAGAGACCTGACAAGAACAACTTAGAGGAGGAAAAGTTTTAACTCATGGTTTCAGAGGTTCAGTCCATGGTCAGCTGACCACAGGTTTTGGCCCCAGGTGAGGCAGAAGACACGACAGGAGGGTGTGGAAGAGGAAAAGAGAAACTAGGACATGGTAATCAGGAAGCAGAAAGAGCTCTACCCATCAGGCACAAAATATAAACCCCAAAGGCACACCCCCAGTGACCTCCTTCCTCCAGCCAGAGCCTACCTGTATAGTTGCCACCCAGTTAATCCACATCAGTGAAGTGATCCACTGATTAGGTTAAATTCTCAAAATCTAATTATTTCACCCCTGAACATTCTTGCATTGTTTTACACATAAACTTTTGGGGGGACACCTCCTATCTAAACCATAACAAGGACAGTAAGGACAGTGTTCCCTTGGGACTTTTGCTCTTTCTGTCCCCAGTTATGATCTGCTAGTAAGTCCAGCCACCCAGACCACCTTTCCTGCCCCATTTGCCATTTCCTTTTTACCTGTTCTGTCGTGTGTATGCATTGATGATAATAAATCTCCCTCACCAGGTTGTTTGAGGATTAGAGATATTTTGCTCAGACTGGACGTCCATTGATGGTTGTGATAACTAACATTGTCCTTCTTATCCGTCTATCCCATGGTGATTCAGTCTTTGGTGCACAGGCTCTTAGCATCTGCAGTTAGAGAAAGTAACAAAGGGGATTTTCTCACTAC
The DNA here is from genome assembly GCA_025594165.1 of Tamias sibiricus. NCBI lineage: Eukaryota > Metazoa > Chordata > Mammalia > Rodentia > Sciuridae > Tamias > Tamias sibiricus. The sequence goes on from CM046658.1 coordinate 58,928,746, forward strand.
GAGACATCGACATTATTCCTGCCCCTAAGTCTGAACTGGAAAATTCCACACTCAGCCACATAAATTACATTAGATTAAGCCATTTCATTTCACCTGTTCTTGAGGCAAGCATTTACTAAGATCTTGCTGTTTACCATGTACTGTTCAGGGCTGCCATGAGCAATTTCAGTGGCCTTTCTTATAGATGAGCCATTCCCTCTTCTTCAGCTCAGACCAACCCTCCCACGTAAATGGAAGTACAGTATGGAAACTGTGCAATTCAAAGTTTTCACTGAGGGCTGGGCTCTGAGCCTTCACCTCCCTCATAAATCTCACTTTCTCTCCACCCTTCTAGGCTCCTTCCTGAGGCTGAGCTGCCAGGTGCCAGCTGGGGCTTTCTGACTGCTAGTTGGCTAGACGATTCAGTTTCAGAACACTAATTTCTAATCCAAACTACAACTATTTGAAATTCATTCAAAGTGTAACCATAATTCATTCATTCAATAAATTCAATCAGTGAATAAATTCAATTCAATAAAAGTTTGCTAAATTAAAGCCAATCACTCAGCAAGACTGACTTAATCTCTAAATGTCTGCTCTGTTTCTGCAGTAAGATTTGTAGTACAATCTATTTTTTAAAGATTAGCATTCCCTTGTTTACTACTATGTCACATAACTCAAATTTTCCTACTCCAGGGGAACCTTTCAAACCAGATAACATGACCTTGTGTGATAAATGCCAGAAGAATCACCAGAACAAAAAATAAATAATAATAATAATAAACAGCAATAGCAACCACGTTAGCAAGTAAGAAAACAACTTTAGAACAATTTCTCTAAGAATCTATTATCTAGATTATATCAGTTTTAAGATTGTTCTGCGTGACTGGGGTTGCGGCTCCGTGGTAGAGCATTTGCTTCATGAGTGTGAGGCACTGGGTTCAATTCTCAGCATATATATAAATAAATGAATAAAATAAAGGTTCATCAACATCTAAAAAAATAAAAAAAAAAGATTGTTCTGAATCCATGTCCAGCTGCTACATGCATAAACCTGGCAAAAAGAGTCCAGGATGTCAGAAGTGACATGCCAAACATCCCCAGTGCTTGTGGGTATGCGTGTGTCCAGGGGGAGATTGATTTAAATCAATATTTTCTACCTTGTTTGCACATTTACATTGGCAGCATTTCGCCAGTAAATATTGGTTTGAACCAAACACTGAAATCTTTAATCACATTTAAACAGACCCTGCATTATTCTACAGTAGACACTGCAGTAGAGAGGAAGAAACAGGAAAAGTGTGAGCACAGCTGATAGCTATGATCTTTCAAGAATGAAAAGGAAAAATCCGAATTAAATAAAATTCTTCAAAGGGAGGAATGCCAAGAAAGCCTCTGCTGAAACACAAAATTTTGTTTTTCTAAAGTCTGGAGCTGTGTTCGGCTAAGTGACGTCCTTTAAGAACCAAGGGAAATTAGGGCGGGAACGGAAGTACTGCTAAATTAGGAGAAACCGGCCAAAGGAAAGCAAAGCTGTGACATACGCAGCGTTGGCTTCTTTCTCTGATGCTCAAACAATTCTTGTTTGCTACTGTGTAGAGTTGGGTTGCCATGAAACCCCGGCCTAATTTTATATCTCATTGGAAGTTCTGAATCTGTCGTATAAAGCAACTGTCTGTCTACCCACAGAGGCTGCAAAAAGCATACTGTTAACCCTCCCCAACACGCACACACTCAAAACCCACACCTGAAAGTCGCTTGGCTTTGTTGGTTCTGAGTCTTCATTCACATCCAGTGGTTCTTATTGAATCATCCAGAACCCGTAAATCACCTCAAAAGACTGTGAGTCTCCTGCTAATGTGTTCCTTCCTGGAACCCACCATGACTGTACCTCTGAAATTCCCACCTTTCACACCTTAGACAGGCTGCAAGTGCTGAGAAGTTTGCTAAGAAAGTTGGGTTTTTTGGTTTTTGGGGTGTGTGTGTGTGTGTGTGTGTGTGTTGGGGGGGGCTGTTTTTTTCTCTGAATTCTATGATTCTCTCTGCTTAATTAGACCACTGCCTACCACATCTTAGGGCAGATGATGAGATTTGAGAGCAGCAGGGATTTTGTCTGAGGTGAATGGTCAGCCCTATTGAAGACCACCTGAAAGAAATATTTTACTTTTCCTTTGTTTAAAAAAAAAAAAAAAAAAAAAAAAAAAAAAAAAAAGTTCATCAGCTCCCAAACAAGAATGAGGAGGTGGGACTTCTAGGAAAAAATCTAGACTCAAATAGGATGGTTATCACCACATCAGGCTGGGGATGGGGATCTACTGCAGCAAGTCTAAAAAGAACACTTTCCAGAAGCCACCCTGGGGGAGACTGCTCGGCACACTTGGGGTTTAACATGGGAATCGCCCTGAGGAGATTCAGATGCAGCTCTTTTATGGACTGGAGTAGTGATAAGCATCAACTTTGGATTCAGGCTGGATTAGAAATTGAGTTTTAGCATGAAATTAGTGGTGTAACCTGGGCAGATTGTGTAACCTCTCTGAGCCTCAGCTACTTACTGAGGTTGTTGCAGAGATTAAATGAGATAATATACAAAGTCTCTCAAGTATTGCCCCATTTACAGTAGGTAAAAAACAAAGTTGTACCAATCCAAACATCTCTTTGGGACTTAGCCAACAGAGAAAGCCACTAAAGCATTCTTAATAGTACTGAAGGCAGACCTCCTAAATCTGAATTTGGGCTCCACCAAGTCTGTGACCCTGGGAAAGTTACTGAATTTCTTTGTTTATCATCTATAAAATAATATTATCTATTGTATAGAAACAAATACTCAGGTCATTAAATTATGATAAAGGTTAACAGTTAATGGATGTGAAGTACTTAGAAACACTGACTAGTATTCAATAAATATTAGCTATGATTCTTGTTGCTATTATCACCTCTTTTAAAGCAAGCATTTATGGTGAAATGAATGCAGACCTTGCAGTATTCAAGTCCTAGCTATAGTCCTACAATTGGGAATAGCACAACCCAATAAAATAAACAATAAAAAAATACAGCACAAGCCCCATAGACCATTTTAAATTTTCTAGTAAGCACATTAAAAAAACACAGTTTTTAACAATGTATTTTACTTAATTTATTTTATCTAAAATAATGAAGTGACATCTATTGAGCTATTTTACAGCATTTTTATATAATGTCTTTGAAATGTTATATGTTATATTTCAGTGCATCTCACATCAGACTAGTAACATTTAAAGTGCTCAATAGCTACATGTGATTAGTAGCTATATTAGACAATGTGGGAATTCCAGGTTCTAAAGCAAGTCCCTTCACCTTGATGAGCCTCAATGATCTCATTTGCAAAAATCAGAAATAAATGTAATGGCTTTGCTTGCAGAAAAAAAAATGAGAAAACTTGAAGTTTCAACGGCAGACGTCAATTGGAAAAGCACTGCAAGCAACAGGCTTTCTGCTTTTGGTAACACAGGCTTTTGCACTATCAATCAAATGCAATGCTCTTCTCAGAGAGTGACCCTCCCAAACACTGTGTGATCTGAGATATCACCTAAGATAGTACTGGGTAGAGTTACTTTCCTATAGGCAAATGAAAGAGATTACAGCAGATAATGCTTCAGGAAATTGGAAAACTTCTCCTCTCTTCCTCCCTACCCACCACATTTACACTTAACAGCAAACACATTTGCTTCTACTTCCCACCTTTTTTTTGAGATTCCTTTGACAATTTTCCTTCTGAAAATAAAGTTAAAATTGAGATATAAATAACCTTTGCATTACTTCTGATAGAACCTTAATTTGAAACTTCGTTGTTCTTCAACTCCTAACTTTTCCTATAAATACTATTGTCTGAGATTAATAATTTACCACATGCTTATTCTCTACCACATCTTAGACTCTTGTAGCTCACTGCCATCAAATCAATAACTCATCTTCTTATAGGCTGTATTGCATATAGGAAGGGCACTGAATCTAGAGTCAGCAAGCCTGGATTAAAGGCTTTTTATTCTGCATTTACTGGTTATAGGACTTGGCATGAGACACTTAAACTCTCTGAGTTTCATTCTCTTCCTTTATAACATAGAGACAATAATAGCTTTCTCACTGAGTATGATGAGGATTAAAAGAAATGACACATACGAGAGTGATCTATAACTGCAAAGCATTAGATAAATATAAAATGGTATTAAGAGATTTATCTAGCACTCTTTGCATGCCATTCTCCTGTTGAGCAGTTTTAGATGGTTCCCCAGTGCCTGCCAAGTGAAGTCAGATTCCCTAGTCTAGCATAAAAAGTTCTCCAAGTCCTGGCTATGACCACGTTACTTTTATAAAGTTACTCAAACCAAATATTCTAGCCAAATAGGACTGGCATATCTGTCCTCCTCAAACAGGACTGAATGGTATCACATATTTCTAACTTCATTTTTCTTACTTCAATTTTCCATCTCTTGAAATTCCACTCATTCTTCATCAGCCTCCAAATCTCTCCTGATTTTCCTTTCCCCATGTCCTTAAGTTCTAGCTCTGCTGCCTGTGAACTTTGCTTGTATCTGCTTTCTTATGACAACTGAAAAATCCACTTGGAATTCTAGTAACATGTGGTGCAGAGAAACCTGCACCAAATTTTCTGAATTGTGCTATTTAGGGAAAGTTAAATGACAAAATCTGCACATGATTTTTCAGCAGTCCCATAGAGGCAGAATGTTCCCCATTTTAAAATCAGCCACCCTCGAAATCCAACATTGCAGAAAAATATAGAGCTCATTAATTGTGGTAGCATTGACTAAATCAGCAAAATGAAGGTGGTTTGTTTGGATACTGGCAAAAAGGATAAGAAACAAGAATCACGATAACGTGTCTTTAATTCCATTCGGTAGTAGTTCCCTTTCCTTTTGGTAATGGGTAGCCCATCTTTTAATATGTTAGGCAAGTCAATAGGGCAAGCAATATTTTTTGAGCCATGACTAAGTAGGAGCTGCATGAAGGACAAGTCTGATCTTGAGAAGGTTAGCAGATAATAGGGAAGATAAACAGAAACTGTTACAAAATATGATCAGTTTAAAATAGCAGATTTCAGCCAGGCGCCATGGTGCACACCTGTAATCCCAGCGACTGAGGAGGCTGAGGAAGGAGGACCACTAGTTCAAAGCCAGCCTCAGCAAAAGCGAGATGCTAAGCAACTCAGTGAGACCCTGTCTCTAAATAAAATACAAAATAGGGCTGGGGATGTGGCTCAGTTGTTGGGTACCTTTAAGTTCATTCCCCGGTATATCGTATACCCCCGCAAAAAAAAAAATAGCAAGTTTTTTGGTGGTATTGTGAGAGCTTAGAGGAAGGGAGTTTAATTCAACCTCAGAACATTTAGGAGGTAGTATAGAAAAGATGACTGTAGGCTGAGTCTTAAAAGATAAGTAAGAGTTAGCCAGTTGAAAAAAGCTAGGAGAGGCACTTTGGGCAAATGGCAATGATTGAGCAGAAACAGCTCTCATGCTATAGTCACAGAGCTGAGTCTATCAGGCTTGAGAAAGGAGCCCTCTACACCATCCAACTGACTCCTCTTGGACTTTACGCCTACCGAGTAACCTTATGATTCTAATTTGGTCTCCCATGTAGAAAAGCATGAGATAACCAGGAAACACAGGAAGCTCTTTGTAAATTATTGTTCTATCTCAATGTGAATGCACTGGCCATCTGATTTCTTTGAATTCTTGTGAGTTGGGCTAGTATGAGGTGAGTATACTCAAAATGCACTGATAAAAATCACATTTATAGACCTGAATAGCTGCAGTGACTACAAATTTTGGTCATCAGTCAAGCACCACCACCCATGAGGTCAATGGTTATAAGTCACAAATGTCTCAAGTGCATTTACTGCCATCTCCACTGCTACTACTTGGTCTTACACATCTCCGTCTTTGTACAGGCTACTGGAATTAGAAAAGCAGTATATTTTAATTTGTTCCTGTTGCTAGAACAAAATATCTGAGCCTGTATAATTTATAAAGAACATAAGTGTATTTCTCAGAGTTCTGGAGACTGGAAGTATAATATCAAGGTGCCAGCAGGTTCAGTGTCTGATGAGGGTTGCTCTCTCTGCTTCATGATGGTACCTTGCAGCTTCAACCTCTGGAGGAGACAAAGGATGCATCTTCATACAGAAAAAATGGACAAAAGGCCAAATGGCCTGGATAGGTCCCTCAACCCTTGATAATGTTGTTATTCCCATTCATGAGGGCTCTACCTTCATAAGCTACTGAAGGCCCCACTTATTAATGCTGTCACATATAAATAGATACTATTATTATTCTCATTACATGGGTTACAGAGCATAAGTAACTTTTCCAAGGTTAAGGTTTGATAACAGCAAGTGATAGTACTAGAACATGAACCCAAGCAATCTAACTCTAGACACCAAGCTTTTAACCCCTACTCTATAATCTTCATAAATCTTTCCTATATATGCCTAATTTGTTAGAAAAGTAATTGGACAGCAACTTCCCTCCATCTCTGATCACTTTCATGTGTCATTGGTCATTAATACCAGCACAGGTGGATAATTAAGTTCCTCAAGCATTGGTGGTGAAAGTCCCTTTCACATTGGTGGTACCTGTTTTAACTGGATAAGCACAGAGTCTCATTAGTAAGTAAATGCCAAAGTCAGTTTTTCTGGAGAGCAGGTTCTGGTAAGAGCAGTCTAGACCCTGAAACAATGGGAGGGACAGCAAAAGAAGAGTAGCACCATGAGGCAGCCACATCAAAGATATTATTTTGCTTTGTCTAAGACCACATCAGTGAGAGAAAGAGAACCTTGGACTATTTGTAACAAGCCCTGTGGCTTAGCAAAAAAAAAAAATAGAATTTAGATCAGACAATTTCATTTCAAATTTCTCTCTCCTTCTTTATTTCCTTCTCCTTCTTCTCTCCCCTAACCCCTTTTTTCTCTCCTTTAGTAAGTTTTCAGCAAATGGTTAAACATGCCCAAGCCCCAATTTTCTCATGTGCATAATGGAAAATGCATGTCATAATAATAATAACGATTTCTATCTCCAGGGATTTCTTTTTCAAGGAAAAAATGAGATATGCAAGTGAAAGTGTCTGGCAAATTGTCAAGTTATATATACAAAAGCTGGTTGTGATTGGAGATTTTTAAGCTTGCTGTATTAGAGGAGTTTGCTAAAGAGAACAGCATCAAAATGACCTACTTTTTCCCTGTGATTTCCCTTGAGGGCTGTGGACCTCTTCTTCAGTGAATCCACCCAGAGCGAAATCCCTGTCACATGCAGTTGCAAAGTTCCATATTCATAAAAACACATTAACAAAATCCTATCTAAAGAAAGGCCACACAGGGATTCCAAACTTTGCCTTTGGAAGAATTGCATTATGCAGTTTATATTTCAGTTACTGTGATTTGTTCTAAGAATGTTTCACTTACGGTTGAAATATTGAACTCTCACACAAGTGTATTGCATTTACTACATATTCATCAAAAAGTATATAGCTTTGGACAACATAACTTATGATGAAGAAATATATTGGTAACAATAAGGGAAAAAGCATAACTAAGACCATCAAGTAAATGGGCCAATAACCTTAACCTAACCCCTTTGGTTGAGAGACTGACCTTCATAAGTATGAAACTATTTTGCATTTTAACAAAATCGTTTTTTCTATAGGGGAGAATGAAATAAGCATGCTAACTCCAAAGCACCTAGAGTTTATGGAATAGACAAAGACATCTACAGGGCTAGAAGCTAGTACACAAATTTAGAGTCATATACAAATGTAAAGAATCGAACAAACGCACACTTCTTACGGGCAAGGATCCAAAGAGTGAAGAAGGATGCTCATAAGGAGCCTATCTTCTTAGACTGACAATTTGGAGAACGGTAAACATGTTTCCAATGTAATCACTCAGTGCAGTGGACAGTACCATTCCTGAGGCATCTTATCCCATGTTGTGACCCAGCACTCCACCCAGCAGCAGGCTTGGCACATGAGAGTGAAATGAACAAATGAATGAGTGAACAGCTTTTTGTACAATTCTCCATGTTTAATGAACCACTGCTCAAGTGTGTCAGAGTTTGGTGTAAACCAAGAACTTCTAACGTAAGGAGGCAGTTTCCTGAAGTTATGCAGTGGGAGGGACATTTTAGGATTTCATGGCCAATCTTACACTGGCTTCCTTCTCTCAGGCCAAAGCTAAACTCCACCTGATTAAGCTATCACATCCATCCATCTTGCCCTCAGGAAAGTGACCCAGGACCAGAGACAAAGTGGTGAGAAGGGAGGAAAAAATTCCTGACATGTGTCAGGCATTGCAGCAAATGCTTAGTATATGATGACTCATTCAATTCTCACAGCTGGTTTAGGCCTCTTCCTGTTTCACAGGTGAAGAGGTGGAGACAAAGGCGGCTACCTAACTTGTCTAAGACCACACTTCTAGTAAATGGCCCAGTCAGGATTTATAAACAGCTGTAAGACTCTAAAGTATTCTATTGAATTTTGAATTAGTAGAAGCAACCTAGTCTATGTCATCTCAAAACCAACATCTTTTTGTTGTTATTACTCAGCTGTGTGAGACTTACTCAAATTTTGTTGCAAATAACCATGGCTACAGCTTAACCAAAGGAAAGGAAATGTGTTTTTGTAAATCCTATTCTTGTTTTTTTTTTTTTTTTTTTACTAGATTTTCTTAGGACTCTGTTGAAAGCCTGCTGAGAAAAGCAGAAAGAGAAAAGCTCACAAATCATAAGTTTAAAAGTCAGTAAATTTTCATAAAATGAACAGTTATTTAATCAACACTCAGACAAACAAATATATCTTTACCAGACCTGTAGAAAGCCTCTCAAGTCCATCTTGGTCACTAATCCCCCACCACAAGATAAGCACTATCTTGACTTCTAACATTATAGATTAGTTTTACATCTTTGGAACTTTAAATAATAGAACCGTACTTTTTTTCATGTGTTTTTTAACACTGGGTTTCTTTTGCTCCACACTTATACTTAGAAGAGAGCATTCATTTATGCTTAGGAGATGCATGTGGCAGTTGTTCTGATTGATTTAACCACTAACATAACCTTGCAAGTAGAAACCACCCCTCTGTAATGAGAAGAAAGTTCAGTGATGTGAAGCTGATAAACAATGGCGATATGCATTTCTTTTCTATGTAGAGGAAGATGACAGACAGGTTTCTGATTTATTCAGAGCCATATTAAAAATACATATAGATGGAATTTGTAGCAGATTTATATTTGGGGTATACTGTGAAGGCTTTACCTGATAATCACGTGTATTTTGGAGCAGGGCACTTACTTTTCTGAACCTCAGTTTCTTCATCTGTATTAAGAATGAAGATATCCACTGAAGAACAAATAAACATTTAAAAAAAGAAAGTGATGACATGGAGAGTTTCAATGTTAAATGTTAGCGAGTCTCTGTCCCCACTTTTTCATGAGATCAGTTGGATAATGAGATCATACTTGGCTGCACAGATTGAAGACCAGTTTCTAGGGCACTTCAGGTCTGTTACCAGCTCAGCCATTGACTTCATAAGTCCTAAAATCTCTTCCCATGTTTTCTAACTATGAACAGCTAACTATTCGTGGCCAGGCAGAGGTTTCCAATTACCTTTCCTAATGTCACCCTTCTCTGGATATGTCCTTCTTCCCAATTCCACTCTTATAACACCCACACACATTGGTACTGGATTCTCAAGAAATAACTGGAGAAATTGGAGTATGAACTAAAATAGTAGTTGAATTAAAAAACTATTAAAAGAAAAAAAAAGTAAAGACATTGAATGACAAAAGCTAATTCTGCTCAACCATTTACATAGTTGTGATTCTATTTGTCATATGTATGTACACACACACACACACACACACACACACATACATATATACATGAATGGATACATACACCAAGAGATTAACAGTGGTGATCTCTCATAAAAATGTGAGATTTTTATCATGTCAAAGTTGTCTTCTTTGTAATTTTTAAAATTTTTTTATAGTGTACTTATATCCCATCTGTTACAATAAATGAGATATTTGCAAAAGGTGTGTGATAATTTTAAAATTATCATGTCTTTATACGTACTCTCCTATTATTCTACCTTCCCCATGAGACTAGAATAGTTTTCCCTCCACAGTTTAGAAGTAAATAAATTACTTAGGTAATTACCTGGTCTTCCAAGTAAATATTGCACAGCCTCCCTTTCCTGAGGGCTGCGTGAAGTGGATCAGAAAAAGGAAGAGGAGACTCAAGAACTGACAACATTTAGGAAAGCAATTATGCAACTTTAACTAGAAAAGACCCAAAGATGAGATGCAACTATAAATGCAGCATTTTCAGGAATACCTGAGCTTTTCAGTGCTGAACTGAATCCCCTATTTCACAGACCAAGATACAGTCTGGCTGGAAATCTGGAGGGACTATTTTCTCTAATAATTGAACCTCTGACTTCTTAGCTTGTTCCTTTAGTTAAGTCAGAGATAATCATACCTCTTCCATGTCTAACACACAGAGGTGTTGCAAGGATTAATGAACAGTGTGTCTGGGCCTCTTTTAAGAAAAGAGCTATTTGAATGCCCTGTATTATTACAAGATTGATATTAATTATAATTATTCATCCATTTTCTCTTCCTGTTTCTCAGGCTCAAATACAATACCTACCAGACCTGCAGAAGTAAGAAAATCTTCCTTTGCCACTCTTGTTGGAGTGAAGGGGAAAAAAGGGAGAAAAGAAAGGTAGTTAGTTGTTCTCCTTGCTCCTTCCCTCTGAAAATATTTGAAACCAGAGTTGATTGGATGACCATACATGGTTATATTACCTACTGCTACTTTTGGAGACTTACTTCTGCAGGGTTAAGCATTATTTTCTCTTGGGACCATCTTAAGTAAGATTAGCACAGCACCAGCCTCATGGGCATACAACCCATGTGGTTGCATAGGACCCCATGCTCAGAAGGACTCCATGTTTGCCATTTTGAAACTCATAATTTATGTTTGTACTTGTGTTTTGTAAGTGAAATTGGATGAGACAATGGAGTGTGTGCCAATGGCACACACTTGACTCATACACTGTCTAACTTCCTGCCACCTGCCTGTCTTCCCTGGGCTGGTTTGCCTAGTTATTATGCTTTCATTTATTTATTTATTTTTCAGTGCTGAGGGTCAAACCCAGGCCTTGTTAATGATAAGAAAGCACTCTACCACTAAGCTACATCCCCAGTATTAGGTTTCTACAATCCTCTCCCTTTGATCCCTGACACACCAAGAGTCTTCCAGCTTCCTTCCTCCTGCCCCCACACATGATCAGTGCTTCTCTCCATCCCTAGCAGGGTCCTGGGTGCAAGTACAGGGAGGATCTGATCTGGACACGTGTGCCTTGCAAAGTATAAAGTGGGTATGGCTGTAACTGTTCCTGCCCTGGACTAGTAAGGCTGTAATGTGGTAGACAGAGACCTTGTCTGGGTGGGAGTGAGCCTTTTGCTTACCTCTGATCCAGGTATCTAGCACACCCCAGAAAAGAAGTTGGGATAACCTTAGGGATACACATAAATACCATAAGGATTTTTCTGTTGTGGAGGGCCCATCTCTTGCTGGGGCGTAGCAGTCTGGCAACTGGCAAGAGGTACCCAGTAGTTGGTAAGCTGTATGTATGCCCCCTAAGTTGTAAGATGCAGAGCCTTTGGTCTCTTGGGAGTATCTGTACTCACCCCATGGTATCCCAATGTCTGAAAGAATATGATATTAAATAAAACTCATGAAGCCATTCATCAACTGTGAGAAGCATACCATAAGAATATGAGATGTCAACAATGGATAAACCAGGATGTAGAGTATGTGGAAAATCTTCTATATTATCTTTGCAACTTTTCTGTCAGTGTAAAAGTATTTTAAAATCGGAAGTTTGGGGGTAGAGGGAACCCCAACATGACAGAGAATGAAGAAAAAGAAAGGAAAAAATATCATCCCTAGTACCTGTAACAGCATTTTTTCCTATTTTTGGAATAAGAGTCCCTGCACTTTCATTGCACATTGAGCCCTGCAAATGATGCTGCAGTTCTTACTGTAATATCCCTTGTTGAATATACAGTTCTGCTATCTTCCTTCCAATTCCTCCTCCTAATCTTCCTTACTCTCAGTGCTAGGCCTTTGAGTTTCTTCGAGTATCATTAATAATTACTTATATGTATCGATTACCTACTAAGAACTGGCAACTATACTAGGCACTTTATATATTTTATCTCATTTAATCCCTTTATAGCTTCATGGGATACATATTCTTATTTATATTTTATAGATGTAGGAAGTTGAGATGTAGAGTCATACAGTAACTGGTAGAAGAGAAAGTCAATATTCCTGATTCTTACTTCAAAGCTGGTGCATTTTGTGCAGCAATTGCATAGGTGCCATTCTGCCTCCAGATACCCAAGGCTTTGCAGGCTGCTTGGGCAGGCACTTTGATTTCCATTGCTCCAAGTATTTCCTGGGTGTCTGTGGGTACCAAACACTGGATGTGGTGCCAGAGTTGCAAATTTGCAGCATGGAAGCCAGTGAGCTGCAATGGTCATTTTCTTTGGTTTTGTCTAAGGTGTTTCAGGCTACCTATCTCACACACTCCATTGTTTTATTTTATTTTTTTAAAATATGTATTGTTTTAGTTGTAGGTGGACACAATACCTTTATTTTATTTTCATGTGGTGCTGAGGATCGAACCCAGTGCCTTATGCATGCCAGGTGAGTGCTCTATCACTGAGCCTAAGCCCCAGCCCAATTTTATACCTGTGCCCCCTGCCTTAGTTAGCAACCATGATAAATGACAAGGCAGTCTTGCTGTGGATTAACTTTGGAAAGTGACAAGTCTAACTACGTAACTTCAAAATACAATAATTTTTTACTGAAAAAATATTGTGGTTGACCTGAAGAATAAAGGGCCATGGTGCAAGATTCTTTGGCATCTTTAGTCCCACACCTCATTTTGGACGAAGTCTGGAAGCACAGTACTTACATGCTTGTGCTGTCATGGCCACAAATGAGCTGCTGGTATGCTGGTATACCTAATCATTATGTCTTTGAAGAGTACTCCTCTGTTTTCAGGACTTCTGCTGGTATACTTACTATGTTTTCTATGTGGTTAGAGTAAAAATCAGCTCCTTTTTCCTCTTCAAGAAGGGGAACCATGCCATATCATCTTACAGTTGTTTTGCATACAAGACATTAAAGCCCAAGGCATTGGGAGATGGTTGCACTTTTTTATTTTGTTAGAGGGAATAGGGACGGGAGGGCTCTGTCCTTTTGGGTAAAGGTTCCTTGGAAGAAGTGCTCTTCTGGAAGGAAACCCAGGAGGCAAGGGGGGTGTTTGGGGCACATAGAGCGAGGAGAATCTTCATGTTGCAGCAGTATTGCAAAAGAGAAGAAAAAAGCCATTAAATAAGTTTTATTAAAAACACCTCAATTCTTGTCTACACATTTTTGAGGAGTGTGAAAAAATGGAGGAAGTTACGTCCGGTGGTTTTGTGGCTTTTCAAGTATGACATACAGGATATTGAATTTTAACCCCTCTTTATCCTGAAGTGTACCAGTATTAGGGGAATAAACAAAGAAAGGATTCTTTGAAATGTGCATCTGTGGCCAATTGATTCCATTCACTTGGAATTACGCTTCTGTTTACTCCCTTTCTGTCTCAAGTATTGGAGTGCCACACACACAAAATTATTCATATAATAATAAAAAGCTATGTGGTCTCACTAGGATTTCTGTGTAATTGTATTAAAAATGTGCTGTAAGTCTGACAGGAATGTTATATTAGGACTCCAAAATAAATTTCTTATTTTATTAGTGCCTATTGTGTGCATTCCAGAAAGCTCAGGAGGGTGAATGAATGTCACTTCCTTCAAAAATGTTCAAGAAGTGGGAAAGTCCGACTGCTTTTTACAACTGCCTGTAGCTTCATTAATTCATCTAGGATTATAAAATTAATTTAGTGTTTATTAACATAGGTTTCTTAAGTCAATAACCTGAAGTATTTATTTAGACCCACAAACCTTTGGATATGGAATGACATGCGGTGAATAAGTTAAAAGAGTTTTAATTGTCCAGCAAAAATGATCTTGAAAACAGTATTTTTTGGTATGAAACGCTTAGAAATATTCCCAGAAAGTCTTGCTTCCTAGGACAACAAATCAGAGCCCCCAGCTTTAATTAAAATGAAAATCAGCAGCATTCACATCTGGCTCCACCTGAAAATCCGGTTCAGAATTTCCCTGTGACCCTGGCACTTGCAGAAGGGAAGTTTTACTTTGTTTAGTATAACAAGAGCTGCAGGACTCCCAGGCCAATAAACGTGTTCACGTAAAACTCCAGACAGTTTCTCCTAGACTGAAGTCTTATCAGGGAGACCTCACTTTGCCTTTAGTTGAAGGTGAGATTCAGGGAAGAGAAAGGAGTAGTGAACGCCCCTTATTTGTGCAGGTCAGTGTTTGCTGAATCCACAGTTACTCCAACACGAACACACTGCCAGAATGAATGACTCTGTAGCCTTTGAACGGAGTGGTCAAAGGGTTCTCCCCCAGCTTTCCACTGTCGGTTCCATTTAGAAGAAAAGCAAAATGAGGAAAAGCTTTCCTCATTTCTCCTCTCTGACTGCAAACACTCAGAAATGACCTCATGCACCCTAAAGAACCCCGGGATGACTAAGGCAGAGAGAGCCTGAGAAAACTCTTCCCTTCTTCTGCCTTTAGTTTTAGGGCACATGTATGCAGATGAGCGCGTAAGAGACTGTTCCCCCGCCTTCTTCCTCAGAGGAAGTTTCTTGGTAGATCACTGACACCTCATCCCGGCGGGAGGGGGGCGGGCAGGGGGTGAAAACTTGGCACCAGCCATCAGGGGCAGAGCACCACGGTGATTTGTTCTCCTGGTGGAGAGAGCTGGAAGGAAGGAGTCGGCAAGCAAATAATGAAGGAGCAAGGGGGCACCTTCAGCAGCGCGACGATCAGCAGTGGCAGCGTTGACTCTGCTATGGACAGCCTGCAGCCGCTCCAGCCTAACTACATGTCTGTGTGTTTGTTTGCAGAAGAATCTTATCAAAAATTAGCAATGGAAACGCTGGAGGAACTAGACTGGTGCTTAGACCAGCTAGAGACCATACAGACCTACCGCTCTGTCAGTGAGATGGCTTCTAACAAGGTAAGCGACCACCGTCTTCTACATTCAAGTATGACCTGCTCCCGGAGCTCTGGCTCCCTGAGCCTGGGTCTGCAGCAGCATGTAGCAGACGGTACAAGCCACTGTAATACTGCTGAGCTCTCAGGAGACTGTTCCAAAGGGCCACACTTTATGTCTTGGTGCAATAGCAAAAGTGTAGCTTTATTCCCAGAAACCAAGCTTCTCTAATTGATGCAGTTTAGAATATGTTTAAGGCGAAGGATAAACCTTCCAAGCCAGTATACAAATGACAATGCGTTCTTTTTAAAAATTTTACAATTATCAGAAAACTAAAATCTGAATCAGAGTCCATAGGGCTGCACTGCAGCAAGGTATATATATGTGTGTGTGTGTGTATATATTAATTACTTACTTACTTAATTAATTAATTAATTCAACCTCCTTACATCAATGGGAGAAAATGATTTGCACTTAAGTTTGGTAAATTCCTTCTAAGAAGGACAGTTGGAGACTTTCTAATGTTTCTTTTGTGATGCTGACTTGACCTAAGATAAAAAAGAAACAATATACCTTGCTGCCAAAGACAGAGATGTTTTCTTTTAAAGTTTGCTGATCTTCAAAGTAGAATCCTTTGAAATTAAGGTCTACCCATACTGCCAAAAATATGAATTTATTTACAATCTCCAGACAAAACGTAGTCTTGAAGAGCTTTAATTATCTATCATTATATCATTTGTTTAATTAACACCTGGACTTAGAGTGCTAATTTATGTAGGTTATATAGTGAGAGTTGTTGCTTGTTGTTTGTATTTTTCGCCCCTTGGAGAATGCTGGCGCGGGCGCTCGCTCGCTCTCTCTCTCTCTTTCTCTCTCTCCATATATATACACACACACACACATATATATGCACATATGTGTGTGTATGTATATGTATGTATATATATCACACTTTGATGGAAAGCCTTGGCCCTATTCCCTTACAGGAGTACTTTTTAGAGTTCCCAGTCACTCTAGCCTGAGGCATTGTGTTATTGTCTTACATTTCTGAGGCTGGGAAGAGGTTCTGCTCCACACCTGCCAGGCTGCCCTTTCCAGCCCTGAGGTGCCCTGGTGAATGTGTGTCCCTCCTCCCTCTTTCCCGGTGTTTAAGAATCACCTTTGGATTGAGGGTGGCTGGCTCCTGTTCAAAAGATCTGAGCAGAGGAAGCAATGCAGCCTTAGGAGGTCCTGAAGAAGAATGGGGGATGTGGGGTGAGGGGGCAGCTTTTCTTACTCTGGTACTCTTTGTTTGTTTATTGGTTGATAAAAGGGCAAAATAAGTCTCTTTCTGAAATTGTAATTCAGAATTCAATTTGGCAGGGGAAAAAAACAAAAGGGCACACTTGAGGTTTAAATATCATTTACTGACTTCGAAACTCTCAGTTGAGTGCTAAGTTCTGGGACTTTCCGGCTTGTATAAAACCTAACCAACTGCTTCCCCAGGAGGGAGCTAAGCTATGTAACTTCTCCAAATCACACTACACAGGATTCTACATAGAAGGACTTTCATACATGCTTAGCCTATTTAGAAGCATTAGCAAATACTCTTGTCCCTTTATTTTGTGATACTCAAATCCTGTACAAGATGTAGATCCAATACTTAGGGGTGATTTTTTTCAGCAGGTTTCATCTTAGAGGACATGGTGAACTTCTGGAGTCACCAAGATAAAGCAGGTGACTAATTCCAGAAGGAGAAAAAGAATGCTCACACAGAAACTACAGAGTGCAGTTATTGTTCAACTTGAGTGTTGATGCATTGTAGCATTTTAACAATAGCACCTGGAATGCTGACATTAGACATTGTCTGTCTTCCAAATTAATTAAAAACAACTTCATATTCAGTATATTATTTTATAAGGCTTAAGACCAGGGGCTGTGTAGGTCCTGGTGAGAATTACAACCCCTCAGGCTTCTAGTCCTCTTTTATGGTGTCCTGTGCAGGAAACAATGAAAGTTGAATAGCGCTAACCCCAAAGAAAGGGCTAAAGCTCAATAATGACACAGCTCAAGTAGACCCATGTCCCTCACCTATTTTCAAGTTCTAGAGCAAGTTTGTAGAGCAAAGCAATTATCCAGCAGATAAATGATACCCACCTAAAAGGTGAAGTCAATTTCAATTTTTGATAAAATATCTCTTTTTATTTAGCTAAAAGGTCTCTTTTCATTTAGCTATTCTTAATATGAATTATTCAGACAGGTATATTGGGTAAAGTTCAAGTATAATATAAACCACAGCACATATGACAACAGTACAATAAGAATGTTTTTGTGGCCACCAAAAACCTTGATTTATACTGGTTTTGGCAGGGGGGAACTGAATTGTCTATGATAAAAGTAATATTCCACATTCAACTTTAAATTTTGTCAAAATTATTTGAGCTCTTCGTCCAAATTGTCACCTAAAAATATCATCCTCACTATCACAATATTACCATGTAGCTGTATCTTCTCTGGTCATTTGTCAGTTCCTTTCACTGAACAAAGGGACAACAGCAAATCTGAGTTACAGAACTGCAAGTAAGTGTGAATACATTTTATAAAGGGAGCAAATAAAAAGTATAGGCTTTGGAATTGAAAAATCATGGTTCTAATCCAGTCTGTTCCATTTAGTAATCAGTTGGACTGGGACTGAATTACTTAACTGCTCTAAGACTCAATTTTCTCATCTGTAAAACAGGGATAACAGTGGTATATGTCTCTCATGAAGATTGCTGTGTAGATTGACATAAAGCATGTCACAAGGAACCTGACCAATAGGAAAAATTCAGTAGATGATCACTTATTAATAGCATGCACTCACTACATTTTTGCAAAAAGAAATCTGTGTCCCTACTTCTGGTTCAGCTAAGTGAGCACTGAGTTTTGTTTGTGATGTCTGAACTTTAGGGTACAGATAGGAAAGCCAGAGTCATAAAGAAGGGGCATGTGCAGATGATATACGTGCTGGTCGACATGCAAATGGTGGAGAGTCAACTGTTTATGGTGGGAAAAGCAAGCAATCTTGCATGTTTGTCTCATCTGGGTAGTGTTGTCCTTTTGCTTGTTTATTTGTTTTCTTTAACCCTTTTCGAGTCTAAAGAAAAATGAGTGACTCAGAGATTACAACTGCTTTTCCCAAGTATACCTCAGAGCCTAGGGAGTTAGATAAAGCACTAAATATGTGACTTACAAGACCATAGTCTTCTCCTTCACCAAGTTTTCTTGATCCCTTAACACTAGCCACAGGTCAAATGGCATTTCAAAAGTTTAGAGAAAGTTGTAGCCAGGTGGGTTAGTATTGTAGGTCATCTTCTCAAAAAAAAAAAAAAAAAAAAAAAAAAAAAACCAAGAAGATGGAATACAGCCAGCAGGAGTTTTACAAGGCAGTGACACTGTTTTTCATGATGGAGGGGATGTCTAGTGAATCTTCTGCCTGCCGCTCAAGTTCAGTTAGATGGGTTAGAGCTGTTTTGCTTAAACAGATTGCTTTCTTAGATGTGTTCATTAAGTTTTGTGTTTCAACGTTCATCACCTCCTGAATTAGAATTGTCTTACACTTCAGCAAAATGCCTCTGAGCAAGAGTTCCTCAGTGGCAAAACAGTCTGATGTTTTGAAAACAGGATGCTTTGGCTGTGCAGCATAAAAAGAGGAACGGAAAGAGAAACAGTATAGAAAGGAAGAAAGCAAACAGCCTCAGCAGGATCCCCAGCCCAACAACGGCATAAACAGTGACCTGTCTTTCTGACCTTCACTATGGCTCAGTTCCTGACCTCCTGTCGCCAAAGCCAACCAACGTCATTGGAGGAGGATAGGGGGAATGGCGCAGCTGCTGTGAGGGTGACTAGAATTTCCTGTCTCCTTCCTGACAGACAGTCAGAAAAGTACAGGGTTGCAACAACAGTGGCTGAGGAAGGACCAACCCAGAAGGTGTCTTGTGACGACTGACAGGGGAATGGGGAGGTGGTCCCTCACCTATTTTACTGAGAAGTATAAGCTCCCTTCTAGGATTTTCAGGTGCAAAACATCACTGGTACCCAGGATGTTGAAGTTTGTCAAAAGATGAACATGCCATGCTACTCAGTAAAGAGCTATATCCCAGCAACCAGGCACTGCCCTGTCTCCGAAAGGCTCTCCTTTAGCCTTTTCTTTCTCTGCTAGCTTTGCTCAGGGGCAATTTTATGTACACAACAAAGTTGTGGAAATGGATGTTCTATTTTTAAAAAGTGTAGTCAATTCATTCTTTAGAACAAAGCGATAGGACTTGGCACTTCAGTGAAGGTTTACTGAGCAAACCTATCAGATAGGAACGGGAGATGGAAGGTCCTTTCTTAAAACCTCATGAAATCAGCTGCAGACACCATTGCTGGAGAAGTGAGTCCTTCTGGCTGTGCAGCTTTATTTCTCCAGGGTTCCAGGAGGAGTAGCTGTACTGGAATAGCAAACACTGAGCATAAAAGCAACTAATTGTCCATGCTCTTGAATGGGAGCCAGGCTGCATGACACTGGAAGGTGAGCGCAACAGGCTGATTGCCCTAATGTTGGGTGAATCATTTTCTGTATAACTGAACAATGAATACTGTGGGAAATATTGGATCCAGCAGAACTGAAAGGAAATAGATCTTTGGGGCATCTGATTTACCTTAGAACTCTTTCATTTGATGGCGTGCAGGAAACCAGTTGTTGAAAGGGTTAAGTGCCACTTTTGCCTAAAATTCAATGATATGGTTGGAGCAGTGACATCCCTTAGTAACAAGAGGGGTCCTTTTCCTGGACCCCATGCTTTAAGAGAGTCTTGGCCTGGGCTGCTTCCAGCTGCCATCTGATCCAGGAGGTGAGGAGTTAATCAGGCCAAAGGAACAGATGTGCTCACCCCTCTTGACCACTGTTTGCATCTTCTGGTCTTCCACTCTCTGCTCAAATGACTTTGCCTCCATGTCCAGGGCCTACATAAGGCCTCTTCCTTGAATGTGCTGTAGGAGTGCTCTCCCCTGGACCCAGAAGCCAAGAGGCAGCAACTTGGGGTAGGGGAGGATAGTGGGTAAAAGCTCGAATATGCAGGCTATGGTAGAGGCCTCACACAGGCCTGCACTTGAACTCCACAGTGGTGGGGAAAGAGGGCAAGGAGTGGTCCAAAGCTAGGTGCCCCTGTACTACCATATTCAAGAAGTTCAATAATTCCCAACTCAGTCTGACCTGCCAGCTGTGATGAAGGAATATCCGTCAAAGTAGGAGTTTAGGAGATAGCTTAATTGACATCTTCATATGTTTAGGCTTAGTATATGGCCCACAAATGTTGTTGATGACCTTGAATTAGAGGGCAGGACAGAATGAAAATCAGTTCTGCCAGCCAAGTGGGCACACATGGATTTTTTGTTTTGTTTTGTTTGTTTGACTTCTCTCTCTTTACTGGTCAGATTTATATAGAATAAAGTATTGGCAGCTCAGGATGAGTATGAAAAGAGCTCAGGAATAAGCCATGAGTTTGAGTTCCAGTTATGTACATTACCAAGGACAATTACATCATTTTGATCTCCAAATTTTTTATCTATGAAACATAATAGTTGAAGATGATTATCTCCTCATTGATAGAATAATAATGATAAATAAACTACTTTAACAGCTGTGGACTCTGCAGACATTGCATTAAACTCTTTGCCTACATTCTGTCATTAATGCTTACAGTCATCCTGGGAAATAGGTACTATTACTATCCCTGTTTTACAGATGAGGAAAGTGAGGCTTAAAGAATAGAAATAACTTGCCCAAGGTAAATAAATGAGAGCCATAGCTGGGATTTTAGTTCGGTGATTGAGTGCTTGCTTAGCATGTGTGAGGCTCTGAATTTAATCTCCAGCAACACACACACAAAAAAAAACTTTTTCCTTGAGGCTTCGGATGTGGCTCTGTGGGAGAGTACTTGTCCAGTGTGCACAAGGTTCTGGGTTCTATCCCCATTACCACCGAAGGGGAAAAAAAAATGGGAGGCAGGATTCATACCCAGGGCCATCTGGCTCACCATCAATGAACCTAATGAAACAGATAAATGTAGAAAAAAATTTGGAGGTATTTATAATTCTTCTAAGGGAATGTTGTAGTGGTTGGTGGGAGGTCTTATTCTTCTAATTCTGGCCATCATTAGTTACATCTGGTTCAAAATTCTAGTCTGCCAACTACCATATTCTCCTCCCCTAGGTCAGCCATTCATCACTCTAGCCTCAGTCTTGGCTTGGAAGCAACATCTACTAACATAAATAAGGGAGAAAATTTATAGTTATAGGGAATGATTCTAAAGCAATATAAGAATGCAAACAACAATATTAAACACCTCTTGTGGATCAGTGTGCTAAATTCAAGACCTATTTGTTTCCTATAATTCTCTAACATGGCCTAAGTTAACATAATAAAATTTGGTTTAAAGTGTCCTATCCTACTTCTGAATTCTCTTTTTCTCCCTGTCTGTCAAGATAAAAAAGAAAATGGAGAGAAGCTCTGCTGCTATTCTTATTTTTTAAGAATTTTTATTATCATTCAAAGGATCGGGCAATTCCGTCAAGTACTACATCCTTTTCAATGCATGCCATTTGACCATGAGATAGAGACTTGATGCTTCAGTAGCAATGACACACAGGCAAATTGCCTCAAAGTAACCTGTAGACTATTTCCCTTGTTCTTTCCCTTCAAACAGAGATGAAAGAGAAGATTAGCTGATTATTCTTTAGTGTCATCGTTGCAATTACTCTATGGCAAAATAGAATTAATTCTCTTATTGAGTGCAGTTTAGTATTTCAAGTTCTAGTCTTTCTAAAACCCAGCAAACTATAGAGTTTAGAAGTTAGTCAGTGCTTTGTAATAAATTTGATTTGTAGTCTATTTTGCTTAGTTAAATATTTTTGCATTGATATGTATATAGAACCATTTCATTCACTAAATTCTCATCCATTTAGTCCAGGCTTTCTGCTAACTCACTTGAAAGTTCCCAAGTGGGCAAATCTCTAAAATGCAGACAGGAATTAAGTGAGGGGCATCACCTTTGATTGTTGTAATTCTGGCTAGCAGACAAGAGGGCATTATAGTCTCAAAATCTAATAAATGTCATTTTAGTGAAGGAAGCCTCACTATCCACCTGGGAAAAACATTCAGATAGTCATGTTTAGATGGTCTAATATAAACCTTGAACAAACCTACTTTACATTAATGGAATAAACATTTGATTTCTATCATTCATGCTTTCCCCTTGTGTACATCCCAATCTAAAAGCCCACCAACTTCTGTGACGTTGTTATCTATGAAAGGAAAGCTAAGGGCGGAGCTTGCTCGGGCACTGTTTACATCTAAGTAAGCCTGGCTCAGTTGTGCAGAAAGCTGGGCTCTCTGGAAGCCAGGACTTGCTAAACCAGACAACAGACAACAGGGCAAGCTTGCGCCACAGTCAATAGGTGTCACGCTCCTGCAGGCCCTGCGCCAACTGTGGATGTGCCTCCCTGCACATCCCTTCACTGGAGCCTTTTTCCAGGGACCTGCCAGCCCCTCTGTGTCTTGCCCACTTGTACGTGATGTTTCCCTCAACTGGTGCCAAACTGTTTAGTCTCTCGGAGATTTTACTGTAACTTCCTTTGTTTGATTTACTTTAAAGTAGCCAAGTGCTTCCACAAAGAAAGGACTGTTAAGTTATTTAGAAATGAAGAAGACAGTAAAACTCCTGTTCCTTTTGTTTCTGTTTTGGGAAGTGCTTGATAGTTTTTTCCTCTTTATGGAGTAGATTTTAAAGCTGTAAACCATGCGATTCTGCTCATCAGTCACATTTTCCCTTCCGCTAATGACTTGCAATTTAAAAATATATCACCTTTACAAACCTAAAGCCCTCCAAGATTAAAGTTTAGCAAGCTTATTAAAGTAAAATTCTTCTTCGTAGCTCAGTCGCTTTTTATCTTTTAATTTTGTATCTTTTAAAAATATAGTGAATTTTGGGGCTGGGGTTGTAGCTCAGTGGTAGAGCACTTGCCTGGCCTGTGTGAGGCCCTGGGTTCGATCCTCAGCACCTTAAATAAATAAATGTCCATTGACAACTAAACAAACAAAAAAATATATATGTACACACACACACATAGTGAATCTTGAATTTTGTATTGATTACTAAAAGCCTTACATGGCCATGTTCCTTTCTCTCTTTGCTCACAGGACAATACACAAACTTAGGTCTTAACCAATTATAAAAATGAATTTGGAGTTCAGATACCTGAAAGCACAAAATGATTAGACCAATTAAAACATTTGTATTTAAGACAAGAAGAGCTGGCTTCTGATACCTGAAAAGAAAAAATTTTAAATAGTTATTTTGGAAATAAAACAGCAAGGAAGAAATTGTCACTAAATAAAAATCCCTTACAATTCAATCATATTAGCTGTGCAAAAACTGATCAGACAGGACAGAATAAAGTGTTAAATTGGTAACTATTTAATGTCTTTGGACGCTGATGATGGTAACATTTGATAAATCAAACCAACAAAAAGAACCAAATATTTTATTTCTAATTATAGTTTTATAGAGATTGTTACTAGACAAAAATCCTAGAACTCTTAAGGCCAGAAGGGAGCCTTAAATATTATGAATTTGAAGTCATTTTACTGATGAGAAAACTGAGGTATGGATTTTTTTTCACGAACAAAAAGGACTAAGTATCTAAGGTACTCTTTAGAACTTTGTGAAATATAAAGCACAATCTTGCTGAAAAAGTAATTTTGTTATGGCATGAGTTCTCCAGAGTCATGAGCATAATCAGTGGACTGTGGCATTAGGATATGGGTCCAGGTCCAACTTGCTGTTCGTCTTCAGCAGAAGTCTGATTGATTGTGCTTGAAAAAGACATTGGACATCTCTTTTTAGTTTGCACTGACTTTTAACCTTCTTATTCTCCATTTGTCTTTCTTGAGTAAAAGCTGTATGCGTCATAAATGGTTGAAATAAAAAGAACAAATTTAGTTTACTGAAAATTTGGTGATCAAAACATAGCAGGAAATTGTTGGAATGAGTTACTTTAAATGCCATTGGCACTCGTTGCTTTTCTTTACCTTTTGCTATTTTGATTTCTGAATTTTAAAAAGTAAAACAAAAATGTAAAACAGGGGGAAAAAATCTTACAAAGGCAACCAGGGTTAGCATTTTCATCCTCCATTAAAATGATGCTCTATAGATAATTTATTTCCAACTTTTCCAGTTAATATAATACCCTCTTTCTCTTCTGGTGATTAATTTCCATTACTAATATTTAATATATATATGACATTCAGTTGTAAAAAAATGTACTATTAATAACTTACCCAATTTGTAACTAATGTTTTCAGTTTTTCATCATTATTACTTTCTACTATCTCTAGTTATTTTCTTAGATTAGGTTAGAATTCCACAAATGGAATTAATGGGTTAAAGGCTCTTGATCCTTGTTTACTTTCTTACTAATCCTATTGCCAGAGTTAAAGTAGTAAAAATCCTGTGGTTAGTGTAACTTCCTTTAACTTTTTTTTCTATTTCTTCCTTTCCTCTCTCTGAACTTAAGATGATAAATTGGAGAGTTTTACCTACTGGTGAAAAAGTAGCCAAGCCTTAGATTCTTTCCACCACTCAGCAGAGCTGTTAGCTTGGGAAGTTGAAATCAAGATGGTAGTCTAACCCTCTCCCTATACCTTAGGATGTTCTGTCCAATGGTTCAGTGTGAAGCTCTCACTACTCAACTGATTTCTTGATTCTTGAGTCATATTGCCAACATTCTGGGTTAGGTTCAATAGTGTTGTCAGCTACATATTGAGAAACATTACCAATTAATGAATGTCTTGTATGAATTTTAAATATTGATAGCATGAGAAATGGGTATGCTACATAAACTTCACCCACAGCATATAGAGATATATTTTATGTATGTATGTACAAATATGTAACAACAAATCTGACCATTATGTACAACTATAATACACCAGGGGAAAAATGAATGGAAAAAAAAACACATGCTACAATATGAATTGACCTTGAAAACATTATGCAAAGTAAAATAAACCAGAGACAAAAGGACAAAAAAGAGATTTCTTAAATGTATTTAGTTAGCTTAAGATGACTTTTAGTTTTATTTTAGTATTTAGACCTCTGAGTTAATTAGATATTGCAAATATTTTACCATAAAATATGTGCATATAATGCTATATTAATATAATTATTTAAAATGAGGCAATATAGTAGAAAGATGAAGAGAAAATGACTAAGGGAGAATTTTTGGTATGATGTGATTAAGAGAAATTGTTCCATGTCTAAAAGATTCTTGACATTCTAACTTTGACTCTTTCAGTATCTCCTCATTTATATTATAAAGTAGGACAAAGTCAGAAAATAAATTTCTTAACATATAATGTAAGAAATGAGAAGAAAATTTCCTCATTCCTTCATGAGCAAAAATGTTTGGTGTTTTGTCTATTGGGATAGGATATAAAAAAAACTTGAACTAAAAATATAAAATATTTAAGAGGAGATTCCACTGGGGGTAAACCATTTAAGAGCCATTGGTATAAGAGAGGAATAGACACAGGTGGAAATAACATGAGTAGCACCTGTTGATCAAAACGGTGGGCTTCCAATTTCCTCTCTTACTCTTGATGTCAGAACGTCTATTAAAAAACATGGCTTAAGAAAATTAGTAAAACTTTTATTATCACTCAGGAATGAATGTAATTTTATTGCCTAGAAAACTTCCCCTTACCTCACACACATCATCAGGCCTACCTCTGGTATGCAAACTTCTTGGGTTTCTTTTTTGACATCTGCCTATTCTATCCTTTCTCAGGTGTCCATACCATCCTCTTACCAATTTTATTAGTAAATATCATATCTAACATTTCATTTGTCTGTTCCAGATTACAAACTTTTAGGGAATGAAATCAGGTTTTGGAATATCTGAGACTCCACTTGGCTTATAGTGTTAGGCTCAAAAGTATGCAGGAGGCCTAGCTCTCTTTCTGTTTAATTATAAGCAGGGAAGTGAAAAGCAAATGAAAGCTTTTGTCAGTTGGTGGTAGTTGATTTGGTGTTTGTTTTATTTTAGAAAGATGTATGCAATTCTACTTGATTTGAACATTTAAGACATTTGTTGATATGGTAAATTATGATATATTATTCTGCCTCTAACCAATACTAGGACAGAGAATACCCTCACTGATAGGCACAACACAGTACTAAAGAGGGAAATATTTTAGCATTTCCAAAAACCTTAAATTTATGGACCATCTTTAGACTATCCAGTGTGCATTTCCAATATAGGTTTTTGCAGTTGTTTTCTTTATTCAGCACTGGGGATTAAATCTAGGGTCTGCCACTGAGCTACATCCCTAGGCCTTTTTATTGTTTTTGAGACAGTGCCTTGCTAAGTTACCAAGGCTGGCCTCAAACTTGCAATCTTCTTGTCTCAGCCTCCCAAATAGCTCTAGTATACCTTTGCATATCTATTTGATTATGAGAATCTAGGGACCTTCTGATGGGTCTCTGATGAAATAGGATCCAACTCTGACTATTCCACATAGACTACAGTTTAACTGGTCGGATGCTCGCATTTACCCACCAAGCTGCCCTCCTGGCCTGCAGCCCCTCCCTGCCCATTATGATTGCTACTCCTGGCTCTATTCTGTAATTGAGACAGATGATTTAGATATGTCTGTGTTTACTGATGCAATGGGTGTGTTTTTCTTGGCTAGGCCAGTACATTATTTGTGTGCTTGTCAGGGTGAGCTGCCACTGAATTTTTTCCTGCTGTGTTTTATATTCAAGATCTGATTTCACAAAGCTTATTTGCATCTTTCTTATCCAGTGTATGGGAGCTTCCTTGAGAATGTGTCGAGATTTTCCAGAGTTGTTTTTAAAAAATTTAAAAATCACTATCATTTAATTTCCAAGAATTTGGGGCTTTTATAGGAAATAATTAAAATTAGTCTTTTACTTATAGTCTTCTTTCATATGTTTAAAATCTCAAGATTATTGTCTAATGTTGGTTTCTATGTCTGACACAGTAAAATTTGCAAACTGAAATATGTATCTTTTCAATAAAGACTCTTTAGGGTCCCTAATAAAGTGCTAAAATAGGAAAACTTTGCCAAAATATGAACCCCTGGGCAGGAATAGATTCTTTTTTTTTTCAAGTATGGTAAATATTTATAATTAAACTGAGTAAAATATGACCTCCTTTTCATAAGTAAACATTAGTTAGGAAGAACTCAGAAAATACTTTCTCTGTTTTGAGCACTGCTTTTCAAATCTAATCACATGATCCAAAACTACATTTCCCAGAAAACTCTGCATCTGCCTGAGGGAATACTGGTAATGGAGCAACAGAGATTTCTAAGGCCCATTTCTTCTTTTAAAACTTATTTTCTGTGAAATCTCCCTGTGGTACCAGGATAGAATATTAAATAAAGAGTCATTCTCTTGAAGCGTAGGGCTCTGTCTTATTTTCACATTGCTAGATGCAGTGTAGCACAGTAATAAAACATACAGTAATAAAAACATCACCCTCCATTCTCACAGGATGCTCCCAGTGAGTAAAGTTCTATCATACTTCATTTTCAGATGCAAAACCAAGGCTGAAGTGGAAGAAGGGATTTGTGCAGACCCTTTAGCAACTAAATCTTATGGCTTAGATTGAAATATTGTTCTCTTTGCTCAATGGTTTAAAAATAAAAACTAAAGGGAAATTCCCAGGGTAATTTATTATATTATATAATTTGTTAACAACATACATAATCAATAAAACATTTGATGCTAGAGGTCAACCCAGGCTCCTTATGATATTTAGACTTTGGTTTAGATGTTCTCTCCTCAAGGAGACCTTCTACACTGTGACCCTAACTTAGCAGCTTATTGGTATTACAATACATGGTTTTTGTCTTTGGTTGTAAAAATTGATTTTTGCTCATCACCTCCATTAGATTGTAAAGTTGTGGGAGCATGTCCATCATGTTCATTATTGTCCTCTCAGCATTTAGAATGGCTCTAAGTACATAGTAGACATTGAAATACACATTTTCAGTAAGTATGCATTGCATAAGGTTCAGAAACTTAATCTAATTTGTTCAGAATCCAATAGGTGGTCAGTGGAAAATGCATTAGAACCCAGGAATCCTCTTTTCTGTTGTGCTACACATAGGTACTGGCCATGCCTAAGTCAAGTTTTTCTAATTGTTAGGTTATATGAGAAACTCCAATTTAGTTCACAATGACTCCTCAAAGTAAGGGTAACATGTATTAATTAATTGAACGTAATTGGTGTGTGAAATGGAACGGACATAAGAAAGCACATTCATGAGGCCTTCTTCTAACGTTCCAACCCAGATAACAAACAGCAAACTTTTCAGGGACACATGTTCTTGTGAGTAGGAATCTGAAGCACATCTTCAGTTGTGTGTGTATGTGCACCCGGGTGCTTGCTTGTGTTTGGTTGGTTGGTTTGGTTTGGTACTGTTTGATCTACCTTTTTCTTAAAAAGTCTGCATCCTATGGACAAGAATCTGAGCCCTCCAGAGACTGGCAGTAGCTGTCGCACAGTCCTCTGGGAGCTTACTCAGGAGCACTTGCTCTGTCTGAATCTTAACGGTTCTCCCTATCTCTTCTGTCTGGAGAAGAGTAGCCTAATCATGTTGCTGTGAATGGTTATGCTTTTCTTTCTTGGCATATTTCTAAAGCTTCCCTCACCCCAGCTGCCTATGCAATCAATTCATATCTGTTACTGGATTAATCTGTCAGAATCTGAGCAAAATGCATATTTGATACACTTATCCTTATAACAGGCAATCCGTGGTTATTCATGGCTTTGGGAAATACAAGAAAAGTTCTAAAGTCTCTCAATTTGAGGATATCAGCTACATCAAAGAAGCATGAGTGGATGAATTACCAATAGCTGGACCTTTCCAAATAGGCTTTTTTATTTTTTATGGTATGGCATCAACACAAAGCCATTCTGAGTTATGTTTTTTATTTGACATGCTTTATCTATTTTTCTGGCCATTCTGGTTTACACTCCTTAGACAGTTGAATAATCTTAATGTCAACCAGTGAGTTTGAGCTTCTATGAGTAACTCCTGTGTCACATAATCTGTGTGACACCACACTGCGTCACACCTGCAGCGCTGCATTGTGGGAATCCTGCACCTAATTATATAAGCCACTGTCAACAATGAAAAGACTTTAGGTGCCAAACGTTCAGCTGAAACCTCCACCCAAAGTAAGTCCAAACTGAGGAAAGTATCAGGAGTTCAGATTCTTTTAAAATCCAGAGACAAAACATGGTTTCACATACAAATCCTGTGGAGTGAAGGGCACCCACAGGGTCTTAATCACCTTGCCAACCACTCTACCATTTCTAATCTTCTCATTTTAAAGAAAACTAAAGTGAATCAATCTGAGTGAATCAGTGACTTCTTAGACTAAGTTATAGTGTAGGAGTTTATTTCCAGACTCAGGTGCTGTTGTGAAGTTAGGTTTGCTGGAGACCCTATAACCAGCACCTGTCTTCATGTCCGAGTTGTGCAGCCAACTCTGAACTGCCTCTGTCAGCCTTCTGTGAACCCAACAAACCTGTACATCTCGGGGCACATTGCTCTTCAAAACATGCCTTCATCTCTTCTAAATTCTGGTAGCTATAATAGGAAAAGCAAAATACAGGAAAAAATTTAGCTATCTTTTTTGAATAGGATAAAACTACTTAAGACTGCCTCTTTCATCCTGTATAGTTTAAAAATATATATGAACGTCCCATTTGTGGCAGATTCTCCTCTTGCATGTGTATAGTCTTGCATGGGGATGATCAAATTACCAAAACAGATAAGACATATGCTTTGGGGAAAACAAGAATCAGTCTGTGTAGTCCAGGTTTTCCTTTATTTAATTGGCAAGCCCCAGAGTGTACCTTGAAAATCGCCATAGTACTGGGCTGTCCCAGCTCTGAGAAATGCTAATACAGAAGCAGGGATTCCTAAGGCAGCTCTGAAGCCTCCCATTGTCTTTTACCTAAAGGAATATGTGACTGTCACTAGCTGAGATCAATATAATTAATATTAAACACAATATATGCCACACGTATCGTACACAGTAATAATTTCAAAAACAAGCTATGGTAGAATTTTATAGCTATAAAAATACTGGAGATTTTAGCAAAGCAGGATTTAAAACAACCCCAGAGATGTTACAGACTGAAAGTGGAAATCATTTCTTAGGAATCATGAGCAATATTTACGGGCTATGATAATAAAGTCTAAACACTTGGGTGGTGGTTTCCTGTTCTGTGCAACGACTTTCAAGGCAAATACAAAAGTCCTGAAGCTTAGGTCTTGTTTTCCACTGTCAGGAGAGGATACTAGGGTCCGTTTCTAAGATTTCTGTTTTTAAAAAAGTAGTATACACTATAGAGGTTCTGGCTGCAAGATGTTTCAGTAGAAAACTTAATCATCTACTTTGGAATCACATTCATATCCTGTGGCCTAAGAATTGACTCAATCTTACAGTTAAATATTGGCCATTATAGCTGCTCAGAAAAAGTTACAGAAGCCTTAAATGGAAAAGCAAGAGAAACTAAATAAGTTATCACGATACCTTGACTTTTCTTGGTTGCTATGATGATTTTGGTCATCTGTTGAAAAGGCCTGTTATATTTAATTATTAGGCCAGCGCTCAAGATCTAACAATGTGTATGTAATTGAAAAATTAAAAATAAAATGATAAAGTTCCAGGAACAGTGGCAGATCTTCTCAAAAGAAGGAAAGGCCTCTGTCAAAAATATCATGCTTAAAATTTTTAAATTATTTAAAGAAATATAGTGCCTCTAACCCTGATAGGTTATGAGGAGTGTATGGCTTGGCATCTCTTTATGGGATATTTGAACATGTAATATCTGGAACATATGTATATTTTTAAAACTATTATGTGAACTTCTAATTTAACTGGGCATCCTGAATTTTTATTGGCTAAATCTAGCAACCATACATATGTGAAAGCATAAATATATATAAAATATTACAAATATATACAGTTTATAAATATTATATATAGTTTAATATAGTATAAAATACAATGACTATATCAGTCTTTAGGTATAAATATTTATAGTGTCTTTTGTCTATTTAATCGTATTACTGCAGCAACTTTCAGAGTTAAGGGAATGTTAGGTCGTGAGAAATTCCTATAAACAACCTAATGGGAATTACTGTGGGTCTAGGAAAGGTCATTTTTTAGCATTCTAATAACATGTGTCATATCTTCTCTTATAAAGATTTCAGAAATTCTTAGAAAAATGGCTGGCAGAAAAGGGAATAGATAGGTGGAAGAAATGCCTAAGGATTTTGAGAGCTATTCACCACTTAGTCTCAACTGGGAGAGGAGTTAAATCCAAATTCCTTTGAATTTTTCCGTTGTCTGTGTGAAGGCACTTGAGGGTTGTCCCTGATTCACCATTTGTTTGTCACTTGAGCAAATACTTGTCCTCTAGCCAACAAATGGAATTGATTGTTTTGGCTTCATCATAAATGCCAATGTTTTGTTGCAGATTTATGGTAGAGATATTTCATTACATATTACTACATAACCGCACAGTTTAACAGAGCAATCATTCAATTCTAATGTATTTAGGAGAGTTCCTTTGACATGGTGCAGGGACAGTGAGCACCACACACATCTCCAGGTCTCAGAGCTTTGCTCAGGGCAGAGCTTCTTTGCCGGGAGGGTCCTGGAACTATAGCCTCTAGCTTCCTACATATTAGAAGACAATGGTAGCTCCATTATTCCTTCTTTTACCTGTCACCAACTCACCCAATTCCATTTTACTTGCCTCTCAAGTAAGATAAATGTGCTATTAAAGAAATGGGTCACTGGGTTTCAAATGAATGATAAAGTTTACAGGGAAAGATAGGAGGGAAGAGATGAGATGCTCATCATCAGATAATCTGAAATGTCAAGAATTATGGAAATTGTGAGTTTCATAAAGGGCTTTAGAGAAAGTCTGCTATACCCTTGTTCTGTTTCTTCTTTTTTTTAAAAAAGTCTGATTTTCAAAGGAAAGTGTAGATGCTAAGGAATGCAAGTTCCTTTTTTTTTTTTTTTTTTTTTTTTTTTTTTTTGATTTTCATCTCTTCCTATGGAAGAAGCAATTTTTTAAAAATCAAAAGGGACCTTAAAAATTAGCCATTTTACAACTAAGGAATCCAAGCCCCCAAGAGTCAATCCGTCATAGGCAAGATTACACATTTGCTTAACACAAGAGCTGAAACAGAGACAAGTTCTGCAATCACATCTCAGTAAAACTATGCCACCAGTTTTGGCCTCCTTCTGTCGCCACTAGTATTCTGTAATTTCAGGAGGAATTTTCAGCCACTTCGCTTTCCTGATGCCCAGGAATTCTTATAAAGTTATGACTAACAAAGTATAAAATATGAGTCAAAAATCAGTCCCTAATAAAGTCATTGTGACTTTAATGACTTCGGCAGTTGTTTTCATACAGCAAAAACAGGAAGATCCCACACAATAAGGCGCCTGTCTCACAGCTGGGCTCATGCGTAGACGGCCACCCACAGGAGTAACTACTGGGGCTGTCTTCCTCTCTTTGGCACCTCTTTTTTCCTTCCTGACAATTTTCTCTTACTGACTTCATCAGGAGGTTATCAAGGAGAAGAAAGTGCCTGGCTTGTCTAGTCTTCCACAGGCTGAAGGGTATTTTTTTTTTTTATCACTTTGGATTTACCCCTAGTAAAGCTAGAGTACTCTTAATAGCAGCTCTTCTACATTCTTGATATTAGCTCCCAACAATTATCTCTCTTCTGGAGTATTTTATTCTAAGAAACGTAAAATCAACAAATTTTAAATTTGTGGAGACTTTGAGATGAAGCCCGCCCACCTTTTCTGTGTGTTTAGTTTAACTAATAACTCATTATTGAGATAGTGCTTCATGTGCCTGTGGATCTTTGCACAAACTTTAAACTAGTCCTTTGAAGAGAAATATAGACAGATGATGAAGTGTCCCATCACTTTAGAAGAAACTGGCTCAGAAGAAAATAACCTTCATTCGTAGTAATGAAACCAGAGAAAAATTGAAGCCATGAAACAAAATTTCACTATCAAGTATGACTGAATTTCAGCTATTGCTATTTAGTCTATTTTTAAGCAACTTATATTATTGAAGGAAACTTTATTTAAAAAAAAAATCCTATCTGATTCTACAGAGAAGGTATATCCTTGGCAAAGGATATTAAATTTTTATACAGAAAATGGTACCTTCTTCCCTTAACAAAAAAATAGCTATAATTTATTAGCAATGCTTGCAAATGTTGGGCATAAACTTTGTGTTCTAAGGGTTCATTCACAAACTTTGCTTGTCTGTGTTGAAAAGGGGCTTTGGTCATTTACTCTGGGGACATTATTTCTAGGTAGGCTCTAACAGGGTGGTTTTTTTGTTTTGTTTTGTTTTGTTTTTGTTTTTGTTTTCATGAAGGCAGATTCTTACAGAAAAATAGGATCTGTGTCCATTGGACAGCAGGGACACATTTATCTTTGAAATAGTGTGCTCCTGTTTATGGATTTCTTTACTGCATTTGATGACTAAATAATGTTCATTTCCTTCCAGTCCTGTAATTCCTTGGGGCACAGTTTTACTCAGAAGCTATTTTACCTCGTATTCAAACACCAAACACCTAACTTGATGGACAGGGAGACTCCAAAAGTCTTAGACTGGAAAGCTCTGAGATATGATAAATACCTCTCTTCCTTCCTTGGTGACTTATTCTTACAGATTGAAGCTTTTCCTGTTTTTTTTTTTTTTTTTTTTTTTTTTTTTTTTTTCTTTTCTTTGCTGTTTCTTGGTACTGTAGAGGGAGTTTTATTTTCTGGGAAGTATTGTTTGCTGGTAAGCAAGGTGTCCCAAACTGTGGGAGGCTGCCACAAAATTTATCTTAGAATCATGAAAGCTCAGGACTGGCAGACTGAGATCCTAGAATCATGCATCTTTCTCATTTCACATCTGAGAGGTGAAGTGGCTTCACAAGACAGGTAGTGAGAACTGAGAATGAAAGTCAGGGTTTGTTGATGGCATCATGGTTGCCTCTCTAGCTCACCAGAAGCAACTCCAAGTTGAGAGTCAGATTCTGAAAGCCCAAACAAACTGAGCTCCTCGACTGTCTTCTCAGCTTTAACCTCATACATATGTCAGATCCATTCCATTCCTTGATGTGCCTGGTCACACAGGTCAGCACTAATCATACAAATTGGACTCTACCTCTGTCTGCTCCCTAAAGGCCACGTTGGCCCTCCCTCCTTCATATACAGCCCAATATAAGTGTGGCACTTCATAAGTGTTTTTTTGATGAGGCAATGATTGCCTTGGTCACTTGTGGCTGGGCTCTCCCTTATGGAGGAGGAAAACCAACGGTTGTTGCTAAGCAACACTTAAAGGAGTGGGTTGGCTTCTGACACTGAGTGACCTCCTTTTGCGTACTTCATCATGTTGTGTTTTATGGTTGCCTAAAGATGACTTTGGTTTTTGATGGCATTGCTACACCCTTAGCAAAAGACTCATAGGAGAATTAGTTGAGGCGTGGGAAGGAGGGAGTTGATATTTGTTCACTACTTACATGGTTACAGGGACCCCTTCTAAGTATGCAGAAGAAGAGAGAAGCCAGAGATGAGAGCCTCCTCCCACATTGGGACTGATTGACAATATATCCCAACAGGGTCCTGTGGCAATGGGAAGTTATTAAAATAATAAGGAGAAAAATCTTGCCTCCTCTAAACTTTTATGATTCAGTTTCTACCAGCTTCTATCTCCCTGAGCTGAGGGGCCAAATATGGCTAATAAAGAACAAGCCCCTCTTCTAGACTGTTAACTGTTGTGGTTAACCAACACACCCTAATATATCCCAGTATTTCTACTAGAATGAAAGCTGATTAAAAGCATGAAAAGAATTTTTGTTGGTTTGTTTGCTTTATTCACTGCTATATCTATCTTCATTGCTTTGGCCATTTTTGGCATTCAATAAATATTTGTGAAATACATGCTAAAATGGCAATATTGACTAGTGCAAGCCAGATTGGTTCCAACTATTCTTAAGTATTTCAGAGATTCCAAAGAAATAAAAAGGAGGATAATTGTTGCATTTGGCTAAGTCTGTTGCAGAAAAAAATTAAGGAAGAAATCATCTGCTTCTAAGCTTTTTACAAGATATTGTACAATGGTCCGAGTAAAGTTTGCTTCTTTGCTAAAATTCAGTAGATTAATCAGAGCATATAAACCTGCTTTTTCTATGTTCTAAGACTTCCACGTAGAAGTCTTAGAGGACAAAAGATGAGAGGCCATTGTGACAGATCTGTTACATCTTAAAAAATAAGTAACTTGGAATTTATGCAATTTACCTGGAGTTCAAAATTGCAGAATTTCAACAAGTAAAATACAGTGGCTGAGATGATTGATACAGATGATGCCTGGTTACTGTTGCTAACATATTTTCTCATGGGAAAACATATATATTTGCAATCAGGGTTACCCAGAAAGAGGGCGATAGAGCCTCTCTGAGGACAATGCATAGTGCAGTAAGCCAGCAGGCAGCCATACTGATTTGCATTGGCTTCACCTCAAAAGGCCAGGTCTCCTGGGCACAGGCAATGGTATGACCCCAGGCTTGGATGCCTGAAGTGAAGCTATTGTCGGAAGCAGGATGCTCATTTGGAAGGGGAATGCCTCAGAGGAAAGCGAGCCAATTGCAAGTTAAGGCTGTTGCCATGGCGCTCTGCTATTCTTTCAACATGCTGTACAGAGCTCCTGGGAGTCTAGGGCAGGGTAATAAAGGGGAGGGAAGAGAGGAGCAGAGTGGGCCTGGGTGGGGAATCCCACTGCAGTCAGCTCTTCCACTTTCCTCTTGCTTGTGTAGTAATAGTGACAAGGAGAAGGGGGGCTGCAGGGGATCCTACAGGAAAGGAATGACATTCTCAACATCTCCTAGCTTGTTAAAATAAAATAAAAATTACTTTAACTCCCAATTATTTCTAACATGAATTAGAAGATGTAACACTAAAGTACAAAATCAGCAAGTCACTCAACCCTGAAGAGTTGTTCATTGTTCATTCAGCAAATATCTTGTATTTCCTAACACACTCTAAATCCTGGAGGGAAAGGTTAAATGAGTTTAATCCATTTGCTGAATGTGATCTAATGTGCATATTAATGAACTGATAGAGGGCAGAAAATTGCATGCTGTATAAGAAGTCCTTTTCAAAGAAAATAAATTAATTCCATTCCCATTCATTTTATTGTAGAAGAAGGCTAAATGCATCAGCACACTGTTGGTGAGCACATAACCCTCCAAAAAGCTAGTTAAAAAAAAAAAAAAAAATCTTGTATACTGGAAGCATAGTCTGGAAACACCTACATTTATGACCTTTTCAATTAAAAAATAAAAAATCCAGAACGTGAATTAATCAAATGCACCATCGCTTTGAAACAAATATAGTGGCTGAGCTTTTTGCGGAGGCTGCATCTTCAAAGGGCTGTTGTGCAGTGGAGAGAGAGGGTTAAGGAACACCTAGTTGAAATGGGGGAGGGTGGGACTTCAAATTTACTTAAATATTCATGGGGCTTCCTCCATTTTAATCTTCTCTTTTTAAAAAGATGGCTGTGTTTCCCAGTCTGGAGAATTGCTGCCTCCTTGCAGAGTTCAGCAGAGTAGGACTAATCTAGGGTGGAAACCCCCGCGGCCACCAGGACTCTTCATAATTGATAAGTGTTTCAAGCCAGCCAGCTGAATGCATTTGGACTCTTGCTCCTCCGTACAATTCCTGATTTCATTACTGTCTTCTGCCAGGAAATAAGAAGGGAGCATAGGCTTCTAGCAAGAACGGAGTGCTGTGATGGGCTTTGTTTGGATTAGGAAATGCCATAAATTTTGGCTTTGTCTTTTCTAAGTTTGATTATTTTACCACGGGATCTGCAGGGCTTTCCTGATCCTTTCAGGACTGCTCTCTCAGAACTGAATTCTTTCAAAGGGATTTTTGGATTGTATCAAGAAGAGCATTCAAAATGCCTGAGGCAAACTATTTGTTATCTGTATCTTGGGGTTATATTAAGGTGGGTTAATTCAATTGTTTTGCGTCTGATAGAATGTGAAACCTTTACATTTGTATGTTTTCTGTGAAGTAGAAAATATCTGTAATGATTTGTGTGTTCATTTAACCCACTGGGGCTTCTTATTGTGAAATTGTATTTAAATATACAGTAATGTATTTTAATCCTGTTCTTACTCAACTTAATATTTAAAATATGTTTTTGTTTTCTAATTTTGTTTTCCCTTAAACTTTACATTTAATCTCCTTCTGCTGAATATGTTATCAATTCAAATTATATTTTAGTGTTAATTGTCCACAAATGTATTTTCAAAAGTAATTTCATTTTTCAAGTAAAATTGTTTTTACCTCTATGGAATTTATTTTCCTGTGTTTGCATCTTCAAAAAAATCAGTTATTAATTCTAAAATATCTTAAGAAAACCTTCTTTCCTAAAATGACGTTGGAATAATTTCAAATTAAGGGGATATTATGTTCTTTAGAATCAGTATCATTTATCTAACAGTATCTGTTTGTTCCAGTCTCTTGGTTCCTAGAAAGTAAAGTTGGAAACATTTAAAGTGATAATTTGCTCTCTCTTTAGGTGGTTAATGCATTTTTCTTCTTCACAAACAGTTCAAAAGAATGCTGAACCGGGAGCTGACACACCTCTCAGAGATGAGCCGATCAGGGAACCAGGTGTCTGAATACATTTCAAATACTTTCTTAGGTAAGATATTAAATGGGAAAAAATCTAGCTTTTTCAAGATTAATTTCTGCAACCCATCAAGGACATTCCATGTGAATTTGTAATGGGGCTGTTATAAAAAATTAAAAATCCATTTAAAATAAGAACTGAAGCCAATCTTTAGGGGAAAAAAAAAATTAAGCAGGAAGATGATGGGGGGAAAGTGAGTACAAATGCTTATTAAATTAAAATACCTATTAAAGACAGACGGTTATTATATGCTGACTTATATGACTGTAGGTCCCCCCTTATCTACCAGCCCAATTCCATCTCTGCCAAGATCTCTGAAGTAGCACGGAACATGCAATTCCCCAAACCCAAGAGACAACTCCATTAGCTCCTCTGACATGGTATTATTTCCATTCTTCCAATAACTGGGCTTTGAGAAAAAGGTGCCTTTAAGGGATATGCTGGAAGACTAATTCCATAGTGAATTTAGAGAACTAGCTTTGGAAGTAATTTGACAACTGCTTTGCTAAGTTATTCCTTAAAAATAAGTACTGGGGGAAGAGGGGGATTTTCATTTCTCTAAAAGATTTGTCTTCTCTAAGCATCATCCTTGTCTTCTGATCCTTTACCTATTATTCTCTGTTGTTACATTGTGAGTACTTAACACATGACACTGACCAAAAAGGTTTTCATGAATGACTCTCAATTACCATCATGCATCTTGTTTGATTATTAGGGATTTCTGATCTCAGGCTCAAAGGCAATTCTGTTGTATAATGAACCTATTTTGAATACTTTAATATGGCCTAGAGAATTTGCAAATCTGTACTTCAAAGTGAATGGGTAGCATTTAGATTTTTTTATTCTGTTGATGTTCAATTACTATTGAATTATACTTGCTTATAAAATTCCATTTATCAGGGAAATGACCCATTTTAACAGCTGACCATCACACCCTCCTTTTTGGAATAGCCACATATCATTAAATCAATGAGCATCTGCCTTGATGCCTTATGGAAGCACATGTCTCTTTTAGTTCTATTATGAAAAGATCAATCCTATTTCTCTAACACCAAGCAGTTCCTGCTATCAGCAGCAAATCAATCAGCTTTCTCTTTGAGCAGCTTAGTACAAAGGTGGTGCATTACTGTGCAGCCAATGGTCACTGAGCATGATTAACAAGTGCCTTCTAACTGTTTCTATATGTATCTTCAGCCCTTGGATTTCTTCAGCTACATTTGCAACAACCTCTGTCAGAGAACAAAGGAGAAGAATTTTTCATACATCCTATCTCCTAGAATTGTCTAGAATCTAATTAAAGAAGAAACATGACATATTGAGCCTTTTATTCCCCCTGCTTTCCGCTGTATTCCTTTGAATACAGGAATCCTCCACTGACCATTTCATATATCCTATTCTGTGGAACACTCAATTATTTTGCATAAGCTGGGTACTGTTTTAGTTACATTTTACAGGTTATTGATTACAGGAGAGAAGAATAAAATCAATTAAGTGCAATAATTGTTTTTGTTTTCAGTTGTATGTTAAAATGCAAGGGCTTATATGTCTTCGCAGAAGAGATTCTCACTATTAAAGATCTATGAAATCTGAGCCCTTAATCCTTCAAGATTGGGCCAAAGCAGTCCTCTTCATTCCTAGTCTCTTCTAACATCCACTTACCAAGGATAGCAAAAAGGCTTTAGTATACTAATTAATCTATTTTTAAATCAGCATTGGCCATCAAGAGGGAAAGAGGATAAGATATAAGCTTTCAGTCTCAGAACTTTATATGTCAAGAACAGACAGATGTGTGCTTTTTTTTTTTTTTTTTTTTTTTTTTTCTTTTTCTTTTTCCGCACCAGGGGATTGACTGAACCCAGGGGCACTTAGCCATTGAACCATATCCCCAGCCCTTTTTATTTTCTATTTTGACACAGGGTTTCACTAAGTTACTTAGGGCCTCACTAAGTTACTGAGGCTGGCTTTGAACTTGCAATCCCCCTGCCTCAGCCTCCCAAGCTGCTGGGATTATAGGTATACAATATCCTCTATGCTATACAGGCACATCCCTAAG
Organism: Tamias sibiricus; assembly: GCA_025594165.1. Classification (NCBI taxonomy): domain Eukaryota; kingdom Metazoa; phylum Chordata; class Mammalia; order Rodentia; family Sciuridae; genus Tamias; species Tamias sibiricus. The sequence continues at coordinate 58,968,806 of CM046658.1, forward strand.
GAAAACCAATTGTTTGGTTTCTCATTATTCTGAAAATTAAATCATCAAGAACAAATTGTTGAGGAAGGTTATTAGACTCCCAATCCTTACATGCTCTTAGCATTAAGAGGATGGTGTTCAGGAGTGTGTACAGGTAGATCAGAATTTTAAAGGTTCTTAGGAAAATAAAGGAAGAAAAACTATATAAAACAAGGTGCCTTGGTTGCTCCATCTGTAAAATGGGAGTACTGGGATAGATGACATTCCATATCTCTTCCAACTCAAACATTCTGTGATTCTCATATGGACTAAATTTATCTGTTTCACTAAGACATGCTTGGCAACCTGGGTCCTCTATGATGAAGCCCAGCCTTACAATTTGACGGTTTTAAAAAAAAATGAACAAACAAACAAAGCTTATTTCCAAACTGTCAGTGCAGGACCTAGAACTCTTAATCATATCTTGTGAGCACAGTAGGTGTTCCCAGAGGACCATGAAGCCTTCTTCATAGACTGTCATATCTACAAGAGACCTTAATGGCTCCTTGTACAACTTCCTCATTTTACAAGAGAGAAAACCAAGGTCCAGAAGAATGACATAACTTAACCTAGGTCACTTGACTAATATGTTTCTGAGCCAGAACCAGCAATTAGTTCACTTGATTTCTAGACCAAAATACCTACCACTCCTGATAAGAACTCAGAACACATAGAAAAAAATGACATAAGTAATATGCACATTGTTTTGGGGAAAAATGTCTTTGAGAAACAGAATTGTTGGACTTAAAAAATGAAATGTTTATTAACAGTTTCTGATACTACAAAAGGCTTTGATCAGAGCATGGCAATCATCTCTGAGCAAAATGAGATGATTTTAGCAATGTTATACTTAAAAGCAATACCTCAATAAGCATCATTCAGTGTTAAAATGCATCATCCTGGGAGGAGGGAATTCCTTTAATCTGCGGATCTGTGAAACTTACATTGTTCCCATCTAAAATGATAGTGTCCTATTTACTAGTCCAGGTATGTATTGAAGCTCTTATATGATGATGGGCTCCAGGTTGCTGGCACAAATAGAAAGAGAAGAATATAATTTCATGGGGGAAAAAAGCAGGATGTAGGTGGAGAGAGCATAAATGAAACAAGATTTTTAGATATTACATGACAATTTAGTTAACATTTTTACAGACAAGAGAAAAAAATATCCTTTTGAATCCCCTACTTACCATCTTGAAGCTAGAACTTAGAATATTCCAGATGTAAAATGATGCTGGGCTTCAGCAAGCAAAGCACCTCAGATTATGCCATTGAAAGAGATTGGATGACACCGTTTTTTGTGTGTGTCTGTTTATATTTCCCCCACTCTATTCTGACCATTCTGTAAATGTAAATTCACTGTGGTTATGTGCTTTTTTTTTTTTTTTTTTTTTTAAATCTGTGTCTCAGGCTGTTTCCACACTATGCTGGCTAAGCATTTAACAGAGGAAATTCAGAACAGGGAAGCCTATCAGTTGTTCCAATGCTTGCCTAGGGAAACACCCATTAAAGTCAAATTGGCACTTTGTGAATAATGGCCTTCTTCTTTATTGCAGTGTTCCAGACACAGCAGTAGTTCAGCTCAATTACTCACTGTTGCAGGGACTCTTTAATTAAACAAAGGGGGAAAGCTTCTAGTCCCACTAGAGATGGTTATTACATCTGCAGAGGTATAGGGGAATCTTACAGCCTCTTAGCCAGATGTGAAAAAAGGGTGGCCAAGAAAGGCAGGGGTTATTGTGGCCTCTCATTTTAGAAAAAGTTGTGATTATTAGGCATAAAGTGACAGGAAGAAATATGATTATTCAAAAATAATATATGGTTTTCTTTTTAAAAAAATATTTATTTATTTGCTTTAGTTGTACACAATGCAGTTTATTTTTACGTGGTGCTGAGGATCGAACCTGGGCCGTGCTTGTGCTAGGCGAGCGCTCTACCGCTGAGCCACAATCCAAGCCCCAAAAAATAATAATATATGGTTTCTATACCAGAGATTGCATGGCAGGAAAGAGATTTTTAACAGGAACCTCAAGACCTGGGTTCTATGCTCTTAAATCATTTTATCTGGAACAATGTAATTGCAGAATAAAAAAAATTGTTAAATAAATTGTTCTTTGAGCTTGGTCAAGTTGCTGACTTCATCTGAAAAATAAGAGTGTGAAATTGTCGTTGGTTCTCATATTTGGTTTTGTTTGTCCAAGTCATAGGGGAATCTTTTAAAAAATACTGTTTCAATGGAGCTGGGTGGGGCCCATAAATCTGTATTTTTTGAAAGTTTCCTGGGTGCTTCTGATTCTGGATTAGGTTGGAAACCCCTAAACTAATTGAGATGACTAAAATTCCTCCCTAAGCAAAAGCCATAGTCTAAGAGCTTGGAGCATGTAGAGACCACAGCAGAGTGTGCGGGGAATTGAGAATACCCTGTTCCAGCCCTGTCGCCAGGTGACAAGGTGAAGGTGAAGCTGGTACTGTCTCGCTTTGCTTTGATGAAGTGTCAGCAGGGCCTGTGAGCGGGCAGAGGTCCCTGGGGAAAGCATGTGACTATGCTGTCATCTCTAAGAGTCTAAACGCAGATAGTGTGGATGCCAGCATGCCATCTGGAAGCATGTCATTTTCAAATGGAGAAGCTGTCTTTGTACTAATTTTCACTGTAACAAGCAGAGATAAATGTCGCCACTTCTGAAAGCTGCATTAACTCTTTCGGCCACAGGGTGTCATTTAGTTCAATGAAGTAGTGGTTAAGCAATTTAATCAATTATTGGTTCTGTGCCCTCACAGCCATCCCTGTGGCCTGAAAGACTTAAGAAAATTTTTTTTCAGAAGTGCTCAGGATACATGTCCTATGAAATAGAATATTTGATGGCTGAAATTTTTAATAGCATAATATAAAGAACTTCTATAGCAGGTAGACACTTTTTTTTTTTTCTTGCTAATGCTGTTACCTCATTGTAACAAAAAAAATTTTAAATATTAAAAGAGAACAGAAGAACAGAAGATTGTGCTTGGGTTCTTTCCCTGCTTCTTCTTGGACAAGTTATTAAGCTCTTCTGGGTCTCAGTTTACCTAGCATAAAATGGAGCAATAGATCATATTTTATCCACCTACTTCACAGGATTATCCTGGAGATCCAGTGAGAACATGCTATGAGAGTTCTTTATTAGAGTTATAATCCATTACCCATGGTTAGAGTTATTTTGAATATTGCTGGGCATACTCATTGGCACTCAAATGCTGAAAAACATATTTCTTTATCTGTTGCAGACAAGCAGAATGATGTGGAGATCCCATCTCCCACCCAGAAAGACAGAGAGAAGAAGAAGAAGCAGCAGCTCATGACACAGATAAGCGGAGTGAAGAAACTGATGCACAGTTCAAGCCTGAACAATACGAGCATCTCCCGCTTTGGTGTCAACACTGAGAATGAAGATCACCTGGCCAAGGTGTGCATGAGCTGGGTTTGTGCGCATGTGGCTTTTAACTTTAATAGCGCACAGGGGCCTGTCATCATTTAGAAAACAGTAGGGATCACTTCTACTTTGTTAAATTTTATGATATTGAAGTTCATATCCTATATGACATTATTTTTATTTTTTTATTTTTGGCTGGACTGGGAATTGAACCCAAGGGTGTTTTACCATTGAGCTACAACCCTAGCTTTTTATCTTTATTTTGAGACAGGGTCCCACTAAGTAACCCAGGCTGGCCTAGAACTTGCAATCCTGCCTCAGCCTTCTGAGTAGCTGGGTTAAAAGACATGTGCCACTGTGCCTGGTCTTTTGTGTCCCTTTTTGTCTATTCTGGGGCACAAGATCCTTATTCCATACCAAAAGGCCTTTTAGGTTTTTTTTTTTTTCCTCTTTTATCCTGAATTGAATTTAGTAATGGACAGTTCCTTATGAATGGAGCATCCTTCTGAAGGGATACTGGGAAAGTCCAAGGGAAAGCAAGTGGGTAGGTCTGAATTATCCCAGAGGATATTTTGGGAACTGTATGCTATGGGCCGGGAGAAAATCTGCACTGACTGACAGGACTAGAGGAAAAATGAAGAGATAGGAACAGCATTGACTCCTAGTCCCAAACCCTCACACTGGAGGAAGGCACAGAAAGAATTCACATATCCTTGAGGAGGCTACACAAAATGACTGCTGAGGTCTCCCCCGCCCCAGCCTGGTGAGAGCGTGAAAGGAGTTTACTCTGGGGAAATGATCATTCAGTGAGACTTGCTGAAAGCTGTCATTAGAGTAAGGTTGATTAAACATTGGGCCAAGCCTGTGGGCACTTATTAAGTATGGAATAAGTTGCTCCTTCAATCAGATAATGTTGGAATAATCCCACAACCCAGATCTGGAAGTTGCTTCCTCCAGGTCTATCTGTGGCCTTAGAGCTCTGGGATATAATTTAAGATCAGCATTCTTTATGACCTTTTGTATTAAATTGGGGCTGATTTCTGCACATTCTGACAGCTGAGTCTCCCTGACCTGAATTCAGTGATAATAACCAAAGGGTAGAGGAGTTTCCCTGACGCAATTTTCTAGCTGTTACTGATGGGCCAGTGAGCTGCAAGGGGAGAATCAGAGAAATGGGACCAGAGTGATCTCTATTCACTTGCGGCTATCTTTAAAAGCAACAATGGTTGAGGAGTGACGCATGGCAAATCTAGGTCAGCAACAAAATTATTACAAACAGAGACACGCTGTTTCTTTTTTTAAAAGAAAGAAAAAATATGCACAAATTTGTCGTCATCATGATAAGGACACCCAGCCTCCTGAGCCATTCCACTCGCAGATTTTCATGCAACTAGCATACTACATAGATGCTCTGAAGACTTAGGCAACCAATGTCCAAAAAACAAATTTTTAAAAAATTTTTAGTTGTATATCAACACAATATCTTTATTTTACTCATTTATTTTTATGTGGTGCTGAGGATCAAACCTGTGCAATGTCGAGCACTTGTTCTACCACTGAGCCACAATGCCAGTCCCTGAAAAAATAAATTTTAAAAAGATTTTTAAAACATTTAAAGCTGGGCGTGGGGTCTCACTTCTGTAGTTCCAGCTGCATGAAAGGCTGAGACAGGAGGATCACTTGAGCTCACGAGTTTTGAGACCAGTGTTGCCAACACAGCAAGACCCCCCATTTCTAAAAGAAAATATTAAAAATTATCCTTATTCCTAAATTCCTCTAATTTGAATTACAGGAGCTAGAAGACCTGAATAAATGGGGCCTGAACATCTTCAATGTGGCTGGATACTCACACAATCGGCCCCTCACCTGCATCATGTATGCCATATTTCAAGTGAGTAAACAGGAATGAATGTTGGTTATCCAATTGGATATTTTGTTATGATATTTTTATTCTATCACAGTTATTTTGAGGATTTGACTTCCTCCTGTGTGTGTGTGTGTGTGTGTGTGTGTGTGGTGTGTGTATGTGGTGCCGGGGACTAAACCTTGAACCCAGGGCTTGGTGCATGTGTGGCAGGTGCTATACCACTGCGCTACATCCCCAGCCCCACCTTCCTCCATTTTTGGACATCTGCTTATTCATATTCTAAAACATTTTACCACATAGGAAAGAGACCTTCTAAAGACATTCAAAATTTCATCTGACACATTTGTAACCTACATGATGACTTTAGAGGACCATTACCATTCTGACGTGGCATATCATAACAGCCTGCACGCTGCTGATGTAGCCCAGTCAACCCATGTTCTTCTTTCTACGCCAGCTTTAGATGTGAGTAGTTATAACCTGTTTTTCATACCTGTTCAACCTCTTCTAAAAGTGCCATGCAATATGCAATATATTTACAAAAATAATGTAAGTGGGTGACCTCAAATTCTTGAACTGCTTCTTTGTTATATATAGCATCCATCCATTGGATTATTTATAAAAATGTATTACATTTCTATTTGCTTTGCTTTCTACTATCAGAGGAACCTTCCCTTTACATCATTCCAATTGAAAATTGTTTAATTTTCAAACAATTAGCAGGGTCCAAGCTTTGTTCTTCATTGTATTCCTGGTAAAGGAATACATTGTATCTCTGTGTCTTGTTTAACATCTGGTTTATCATACATCCTCAACATGCTTGTACTGATCAGAATTGCCCAACACCATCACAGGCCCTGTGGAAGATCATAGAAATATACTATACGATGTTCTGTATAGTTCTTATTAGGATATGCATCCATAGGTTTCTAGAAATTCAGCAAACTGATTCTCTAGGTTGCAGAAAAAATAACTGAAAATCTACAACAGAGAAAATTAATAATGCAGAAGCAAGGAAGAACCATGTTCTGTGTAACTAGACAAGATCTGAGGAGATGGCCATGACTCCTTCTCTCACAGAGTAATGTTTTCATATTTAACAGTATGATCAGCAATGGCCCAGCCATGCTGTCACTGGGCATATGGAAAAGGTGGTTTGGTACTTCCAAAGTGTGCTGGCCCTCTGCAGGAAGGGGTTGACCAAACCCTATCTAGTCACATTTTCAGACTCACTTTAGAAGGTGAAGATAGATTAAACTGTCCAGAAACTCTTATCACTTGCTTCCTTATTTTCTAAGAAAAGGAATCCAAAAAGGCTTGAGCAAGTGAGATGGAGCCAAGAGTGTTGGAACCCCCTGGAAGAAAAGAAAGAGTATTGTTTTTATGCTCCTATAAATACCATGGAGCAGAACAACACCATTTATAATCTATGCAGTGTTATTGATAGGATAACTATTGTGTGGCAAGAAATTGGCTATGAGTGCCACAGTCTTCTAGAAAAGGAAAGTGTAATATGTCCATGAGTAAGAAATAGGATTGGTCTTTTGGAGAGAGGTAGAAGCTGAGCTGGCATTTGAAGGACTAGAAGATGTAAGTAATCACAGAGGATCAGGAGAGACATTTCTGTCCTATAGTCAGCAACAATATATACCTAATAAATACCAGGTTTAAATCAATGTGGATGGGTGGGGACAGAGACACTCTCACGACATGGCATGAAGTTGTTGAGCAGTCGGCATTAAGTTTCACTTCTTGGTAACATTCTCAGATCTTGCCTGTGGTGAAGATTTAGTGGATAGGAATTAAATGAATTAATTAATGAATATATGACATCTTGTGACAGCACTATAAATTTAGCTTTGAGTGATAATTTATTGCTTATCTTATTGAGTCTGGAATTTAACCTTTTTCCCCTTAAGTTACTCAGCCTGAATATAAAGAGCAGAGCCAGTCTGACTCGCTTCTTTGACTTGTATGTGCTTGTGTTCCGTAAGCACGGTGCTGCCATACCACTGATCCGAGAAACAGACATCAGGTATTCACATGCCATGAGCACTGTGCTAATGACCTTCCAAACCTCAGCCTGTGGGCTTGATGTGGGAGTGAGCTCTGGCCATCGTCCCTTTCACAACAAAGACTATGCTGATGAACAGATTCTGCATTTAATTAAATTAGCATACTGAGATATTATACACATCAACAATCCCTTTCCCAACAAGAATGAAGTGCACTACTTTCAAATGAAATTGAACAAGCAGGACAGATGAATTGGATATGGCGTTAAATGCACTCACTTTGCTCCACAGGCCGTCTTCACAGATTTGGAAATCCTGGCTGCCATTTTTGCGGCTGCCATCCACGACGTTGATCATCCTGGAGTCTCCAATCAGTTTCTCATCAACACAAGTGAGTTCACCACTAGAACAGTCATTTGAAATAATTGTATGATTCACTGCATTTCTTCCTCCTAATGTTTTTATTATAGATAATAACAAGAATGATAATGAGGTAATCCTTCCATTCTACTCAAACTGGGTCAGGCCTTTCCTGGATACTGTGTCCAGTCTGGCAGCTCATTGTTTGGGCTGCATGGAGAACTTGGAGAGGGTCATAGGGAAGCCATAAAAAATACTCAAAGTTTGGAAAATACAATTTGAAAGGAAATAATAATGTGTAGCATTATCCAATAAGACTAGAAAATGCTTGGGGATAGGTAATGCAACTTTCAGTATTACGTAGGGCTCTCACACAGTGCATCATAACATGCTAGGGTCCTTCTCTGCTGGGGAAGCAGACGTAAATTTTGGATCTGAGCATGGAATCTTCAAACAGAAATAAGATTCCCCAAAAAGTACTAGAATGGACTTCTACAATTCAAGGGAAAGCCATTAAAAGTTCCACACACTCTTTTCCAATTATATAGGTTTAATTATGGATTGGTCTGTACCAAGGAGGGTGACCCAGCTATCTTCAGGTTTGGTCTAGCCTTAGGATTCCAAATAATACTAAAAAATTTTTGTCATGCTCAAAATGTTCAGTTTCATGCTATTGAAGATTCATTCATTCATTCATTCAGTTAATGCTCTATCTCTATGTGCTGAAAATTCAAGTACTTTTTCTTCTGAGAATATTGTTTATCCCATTATGGTCATGATTAACACTAAGCACTGAAAGTTTTATTAAAATGCTCTTTGAGCTCGTTGTTATAAATAAGTCCTTGTTGTCAGTCCTCATCCTCTATCATCAGAATGAGTAATCTGGGTTTGGGTTACACTGTTTTTTGTTTTTTTTTTTTAATTTGTTCTTGTATTGAAAGAACATAAACTGTAGCCAGCTGCTTGTCTGCACCGGTTGCATCAGCTGGCTAAGCGTGTTGTCATGAATTAATCCAGATGCAGGCCAGTTAGTGCCATATAAGCAAACAGTTTTTTGTGCTATAGCCATCTATAGATGTTTGCTCTTGATCATAGGGTGAACAGAGCAAGGGTACTCACGTAACTTCAGAGATCCCACCCCCTTTCTCAGGATGTAACTCAAAGCCCAGGATGAAAGCAATGGCATATGAGTAACAGCACCTGCAACTATAACACATCATGTCACTTGGTTGTTAGGCTTTTAAGAGAAAGCGTGATTTCATGAGTTTGTAGAGCAGAGCTCTGCATAAGATTTCTGCAATTCTTCTTTGTAAAAGTGGGCTGAAAGCTGTGATTTACGTACCTAGATATTACTCTTTCCAGTACAGAGAGCCAAAAGGCAGAAATGTTAACCTCAGAATTGTTCCAAAAAATTATTGATGTTTATTGTTACATTTATGGAAATCACCAAAAAAGCTACATTCGTTGGGTAAAACAAAAATTCACACCAACACTTTATCTATTTTGAAAATCCTAAACTCACAATTAACAGAGGGAAACATATGTAAAAGGGAAGATAGGCCAAGCACAGTGGTGCATGCCTGTAATTCCAGCTACTCTGGAGGCTGAGGCCAGAAACTCTCAAGTTCAAAGCCAGCCTGGACAACTTAGAAAGAACCTGTCTCAAAAACATAAATAAATAAATAAATAAGTAAATAAATAAATAAGAAAGGTTTAGGGTATAGCTCAGTGAGCAAGTGTCCCTAGGTTATATCCCCAGTACCACAAAAATAAATAAATAAATAAATAAAATAAAAATGTGGATGTAGTTTGGAAAGCTTAATATACTTGATGAAGTTTAGTGTTATCTTTACTTTGTTCTTTTCCAAAGCATGAAATGTGTGGAAACATAAATGAAATTATAAGCTGAGATAAAAATATAATTTAACTGCTCAAGAATGCCTTTACCTAATGTCATATTTTTCATGTGAGGTGGAGAAGGACTTGAGAAAGGATTTTAAGAGACAATGAATTCTAAACAAAGTGAAAACTTATTCATCATAGAAGCATAGTTGAAATGGACTACTTTTGTTTATAGAGAGGCACTACGCTAAGAGGCCTGAACCTATGGACCATAATTCTAAAATCATCTAGTGAGAACTAAATCTGATTTCACAATATTTGAATTATACAGATTTTACTGTGTGTTTATTAAGGCATCATTTTTGCTTGTCTATTAGATTCAGAACTGGCTTTGATGTACAATGATGAGTCCGTGTTGGAAAACCATCATCTGGCTGTGGGTTTCAAACTGCTCCAAGAAGAGCACTGTGACATCTTCCAGAATCTCACCAAGAAGCAACGTCAGACACTCAGGAAAATGGTTATTGACATGGTAAGAATTAACCTCTCTCTACTCCTCACTTACTTTTGCCACTGTCTTGCAGACTAAGTTTATCAAGTGTTTTCATTTTTGCTTTCACCCAAGGTTTTAGCAACGGATATGTCTAAACACATGAGCCTGCTGGCAGACCTGAAAACAATGGTGGAAACCAAGAAAGTTACAAGCTCAGGCGTTCTCCTCCTGGACAACTACACTGATCGTATACAGGTTTGTGATGAAGTCTTGTTTGTTACAAAACACAAACCAAATGACATCTAGAAAAGGAAACTCCATTCGATTAGATACATCCTAGGCTGCTACGACAACTTTGGGCTTATTTTAAGAACAAGCTGAAGAAAATGGATGTTCAAGTTTATCCTCTCATTTGTGAGAAAAACATAACTCCATTTATTGAATTTCTTAGTTCTAAAAATAAGTTGCAAAATCTTTTTATAATAGGACATATATAACTGTTGGTATCCAAAGCTCATAGTTTGAACATAAATACCTCTGACTTAAAGTTTATTAGGTCTGTTTTGGTTATAGAGAGTGCAGTCAGCTGCTCTCCTCTTTCCACAAACAGAAAATTTGAAGACATCTACTTTGAGTAATTCTTTATATTCTTTCCAAACTAAGGAAAAGAAATGATAGCAACTTCTGAACTCCAATTTCTGTTTCAGTTCTTAAATTCAAAGACTATCAGTTCAAGAAGATATCTATGTCTATATCAATATCTACATTCCCCTTTGGGGCCTCATAATGATAAATAGCCAACTCTGGCCAGCACCATTGTAACACTGGATTTTTGGTACATGTATCATAATTATAATGCAACTAAAATGTTCTTGGTTTGGTACTAAGTGTACTAATAAGAGAGTGATAAGATGTTCTGGCAGTATTTACACTTAATTTTATGGGATTTCCAAAACTCAATGATTTCAGGTCCTTCGCAACATGGTACACTGTGCAGATCTGAGCAACCCCACCAAGTCCTTGGAATTGTATCGACAATGGACAGATCGCATCATGGAGGAATTTTTCCAACAGGGAGACAAAGAACGAGAGAGGGGAATGGAGATTAGCCCAATGTGTGATAAACACACAGCTTCTGTGGAAAAATCCCAGGTATTCAAAATGATAAATTTTTATGATTTCTAGTGATTGTAGAGCTGGAGAGTTCTATCTAGTTTCTTTATTTTAACAAAATCAATCTCTTTCTCTCTCTCTCTCTCTCTTCTCTATCTACATGTGAAATGATGAAATGACAACCACACAGTTAGTTCCATTATGCTCATGACTCATCTGCCTTCTCCATTGCACTCCATTTCACAGGGCAGGAATGAAGCAGTCATCAGAAACCCTTCTGTGTATACCCAAACCATTTAGATTGTCATCTATGACCTTAGTAAATCTGGCTAATCCTTGACTACTACTGTCTTTCCATCCCACTTCTCCAGAACTCTTGTAGCTCTATCTTAACTCCTGACTCTTGTGTCCAGTTTTCTGCTGTGGCTCTTTCTTCATAATCAAATGCATTGCCACCATCATCAGGGGGTATCAAAGCCCTGTCTATGTCCCTTTTCCAGTTTGCATTTGTACCTTTGGGAATATTCTAACATGTCCCAGTTGTGTCCAAAGCTATGAATTCTGTGTTCTGAGAATGGGAAATAATACTTTGAGGGTGTCTGTGTGCAGAAATGCCCCAGATGCCAATAGTTGCAGAATATGTATACTATAATGTATCTACATTCCTACAATACCTTCAAGACCTGCTGAAATGCTATTTTTTTCCAGGACAACAAATAGGTTGATGCAGGTGCTATGATTGAAAATGGGTTTTTGGGATGTCCAAGGAGTTTATCATAAAAAATTGAGACTGATTTTTATTAGCATCTAACCTCTTTCCCCACTACCTGTAAGGCCCATATTTGTATATACTTGTAGTATCAGTATGTAGTTTCTTTGCAGTTAGTATTTTGTTGCTCCTTAGAGAAATCCAACTAAATTAGCTTAATATCTGTAAAAGTGATCTAAATGCTATAAAGATTCAAGATATCATTAAATTAATCTGAGCCAGTTCAAATAACTTAGAGCTTTAACTGGAACAAGATAAAATAAAGAGTAATTTACATATTTCTTACTAACAGGGATGGTTTATATTTATATGATGTTCTGGTGGTCCCATATGTTATCCTATATGAATCCCCGAGCAGCCATGCGAGGCAGATAAAGCAGGTATTTCCCCAGTGTCCAGTGGAGCAGCTCTTCTCTTCTTAGTCACCCAGTCGCCCTCCACCCAAGCTTTTCACTCTCCATCACTGGACAGGTCTCCCTGCTGCCATGACGTCATTACCCACTCTGGTGTTTCCCACAGATGGACTCTGTTGAACTTTGTCTGATTCCTCTGGCAGTAAAGAGCTCAAGTCAGTGCTCTTAGAATTTGTAGGGGTTCTCTCATTCCATGAGCTAGGAAATAAGCAATAGTCCCTACCTTTTTAAAACATCCTAAGCATTTCTTAGCAGCAGCAAAAGCAAATGAAGAAAGGAAATGACCTCACTGTGTTTTCTCCATTGCCTTGAGCTTCTTTCTGTTCCTTGGAAAATACCTTGAAGATAGTCTCAAATCCATTAAATATGCACAAAGAAGTAGCAGGGAGGACGGAAAAAGAGTGGGCAGGAGAGAAATATCTGAATCATCCACAGTCAAGTTGTCATAACCTATGTCAATCAGAGATGCCCCAACTTTGGTGTGGATCTTGTTTGTTAAGGCTAAGAAAGAATCAGATATTGGAAAGAGTCACATATGACCAAGGTTTATGTATATAGTAACAACTTGAATATGTTGAATGGCTGTCTAAATACCAGAAAATTAATAAAGGAAAGTTTCCAGTGGAGTGGAAAGATAGCTACGTAATGTCCCATGGGGCCCTTGTTCATCTCCCCCTGAATCCCAAGCCAGTATCTCTCTAGCTCCCAAGATCATGACTGGGGAATTCCATTCCCTCATCCAGCTACAGTCTATTCTCTCTCTCTACCTGCCCCCACCCCCATGTTTCCTGTTTGTCTGACAATGTAGAGGTCGGCATAAGGCCACGTGGCTAGCTCCTGCAGGATGCATAGCCCCTACACAAACCACAACAAAGCCCTAAGCCTCGGATTTATTCACAGGAACACCAGCAAAAGGAACTGCTTAATTGTTTTTATTTTCCTTCTTTCTTCTGATGGAAATGACTATGTGTCCTATGGATCCAAAACAATGGCAGGCCTCTCCACAGAGGGGTATTTGTTTGTCTGGGGCTTGAGTTATTTTCAAGTGTTTTATCAAACTCCTCTACAAGCCAGAAGCATCCCACAGAACTTGAGAAATTCCAGAGCAGACAGATGCCAGCTCCTGTCATTTTGGCACAACAGCATATTTTGAAATTATCAGGGAAAGAATGTTGAGTCAGAACACTTTAGACCTGGGGCTGCCTTCTTCAGAGAATGACTCACAGAGTCCAAGTAGTGACACAGTCATTCCCAACACTAGTGTTACAGCCAGTCTTCTTACCTGGCACATGTAAAAGGAAAAGCAGTGTGTTATTGTGAGATGAGCACAGCCTTTGGAATCAGACAAAGCTGGGACTCAGTTCCAGCTCTATCACTTACTACTTATGTGACCTCTGCAAGATCTTTCATTTCCATGAGCCTGAGTTTCTTCTTTTGTAAATGGAAACTGTAATACTTACTTTGCAAAATGAAAAGAGGTACTGCATGTATTACATCTAGTGTGGGACCCACCATATAGAATGTACTCAGATAAAGCAATCGGTATTACGGACCTCTCTGGGGTTGGAATGGCTCTCTCTTAGCATGGAAACCAAGACCGCGTGTTTGATTTTCAAGGGCCCTTTCCAATGACAGATGTGTAATCTTATTTTTCTCCAGGTTGGCTTCATTGACTACATTGTCCATCCACTGTGGGAGACCTGGGCAGATCTGGTACAGCCTGATGCTCAGGACATTCTGGACACATTAGAAGATAACAGGAACTGGTATCAGAGCATGATACCCCAGAGTCCCTCACCACCACTGGATGAAAGAAACAGAGACTGCCAGGGTCTGATGGAGAAGTTTCAATTTGAACTCACCCTTGAAGAGGAGGATTCTGAAGGACCTGAAAAGGAGGGAGAGGGCCACAACTATTTCAGCAGCACAAAGACACTTTGTGTCATCGATCCAGAAAATAGGGATTCACTGGGAGAGACTGATATAGACATTGTGACAGAAGACAAGTCCCCGATTGACACATAATCTCCCTGCCCATGTGGAGATGGACATTCCACCCTTGACAAGCATGCCAGCTGTGTGGTAGGACCAGCCCATCAGGGCAAGGCCTGCACAGGACAAAGGTCATCTGGCCTTTGAAGTTACTTGAGTTTGGAGCCAGAATGCAAGGCCATGAAGCAAGTAGCAGCTCAGGAATCCCGCGGTTGACTTGCCTGGCCTGCAGGCTTGGTGGAGAGCTGACACTTCATGGTAGTGGAGGCCAGTTCCCCTCGCGCGACTCAATGGCTTGAAAATGGAAGACACGAAACTGAGAGATTTCTCTGCACTAAGTTTCGGGACCTGTCCCGACAAGTGACTGAACTCACTGATTAATAACTTCATTTATAAATCTGCTCACCTGTCTCCTTGTCTGCCAACCTGTGTGCCTTTTTTGTAAAACATTTTCATGTCTTTAAAATGCCTGTTGAATACCTAGAGTTTAGTACCGACTTCTCCACAGATAAGTGTTCAGAGCTGACATAACACTTTTTTTGACTCTTTCTGGGGGCGGGGGAAGGAAAGAAAATAGTCTTCCTTCTTTCTTGGGCAATATCTTTCGCTTTACTACAGTTAACTTTTGCAAACAGACAGGAAGGACACCGTTCTAACCACATTCTACTTCCTTGCCCTGTTGTCCAGTCCAGCTGCACAGTGGCCCCTGTAACCCAGCTCTGTTTGCCTGCTTCTAACAGTATTTTTTTTTTCCTCTGGGGTCTCACTATTTTGCTCGAAACAGAATAACATTGAACAAAATAGGGGATGGGAAGGGGTGGCTGAATTGTTCACCATGTCAGCCTGTCTAGCACTCAGCTTAATGAGGCAGTGTGCCCGTTGTGTCCTGAAGCCTCTGTACCTCTGCGGGTTGCACAGCCCCATCCTGTTCTCTTCCTCCTCCCCTCACTCCATTATGCTGTTCACTCCATTGTGCTGTTCACCATTTAACGATGCCATCTTCCTCTTGCACTGCCTTCTGCGCTAACACCTCCATTCCTGTTTATAACAGTGTATTTATTACTTAATGTATATACTGTAATGTTTTGTAAGTTATTAATTTATATATCTAACATTGCCTGCCAATGGTGGTGTTAAATTTGTGTAGAAAACTCTGCCTAAGAGTTATGACTTTTTCTTGTTATGTTTTGTATTGTGTATTATATAACCCAAACATTGCTTAAGAGAGACACAGCCCCCTCTGCAGAGAGCACAGGGATGAGCCTTTGCTAGAAGGGCCCGCCCTCTCCCTGTCTGAGTTCCTAATACTGCACAGCCCCTTTATGAACCGGTTTTGCAAACAGGCTTCTCATATTCGATTCTAAAAGGTTTATACTGAGCATTTATTTTGTATGGTTTGATAGGGGTAGGGGGCTATGGGATGTTGTTTTTACCCATGTTCTATCCAAGTCTGTGTACGCATGAGTTGGGTTATAACCGGTTTCTACTATAATTGTGGCTTCGGTTCAAAAAGCAACACTACATTTGCTCACAGATGATTCTTCTAAGTATTCCCAAACTACTGACTTTGAAGAGCTAGCCTCCTGCCTGCCACTAAGCAAGAATGTCATGTTCCAATTCATTATGAAAGAAAATGATAAAACAATGTGAATTTTTATAATAAAATGTGAACTGATGTAGTAAATTATGCGAATGTGAAGCTTCTTCTGATAACACTTGTTAGGCCTCTTCCTGGTGTCAGTTTCAGTTTGTAAAATGCTTCGGTTCAGCATTGTGATTCAATAGTTTAAAAAATGGCACAAATGTGCATGACCAATGGGTTTGTATGTCTATAAACACTGCATTGTTTCAGGTGGACATTTTATTGTTTTCAAGTTTCTCACAATGTATGTTATATAGTATTATTATAATTATTATATTGTGCTCAAATGCATTCCTAAGAGACTTTTATATGAGGTGAATAAACAAAAGCATGATTAGATTAGACTGTAGGCCCAATTATTTTGTGGTTAGTTCTGATGTATTAAAGTAGATCTTTTTTCTTTCTCTTTTCTCCAACCATAGCCCACAAAGAAAGTCAGCCACTTTCCCTGACCAATATCCAACTGGAGTTCCAGAATCTGTTACCAAAGAGTCCCACCTCTTGGAACATTTCACTTTATTCTTAGCAACTCTTCATTCAGCTCAGAGGTGCAGGAAGGGAGGTGGTGAAGAAAAGCAAACAAAACCACTTTGTTTATCTTGAATCAGCTTTGAGAATGGGATGTGTTTAGCCAACTAGATCCATACAGGGCATCCTCAGCGTGGCTGGGTACTTAAGAAAAGTGAATCAGAAGCATAGCACATTAGCTTAGTGTAGTCAGAGAGACTCACTGATTCTTCCACACAGGAAGAATTTGAGGTCCAGAGTCATCTTAAACCACAATCCACAGAGATGGGGTGGACTTTCATGGTCTTCTCAAGATCCAAGGAGTCTCTTGCTGTTTGTATGATTATGCTTTTCTTTCTGGAAAGAACAGTTTGAATATCATAAGCAAAATACTTAAATGTTTTGTTGAAGTCTTAAAAGTCAGCATTTTAAAAATTTATAAAGAGATGTGAGTGGTATGTGTGTGTGTGTGTGTGTGTGTGTGTGTGTGTGTGTGTGTGTGTTATGGGGGAAGTTTGCAAAAAAGAATCAGTGGGTGGTCGAACAGAACACTATAATCCCAGCAACTTGGAAGGATGGGGCAGGAGGATCAAAAGTTCAAGGCCAGCCTGGGCAACTTAGTGAGATTCTGTCATAAAATAAAATTTGAAAAGGTTCTGGGGGTTATAGCTCAGTGGAGAACATCCCTGGGTAAATCCCCAGCACTGGAAAAGAAAAAGAAAAAAGAAGGCAATGTTTCTTACTAATTTAACCATGGGTAAGTAGAAGTGGTCTATGAACAAGTAGGAGGGTGTGCTCTGCTAAAACTGCACTCAACAAGCTAAAACTACCGTATTTCTTTACAAAGACAAAGGAAGAGAAGCCAGTGCTACAGAACCAGCTTGCCTGCTGGTTGTAGAGCCAGCATCTCCAGGACTTTCCACCACATTTGACTTCTGATGACACCTCACCATTGCTGAGCTTCCACTGATTAAGTGACCAAAGTGGATTGCTTATAAGTGCTATAGGCATGATTTTTATTATGCTTATAGCTATAAATAGTTATAAATATTTGCAAATCTTTTTTTTCTATCGAGAAGGGGGTCCTTAACCCTTGCTACAAATGAAAATCACATGAAAAATATATTTTTTTAAATTGATGATGTCTGGGCACCATTCTCCTCCCAGATTTCTGATTGAAGTGGTCTTGGTGGAGTCTGAAGCATCAGGTTGTTTAAATTCTCACCAGGTTATTCTATTATGTGATTGTAGTAGAGAATCAGTTTCAGAACTAAACTAGGCTTGGAGCTAAGGCTTTCACTCTTGTGTCTTTAGACATTCATTTTGCACCTATCATGACCTGCGTGGCTTGGTCAAGAAATTTTCAATGGTAATTTTGGTTATGTTTTCTCTTTCCAACAAACTTTTCACCTAACTTCCAGGTAATATGGAACTACACGGTGTCACTAGTTTGCTACATGAGAATCTCGTGGGGTTTTACTGTTACTGTTGTTGTGATGGTGGTGGTGGTGGTGGGGTGTGTATGTGTGTGTATGTATAGAGCTGGGGAATGAACCTAAGGTCTCATGCATACTAAGCAAGCAACTCTACCACTGAGCTACATCCCCAGCACTATCCTACATGGAAATCTTAAGAAGAGGCTAGAACTTGGAAATCCAAGCCAACCTGTGAGGACAGGGACTATGATGGGTGCTTTCTCTCCTTTCTACACTCCTAGCATCATACCTGGTACAGAGTTGATGCTCAAACATTAGTGCCTGGCACATAGTATGCACTAACAAATGGTAGCTGTATATAACTAGAGGTGACATGTTTTCTACCTTGCAGTTTCTTTTACCATTTTTCATATGACTTACATTCACAGTTCTGGTCAAAGTATCCTGGGTTTGCTCAAATCAACAGTGTTTCCTTAGGTTCAATGTCCCAGAACCAAGCACTGTATTTCATTCATGGTAGGGTACAGTGTAACTCTTGCCCTTCTTCATTCTGGGCACTGTTCCAAAGCCCAAGCTTGTATTCATTTGGGGGATGTCAGTGACTCACCTGGATGATTCATAAGGGGCTTATAGGCAAACAAAACCTTCCATGTCTTTTCACATGAACCACTCCTAAACTGAATCTTCTCAATTCTTTTCTTACACAATTGAATTTCTGAACCTCAGTGCAGAATTTATACTTTCCTACTTCATTTCATCCGAAAACTCAGTAGCATACAGGAAAGAGGTTTCAGTTGGGGTGTCAGATTGACCTATTTGTAAATTCCAGCTACATACAGCATCACCACTGTGACCTCAGAGAATGCATTTATTTGATCTTCAGTTTTCTTTCTGTAAAAATGAAGAGTGATAACTACATCAAAAGTTTATTTAGAAAGACTGAGATCACTTAGATGTAAAGGGTCTGACACATTCCAGGCGTAGAATAAATGGGATTTATTAGTAATACCAATGCCTTACTATGATGATTAAATGAGATAACATTTACATGGAAAAAAAATCTTCATATTATTGGATGCTATTATTTTGAGTCTAAAATATTACTTTGAATTCTGATTCTAATAATTTATTAACTCCATGCTCCCTCAACATCTGTGACCTCATCTTTAATAATAATGTATTTTTTTTAAAATTTTTTTATTATTTATTTACTTATTCATCATGCACAAGTATAGTATCTTTTTACATACAACTGCTTGTATACAAAGCAAATTGGAAAAAATAATGTATTTTTTATTTTCATTAACATTGTGAATACAAATGGTAATCAGGACGGGACATAGAATGGAGGAGCACTGAGTCACCTGCAAACTTCCAGATCAGCATTCTCTTCCTCAGTGCAATCTATTAATCATAACTGGAAAGAAAGATGATAGCATGACTTAACCATTAGAGAACCAATGCCAGCTACTCCCTTCTTGAGTAGCCTATAGAACATATATTAATAATCTGTTCTAGGATTTTTTTCCATACAATTGATGTTATGCTTGACCATCTGCGGTGCCAGACTCTTTCTTTCTAGAAAATGGGATAATATTTGCCTATTACCCTCCGTCCCTGAATTATGGCCTATTTTGTTTTCTCTCTAATTTCTCAAATATCACCAATTATGAGCCAAAAACACATTGGCAATTCCTTTCAGTAGCCTGGGAAATCATGTGCATAGAGACATTAAACAACTTAAAGGGCAGAGGTGCGCCCTCAACACTTTGCTTTACCTGACAAGTCCAGCAAGAGAGCATGGTACTTGTACATGCTTAGGTAAGTACACATCTCCCTCTCCCTGAGGAAGACGGTCCTCCACCAAGTCTATAGTTTCAGGAGGGATGCTCATGGGGCAGTAAATGAGGACACTACTAATTCATCTTGGTTCTTCACCACATACCACTGAATAAACCAGTAAACATATACTGAGTCTGAAAGGTTAAGAAAGGGAGTTGATTCTTTCCTGCCCATCATAAAAGATCATAGCCCAAAGCTCTATAACAAATGACAGATTAAGGAAAATAACTTAACAAGTTTATTTGACCATTGTTTTATATAACATAGGAGCTTTCAGATTTGAGATCCAAAGATCCAAGGCGAACTATCCATTTTTGTGCTTATGTTTGATGAAGCAGGGGCAGCTGAATAGAAATATAATTGGACAAAAAATATATGATTTAGTCTATTTGGATTCTTCATGGCCATTCCTCTGCATCGTTCCTTTCTTCTGGGTATGGAAAGGACTCTTCCTAGAATGAAGATTTTATGGGCTAGAATCAAACATGATAGACCAGTTGTTATGGACAACTCTTACACAAAAGTGTGGAGGAAAGAGTAACAGTTTTAAGCTTTATGCTGGCTTGAGGGTAAAGGAGTTCTGGTTTCTATGAACCATCTTAGAGAAGATGAATTCTAGTTTCTATGGCCTGCCTTGAAGAATGAAAGGTAAGATATGGAGGGTGTGTGTGTGTGTGTGTGTGTGTGTATGTGTGTGTAGGGGAAGGTCAGAAAGGAAGTTTCCTTCGGCATCTGCTCCTGAGGCCTTTACTTTAGGGTATCATTTTCTAAGCACTAACAATCTCCTAATGTTTTCTAAGCACTATCTTAAGACATAGCCCCATGCCTTATGTACTGGAGGATGTAGAAAAACAGATGTCAAATAAAAAATTCAGTATCATCTTAAGAAGTGCTAAAGGGGAGGTATGCATAAAAAACATAATGCCTAACTCATCTGGTGGGAGGTATTTCTCATTAGAAGTCAAGGTTGACTCTTTAAGCCTAAATGAGAAGTAGTCAATAGACCAAATGGATCTGGAGAGGAATGTCAAGAGGCTTGAATTCCAGGAGGAAGGAAGAGCAGTAAAACAGTAGAGGACTTGAATTAGTATTTTTCAGGCCCATTCATAGACTCATTAATTTAAAAAGTATTTTGAGGGCACATACCATGAACCAAGGCTCTATTAGACACTGGGGATATGGAGTAGAGGGACACAGAGAAAGCTTTATTATCATTCAGTAAGGCTACAGCCGAGGAACTGATTCAGGTTCTCCCAAGGATGGAAATAGAGTTATATAAAAGTAATTAAAAGAAATCAGTTTGTAAGGAAGGAGAACAGAAGCATTTTATGACAGTTACGTCAAGCCCTGTGGTGGGAGGCAGCAGAGCACCTAGAAGGAACTGAAAGAAGGCTGGCACGGCTTGAGGTGTGGAGTAGTAAGAAATGATGCCCATGAGGTGACATAGGCCAGATCCCACAAGACCTGGTAGGCCATTATAAGAATTTTGCTCTTTAAACACAATAGGAATCCACCAAAAATTTTAAGTAGGGAAGTATCATAATCTTACTTCCATTTCATCATCTTAATCATAGTGTGGGGACAAATCCTGAGAGGATGATAAAGAAGGAAGGAGATCAGCAGTGAGGCTATTGTATAGTGCAGCCAACACAAGATGATACCAGAGAGACCAGGGTGGGGCCGTGGGGGTGAAGAGAAATGGCTGGATGTGGAAGTATTTAGGTATTTAATTTACAGACGTTGTGGTGGATTATGATAGAGAGGAAAAGACAGGAATAAACATCACATTTTGGGCTCGTGTGACTGGAAAGGTGGTAAAGTCATTCTGTGAAACAAGAAACCCTGGGGAAGTGCACGCTGGCATGGAGGCCTGACTGCAGTTCTGGATGTATTGATTTGGAGCTGTCTTTGTGACATCCAAGCACATGGGAAGTAGATAACTGAATATGACAGTCTAGAATGCATGAAGTCCAGGCTGGGAATTATCATATAGAACATAGGTATGTCATGTTGCCGTGGGACGTGGTAGAGAGAGAGTGTATCTATGAGAAAAGTTGGTAGGGGATAGGACTAACCCATGAGATACTCTGGTCTTTCTTTCTCTCTTTCTCTTTTTCTTTCTTTCTTTCTTTCTTCCTTTCTTCCTTCCTTCCTTCCTTCCTTCCTTCTTCTTCCTTCCTTCTTTCTTTCTTTTTCTTTATTTCTTTCTTCTTCTCTCCCCAACCCCCTGTCTCTCTCTCTCTCTTCTTTTTCTGGCACTGGGGATAGAACCCAGTCATGCTCTGCTACTGAGCCATACCCTCAACCCTTTTTATTTCATTTTGAAACAGGGTTTCATTAAGTCTCTGAGGCTGTCCTCTAATTTACAATCTTCATGTGTCAGCCTCCATAGTAGCTAGATTACAGGTGTGTGCCACCATGCTTGGCTTGGTATTTCTTGGATGAATATAAAAGGATCAGCCTGTAAAAGAGTTGGAATAATAGAAGCTACAGAACCAGGAACTTTACCAAGAGACCTGCTGTCTGAGAAGGCTAAAGAAAGAATATTTAAAGAAGGAAGTGATCCATAATATTATATCTTATTAAGAGATGGAGTTTGTTTGTTTTTAAGGGTAAGGGAAATTTCCATTTTATTTAGAAATGTATACATCACTGGTGAATTTAGAGAGTCCATCTCCAGTGGGTTGATGGCCTGGTAGCGAGTTTTCAGTAAGTAAAGTTTCAAAAGGAGGTTAAAAAAAATGGAAGCAGTAAGAACAGATAAGAAGTTTTTCTATGAAGAGGAAGATTGAGAAAAGGATGAGAAGGGAGAATTTTTAAAATATAGGAGAGACTTAAATATATTCTAATGAAATGACAAGTATTCTGAAAGTACAGGGGAGAGATGGGATCATTGATAACATCTTTCTAGTGAGGTAGAAGTGCTAGGATCCAAAGCACTGGTGGAAAAAACAGTCATAGAAGAAAAGTCACTTTTTCCAATATACCAGAAAAGGAGGGGCACAGGTATAAGTGGATTTATGGGTTTCCTAGAGGGAAATTGAAGTTGTTCCTTTCTTCTCATTCCTTTTAAACAAAGTATGTCTTCTCACCATTTCTTTTAACCAAGAAGAACACTTGGTTAAAATAAAATTAAAACACTTTCAGAGGATGCTAAGAGGCTCAAATTGTTGGGGAACAATGAGAAGGTTGAAACTGTAGACATGGCATCTCTACTTGGAGAAGGAAATGGTAGCAAGACATAAAAACTAGGTGTGGAAAAAAAAGTAATTTGTTCTTAGTTACATTACAGGTGGGACCCAGGCTAATGGAAGTTTTGGGAATTAGACTCAGAAGTAAGAAAAACTAGATCCTTTTTTTTTTTTTTTTTTTAACTGTTCTTGCCCCCAAGTGAAATAATTTTATTTAAGATGTGGTGAATATCCAGATTCTAGAAGTGTTTGTTCATGAAGACTTATACTTCTTGAGGCAAATGTGAAGGGAGAAACTCAAGCATGATACAGAAGGCTAGATGTTGTTTCTTTTTCTTTGGATGCTTTTCTGCCATTTTTATCATAAAGAACATATATTCTGCACTCTTCAACATGAAGTTCATTCTCCCTGGGAAAGAAAAGACAGGAAATAAAAGTTGCCAGGCTAGAATTTTTCTGTGAATGATATTATCTTTACACTATTAGTCCAAGCTATAAGACTTTCCTGTCCTTGGCTGTGTTTGTATCTGCATTTTGGGTGTGTTCTTTGGCTTGGTTTTCACCAGAGCTTTGAAAACCCCCTTTATTGTCTTCAGCAATTTTCACCTAGTTTATTCTCATTTTTTTTTCACTGTGACTCATATTCTCACATTCCTTGATTGACTTTCTTGACTCTTCTTTTATGGCCCCAATCTTTTTTTGCTTTATTCGTTCTAGAAATTTGTTCCTCTTCTTTCAGTTTTTTTATATCTATTATTGTACAACCTGAATGCTTCAGAAACCATTCCTGTGCAGTCACAAGTGCTTTTCTCATTTGCTTCCTAAAATCCAGGACAGGGTCGTTTGTACAGCACTTTATACACTTTACAGTGTCCATTCACAGGCATCATTGCCTGTGATTTTTGCAAAGATTTTAGAAATGCAAATTAGGTACCACCAATTCCAACAACATCACCACCACCTTCTTTACTACAATAACCATCTCCTCAGTATTAAATATAAGAAACTGAGATCCAGAGAAGACTAGAGAAGTGCCTCCAGTCTTTCCACTGGAGAGCTGAAAATTAGACTCAAATTCATACCTGCCAGGACCTTAAAGTCTAGACTCTTTGCATATGCAAATTTACTATTGGGCTATTGTAAATTTGGAGTTGGCATGATCACTTTCTCCAAAACTTCCTGTTGTATCCTCCCCACATTCTTCCTCTTTGGTTGTAATTACAAGGAATTGCAGTTCCTTTAGTTAATTCTTCAATTACAAAGTATGCTTATAGGATGATTGAGTGAACTTTCAGAGACCCTCTTGTATCAAATTCTCTTGAACACTGATGTTTCTTAGGTAGTCTGAGCCATCTCTTTCTCAGTCAACTTATTGTGACTCTTTTGTGTCTAAATTATCCCTATGAGCCATACAAATTCCAACCTTGACAATGCATCTAACCATTCAGTCTGTTGGTCATTCAACCAAAAACAATTTACTAACTGCTTTGCCATCTGCCAAGCACTGTCTAGACCTTTAAGATACAAAGGTTGAAAGAAAAAAAATACATAGAGCAACATTAACCAAATAATTATAAAAATAAATGTAAGTGGAGCAAGTAGTTCTTTTTTTCCCCTCTTTGTTAGCTCTTTCATTTTCCCATTTGCTAGGCCTTTTGCAGTTAATATGACAAACCTACCTTGGAAATGTACCTCTTTAACACACTCTGACTTTTCTACAATATAACTTATTCTCTTAGAAATCCACCTCACCTTACCCATTTTGTAGGCACATAGAATTTAGAATTGGAAGAAAAATTTGAAACTAGCCAACCTGATACCTCTCAACTTTGCATATGCATTTGACTCTTCTTTTATGGCCCCAATCTTTTTTTGCTTTATTCGTTCTAGAAATTTGTTCCTCTTCTTTCAGTTTTTATATCTATTATTGTACAACCTGAATGCTTCAGAAACCATTCTTGTGCAGTCACAAGAGCTTTTCTCATTTGCTTCCTAAAATCCAGGACAGGGTCGTTTGTACAGCACTTTATACACTTTACAGTGTCCATTCATAGGCATCATTGCCTGTGATTTTTGCAAAGATTTTAGAAATGCAAATTAGGTACCACCAATTCCAACAGCATTACTACCACCTTCCTTACTACAATAACCATCTCCTCAGTATTAAATATAAGAAACTGAGGTCCACCAATTCCAACATCTCCTAACACATCTCTTAGGTATCTTTGTTAAAATGTGGTTTCTACATCAGCAGGCTGGTTGAGGCCTGAGATTCTGCATTTTTAGCAAGTTCTCAGGCAATGATGCTAGTACATGGTTAATGTTATGAAGAGCAAGGATCCAGTCATCTGTTTTATAACGAGAAATAGCCATCAGATTATCCTGTTTTTGTTAAAAAAAAAAAAAAAAAAAAAAAGGTTTCTAGAAAGGATAGAGCTGATTTTAGATCTGTAACAGAGGGGCCAGGACATGGGAAATTTGAAAAGGCAGTCTCAAACTTCTAGTCAGTATGACATAATAGGA
Organism: Tamias sibiricus; assembly: GCA_025594165.1. NCBI lineage: Eukaryota > Metazoa > Chordata > Mammalia > Rodentia > Sciuridae > Tamias > Tamias sibiricus. The sequence goes on from CM046658.1 coordinate 58,994,236, forward strand.
ACTGGACTTACTATCCTACCTAAAATAACCTGACAAAACATGATACAACGGTTTTCAAGACCCTAGATGTTAGCTAATGAAGGAGAGTGATTCCCTGAGAGGTTAAAAAAAAAAGAAAAGTGAAAGAAGCCCAACAATTGTCCCAGCTTACTGCCTGGAGAGGGTTTTGCAGAGAGTGGTAATCCAAGCAGAGCCCAGCAGACTCCCTGAGTGGAAGAGACAAAGCAGAGTGAGGAGAGAATGAAGAGGTCAGAGTTTTCAGTGCTGGAAAGGAGGAAGCTGCACAGAGGAAGAACTTCAGAGAGGCCCGTCAAGCATATAGCAGAGTACCGATCACCACGTAAATGGGAGAAAACTCCTTGAAGTGAAGGTAAGAACTGCTGGAAATAATAAGAGAGAATAGTGTCCTGTGCTCACAAGGGACTGGAAATAGTGCCTGTACCCACCTGTCCAACTGGAAATGTCGTGATTCATGGAGCTTCACTCAGAGGACTCTTGAAGAACTTTATCAGTAAGGAGTAATGAGTCCTAGAATGAATGCTGCTACAATTCCACTTAACAAATCTTAAAAGCAAGACTCAGAAAGATCAAGCTGTTTCCAAGTAACTTAGTTGCATCACAGAATAAATCTCAAGAATATTTCTAGGTATACAAATTCTCAAGCACCAAACAAGGTAAAGGTCACAATGCATGACCTTCAATAGAAAATTACCAGGCATGGAAAGAAGAAAATATAACATGTGAAGAGGAGAAAAATCAATCAAATAAAACTGGCCCTCAGCTGATATAAAAATTAGAATTAGAAGACAGGAATAAAACAAAAGCTGTCTTCCATTTGTTCAAAACAATTAAGTAAAGATGAGGGAGACATTAAAAAAATATAGCAAGAAGGATTAATAACTGATGGTATGTTGGAGAAAAAAAAGATTAGTGAACTTAAAGACACAGCAACAAAAAAAGCATTCAAAGGAAACACAGAGAGAAGAGAATTTAAAAAATAAATAAATCACCATTGAGATCATTGCACTCTGGGACAATTTCAAAAGGTCTCATAATGACTGGGCACAGTGATGCAGGTCTGTTAATTCCAGTGGCTCAGAAGGCTGAGGAAAAAAAATCTCAAGTTCAAAGCCAACCTCAGCAAAAGTGAGGTGCTAAGCAACTCAGTGAGATCTTGTCTCTAAATAAAATACAAAATAGGCTGGGGATGTGGCTCAGTGGTCGAGAGCCCCTGAGTTCAATCCCTGGTACCAAAAAAAAAAAAAAAAAAATTCACATAATGTGTACTTGGAATACCTCAGGAGAGGGAGTCCTTGAGGAGAGAAACTCTGACTCACATCCTTTCTAAGGAATATAATATTAAAGATTTAGTATATTTATAGTTTATATTTATTAATGCTAAAATATTATAAAAGTAACTGCTGAATATGATAGAAACTACACAAATTATCAAGCAGCAAACAAGGTAAAGTTTGAGAAGCCACAAATTTGAGAAGCCCAATGAAACCCAACCCCAAGAAACTAGAAATATGTCAGTGTAGATCATAATCAAGTTGTTCAAAGAAATTTGATAAAGAAAAAATCTTAGAAGTAACCAGAGGAGAGAAAATGTCATGTCGTGTACCGACTAACAAAGATAAGTATGTCAACAGATTTCTCATTAGAAATAGCAGATTCAGTATGGTGGCTTACACTAGTAATCACAATAATCCTAGCAACTAGGAACGTTAAGGCAGAAGGAGCCCAAGTTAAAAGCCAGCCTCAGCAACTTAGTGAGATCCTGTCTCAAAGTAGATGTGGCTTAGGGATGAAGAGCGCTTGGTTTCAATTAAAAAAAAAGGAAAGGAAAAAGAAAGAAAAAGCAAAAAAAGAAGAAAAATAACTGAAATAAGAAGACAGTGGAACAATATCATTAAAGTATTAAAAAACAAATAAAAAATGTATTTAAGTGAAATAACTTTTGAAAATTAAGGTGAAATAAAAAAATAAAGACATTTTTTAGACATACAAAAACTGAAAGCATGCAAGGCCAACAGACGGTCACCCCACAAAGACTATTAAAAGAAGTCCTCAAGCAGAAGAAAAGGAGACTAGCTAGAACTCTTAGTCGATATGAAGGAATGAGGAACAGCAGAAATGGTAACTCTGCTGTTAAATTTACACATTTTTTTCCTTCTTTAAAAAAAAAATCTCTAAAACATAATTGACTCTTCAAACAAAAATAATAACAATGTTCTACGGAATTTATAACATTATGTAGAAATAAAATGATTGACAACTCTAGTACAAAGAACGAAAGTGAAGAAATAAAAGCATACTCTTGTAAGGCTTTTCATATTATGTGTATCAAAAAAGAATATTTTCAGAATGAGTCTGAAATCATTGTCTTTATTTTTCTCAAAAAACCTTTAACATTTACCAGGTCAAAATTAACAACTTTTGCCCAGCGTGTTGGCGCACGCCGGTAATCCCAGCACTTGGGAGGCTGAGGCAGGAGGATCACAGTTCAAAGCTGGCCTCAGCAATGGTGAGGCACTTAGCAACTCAGTGAGACCCTGTCTCTAATAAAATACAAAAAAGGGCTGGGGATGTGGCCCCATGGTCGAGTGCCACTGAGTTCAATCCTCGGTACCAAAAAAAAAAAAAAAAAAAAAAAAAAAATTAACTTTTTATATTATTTCCCTCCTTCACTTTTTTCTATAAGTATATTTTGCAGGACACATAAGGATATGATACTGATATTGTTTGAAGTTCTATGTTCAATGAATAATAATAATAACTAACAGGTATTGATGCTTTACATATAATAACCTGTCCCAAATCCTACCTTTGCCCTGAGAGATAGATGCCTTTTTGAGCCTGACTTTATTGGTAAGAGAACCGTGAGTCTAGCTAATGAAGAGAGAGACACAAACCCAGAAAGCTCAGTCCCAGAATCTACAAGCTTGATAACTGCATATATGTCCTCTCTGTTCTTTTTTTTTTTTTTTTTTTTTTTTTTTTTTTGCCCTGGGAATTTCTGCTTGCTAAATCTTCTAGGTTAAAATTATTATGGCTTTGTTCAACCTGTCAAATGGTGGGAGCTTTGTTTTCCTCAAAATGTTATTTGGGTTCTGTTATAAAAAATAGCTTAACTTATTCTTTCAACACATTTATAGTTAGTGCCTGGGAAGTAAAGGCCTGAGAAAATAATTAGACTTCTCTGAGCTTCTCTTAGCTTAGCTCACGGAGAGGAGGAGAAAGTAGGAGAAACTCATGTTACAACGCAGTGGGGAAAATGCCAAGCCATTGGTAAACAAAGGGCAAGGGGAAGTCCCAGGGAGTAGGTTTTGCTAGGTCTCCTTAAGGAGCTGGAAGAGTATGGCTAGTATTCTGGGAAAAGCTAATCAGAATTCTTTATTTGCTTCACAATTTAGTTTGATCTCTTAAGATAGGATTTAAATCACACACATCTGTGCTTGTGCAATCATGTGTGTGTGTGCATGCGTGCGTGCGTGTGTGTTGAACACACTGGAATACCTACAGCTGCCCTGGCTTTGGACCTAAGTGTTGAGATTTCTCCCCAACCACTCATACACTTCTTGTCAACACACCTGCCTTTGAGGCTGCACCGATCCTCTAGAGCTGTTGTAACAAGTTTAACAAACCACACAGTTTTAAAAGCCAGAAGTCCAAAATCAAGGTGCTGCCTGGCCACCCTTTCTCCCAAGACTCCAGAAGAAAATGCCTCATGGCCTCTTTCAGCTTCTGGTTCCAGACATTCCTTTGCTTGTGGTGTATGATTCCAATCTGTGCAACTGTCTCCACACAGCTTCTTCTCTGTGCATCTCTTTATTTTCCTCTTCTGCCTCTAACAAGGATGCTGGTCATTGGATTTAGAGTTCATTCATTTATCCAGGATGATCTTGACATTCTTTTTTAAAATAAGGTCCCATTTACAGATCCTAGGGGCAAGGACATGGGCATATCTTTTTAGGAGCCACAATTCAGGCCATTCCAGGGACATTCACCACTCCAGAGCCATTTCCAACAGAGGCAGCACTACAAGGAGAAGGGTAAGGCACTCATGCCAGGTGAAAAATGTAAGGGCAGACCCCAAAATTCAGTAATCGAGGTAATAGTTTTAATGAAGTATTTTTAAAATCAAAATTAATGCAAAAAGTCAATGGTAAACAAAATTTAAAATTTTTCAAATAAAGATAGAATCAGGATTACCAATCATTTCTTTTTTTTTTTTTTTTTTTTCCATTCTGGTCTCCGATATAGTTCAGCATTGCACTGAATTCCAGCAATAGCTCAAGCTTTCCATCCACCATTTCCTTTGGCCCAATTTAGATCAACCTTCTTTGAAACTCTGCTCCAGGACACCAGGAAGGGTACTGTGAGCTGGGATTCTCCCTCCCAAGGTGGGCTTATCTCATGAATTGTGCAAACACCTCCTGAGAAGCTAATTAAAATGGAAGTCAGTGCTGCCAAATCCGGGAAACCTCAGAATGAGCATCAGGAGGCTGCCAGAAACTGTTATTAATATACACACCCAACTCCTGGCTGTGATTTAGGGGCAATAGAGGACTCTGGAGGACAAATGTACCCTGAAAGGTGAATAGATGGTGGAAGTTGCTGAACCCCATTGCCTAACACAGCTGCAGGCACAGGAAAGCATTCAGTATGTGTAGGAAAGAAGAGCTGTGGTGGGTGGATGGAGTTTAGCAACAAGAATAAAACAATCTCCTTGCTTCCCAGCACTGCTAAGAAATAAGAAATGCTATTTAGTTTGATTTGTATGCTACCATGAGAAGCTAAATTAATAAGACAAATCAGTAAATTGGGCCCAGTATAAAATGAAAATATAAAATTTGATATAATGTAATAACAGTTGAGAAATAAATATTAAGAAATAAAATTACATTAACAATATTTCAGCAAAAGGATATAAAAACACAGAATCTAAGAGGAAATAGGACCTACAAGAAAGAAACACTACCAAGTGGTGACACACACTTCACTCCTAGGTAGGAAGACTCTGTATCCTAACATAACTCACATACAGTCCTAGTACAATTTCAAGAAAAGGATAAGTGGTAGTTTTGGGGGGGGGGGTGGATATAACTAACTGATTTTAAAAATTATCTAAATGGCCAAAGCAGGAAATAAGCTGAATAATTTTTGGAAGAAAAAATGGACAGGAACATTCAGGTAACTAAAATTATTAGACACCATAATAATTAAGAAAAAGGATAGTGTAATAAGCTAAGAAATGGACACATAAAACAGACCTAAAAGCCTGTAAACTGAATTCCCTATATGTAAGCTTTATTGTAAGTCATTTTGAACAGGAAGTCTTAATAAATATCAATCAACCTAGAGCTATTTATTAATCATTAAAGAAAATTAGTTTTCCCCTTCATATTACATGTCACTTAAATTTAAATTGATTACAGAGTCAAAGGTAGAAATGAATTACAAGAAGTTAGAAGAGACTATCTTATCTCAAGATAGAGATAGATTTTTCCAAGCATAAAAACAAGGAAAGAGACTGCGACAGAAAAAAAAAAAATAAATAAATAAATAAATGTCTTTCTCCATAAAATGTAAAATCTTTATGTCAAAACACTATAAACCAAATTAAGCACAATAACAAATGTAGAAAATACATGTCATGTGCATGGAAAGCAAATGATTATTAGCCTTGAGTAGCTTGCTGAAATTTTGATTTGAAAAATAAATTAATAAGAAAAAGAGTATATGGGTATTCAAAAAATTAATGAAGCATAGAAGATTCAAGTAAAAATAGATTCAAATGGCTATGTGTGAAAAATATTAGACATATAAGTAAAATAACAAAATAAATACAAGTGAAAATAACAATAGGATACTGTTTCTCAAATTGATAGAATTATAATTTTTTAAAATATTTTTTAGTTGTAGATGGACACAATACCTTTATTTTATTTATTTTTATGTGATGCTGAGGATCGAACCCAGTGCCTCACACATCCCAGGCAAGCACTCTGCCACTGAGCCACAAACCCAGCCCACGGAATTATTTTTTTTTAAAAAATCAAGCCCAACAGTTGCAGGAGCCCTGTTTGGGGAGATTGCGGTTGACTACAGGCCATGGACATTTGGGGGCATTGCCACCTTCCGTAGTCTCACGGGACTTGGCCTGAGATCTCGCGGGACTTGGCCCAGGATCTCGAGAGACTTGAGCCGTGACTCAGCAGATTGGGCGAGCGCCATTCCTGCTTGGGCACGTGAGATGAGACCTGAGATAGAACGGACGGGGTTAACGCTATTGTGTATATATATTGTAGTTTCTTGTAAGAGTACGTGCCTTGGTTTCTTGTGAGAGTGTGTATGTGGTGTTAGAAATTGCAAGAGACAGAAAGAGAAAGATAAAAGAATTCTTCATTGCCATCCTGTCTCCGGGCTCCTTCCCGTGGCGCCGCCGTTCCGGGCTGCAATCCCTTTCCGGCTATAACAGTTGGTGGCCCGTTCGGGGCATTCAGCACACAGCAGGTAAGAACTGAGAAACCTCGCAGGAGTCTCTAGTTAGAGCGGTTAAAATGGGTTCGAAAATAACTAAGACCCAAGTGTACAAGGCTCTTGATGAATTCTTTGATATAGCTGAGTCTGTCGTTAGTGAGGAGGATTTAGAAAACGTGAAGGTGATCATGAAAGCATAGCTTCTGCTGAGTCAACTAAGACCAGTAAGGAGAGTATTAGAAGTGTCCCAAAAATGACAAAGATCCGAGCTGCTAAAGCTATTCAAGATTTATTAGAGATAGTTCAAGGATACATGCTTTCAATTGAACCTGGGACTCAGGATGTTACTGAGTCAGTTAGGACCAATGAGAGTAGTAGTAGTGAGGAGGAAATAAGTAAAAAGTGATTTTGAAAAAATGAACAAAAGGAAATTAAGAAAGACCAAGATAAGGGATCGTCAAGTGGAGGAACTTGTGTCCTCTACTCCCCCATGGGTGGAATCGATTACAGAAAATATGAAAGGTATCACTAGGCGTTTGCATACCCTAGAAATAGAAATAAAAAGTCTTTCTGAGCGCTTATGCGCTCTCAAGGGTAACTCACAGATACATTGGGAACTGCCAGTATTTTTTTGAAAATGAAAATGGACAGAGGGGCCACGAGCCAGTAGATTTCAAAACAATAAAAAATCTCAAAGAGGCAGTAATGACATATGGGCCCCAAGCTCCTTTCACGTTGAGTATACTGGAGTCCCTTAACACCTTTAGCTTAACCCCAGCAGACTGGAAACGTCTATGTAAAGCAACATTAAGTGGGGGACAATACTTGGTTTGGTGATCGCAATTTCAAGAACTTTGTATAGAAACAGCTAAAAGAAATGCAGCTGCAGGGTTTGGAGACCATAATATAGAAATGCTCACAGGAGAAGGGCAATTCGCAGACGTACAGGATCAAAAATATTATACCCCAGGAGTATATGCTCAGATAAACGCAGCTGCCTTAAAGGCATGGAAAACTGTACAAGGACCTGGGGATCTACAAGGTAGCTTGTCCAAAGGAATTTGATGACCTAATGAACCATATGCTGAATTTGCTGATCGACTTTTGAGAACTGCAGGTAGAGTTTTTGGAGACATTGATCAAGTTATGCCATTAGTTGTCCAATTAGCATACAAAAATGCTAATAAATATTGCCAATAAGCCATCAGGCCATGGAAAAATAAAAAGGATCTTTCCGTATATATACAACTATGTAAAGATATAAATGATGCCTTTGTCACAGGAAATGTGATTGCAGCAGCTGTGAGAGATGCTGCCCCTCAAAATTTCACAAGGGCTCAACATAGACATTATAATCAATCAGGATATTCTAGGCAAAATTATCATAATCAATCAGGCCATTCTAGGCAAAATCCCAAAAGACAAATAAGCACAAATTCATACCGTGCTCCAGGTTGCTGCCCCAGGTGTAAGAAAGGAAATCATTGGGCCAATAAATGCTATTCAAAATTTGACATCCATGGAAATCCTTTGTTCAGGAATTCAAAAAACAGGGCACGGGGCCCAATGCCCTGGGGCCCACAAATGTATGAGGCATTGGAGGAGGAGTATCCTCAAGCATCCACTCAGATGCTTCCCCGACACAATCCCTACTACCCATCCACTCCCTCGCCAGAGGAACAGGAGGAAATGCAGGATTAGACCTCTGTTCCACCGTCCGAATAGTGTTAACATCTGAAATGGGGGTTCAACTGATTGCCACAGGAGTCAGGGGACCTCTTCCTTCAGGGACTGTAGGACTTATTCTCGGAAAAAGTCCTGAAAGCTTATTAGGTTTGCAAGTGACCCCAGGTGTAATAAACTCAGACTACAAAGGGGAAATAAAAATAATGCTTAGCTCACCCCAAAGTATAAGTTCTATTAATCAGGGAGATAGAATTGCTCAGCTGCTCCTCCTTCCAAATTTACATAATTCATTTGAAATGAATATGCCTCTAAATAGGAACAATAGAGGATTTTGTTCCACTGATTTGAAACCCATGGTTTGCTGGGTTCGAGACTGTACAAGGAGGCCTATGTGTAAAATAAGAATCCAAGGAATAGAAATGGAGGGTCTTATAGATACTGGAGCTGATTCTTCCATCATTAATTTACGTCAATGGCCCAAACACTGGCCTCTGCAAAAAGCTTCAACCAGTTTAAGAGGCTTGGGATATAATAACCTCCCAGAAAAAAGTGCAGTAATTTTAAAATGGGAGGATAATGAAGGACATAAAGGAACGTTTCAGCCTTATGTTTTACCTAATCTACCGGTTACTTTATGGGGAAGAGATATTTTACGACAAATGGGAGTACACCTTGCAACTAAACCTGCAAGTGTTAAATGTAAAAATCTACAGGGTAATCTTAACCCTAAAAGAAATCATTATCAAAAAGTACAGGGTAAGCTTAACCCTAAAAGAAATCATTATCATATAGGAAAAAGACATTTTTCTTCAGGGCCACTGAGAAAATAATTTTGAAAATACCATGGCTTTCTGATAAGCCAGTGTGGGTCCCTCAGTGGCCCCTATCTAAAGAGAAATTACAAGCAGCCCACCTACTAGTTCAGGAACAATTAGAAGCAGGACATATAGAACCTTCCACCTCTCCCTGGAATTCCCCCATATTTGTGATCAAGAAAAAATCAGGAAAATGGCGATTATTACATGATCTTAGACAAATTAATAAAACCATGCAAGTCATGGGCCCTACTCAACCTGGACTTCTTAGTCCTGTAGCTATTCCAAAAAATTTCCATCTTATTAGTCTTGATATAAAGAATTGCTTCTTTTCTATTCCCCTACATCCTCTGGATGCCCCCAGGTTTGTTTATTCAGTTCCTTCTATTAACAATAATGGCCCTGATCAGAGATATCAATGGAAGGTTTTGCCGCAGGGAATGGCTAATAGCCCCACCATATGCCAAATATATGTGGACAAGGCTATCCAACCCATTAAAAATAAATATCCAAACCTCATGTGTCTACATTACATGGATGATATTTTACTGGCCCACCCTAATCAAAAAATCTTATTTAATATATTCAGTGACGTGGTAGAAAATTTAAAAAAATACAGATTATATATAGCAGAAGAAAAAGTTCAAACCAGATCTCCCATATTTTATTTAGGATTTAAAATCATGGATACTTTTGTTAGCCCCCCCAAAATTTTAATAAATAAAGAACATTTAAGCACCCTCAATGATTTCCAAAAACTACTGGGAGACATTAATTGGCTTTGCCCTACACTAAACCTTACTACTGGCCAATTAAAACCTTTATTTGATATCCTTCGAGGGGACCCTGATCCATCCTCACCGCAAACATTGACTCCTGATGCTAGGAAAGCTTTAAAGTTAGCAGAAAAAGCCATTGAAGGAGCTCATTGTGACAGATTTGATTTAATTCAACCGCTGATATTGATTATTATTTCTTCACAATATACACCAACAGGAGTTTTTGGCAACAAGGGCCTTTATTATGGATATATTTGCCTGTCTCTCCTAAAAGCATAATTGAGTCTTATACCTCCATGGTGGCTAAACTTATTCTTCAAGGACTTAAAACTTCTACTAAAATATTTGGCATTCACCCTGCTACTATTATTACTCCCTATTCATCGTCACAGATTGAATATTTATGCTTCAACGATAATGACTGGGCTATAGCTAGATGCTCTACCTCTGCAAATTTTGATAATCACCTTCCTAAGTCTCATATATTATCTTTTTGTATTAATCATCCTATTATATTTCCACAGGTAATAAAAAATCAACCTATTCCTAAGGCATTTAATGTATTTACAGATGGGTCCTCAAATGGTACTGCTGCAGTAGTCACTACAAAAGAAAATATGACTTACATAACTGCAAACAAATCAGCTCAACTAGTGGAATTGGAGGCTGTGGTAAGAGCTCTGGAAAATTTTAGAGACCAACCCACAAACATTTTTTCAGATAGCCACTATATTGTACAAGCCATCCCAAAATTAGAGTTAGCAGGACCAATAACACCTCATACTCCAGGCTTTAAATTGTTTTATCAAATACAAAAACTTTTGTGGGCAAGAAAAGAACCTCTATTTGTAGGCCATATTAGAGCACATACTAATTTGCCTGGCCCCCTCCATGAAGGTAATTAAAAGGCTGATGAACTTACAAAAACAATATTTATACTTTCAGTGCTACAACAAGCTACTTTATTTCATTCCCAGTTTCACGTCAACAGCACCACCTTGCAACGTAGGTTTAAAATCACAAAAGAGCAAGCCAGAACAATTGTAAAAGATTGTAAATCTTGTATGACACATTTGCCCAATCCTCATTTTGGTGTTAACCCTAGAGGATTAATGCCCAATCATTTGTGGCAGATGGATGTTACTCATGAGCCAAGTTTTGGAAAATTGCACTTTATTCATGTAACCATAGATACATGCTCAGGCATGATTTTTGCTTCCTTACATTCCGGAGAAAAAGTCTCATTGTTTACAAGCTTTTGCTGCATTGGGCATCCCCAAAATGCTTAAAACAGATAATGGCCCCGCATATACGTCCTCATCTTTCAAACACTTTTGCGCAAAATTCAACATATCCCATAAAACAGGCATCCCATACAATCCTCAGGGTCAGGGCATTATTGAAAGAGCAAACCGCACACTAAAAGTTATGTTGTTAAAACAGAAAGAAGGAAACTGGAAAAATCCTAAGGACAGATTGGCAGTTGCCCTGTTTACTTTAAATTTTTTAACTTTAGACTCTGATGGTTATTCTGCTGAAGACAGACATTGGAAGCCACATCAACAACATAAACCTTTGGTTTACTGGAAGGATGTTCTTTCAGGTACATGGAAGGGTCCAGATCCAGTATTAATTTGGGGGAGAGGATCTGTTTGTGTTTTCCCAAAGCATGAACCCTCTCCAATATGGATACCATCTAGATTAATAAAGCAGGTACCAAATCAAAAGGATCAAGATGAAGTTTTTGAGGAATCAAGATTAATAAAAAAGGTACAAAATCAAGAGGACCAAGATGAAGATATGGAATGATTCCCTTAAAAGAGTCCTTCAAAATATGTCACAACTTAAGTGTCATTCCTCCCAGCCGGGACGAAGAGATCTCTCTTTAGTGTGCACACAATTGTATTTTTTTTCTTTTTATATATGTGTTTATGTCTGTGTATTTGTCTAAATTTCATGTTAATGTGACGTCACAAATATATGTTTGTATGTGCATCTGTCCAGTGTGACATCAAAAATAACAAAGCGCTTATGAATATATACATATATATGGATCCAAATAACTCTAATTCATTTAAATTTAAGAGTATTCAATTTGGGTAAATAATTTAATAAGTGAAGGTAGCTTCAATTTTGTTTTATAGGTGTCCCAGGGACTTCTCTTTAGCGAAAAAATATGACTAGTGCTGTATAACCTGATATTTTGGTGTTTTGACATAAGGTTGCTTATTTGTTATTAACTTCATTTGTTTAATAAATGATTAATTTCAATTATTTCAACAGGTAAAGGACTGCTGTGTATGCAGAAACTCGAGAGTTCTCGCTAACAAATTATTTCTCCAAAGTGCTTTTAGTTTTGCTTTAATCTATTTTTAATGCAGTAAATACCCTCAGTCTTTCTTTGTTTTGTTCTAAATATGATATTTTGCCAGCTTATGTTTGTGGGAGCTCAGGCTGCAATGTGTGTGAGCAGAAATCAACTTTAATTTTCTAATCTAATAATTCTATTTTTTAGTTTGACAACTCACCTCTTGACTCAGTGCTGGAATGGCACTGCCTTTACTTTAATAATTGATGCTTGAGTCTCTAGGTAGCGGGTCCTGAAGATTTGCCGGTGGCATTGCCTAGACATAAAAAAAGACGGCTGCTGCTACAGCTGCAGGGATAGCAGTCGCTGCAAGCATCCCTGCTGCTCAAGTGTCAAACAACCTCACCAGCAGTGTGGCCTCTGCTCTGCATGCATGGGGCCTCCTAGATCTACATGTTATAACAAGTGGACATTTTGATCTTTCATTGTTTGGGACTTCATGGGACAGTACCTTGCGGGTATTTGTTTAGAGAACTCACTGTGTTACTTGATGGAACTTAGGGCAGCTGATTTGTTTAAAGAATTTGATATGCTATGCAATTTGGCTCGTCACCAAAAGGCTTGTTGCCTTAAAGCCGCAGCATCTCCTCACAATTGGACAGCTGTTAGTCATCTTACACAGTCGATCCTAAAGGGCTCCATTGGATGGCTGGTTAGCCAATGACGGGTAAGATCCCCAGAGGGGGACAACCTAAGACAGGCACAGTCACACGGGACAGTCTCATGTGGCCGACATATCAACCTAATACAGGAGTCAAGGGCACAGCCTTGATTATCCGATGACGGGTAAGAATGTTGGTTGCACATAGACGTCCTAGAACATCCCCTCTTTTTAAAACAAAAGGGGGGAAATGCAGGAGCCCTGTTTGGGGAGATAGCTAAGATTGCAGTTGACTACGGGCCATGGACATTTTGGGGCATTGCCGCCTTCCGTAGTCTCACGGGACTTGGCCTGGGATCTCGCGGGACTTGGCCCAGGATCTCGAGAGACTTGAGCCGTGACTCAGCAGATTGGGCGAGCGCCATTCCTGCTTGGGCACATGAGATGAGACCTGAGATAGAACGGACGGGGTTAACACTATTGTGTATATATATTGTAGTTTCTTGTAAGAGTACGTGCCTTGGTTTCTTGTGAGAGTGTGTATGTGGTGTTAGAAATTACAAGAGACAGAAAGAGAAAGATAAAAGAATTCTTTCATTGCCATCCTGTCTCTGGGCTCCTTCCCGCGGCGCCGCCGTTCCGGGCTGCAATCCCTTTCCGGCTACAACAAACAGTGAGATTCTAGTAAAACTCAAACTTCTCTGTACTCACTTGTGACAGAAGTGGCAGTATGCATTCTTGAAGTGTCTTGGGCACCACATATCAAAAGTCTAAAAATTAGTCCAATTCTTTAACCTAGCAATTCTATTTTATGTGTAATTGATGAAGGGAAGGACTTAAATATACATGTAGGCTTCTAGATGATATTCATTTAAATATATTATTAACTATTCTCAATATCAAACAACACAGAACTAATTATATGATAGAATCCTATGATGGCATCAAAATAACATTTTTGAATAATGTCCATATACCTTCATGCTGTAGTTAGGTTTAAATCAATTAAAAGCTTAATAATAAGCACATAAACAGATAAACACAAAAGCACACAAATACCTACTATAAGAAACAGAATAGTTAACACTGATACATTAATGTTGGCTTTTTCTCAGGTATAAGCTTTTGATCAGCTTCTTTTTTAATAGTGTTTCTATAATTGGAATGCATTATTTTATAATCAGACAAAATGAATAAAGAAGAGTCTGTAAAGCCTTGATCATCAGCCATAGGATATCAATACTACCAAGAAGTTTAACCAACCCCCTCCTTTCCCCCATGCACAGGCCTCGGAGAGCTGCAGGATGCAGAGGCCAGATGTTATTTTAAGCAAAGTAAATATGTGTCCCTAAGACCCAGCCTGTTTCAGAGGATCCCTATCAGGCACCCACAGGGAGAACCAACACCCCTCCCCCTCCATGCTCTTAGGGACATTGGAAGGGCATGGAAGAGGCACAGGCAGCCAATGGCCATTTTCCAATTCTTCTCTAGCACTGGCCCTTCCTGCTGGAAACTTTAAGAACAGAAAGTGGAGGATATGACCCGGTCTCAGTCCTGTTGTCCAAGAGACCAACCCTTCCCTGCCCAGACCTTTTGAACAGATTCCGAGTTCCTTTGTGCAAGACTTGGGAAGTTCCATACATATATGAAAGGTGAAGTAACTGAGGAAATCATCAAATTCTATCCACCTCACACCAAGTATCCCATGGTTCTCAGGTTTATACTCCAGTATGCTCCGTCTTAAAAGTATGGGGTATGGTTGGTGGAAGAGGTGGTGATTGGCCAGGGAGTGGGGTGGTGGGGGCATTCCATAAACTACAATGTAAATGACAGAATTGTGGATGTGTTGACCCTGGTCTTGAAGGAGGTCAAGGAGTTTCCCATTAAGAGGAGGCAGGAAAGGGGGGACTTGCCAAGCAGAAGGAACAGTGTATGCCAGGGTCAGGCTCAGGTGAGGTGTGAGGAGAGCTCGGCATTATGGGAGCCAGGAGGTGGGAGGAATGACAGCTGATGGGGCTGGATTGTGAGAAGCCAGGAAGGCTGAGCAAAGAACTACAGAGTCAAAAGCAGGGGGCTGACCATGGGAGGAAGTGGGAACTGTGCACTGCAGGGCCCAGGCCCCCAGAGAAGAGAAGCAATCACCACCAACAGGGGGCAGACCAGCCCAGAAGAGAATTGGAAGCACAGCACTGAGACAGCCACAGCCACACACAAAGTCACCATCCCTGGCTGGGGCCAGCCAGGTTGTTCTTGGAGGAGGGTGTAGATTGCAAGTCCGCACTTCCTGCCCTTGCTCACGTCTTCCTCTCCTGTGTCTCGAAGTGGACAGCTTAAGGAGATCTACGGTTTCAAAAGAAGATGGTGAAGCTGAGAAAGACCAAGAGAGGAAGTAGCAGTCTGCTCAGAAGAGTTTTTGGCTGTGAGAGAAATCTCCAGAATGCTGAAAGGAAGTCTGGTCCACAGCTGTTCAACTGAGAGCTACAAGTTTAGTCATGGGTGACAGACATGCTTGGGTGACTAATGAGCTTAGAAGACAGTGGCTTATGCTCAGGTCCCAGCTCCACCACTTTCTGGTGGTGATGGGCAAATCATTTATCTTCTAGTCCTCGGTTTTCTTACATGTACCAAGTGGACAGTAACAGTCTTTATCTTGTAAGGGCCACTGAGAAGATCGGATGATACGGGTGTGCAGGCTGTGAATAATACTGAATTGTTATTGTTAACTTTAGAAAGTTCTCTTTTCATCTTTCTGGAACTCAGGCCAGCTATTTCTATTTGTTTTAGAACAAAAGAGGAAAAGTACAAGTAAATCTCTTTATATGAATTATCCTTTTTGTTCTCCCAAGGGCCCAATGAGGAGGGCACTAAGATCTTCCATTTGCAGAAAAGTTAAAACTCAGGGAAGCTGAACCACTCAGATAAGGTCTCAAGCTCATGGGATGCAGAACAAAAATTCTGTTTACCACCCAGACTCCTGCCTGGTCCCTGAGCCAGGCTTCCTCCAGCTCTAGTCTCCACAAGCCTTTAGTGCCACTGCCCCCCACACAGGCTGCCATGGCAACCCGGCTCCTGCCCCCTCAGTCAGGCAGCCCTGGAGCAGAGTCTTTGTTTAACCGGCCAAGCTGACCCAAGCCAGGACATAACCAGATGTGCCCGGCTCCAGACAGCTGCAGGTCACAGACATCCCTTTGACAGTGCTACACCACCCCCAGAGCCCGCGGCGTGGCGAAGGATGGGAACTTGGAGTAAAACACTGATGAAAAACATCCGCTGTGTCTTGAGCTGGCAGGGAATTTCTGGGGCTGGAGGAAGCCTTTGGGGACCCGGAGGACCCAGAAGGATAAAGGGCTGGGAACCATTTTTAAAAGGCAGAACCAGGGAAGCAGAATGAGGTGGAGGGCTGGGCCAGGTCTTTATATGTGGCATATCTTACAAGACTCCCCAACAGGGTTTAGCCCTTTCAGTGTGTATGGTAGGAAACTGAGGCCCACCATGCCAGAGGGACACTGCCTCAGGTGGTAGAAAGAGATGTGCTCATCAGTCCCTGCCATCTTTGTTCCAGTTCTAGTCTCTTTCTTTTCTTTTTTTTATTTTTTGGAGGGGAGTGGTACCCGAGATTGAACTCTGGGGCACTCGACCCCTGAGCCACATCCCCAGCCCTATTTTGTATTTTGTTTAGAGACAGGGTATCATTGAGTTCCTTAGCACCTCACTGTTGATGAGGCTGGCTTTGAACTCACGATCGATCCTCCTGCCTCAGCCTCCAGAGCCACTGGGATTACAGGCGTGTGCCACCACGCCCAGCTCCAATTATAGTTTCTTCTTTTGCTGTATGATCTTGAGCAAGTGGCCTGGTCCCTGTCGTGGTGCAACCATACAGCTGTGCTTCCTATTGTGGAGGGTCCCTAAGGGCGTTGGACATTTATATTACACTGCATCTTAACAATAACCCCAGGAGGGAGGGGTCTTGCTTTCTGTCTCTCATGGCTGAGGATGTGGGCACAGTGTAGATCCCAGCCTCTTTTTGGCGTTCACAGCGCTCAGCCTATGTCTTGAATCAACTTATGCTTGACAAAGCAGAGTGGCTCTGGAAGTCAAAGACCACTGTTAGCATTTTTTTTCTTTTGATGCTGTTGGAGTTGGGGGTAGGAGCCCCTAGAGACACCCATGACAACTCTGAAGGACAGGGGCAGTGCAGTGTGTCCAATGCTAACCTCAGTCACTGGATGAGACTGGCTCTCACTGGGGCAGAGTGCCCCTCCCTGTGCTGGACTCTGTATCCGGAACCTTGGGCTTTGCTTTCTAAGAGCTTCAGATGTGTCGAAACTCTGTAGAATTCAGGGGAAATCTTTGCTGGGTCAGAGCCGGTGCAGTGATCCCTCTGGGAGTTTCCAGGTTTGTGTAGGCTCAATGTCAATAAGTTTTGTTGGAGAAGCTCTAGAGCTGGCCCAAGGCCAATTTCTCTTTACCCTGTCCATGTGGGTGGTGGAAAACTCAAAGTTTAGACTTTTACAAAAGGAAGATCAGTTGCTCAGCCTGGTTGTCTTGAGAGAAGAGGCTGGCATGAGGCCGGAGAGGACGCCAGTGTGGTCCCAGGCCCACTGTGCGGGGGTTTGACACCATCACCTCACTTGGCTGTCATCCTGGTAGCAGGACATGTTATCCCCACCGTAGAGAAGGGAGAACCAAGTCAGACAAGATCACTCAGCAAGTAGTAGGAATGGCAAATTTTCCTCTTTTCAATGCCAATATTCTTTTAATTGCCTATGATTTCTTGCTAATTCTGAAGCTGAGAGACAAAATTGTGTAGTGGTTTGATAGCATAAACTGAAGCCAGATTCTTTAGGATTAAATCCTTGCCCCAAAACGATTAGCTGTGTGGCTTTGTACAAGTTACTTAATCTCTCTGAATCTTAGTTTTCTCATACATAAAATGAGGCTTGTAGGACTAGGATTTGCTTCATAGGACTTTTGTGAATTTTAAAATGTTTAATATGAAGGAAATGCTTAGAACAGTGTACTGACATAGTATCAGCTACTTGTATTACATAATTTGATTCAAGGAATGTATTGTCATTTTCTTACTAGGTCTGGAGTATACTCTGGAGGAAAGAAGAGAAGTTTTAAACAGTAAATCAGATTCTGCTAGATGGATGCTTCAGACTCATAATCCCATGTAGATCTCTAGAGCAATCCTATGTGTGAGGTGTTTAACAGAGGAGGATATTGAAGAACAGAGAAGTTAAGCCACATGACTAATGTTACACAGCCTCAGAGCATTAGAGCTGGAATTCAAACAGCAGCCTGATGCCCCCACTTCCCTCATCACACTTCCACTGCTCCAGGCGCACACGTGTGTTTGCACACTCACACACACATGTATGCATGCTTGTGTATGGGGCTAGGAGCCCACCAGGGAGACGAGGGCTGCCAGCTCACTGGTATTGCCTCACTCGACAGACACACAAAGTCCTGCCATTTGGTTAATACTTTAAAAGGTCAAAGCACAAAGGAAGTAGGCAACTTGTGACTCTTCAGAATTTAAAGGTATTGGTCTGTATTTGTTTGCTCACTCTCTTCCTACTGTGTGCCAGAACTGGGGCTAGAAGAGCCAATGGAAGAATGATATAAATAACTAAATAATGACAGCATGAATGAATATTCACAAACAATGATAACAGTGATTCAAGAAAGTTCTTCAATAGCAAAGGGTAGATGGGGACCTAATCTTGAGCTGGAGACATAAGAGAAAGGGAGAAAAAGTCGAAAGGTAGAAGAGAAGTTACCCAGTAAAGAAGGAGAGGATGAACACCACAGAGAAAATAGCATGTGCAAAGGTCCTGTGGGAGAAGGGAACATGGAATATTTGAGGAGCTGAAACAGTCTCACTGTCTCTAGAGCACAGACAGAAAAAGAGGAAGAAAGAGTTTCAAGATGAGGAAAGAAAGGTAGGAAGGGACCAAGATTGGCAGGTCATTGGAGAGCTCATGGAATTGGGCTGTGTTCTCAGACAGGGAGGTAGCTCAATAAAAAAGAACTAAGATTTGTAATAAGAGCTATAGGAATTCAAGCAATCTGTTTAGGGTTTGTTTAAAACAATAGAACGATCATATTGTGGAGGCATGACAGTCTTCAGCTTGCCTGCCAACTCAGAATGACAACCAGTGGCTATGGGAATCATGTAGGGGACGCTGGGGGATCTCTCTGGATCCAGTGAGAATGAGTATTGTTCTCCATTTACAGGGCAGGCCTGGCATGGACTGGAGCCAGCTGCTCTTACCCAGGGTGCAGAAAGCACCATGGGTCTGGCATGAGCTCAACCCAGGTCTGAATCACAACTCTGCCGTGACATAGCATCTGTCAGAACTTGGGCCGTTTACTTAACAATTCAGCATGTCAGCTTCCCAAGCTGCAAAATGGATGTAACAATACCCACCTTCAAGGGGTTTTGTGTGGATTAGAGGAGCTAATATCCAGCACATAATGGACTCCATCATAATAAGCTTCCGTGGTATGTAAAGGGCAGTTAGGAGAACAATCATGGAATATTAAACGTTGGAAATACCTTCGAGGGAGCAGGAAGGAAAAAATAGAAAGGCCAATTATTTCACCTTTTCACCACAGATTTTTCAGTTGTTTTCTGTGTACTGTGAAAACGCTCCTCAGCACAGGGATCTGATAGCTGGCACGTAGGCTATGTTGAATTGGGCTCCCAGGACAAGGAGCGGTGTTTTGGAGAACACAAGTTGGCTTTGGGCGTGACTGCTGGGAAGTTCCCTTTACTGAAACAAACCCCCAGGCAGGCGTGTACCCTGCCGTCATTTTCCAGGTTTGATCAGTGGGCAGGTGGTCCACACACCTCCATGTATTAGACGATGCTAAACCGTAGCACCAAGAGGCAGGTTAGATACTAGACTCTGCTGCAAAGGTTGAAGCTGCCACAGAGACGCCTATGGAAGGAGATAGGAAATCATTGGATGATTTGCTCAGGTGGAGGGGGACGCGGTGGGGACACTGAGGATTCAGAGAAAATCTCTTCAGAGAGAATGTTTGTGAGCTGAGTCTCAGCTCCACCCAGAGTTTACTATATGTCATACTTTTTTTCCGGCAGAGTGCTGGGCACATAGTTGGTATTCAACAAGCATTTATTAAAGGAACGATTGAATAACTCATACATGAACACTACCTGAAATGGGTAAAGGGATAGAAAAAAAGAACATTAAGCTTCCTTAATTAACCTTGAGGCTACAAATATATTCAAGTTATAACCTACAGGGTTGAGAAAACTTTTAGGTATGAAAAGGGAGCCACTTTTTGTAATCTTTGAAGAGTATGGAATGAGATTCTGAAAGACTGGAAATAGTTTCTTTTTTCAAAAAACCTGAGTTTCAGAAATGATAAACCTAAGCCATCAATATGGGCAAAACCCAAAGCGTATGTCTAAACATTTAGCCATGAAAATAGTCATTACTAGGAGCTACCATTTGTCTGCTAGGATTGTCAGAGTACCCTGATCAGCCATGTGCAAAAAACAATTCCTTCAAATTTTTGAGGGTGGTCAGCCAGCTGTGTTAATTGTGTAAGTTTGGGTGTGACGATAAGGTATTGCCACAGTTAGTGAACCCCTCATCTGAATCCAGTGATGGTGAGTTAGTCTAGTCAGGATCCCTAGATGGATGACCTAGGCAGGGATTCTCAGTCCTGCCACCTTAATAGACAGGGGAGCTTTAAACCCCATCAATATCTGGCTCTGCCCTCAGAGATTGGGACTTCATTTATCTGGCGGACACCAGCCACCTGAACATTTCAAACACTCTAGTATTCTAATGCGCAAAGTTTGAGCCCTGTTTTCTTAATGTCTTGTTCTTGGCCACAGCCTTTACAACAGAGATTAAAGAACAGATTCAAAGAAAGACAAAGGAGCCACCTGTGTCCTTTGCAATTGAATCAAAAGTAGGAAGTGATGGATTTAAGTTTAAAGTAAGCAAACAGACAAATTTTCAAGACAGGAAAATGAGCAGAGACACAAAATGAAAAGCATTGATGCCCAGGTATTTCCCAGCTAGCTGAGCCAACACGTGTAAAATCTGAAGCTAAAGCAGGTGCTTGGTAAATGTGCTCAACACAGGCATCACATCAATCCTCTCCCCGATGTTAGAAAACTAGAGGCACAAGGTGAGACTTTCTAGCCTATGTTCATGCAGAAAGTAGCAAACTTGGGCTTCAGTCCAATTCCTGACTGAATCCAGCGCCCCAGGTTTTATTTCTTATCCAGGGTGTTGGTGTTCACTTTTATTTTAGGCTGAAAAGAATGCTAGAAGTCACTTCTGGCATTTTTGAGAAGGAAATCAAGGCTCAGAGAAGATGAATAAATTGCCCAAATACACATAGAGAGGGAGGTTAAGTCAGGATTTGGGGTAAGTTTTTTTTTTTTTTTTTTTTTTTTTAAAGAACAAAAAGATGAGGAAAAAGAGAGAAAGAAGAGAGCTGAGGAGAGGAGGGAAGGAAGGAAGAAAGAAGGAAGGAAGCCAGTCTCTGTGCTTTAGGGACCTTTCCAACGCAAAGAAACTCTGGAAAGGTCCTGGTGTATTCTACAGAAATGGAATGCATCAGTCAGTAGGGAAATCCCCAAGGAAGTTTCTGAGAAACGCTCACAAAGGAGTCCAGGATTCTCACGAGCAATGCCGGATTTTTCTCTCCATAATTCCGAGATCACCTGGAGGGCAGATTCCCTCCCCCACCCCGTGTGTGGATTGAAAGGGTTCATTAAAGAGATGATCTCTCTTTGTCAAGGAGAGTGTTAAGAGCCAAGAGTTGACTTTGTTTATTCTGGCACAGAGAAATCCTGGCCCAGAAACATGGAGAAAGGTGATGATGGTGTTTCATAGCAAACATGAAACATTTGACAAGGAGTTAATTCAGAAGGACTCTCTGGTGTGTACCATGGCTGACTCTTGCTCACGAAGAGCCTCCTGGTCCCTAAGAGTATGCCCCAGTGATCTCTGAGAGTCCCCAGGTGGGGTCCACAGGCACTCATGAACAAGTTTTATTGGCTACAATGTTGCTTCTACTGTATTTTGCTTTCTCTCTTCCTGTATTCATGAGAGTTTCATCTGGTGTGATGGAGCTGCCACACACACAAGTGAATATGGGAATTAAATGAGATGACACTCAGGAAATTGTCCTTTGGTATAATAACGGCATTGATCATGGAGGAAAACAACTCTGCTAGTTCCTTCTGCTGGCCTTGACTAGTTAGCCACAGGAATCAAGAGGGACAAGTAGAAGCACATTTGGAATATTTGAAGGAAAAGACCATTTTTTTTTCCTATTGATGATAGTGATTTAGACTTTAAATGTAGGAGGATGGCCCAGTCTGGATGAGATAACAATTTCAGGTCTTGCAGACCTAAGAGCACCTGGGGCCCAGACTCCTCCAGCCTACACCTTTCCACTCCAACCACCTTGCAGAATAAAGATAAGCAAAGCAATTAATATGGGGTGCACATGGAAAGGCAGGGCCTGTGCTAAATGCTCCAGGTACATGACCTCACCAAGTCCTCACAGCATCCAGGGAAGACAATATTCTTTACAGAGGGAAGAATATAAGTTCACAGAAGTAGAATACCTCACCCAAGGGGGAATCAGTTTACCTGTCAGATCGTCTACGTACAGACCTGCATAAAAGGCCTCCTTCTCCTCAGACCCCAAAACCATGGCTACAACTGGGCCTCCTGAAAGTCTAGCCCAAGGTACTTTCCTGCTCCTCTCGTGGGAGGACAAATTTAGCTTCCTGGTGCTGCATCTTTAACTCTGAAAAACAGACAAAGGATTCACATGACTTTGCCTGTCAGTCCCTGGGGACAGCATGTGCAAACACCAGCTGCAGCTGGGTCTCCTTTTGCACACACTGTTTTTGGAGGGGCCTTGACCCATTGAACGTACTCTCCTGGGACACCTGGGGTCAATTTGTAATGACCAACAGATCTACTTCACTGCAGGTAAAGGTGGGCTCCCCACACCAGGCCTAGCACAGAGATGGCCAATGTCAGAGAGGAAACTGCCCACAAGTTTTAGTGCTACTAGACTGTACTGGCTCTCCTCTCCCAGCTGATTTTCCCAATTACCTCTTCCTAGGACAGAGGCAGCATACACCAAAACACCAAAACTTATTTCTTTTGCCTGGAAAAAAATGCAATCTCAGCAGAACCTGCAGGCAGCATTTGGGGGAGGAAACCTGAATGTTCCAGCATCTACCTCCCAGGCTCGAGACAAGATTTTTCCTTCCACATTTCTATGTAGGCCCTAGGAAGGCATGTCTAACAGAGCCATGCTACTAGTGTCTAAAGCTCTACGATTGTGCAGAAGGTTTTAGAGGCCTGACACATTGTTCAATTATTCTGTCCTTCTAGAAAATATTTGCCTTAATCCCCTGTTATTCCAAGATTTCCATTAGAGAATTCTAAAGAACCTCTGTTAAGGATTTTATAGGAAGATATTCTTGACCATCCTTTATAATGCATGTCAGTGCCCTATAAGCAAACCCAAATGCAGTTTGCCAAACAAATTTGACCTCAGAGAGACTGAAGCTGAAATTACCCAAAGATTCATCAGTTAGGTTCCCTGGAAACAGGCTCTGAGAGGGACGTTTGTGCCCAGGTATCTTGAAAAGCACTCTCTGGGTGTTTCGTCGGTGTTTGTTTGTTTGTTTTTGACACTGTGACCAAAGGACCTGGAGAGAACAATTTTTTTTTAATATTTACTTTTTTTTCTTTTTAAATTGTAGGTGGACACAATATGTTTATTTCATACTTAGGTGGTGCTGAGGATCGAACCCAGTGCCTCACTCGTACTAGTAGGCAAGTACTCTACCGCTGAGTGACAACCCCAGCCTCTGGAGAGAACAATTTTAGAGGGGGGAAATTTATTTGGTGCTCACAGTTTCAAAGTTCTCAGTCCATACATAGCCAGCTCTGTAGCTCTGGGCCTCAAGTGAGGCAGAACATCACAGTAGAAGGGTGTGGCAAAGGAAAGCAGAATGGCACCAGGAAACAGAGCAACTCCACTCACCAGGTACAAAATATATACCCCAAAGGCACACCCCCCAATGACCTGCCTCCTTCAGTCACACCCTACCTCCAGTCACCACCTAGGTAATCCCTATGGGTGGATTAATGCACTGATTAGGTGAAGGCTTTCATAACCTGGTCATTTCACCTCTAAACCTGCTTGCATGGTTTTACACATGAGCTTTTGGGGGACACCTCATATCTAAATCATGATACCAGGGTAATGTCCACAAGGGAATGAAGGAAACCAGGACTGTGCAGAGGGAGAAGCTGAACTGCAAGAAAGCAGAGGTTTCAGCTGGTCCTCTGGGAGAGCTCTGAGGGTGGGGTGACCCTTTAGAGATGTCCCAAATCAACTTCTCTGCTCCTCATAACTCTGCGCACCCCTTCCCCCAGCAAGGGTAAGGGGGCTGCATAACCTTGGACAAGCAGCTAACTTCAGCTGAGAAAGAGAAATTCTCAAAGAGGAATTTGGCCACAGGCCACCAGCAGCCAATGCTCCCAGTCCCTAGGGGCCCTGGAGTGCCTTTCTTTGAGAAGGTACTTGAGTGGCATACCACAGCATCTACTACACACAAGCTAGACCTCACACTTTACAGGAAACAGTCCTAAAAAAGAAAATAGTGGATGGCCTGGGGCCACACAGTAAGGTGACAGGATAAACAGTGGTGCTCAAGGATATAAATCTCCACACAGGATTTGCTGTTCCTACCCATACATCTGTCATTTGCTGACCATCTCCCGTGTGCTAGCCAATGTGTTAATAAGCATGTTACATGGATTTGTATATCGACTAATCAGATCAAAGCCCACAGAATAGTTATTACTACCTTCATTTTGTAAAGGAGAAAACAGGTCTCCAATGTGTTTAGTAGCCTGTCAAAATGTCTGGGACATGTTAGGCATCTGTTGGTCTCCAAAGCCTGTACACCTAAGACCTACCTCCACCCCTACAGTTCACCTAGCAGCCTACCCCTCCTTCTGCAAACCATGCTGTCACCACTACTCACCAAGAACTCAAAAGAAGAATGAGTCACCATTCCCTGCCCAGCAACCCCTCACTGCAAGAGAATTGCTTGTTTTGTCACTATTTGGGGTTCCTTTCTAAGCCACCATGATTCTCTTGTTTGCTTGATAAGATGAATTTCCAGTTTATCCAGCAAGAGGTCTGTGGGTCACAACTCTTTCACCACACATTTTTTCAGGCATAAGCCTGAAGCATTCACTCTCTCCGACCACCTTATGAGATACATATTTTATCCCTATTTTATATATGAGGAAAACAGGCTTAGACAAAGCAGTCCTTTACCCTAGATCACACAGCCTGAATGTAAATGCAGATCTGCTTTGCTTTAACACAGTTGTGTTCATTTCTTCACTGTTATTAAACAAGTATGTCTGAAATGCCAACATGCTGCCCAGAAATGCGCTGGGGCTAACGCTCCACTCAGGACGTGAGCTCCCAGTCCTGCCTTCATTGCTGTTGCATTCTGGAGCAGGAGTCACAAATTCCAAGGCCAACGGGGCTTTGAGTGAAATGGATGGTGGGGAACGTGGGGGAGCAGAGTTATTCACTGGCTTCTGGAGGCAGTAGCTACTCACTGAAACCAAATGTTGCTATGTGAAACACGGACCCCAAACTGCCTTTCCATTGTTCGAGAGGAGCCAGAAATTGTAGTTGATCTGAAACATCTTGATATTTTAAAACTGGGGACTAATTCAACCATTCTGTCCTTATGAATGCAGGCTACACAGAAGGTATAGGTGGACCAGATTGAGCCCTGAGATACCACAATTGGCATTTGATGCTGAGACTCCTAGAGAATTGGCCAGACTGATCTCACACTGAAAGATCAAGTACACTTTGTACTCTCACCAAGTCCAGAGGCTTTGCCCACATTACAGGAAGCTTCAGACTGTATCTCAAAGTTTCCTTGCCAAAGGAGTCTTGCAGCCTCTGCAGGTCCTTTCTCTTACCCCTTGAAGCCTTATTCTTTTCTGAGACCAGACCATTCATTGACCTTCTGTCAGGAAATAGCTCAATTGTGGACGTCTGCAAACAGCATGACAAGGCTACGTGACCACCGCTCACGGCCTCCTTTCCCCTTCTCATTCCTGCTGCTACCAGATGGTTCTGAGATAATGCCACGTCTTTCCTGCAAAGAATAACATTCCCTAGTCATTCTGCGATTCCCTCTGATCATCCTGGGAATGCAGTTTCTCAACCTCCCCGCTCCTGTCATCGCTTCCCTTGTCTTATCTTTAGAGAGCTAGAGGACCTGAGCTGGTCACTTTTCAAGAAGAGTCAATCATCCACTATGGTAGGAGTTTAAGGACTCACGTAGACGGTATAAACATGCAGACTCAGGGTTCCAGCTCACCCTTGGATGATTATAGAATATTTGGTACCCCCCTATTGTTCTCCAAATTATCTGTGGTATCAATCTCACTCATTCTCTCAGCAAAGATTCATATTCTCTAGTCAAACAAATGGAGTTCTTGCCTCTCACAAATCCCCTGGGAGGTGTACACAAGATGACCTTAGCCCACAAACCTGGCATTCAGCCATGCTCTGATCTTTGATTCCAGCCCTTCCCTTGGTCCTCCACATGATTCCAGCATCTCTCCTTAGCTTTGCTGATGACATAAGAGGCAAGGAGTGGGTAATCTAATCAATAGTTACTGCCTGCTCCTGGATGTTAATTAGTAGAAGAGAGAATTCAGCCTCAGAGATGAGATCATTGTTAGCTAGAAGAAAGACCTGGTACTATCAGTCTGGATCATGCATATTTCAAAATGCAAAATTGAGACCTGACACACAAAATCCAGAAAAGATGGCAGATGCCCTGGGTTCGCTGCTTGAGATACGTGAACCGTGGAACTTGAGATGTTGACATTTGGGGGCTCAGTGGTTATCAAGCTACCCTCCCAAGGTATGTCATGCTATCATTTAAAAGTTTTACTGAGGCACTCTTTTGGATCAAACAAGGAGAAGCAAGTCATTTACCGAACAAGTGAGTGTAACTGACTGTCTGACATCTACCTCTCTATGCAGCTTTGTCTCCACCTTAATGCATGATTTCATTTCATCCCCACAAAAAGTCCTGTTGGAGAAGTATTATTACCCTCATTTATAGATTAATCTCTAGGAGATCATGGGGTATGGTAATGTTCACAAGGATGTCATTTGTATGTCAAGAGTCTCCTGGAGTAATTTTCCTCTTCTTTACTTGTAATAAGTCAGCCAAAGAGGGGGGGAAACACATGGGTGCATGTGGGAAGAATTTTCTAACCATAGCAGGAGCATCCTTGAGGCCTTCCAACACAGAGATCTAATTGGAATTACCATGGCCTCCAAATCCACCAACTAGGGAAGATATATCTCAGCCTCCGTTGCCCATTCTCTGGGCAAGTCCTTCATCTACAAGGACTATCTCTAGTTCTTTGGGAATATTCCCAGGCCAACCATCCTGCAAATATACATACAAATCCAAGTGGACTTTTAGGGATCTGCAGACTTTTTAGAAGTTTTGTTTGTTTGTTGCAGGGGGAGAGGATTAAAGAGGACTTTCCCAAAGAACAACTTGCCACCATTTTACTTATCCTTCTCCTCCTCCTTTTTCCTTTCTTACACCCTCATTCTCCCAGGCCTCTAGGATCTATTATTTCTCTCCCATGCAATCCTCTAGCCCCTTCTTGAAGCATCACCAGCCAAAGCCCAGCCCTCCAGGGTCTGAGATCTGCTCCCAGAGAGGTTAACAAGGTGTTTTCTTATGAAATGTTCTTAAAAGTGTGTCTGAAAGAAAAAATTCTCTACTTTTAGTCATCTAACCATGAGAATGGTCCTAAAACAGAACAGGATGCCCCAAGAGGGATGGAGATTGATTTCTCCAGGCAGAGGCCTAGAGAACCATGTAGGGGACCATTGGAGAAGGATTTAGATGGATGATGAGACCAAGGTACTTTTTTTTTGGTAGTGGTAGATAGACAGTATGCCTTTATTTTATTTGTTAATTTTTTATGTGGTGCTGAGGATCGAACCCAGTGCCTTCCTAGGCAAACCAAAAGTACCTTGCTAGGCAAGTGCTTTGCCACTGAGCTACAGCCCCAGCCCAAGGTATTTTTAAGGTCCTTCCAATATAGGGGTCCTCAAGAGTTCTAAGAACTCCCAGATTTTGACAGCAGACAGATGGGGATTTGAGTCAGTGCTTCACCCCTCACTAGCTGCACAAATATGGTACCTTATATATATACTCTCCAGGACCCATTTCCAACAACAGTAAAATACAGGTGATAACTGACAGCTGATGAAATGTTTAACATTATGCCTGATACTACGAATAACACCATAAAAGAGGGCTGCTAGTATTATCTTTATTTTATTGTCATTGTTTTATTGTTAGGTTGTCAAATCAGAGAGGCAGCAGGACTTATTTGCCACATAATTATCTGAGTGACATTACAAGGTCACTTTTCCCTTGCTTGCTGCTAAAGTGATGTCTACTGGGCCTCAGTTTCTTCACTTGAAACTCTAGAGTGATAATAAAAATCTTCTGTGATTACCTCACACAGTTGTCATGAGAGTGACATGAGACAATTAAGGTAACTATACTTGACATTTGTAATTATCTTAAAGATTAGTCAAAATGATGGCATTTGCCGCACCTTCATTAGATGCCTCTCTTAAAATTTCTGTTTCTGGGTCATCTTCTCCCCAGTGTTTTTGTGTTGTCTCCAGCTTGTCTGGGATCTACTGAGGCATAGTAGCTGGTGTAGGATCCTGAATAAATAACCCAAATCTCCTGCACTCTCAATGCCCATGAAAATTTTACCCATCCAGTGGTCCCACTAAGAACTTATGAATGACTTTGTAAGCTCCTATTCTGGGAGAACATTTTGTATTTTCAATCAGAGTCCCATAAGTCAACAGGAAGACATGGATGATGGGATTATTTTAGCAGAAATGGTGCCAGAGCAGGAAACAACCTGTGTTAGTTAAAGTTAGGCCATACCTGCTCTGTGTTGTGTCCCATGAGAACTTCTGTCCCAGACCCCCACT
Source organism: Tamias sibiricus (assembly GCA_025594165.1). NCBI lineage: Eukaryota > Metazoa > Chordata > Mammalia > Rodentia > Sciuridae > Tamias > Tamias sibiricus. The sequence continues at coordinate 59,023,099 of CM046658.1, forward strand.
TGATCCTCTGTGAGATCCATGGACACTGGTGTTCTTGGATCACCAATCATTGGATACCAAACTGCTTCTTCTGCGTGGCCAGAGGCAGAGGTGTGAACCAGATGACCTCTAGAGTGGACTTCCAATTCTTGGAAGCAAATGTCAAAATTCCAGGCAAAGACATTACAGCCCTCTGTCATTTCCTCATCAGCAAACATTTACTAAACACCAGGAAGCCAGGTACTAGTCTAGAATCTGAGGACACAGGTAAATAAGGTGCAACATTGATCTGAACTGGGTGCTAACTTCTTTACATGAATCTAACTGCAATTTATAACTGTGTTATAAATTCCTATTTAGAAAAGGAAAAAAGAAAACCACTTTTCACATGAAGATCTCATTTGATCTTCAAGAAAATCACAGTGATATGATAACTTATTTCCCCATGTAACACAGGAGGCAACTGAATCTTAGAAGGCTTAAGGGATTTTTCTGATGTCAAAGAGCCATTAAGTAGTAGAGCTGGAATTTGAGGAAGGTGAGCATTTCAAACCCAATGTCCTAGACTGTGTCATCTGTCCCTGGGATTTGGGTCCTGTTGATAACATTAGTATGAACAAGACAGAGAAGTATCTATCAGAATAAATCACCTGGTTCTCCTGGGATATCAGATACCTCCCTCCCTATACCCCTGCTCTTTCTGCAACCAGCAACTAAATGCAGGCAAAGGTACAAAGGCGAGGATGGATTTGCACCTGGAGGGTTGTGCTACCTGGTGAACTTACTACCTTCCTCTTCATCAGAGAGGCCCTGAGTACACAGCACATTTCAGAACTGGAATGAGTCATGCACAACACCAGAAATCTAGTTTTAGAACAGTTTTTAAAGCTCATAAGCTTTTGGCCTAGAGACAGAAATTTGGCCGGGGGGCTAGTAGGTTCTCATTTGGATGGGGCGGGGTGGTGGGTGATAATTGTCCACAGTTTCCATGACAACCACATTTTTTTCCCTATAAGTAGATCTGCCTGAAGCACATTGCAAGCTTGTAATCAGTTCTTGATTTTCACAAATGACTGATCAATGACCAGAAATACATTTCCTTTCTCTAACGTATGACTTATTCCCCACAATGATGGAGTTCTTAGGGATTCTTTTGCATTACAGATAAATTTAGTGTTCGTGGAAACTATCAGAAGATTTAAATAAACATTCTCTACACCCTTAATGATCCAACCATTTCTAAAAATAGTCTGTAACTAGTATTTCTCCAGGCCAGACCAGCTTAGGTCTCAATAACTCTTTAACAAAACAATATTTCTCGGACTTTTCCCTTGCTTGCTGCTAAAGTGATCTCAGCCCCCTCAAATTTCTCCCTTGCTTATTCTAGGGGCCCTCAAGGAGTGGACCATCCCACGTAGACCAGTTAGAAGAGTTTTTGATTACCATTTTCCTATTCAGGCTTAGAGAAGTAATGTCTTCTCTTAAGGCCAAGAATAGAGTTTCCATGATGCCAGAGCTGCAATGATATGACCTTGCTTCTGAAACGTGGTGACCTCTCCAGTTCTGCTGTGACCCGACATTGGCCCAGGCAGTAGTCCTTTCATGGACATGCCTTTGGAGGCCTGTCTCTCCTGTCCTTCATATGTGCTTGGAACTATCTGTATTTCATGTTGGAAACAACTTCAGTTTAGGAACCTAGGACTCCTGATACAAGCTGATGCCATCAAGCATCTGTGCTGGTTTTGCATCAGGAGTTGAACTAGCTCAGGCTTGAAGAAGAGCTCATGATAAGTGTGCTATCAAAACTTGGGTCTCTTTTATTCCTGAAGTAGTTAAACTCATCTGACTCCTGTTCTCAGAGTAACTGGAGGAGGAACTGAGCTCATTTACTCCTTTCCCTAAAAGAAGCAAGGGTCTAGAAGCAACTTGGGGCATAGTCCTTGACGGACAGCTGAGTGATAGTATTTTCTCGAACAGAAGTCAGACAGCTTAGTTTACAAGGGCAGTGATATGGATGATTTGAAATGAAGATTCTTTCAGATGCCACGTTTGTTATTCATTTCCTGCCTTGCTCCACAGAGAAGTTTAGGTAACTGTCAGAAATATTTAAACACACACACACACACACACACACACACACACACACACACACATAAACCATAAACAAGTACATATTAAAAAAAAAAAAAAGACAAGGACGACTAGGGTATAAAATCAAGTTGGAACAAGGCTCATGCAAATATACCCCTCACATGGTCTAAGATTTCCAGCATTGGCAAAAAGGGAAGCTCCATGTAAGTTATGGGATTCTTAGATTTCTTGGAATTTGTTTTATACTTCTCAAGAAAAATAGCTTATTATACAACGAGAAATAAATTTCTCCCAAGAGGCCTTATAAAATTGTGTTTGATGAGTAATTCTAGAAAATGTGATTGACAAGATCAAGGAAAACACTCACTGGGCAGAAGGTAATGGTAATCAAGCAAATGGCCGCGCATGAGAATGGAAGATTAAAGCCATCCCGGCTGGGAATTGTGAGTCTTGCTCTCTTCTGCCCCTCTCTCTTCTGCTGGTTTCTCTCTTTTTTATTTTTTGCTCCAACCGCACTCTACAGTGTTTTCCCTCAGTGGCTCTCTCTCTCTTTCCCTCAGTGAAATCATTTTTCTCGTCCTGAAGTTCAAAAAAGACAAAGTGTTTGTCCAAGGTCATACAGCTGAGTAGTACAATTTACATATCTTAAGGTTCTGAGTCAGAGCTATGTCTCAAGCCCAATCTCTATCCTAAAACAGTTGATCAATATTTCACGCAAATATTCATTGAGTTCAAACTAAGGTGATCCCACCTAGTCTTGAGACTTGGCATGACATATGCTTACTCATGTCATCCAAGTTGATGCTTCCAGTCCTGAAACCCCAGCTCCTATATCCAATGCCTCTGAGCATGCCCACTTGGATGTCTAGTAAGTACCACAAAGTCTGAGGTTTCCCTCCAAAGAGTTTCCTGCCCAAGTCTTCTGATCTCAGAAAACAGCATCTCCAAGTACCCAGTTCTTCTAGTCCCTTTTCTTCCCCGCCCCAATGAATACATTAGGAACCTATCTGTCAAAACTCCAACACTTCTTACCATCCCCTATCGTCATCCCAGTCCAAGTTCTTGCTCTTCTGTTCTACTATTAACGTAGCCTCCTATACAACCTCCTTGTTTCTGATCTTGCCCTGGTCCCAGGCCAATCTCTCCACTGTGGCCTTAGTTTAAACTAAGTCTAGTTAAAACTAAATCAGATCCTGGCATTCCCTTGTTCAAAACCATTCAATGCTTCCTTCAGATTGAACAAAACCTAAATAAGATAGTGGCTTCAAGTTTGTGTGTGACCTGGTCCTTGATTATCTCTCTGAATACATCTCCAAGCTCTTTCTCCTTTTGCATGATATTCTAGCTCACTTGTCTTCTTGTCCTGGGACAGGCCAATTGCATTACCACCTCAGTGCCTCTGCACTGGCTGTTCCTAACATCTCAAGCATGATTTCTGTGTTAGCTTATTGTGACAAAATGCCTGAGATAATCAGCTTACAACAAGGAAAGGTTTATTTTGGCTTACAATTTCAGAGGTTCACTTGACCCTGTTGCTTTGTGCCTATGGAGAGGCAATACATCATGGCGTGAGCTCATAGCAGAGGAGGCCTGTTCACCTCGATGGCAGTCAGGTGCAAAGAAAGGGAGAGGAAAGGACTGAAGTCCCAATATACCCTTAAAACAAAAGTCCCCAGTGAATTAACTTCCTTCCACCAGGCCCCACCTCTTAAAGGCTCCACATCAGTAACACCACAGGCTGGGGAACAAGCCCTTTAACACATGGGCCTTTGGGAAACTGTTAAGATCCAAGCTTTGACAGTTCCCCAGGTCTTTTCTACATTTGGTGTATCAAATGCCATCTCTTTAAAGAATCTTTCCTCATCACCCAACCCCATTACTCTCTCCTTTCCTCTGCTTTATTTTCCTTCAAAGCACTTATCATCTCCAGTTATATTATACACAAGTTTTTGTTGATTGTTTCCCTCAGGCAGAATGTAAATTCCATGATGCAAGGGCCTTACGTATCTGGTTCTGGTTCCCACGGTATCCTCAGTATCTAGTAACAGAGCCTGCATGTCAGACAAACTCAGGGCACTGTTGGACAACTGGTTGAATGTTCCAGGTGCACAGAGAAAGTTGAGTATCTGTTAATGGAGTGGATTCATATGATCTGTTCTGGAGATACTAGAGTTAACACAACAGGTAGCCTCGCATGTGCATGGTGCTTAGCAAAAAAATATATCACTAAGTAAATAGTAGAATCAAGTAAGATGAGCGTTGTGATAGGGGAAGTTCAGGGAAGTGGCAGGAACACCTTAGATGTACGACCTTGGGAAACTAACCTCTCCCAGCCTCACTCTCCACCCTTGTGAAGTGGGGATACTGATATTATCAGGTGTGTGACTGTAACAAGGAGGAAAAGGGATTGTGTGCAAAATGCTTGGCACATAGTAGATACTCAATAAGTTTTAGCTCTGATGTGACTGTAAGACATTAATGTCTATTATATTTCATGGCATCCTCAGCATCTTTTTAACTACCTTCCTCCACTGGAGATAATGACTCACATTTTGAGTTTTGCTCTGTCAAGTTAGAAGTAAGAAGTCTTTTCCGCAACATCTATTGAAGTTCAGATATCAATATATAGTGTTCTCCTCCACCCAAAAATGCCACACTCTTTGAGTAAGAAGAGAACACTGTGCTGCCACAGCTCCTCCATGGACTCTATCTTTAACAAAGGGGTAGCTACAGTGCCCAGCTTTGGGATGCAAGGTTGACCGGGTTTCAGGGCTCCTCAGTCTAGCATCACTGGCATGAACCAAGACATCTGCTTCCAGCTGCAGCAGTGGTGCAGGCAGTTCATTCACAACAGAGTTTCTGTATTGTTTCTGCTTGAATAGCCCCTAATCCTGATTCTGTGGCCCTCTTGGAAATTCTGTGAGCTCCCTAAGATCCTTAATATATTTCTTTTCTGCTTAAACTGATTAAGGTGAGCTTTCTGTTCACAACTAATAGCCTGGGTGACATGCAGATAGATTGTAGGAATTAGTAAGTGGTTTAGGGCACAGTACTGTGCATACTGTGTTGGTTACTGATGAGGGGCTTGTACAGGTCAAGGGTATAGAGGAAGGCACTCTGGAGGTTATTTCTACCTCAAGTGCAACCTCTTCTACTCAGCCTTCCTGATGGCAACTTGAGGAGATCCCTCTGGTCTCTGCCTCATTGTTGAGGTGCTCAGTAGCACCTGTCATCATGACCCAAACTGAGACATAATGTAGTTTATGTCTTATTCTCACCTTCTCTTCCAATCTGCATTCATTAAACTTTCATTGATCACCTGCTATGTACCAGAAACTGAAGACACAAAAAGAAAAGGCATTGCAATCCCCTCCAAAGAAGTAATAATCTCCTCAGACTACTGGTTTGCAAGCAATAACTAAAGGACCCTGGGATGTCAGGCCACTTATAGCAAAGTAGGAAAATGTGTTCCAAGGCATAGGCTTTGGAGTCAGACAAGTGTGGGTGCAAATTCTGGCTGTTACCAGCTGGAAATCTTTGCTAAATTATTTAATCTCTGAAGACTCAATGTCCTCATCTATTAGACAAGGTTAGGATGACTACAGCATAGTGTGCTTGGAAAAATTGAATAAGATAATGCTGTCCAAAGCTCTAATAAAATAATGCACATGAAGTACTTAATAGAGGGCCTGATTCTTCCTAACATCCAATAAATATTATTATTAACAAGTCTTTCTGGAGAGGCCAGGAAATCCTTCACCAAGGGAAGAAATCCTGCGTGATTACTTAAAGGAAGCATCTTTCATCTGAACAGGCAGGTGCACTTGTACGTTTGTTTCTTACTCAACAATTATGCATTTAAAAAATTGTTTCTTGTAACATCCTGGGATGAGGAGTATCCTGTTTTGGCTTTTCTATTTTGCAAACACAGAAAAATGTCAGAAGTTAATTAGCTCATGCACGTGTAGACTAGATTTGCTGTTGAACTAGCAAAAGCCTTCTGTGGGAAAGGATGGTGCAGAAAACCTGTACTGAATACCTACTCAGTGCAGAGCATTTGAAGGATAGAGAAATGCACAGCCACTCAGTCACCACAAGGTGCTACTAAGGATGAGTAAAGATACCGAGATATGCCAAGAAGGCAGAAAAGAGAAATGATCATTTTGTGGTGGGGAACTAGAGTTACTGGAATTAAAACATGCTGAAGTGCAAAAGGGGTGGTCAAAAAAATTCATGGTAAAGGCCATGAAGAGTTGGCCTTTAAAATATGAATAGACTCTAGACAGTGGGTAGAGAGCAGGACGGCCAGCATGTTTGGAAGGACACCGGACAGCAGCAGAGGGCATGATGGTGAAGACACACACAACTATTCACTGGGCAGAACGTTCCTATGGAGGAGACATGGAAAATAAGGACTTGGAAACGTGGCGAGAATCAGGGATTTGCACCTCATCCTACAGACAACTACTAGCCATTGGTTGGCTTTTGGTTAGAAGATTTTAGGAAAAATACAAGCAAACTATAATGGGAGAGTATGGGGGTGATGACAGCCAGCATCTCATTGGGGGGTTCTTTTTCTGCCCAGGACCATCCAAGCCACCCTAAAACTTACAATCTTGAATAATTAGCAAATAAAAAAACACCAATACTCAGAAATATATTTACATTGTGTGAAACCTCTGATAGATCTAGTCCACATGGGTTCTGGAACTAGACAAAGGGAAAATGGCTTCAGTGGCTTATTTAAGGTACATCAAAGGCAGGGATAAGGTTTCAAGGGCAGAGTCTTGCTGCATGATTTCTTGCAGTCAGTAGGTTGATTGACATCTTGGCAGGTCACACCCAAAAATGAGATTATGTCATTTGCAGGAAAATGGATGGAATTTGAAAACATCATGTTAAGTGAAATAAGTCAAACTCAGAAGGCAAAGGGTTGTATGTTTTCTCTCATATGTGGATGCCAGAGAGGAAAAGGAAAAAAAAAAAGGTGGAGGAGGGGCAGTTCATGAAAATCAAAGTGAAATCAAGAGAGGAAAATGACCAGTGGGAGAGAGGAGGGAAGGAAAGGGGAAGATACTGGGGAATGACATTGGCCCAATTATATTGTTGTAGTATATGCAATAAATGTGTAGCAACAAATCCCACCATTATGTACAACTATACTGCACCAATAAAAAAATATGGAATAAAAAAGTAGCAAGGCAGGAAGACCACACCTAAGGCCTAATGGAGCAAATGAGATTGCCTTAAAACTCCAGCAGGCTCATGTCTGCTTGTGGTAGCAGAACAGGACCATCCTGTACGTGGGCTTCTGCTGCCAACCTGGTTCTCTCACCACATTCCTGACTCACAGACTCTGAGCATGTGGTTTTATGGGAATGTCCTAGCCCAGGGCAGGGTGACCCTAACACAGGCCACATGAAGGGTGTTGATTCACACGGACCACCCTGGCTCTTCCAATGGACAACAGTGCAGGGAGTGCTTCTTGTTTCCGTTACCCTGGATAGAGCAAGACTGACGGGTCCCCAATTAACTGCTCATACAGTTGCCCTCTTTGATGAGCAGTGTTTCTTGAAGAAAGAAGATCTGGGTCATGTTCCTTCCTAGCTTTCTAATTTTGGGACATGTTAATTATGATATAGTGTTACCATAAGATTGGCATAGCTAATTTGTAGATTAAAAACTAAAATAAACAACAACAACAACAAAATCCAGAAGCTCAGACAAGTATAACTTGTTCAAAGTTACACAACATGTTAAAATCTCTAAATTTCCATTTTCTCAAAATGAGAAAAATATGATCAGCTCTACCTTCCTCACACAGCTTTTATGAGACTCAAGTAAGAAAATAGAGATGAAAATCCACCGCAGTGTTTGGTGTGGATGTCAAGAACACCTAATCATTTCTTTCTACATGAGTAAAATGGTCATAATTTATATCCACCCACATATATATGTTGCCGCCTGAAGTGATGGCTGCTTGGAGCAACGAAGCCGCGGGAAGAAGTTCAGAGGCAAACTGGAAACAAACAGCTTTTTATTCTGATAACTTTTCTCTCTGGCTCTAACAACGACTAACACGCGCCACACACACCACCAAAATGGCACTGACCCGATCAGCAATTCGGCCAAGTCACTCGAGATCCCGGGCCAAGTCCCACGAGATCCCAGGCCAAGTCCCCTGAGACTACGGAAGGCAGCAATGCCCAAAACTCCATGGCCCATAGTCAACCGCAATTTAAGCCATCTCCCCAAACAGGGCTCCTGCATATATATACACACACACACAACACATGTACAACATAACATAACACAACACACACACACATATGATTTACTCAAAAGGATCTAGAGAAGAAATTGACTCAGGGTAGGAATGTGTTTCTGAGCCCATTTCTGGGTTATACTCTGGATCTAACCACATGGTGACATGAGGCTACACTCTGTCATGACTGGCAGGTGCTCCAAGTTTCACCACACCCCTAATTCAGAAAGCCTTTCACTAGCATGCTACCTCTACCTTGTGCTTCCACTGTGTATATTGTGCCTTGTCATTTACAGGCAGCATAGAACGGGTGTCTAGCACAAACATATCCAATCAGGTTGTCCCAAACAAGGGAAGGCTTAGATGGTAGTTGGACTTGGGGTACACAAAAAACATCAAAGACTCAGAGGACCGGGGAAGCTTGTGACTTAGCTATTCCATACATCACAGGGTTTTCATATACATGGCCTGCATTTATTTAAGGACAGAATTGAACACCCCTTCTCTCAGCTTCCAAATAGATAAAACCAGGAGAGAACCGCACAGAAGGAAGGGAGAGGGAATTTTACTCATGTGTTTGTGTTGGTTTTTAGAAAATATTTTACAACATGAGTTAGTAGAAGCTATCCTAGAGACATTAGGATTTTTTAAATCAAAATAATTTATTTTTGCAGCCTTTTGCAATATCCACATTATCTAGCAAAAGCTACAAGGTCTTATTCATGTTTCTCTTTTCCTACTTCTATTCTCTGCACAAACACACAGCAATAAAATGTGCTTATTTGTTAAGTTCTATTCTTATATACCCCAAAGATTAAGAATAATTGCTCTTTCAATGGCTGGTGTTGTATAATCCAAACTCTGACTAGTGGGTGTGGGCGAGGGACATGAGGAATCTGTGGTAAATTTCTCAACCAAATAATCCCAGTTTGCTTGTTAAATGCAGATCTAGTTGGTCTTCAGTTGAGACCAACTGATTTAGATTCATTTGCTCAGGTAAATTACACAAGCTCTCTATGTGATTCTCTTGCACATTTGAACTTGAAAACTACTGTACAACTCTGCAAACACAAAAATAATTTATGTTTTCATAGATAAAATCATCTGTTATTTTGAACTCTTACATATTTGTTGCCTTTGAGTCTCTATTGCTCTTTGGAGATCACTGAGATTTAGTGTTCAGTATAGAACTCAGATCCAGAGATCACATGGAATATAAGTGGAAATACTGCCTCCTGCTTCCCATCAGAAATTTTCACTCTTCTCTTTTCCTGCTTCTATTCTCTGCACAAACACACAGCAATAAAATGCGTCTATTTGTAAAGTTCTATTCTTACAAACCCTAAAGATTAAGAAGAATTGCCCTTTCAATGGCTAGTGTTGTATAAGCCAAACTCTCTGACTAGTGGGTGTGGGCGAGGGACATGAGGAATCTGTGGTAAATACGTCAATGGGAGGAAGGAAGACAGGGAAAAAATAAAGACAAGACATGAAGACTCCATAGGGGTGTGGTGCCAGAGGCCGGAAGAATCAGATATGGTCCCAGCTCTGTCATTAACTTAGTGTGTGACCTGAGGTGAGTCATGACTCTCTCTGGGCTACCGGGTACTCACCCAGGGTTTGGCAGGACACTCTCTAAGGCAGAGTTTCCCCTCCTATGTGTAGTATCACACTGGCATACCACAGACAGATGGCAGGTGCTCTAGGAATTACTGAGTCCCTTGGCATTCAGAGTGTGCCTGTTGCCTCATCATGGCCTTCTCCGTAGGGAAAGCATGAACAGCGTAGGGGTCTCCTTGTCTTCAGAGAAAGCAGTGGTCACAGTGAGCCACATTTTCCCTGCACTGTTCCACATAATCCTTTGTGTGCAGCTCAGAAGATGCTCTACCGCCTGGGCATCTCAGCAACCAGCTAAAGAATGTAACACTAAGCCAAGCACAGTGGCGGCACATACCTGTAATCCCAGTGGCCCAGGAGGCTGAGGCAGGAGGATTGCAAGTTCAAAGCCAACCTCAGCAAAAGCAAGGTGCTAAGCAACTCAGTGAGACCCTGTCTTTAAATAAAATACAAAATAGGGCTGCAGATGTAGCTCAGTGGTCAAGTGCCCGTGAGTTCAATCCCCAGTACCCACACACACACACCCCCCAAAAAAAAAAAAAAAAAAAAAAAAAAGAATGTAATACTAACTGGACCAGGAAGGCATTTGTGTCTAGGTGCCCAGAAACGTGGAGGTCACCCCCAGACGCAGGCAGTTGAGGGTGAATGAGTGCACAGACGTGGTGAGGGCTTCTGTTCTTCTCAGCAATAAGTGGTAGCCCAGAATTCCTATATTTATATATATATCAATCTGCAGCTGATGTACAAGAATCTTATTTAGTGGCTTCCATGCTAGCTGCAGGTCAGCTGCTTTTACCATTTATATGCAATATACAAATTAGATCCTTATTAATTTGAATCACAATGTATATAGAAGTTTGGGTTTGAAACACTTTTGCTTTACCACAAAAAAATTATGCATTGATTTCCCAGTATAAGGAAAGGATAAGTTATTAGCTTCCTCAATTTCAAAAGTTGCAAATGTTCAAATGGTTGTAAACAATGGCTTGAAATTTTTTAATCATCCACTTGATGATTAATGTGGTTTATTATAATTAATGAACATTGTTTTTGATCCATACCACTAGGAATTTGAAGCAATGGCCACTATAGAGTCTTAATCAGTGATGTGTGCAGTCTTTTGAGCACAATATTTACAATAGAAACAAGTTCAAATTCTCACTTAAAATTTTTAAATAATTTTATTTGAAACTTTTATATAAATTTAATACTTTCTTAAATGTCTTTGCTTTTCCTATGATACATGATGTAAAGTGTAATAATTTTTTTTTCAGAGCTTTACTTATTCACATATCCCCTATAGTTTACTCCTTAACCTACACAAATATTTTTATTTTCTGTGTGTATTGGATGTGATAATTGTTGGGTAGTGGTTCTCAACCTGGGGGTGCTTTTGTCTCCTAAGGAACATTTGACGATGCCTGGGGACATTTGGGGTTGTGACCACTGGGAAACAGCTCTCTGACCTCTAATGGAAGGAGACCAGAAATGCTGCTAAGCACCCTATAATGCACAGGAAAAGCCTTCAGAAAAAGAATGATGGCCCTCAAATGTCAGGAATGCAAGATATAATCCTTGTTCTAGGGATCCTCTCCTTTCAGTGTTCCAACTCTGACTTGCAGGTGTTCTTGTAGCTTAAAGGAGGGGGATGATGGATAAGGGTGGACATGGCCAGGAATGTCCCACTTTCCTCTCCTAATTGCATCTATAATAGCAGATCTAGAAAGTAGGTACCACACGGGCAGCACTTTTTCCTGGCCCACTGGAAATCAGTCCATGGATTTTTTTTGGTAAGCATTTCAAACAGCACTTGGTAAATGTGATGGCTGCAACCTCAGTACTCAAGGTGAGCATCTTCTCCTCCCCGTCACTTATTTTAAAGTTCCATATTCTGGAAATGGCAGTTGTGTTCCAGTGGATTGTAACCCATGCTGTTTTCAACAACTCTCTCTCCCTGCCACACCACTTTGGATCTCACTCTGACTAACTGTGTTGGGATGGTTCTCCTAACAGGCATGGATTGTACTGAAAAGTTTGTCCATTCCTTCCCTTCTCCTTGCCCTATAATTTCCTGGGAAGTCAAAGCTACCCTGTCTTTTGGCATTAAATACTCTACCCGCAAGACCAAGCAAACCTTCTTCATTCTTTCTCTCCAGTATACCCACCCTCTTGGGTTTACTTGCTTGCTTGTTTTATTTGTTTATTAGCACTTCAGGATGATTCAAGTGATTGGGGATTAAATCAGTTCAGGCAGCCATACTCCTTTATCAATGTGGCTCCTGCCATCCAGTTAGTCAACTTTTACAACAGATTCACATCTGCCACCTAATCCCAAGAGCAGGATTAATGGGGCATTAGATACTTTTATTTATCCTGGGACTTAACTGGAGATGGTCAGTTCTTCTAATAGCTACTCTCCAAAAGAAGAAATATCAATATGGCCAGGGTCTTTAATATGTAAGCTTAAGCTAGTCATCCAGTCACTGGGACTTTGATTTGCTCATCTGTAAAAAGCAGAACAACAAGAAGGCGGCTGAAACTTTCCAAATTTACGAAACAAAAAAGGCACAGAAATATTTTTGAAAAATATATCAGTGTTAAGAAATGCACACTTTTATTATATTGACTCATTGTCAATGTGCCATTTCTACTGAAATGAGGAAGTTGGGTTTTACAGTTGGAGTCAGGAAATAGTTTATATCCTCTGAAGGGGTTGAGTCCCTGGAAGATTATGGTCATTGATGTGATCTGTGATAGCACTTTAGAGTCAGCGAAACCCATTCATTAGTTCACTTAAGGAATATATATTAGACCTGCATGATGCTCTTTAGCATAGTACTGATTATCTATTTTTCAGATGAGAAAATGTAGGCATTAGATGGTTAAATGGACTAGTCAAGATAACCCAACAACTTTGACCAAAGAGGAAGGCAAAGGGCAGTAGGGCATAAGAGGAACAATAAAAAATTCCCAATTCTCAGTTCTATAATTTGAATCTTGAATGTGTACTTCTCTGCAACTGCTAAAGTCAAACGCTCATTACTTATTGCCTTGTTAAATTATAGTGTTACATTATTGATCACAAACAAGACTTGAAGTTAGTGTTATCTTTTCTAATAAATTTGTGGTCCTGATTGTTTAAAAAAGGCTACTTGAATTTCCCCTCACACTTCTGAGTCACTCTCACTTGGGGGAAAGCACTCAGTGTTTTTCCATGATGCTGTCACCATCCCCTTTTCAATCCATTGTCTGAGGACCAAACTCAGGGCCTTGAGCGTGCTAGGCAAGTGCTCTGCCACTGAGCTAAATCCCCAACCCCGAGTTACAACATCAAACTTCAGTTCATGATGAATATTTCATATGTGGAGATGGAGTCTGGAAAAGAATATGTGTCCACTGATGTGAGGCCTCCCTTTCTATCTTCTTTCTTAGAGAGGCCTTAGGTACATTCAGTTAGGATACCCCTAAATCCTGGTCCAAATCTGGAGCCCACTGAAACCTCAATATGCATTTTAACTGACAACTTTCAACTCTCTTAGGGTACCTAATAGTTCAGTCTTCCTGACTTGGAAGGCAGATGACCACATCCTGAGGTCTCCATTTATTGCATGTTCCTCAGACTTTGGTTCACTAATTAGGTGTGCAAGTGTTTAATCAAAACAGTCAGGTGGCACTGACAAAGGAAGGCAATTTGAAATGTGTTTAGAGAGTTGCCCCTAGCTGCTGGGCTAGTGGAAGCTTGACATTCTTGCCAACATGTGATACTATCTGTCACTTTTTAGCAATTCTACTAGGTATGTAGAGGTCTTTAATTGTGGTTTTAATTTGCATTTCCCAAATGGTTAGTGATTTTGAGCATCTTTCCAAGTTCTTACTTTCCATACATATATTTTATTTTTTTTTTTTCATTCCTTAAAAGAAAGAAAAAAGCCAACAAATAAATGACTTAACATCATACCTCAAAGCACTAGAAAAAGAAAAACAGATCAATACCAAGAGCAGTAGAAGACAGGAAATAATTAAAATCAGTGCAGAAATTAATGAAATTGAGACTAAGGAAACAATTCAAAGAATTGACAAAACTAAAAGTTGGTTCTTTGAAAAAAATAAACAAAATTGACAGACCCTTAGCAGTGCTAACAAAAAGAAGAGAAAAAAACTCAAATTACTGACATTCACGATGAAAAAGGGAATATCACAACAAACACCTCAGATATACAGAAGATAGTTAGAAATTACTTTGAAAACTTGTACTCTAATAAAATAGAAAATACTGAATGCATTGACAGAGTTCCAGAGTCGTATGATTTGCCTAAACTGGATTGATTAAACAGATTGATTACAAGCGAAGAAATAGAAGATGTCATCAAAAAGCTACCAACAAGGAAAAGTCCAGGACCTGATGGGTTTACAGCCGAGTTGTACAAGACTTTTAAAGAAGAACTAATACCAATGCTCTCCATACATATATTTTCTTTGAAGTATCTTGATAAAAATGCACACACACACATATAGTCATACATAACAATGTTTTGACATAACATAACAATATTTTGGTCAATGGTGTGATGGATCACATACACCTGGGCTATATGGTATGTAAATACCATGTGTATATGTATAATTATATGGTATACATCATAAATACCATATAGCCCAGGTGTATTAGACCATCTAGGTTTGTGTCCAGACACTCCATGATGTTTGCAAAATGACAAAAATCACCTAACTGAAGGAGCCCTAATTAGGAAGGGCTGTTGTAGCTAGCTGGAAGCCATAAGTTCCACCTGATATGTATGTGACGCACCTGTAGGCACCCGCAAACCTGAAGGTATATAACCGGGTGAAAGCGGTCCGAGTTAGGAGAACAGAGAATTCAGCCAGTCGGGCAGTCACTCGGTCGGTCAGAAGAATCAGAGCGGCCAGAACGTAGGCAGAGCGGTTACAGAAGAGAAACCAGATAGAAGAAGTAATGACTGGTCAGAGTTAGGCCGAGACTCCTGAGGAAGACAGAAGACAGAAGAAAGAAGAAGGAAGAAAGAAGAGAGAAGAAAGAAGCTCTAATCTTTCTCTAAGCTAAGCTCTATCTTTCTTTCTCTCTAAGACTCTAAGCTAAGAAGACAAGAAGAAAAGCTCGCTTTAATCTTTCTCTCTAAAAATCTTTCTTTCCCTCTCTAAGCTCTAAGAAAGTAGAAGTAAAAGTAGTAAAAGCTTAACTCTGCCCCCGAGAGTTTTTATCCCGGTTTACGGTACCAGGCAGCTTACACCTAACAATGCATTTTTCAGAACATACCCCTTAATCTATGTATGCTATGTATGACATGTATGTGTATCATGTCATTCATGAGATAAATGATTTGCAAACATCTTCTGTTAGACTAAAGCTTATCTTTTAATTGTTTGACATTTGTGGTGGTTGCTTTGCAGTATTAGGGATCGAAGCCAGGGCACTCTACCACTGAGCTATATACACAGCCCTTCTTATTTTTTATTTTATATCAGGGTCTTGCTAAGTTGCCCAAGCTGGCCTTGAATTTGTTATCTTCCTGCCTCAACCTCCAAACTTGCTGGTAATACAGGCATGTGCCACTGTTCTGTTTTGTTTTGTTTTATTTCTTAACCATTCTTTTTAAGGAGCACAAATTTTAAATTTGAAGGAGTCCAAGTTATTAACCTTTGTTGTTTTATAGATTATACTTTTGATATCATATCTAAAAAGATTTTGCCTAACACAAAGACACAAGAATTTATCATAGTCTTGAGGTTGTATAGCTTAAGTTTTTACATTTAGTTCTATGATCCTTTTTTTTTTTTTTTTTTTTTTTTTTTTTTTTTTTTGTGGTACGGGGATTGAACTCAGGGGCACTCGACCACTGGGTCACATCCCCAGCCCTTTTTTGTATTTTATTTAGAGACAGGGTCTCACTGAGTTGCTAAGTGCCTCGCCATTGCTGAGGCTGGCTTTGAACTCGTGATCCTCCTGCCTCAGCCTCCCAAAGTGCTGGGATTACAGGCGTGCGCCACCACGCCCGGCTCTATGATCCATTTTTGTATATTGTGCAAAGTATATTGCAGAGTTTATTTCTGCTTATGGGTATTCAATTGTTCTAGCACAGTAAACACAGATCATCCTTTCTCCATGATTTCTTTTGCACCACCACCAAAAATCAGTGGTCATATATCTATAGTCTATTTCTGATAGACTGATTCTGATCTACTTATCTATTTGCTTTTCCTGATACCAATCTGACACTGTCTTGCTTACTGTAACTTTAATCTTGAAATCAGCTAGTGGTATTCCTTCAACTTCACACTTCTTTTTCAAAGTTGTTTTAGCTGCTTTAAGTCACTTACATTTTCATTTGAATTTTAGAATCAAATTATCAATTTCCACACAATCCTGCTTAGGAAGTCCATCCAGCTCCTCTTTATTCCTCCTCCCTGTGCCATACCTGGACTCTCTCAAGACAATGACCTGGGGTGATGAGCTCAACTGATTAGTTTTCTCACCATTCAAGCGTCACTGTCCTTCATTTCCTGCTGTCCAGAGTCTTAAAGAACATGGTTGTACATATGGTATCTTTTTTGTCATTATAATTTCAGGCAGGAGCGTGCACTCTGTCTTGGCTAGAAGTAGACTTGTGGTTATGTTTTTTGAAGTATCTTCATCTCTCAGCTTAACATATTGAGCCGTGTACAAATGAAGAGACCTGAGGTTTGGAATTTGCTTTAACATACTCCTGACATCTGAAAGTGTATGGAACAGAGACGAAACACAGCTGCACCTAGGCTGATAACAATCTATACAGCATGATGGAGACAATAGGGAATTGTACTTAAAACAAAAGTTAATAGGGGCTAGGCATGGTGGTACACACCTATAATCCCACTGGCTCAGGACATTGAGAAAGGAGGATTGCAAGTTCAAAGTCAGCCTAAGTAACTTAGTGAGGCCCTAAGCAACTAAGCAAGACTCTGTCTCAAAATAAAAAATAAAAAAAAGGTGGAGATGTAGCTCAGTGGTAAAGAACCAAAATAAAAATGGGTGGGGTGGGGTGGGAACAGCTTGAGATTTTCCATAAAAGATTTTCAAATGTAAGGATCTTAGTTATCTGTTTACCTCACAGGGTTTTTGTGAGGATTAGATGTGGAATTGTATTTAAAGTGTTTAGCACTATGCTTACAATTTAATGGAGAGTAGCTATTAAGTTTACATTCCTGTGTGAAACTGACCATCAGATATAAGCAGAAGATTAAAAGTCAATAAAAATCTAACAAAAACGTTTTAATCAAGAAGGCCTATAGCAGTGGTCTTCAGGTCAATTGAAAATTCATTTGGGCCTTAGCCTGTCCAGACATCTCTCAAATCCACCAACACTAGGTTTGGTGCATTGTCTCTGAATTTCCCTAGCACCTTATTCCTTCAACTCTCAAAGCACTTACATAGCCTGATAGCTCTTTCGCTATGTATCAGCATACTGTCTCCTGAGATCTCCTTTTATTCATCTGTCCTTAGAGCCCACAACATACTCAAAACATACTTGTTGAACTGTTTGACATCATCGTCCTGCTTGCCCATCTCTGCAACCCTCTTCTCTGTGCATTTTGTTCCTCCCTCTGTGCACAGTCTGCCCTGGGTTGATGCTTTCTCTTTGAGGGCCTTGACATTCAGTTTCTGCTTATGTACTTCTTCCAAGTCACTATAAAAAGTAGGTATCTTTTCTTCTTCAGCTAATTGTATTGCCATGAAAGCTCTGTGTCCCTCCAATTTTTCTCCAAATACCTCTTGCTTGATGTGGTGTCTTATTTGGGTCAGGAAGCCAGCCCAATCTTATAGTGACAGTAAGAAGATAACACCGGAGATGAAAGAGGAGGGTGCTAAGGGTGAGCAGAGATCTGCAGGGTGCTGCTTTCAGGCTAGTCCAGAGTTCCACTTCCTCTTAATATGCATGTGAGTAGACGACCAGTGTTAAAAATTCAAAGATGAAAACCAAAGAAGTTATACCCACAGAAGCTAAGGACAAGAGAGAGCATCAAGAAAACTGAGCCTTATAACTCACTCAAGTTTTCTTCTAACACCATTATTTAAAAAATAAATAAATAAATAAATAACATACCAACATGTAGCTTTTCTGATAGAGTTGCGAGAGACAGTCCTGCTTACATTCCCCTTTGCAACCCCTCCAACCACCACACACACACAGACAGACACACACACACACACACACATTCATCCACATGCACACACATGTGCACACCTGGGCAGCTGAAATGCTGCCATGTATGTATCAACTTTGCAACCCCTCCAACCACCACACACACACACACACCACACACACACACACACACACTCTCTTTCATCCACATGCATCCACATGCACACACATGTGAACACCTGGGCAGCTGAAATGCTGCCATGTATGTATCAACTTTGCAACCCCTCCAACCACCACCACACACACACACACACACACACACACTCTCTCATCCACATGCATCCACATGCACACACATGTGAACACCTTGGGCTATGGAGGAGGAATGAGAGTGCTATTTGAAAACTAGCTCCTCTAGGAAGTTCCCTCAAACCCACTCACATTAGTGTTGGTGCCTTTTCTCTGAATTTTCACCAGCATCTTATCCCTTTCACTCTCAAAACCTGACAGGTTGAATATTT
This sequence comes from Tamias sibiricus, assembly GCA_025594165.1. Classification (NCBI taxonomy): domain Eukaryota; kingdom Metazoa; phylum Chordata; class Mammalia; order Rodentia; family Sciuridae; genus Tamias; species Tamias sibiricus. The sequence goes on from CM046658.1 coordinate 59,041,728, forward strand.
TAATTTTGAGGAAAGTCATACAGGGATTTTGAGAAGGGATCCAAATCTCAGCTTTTTGGTTTCCTTTCTTTCCATTAATTAATCTACACAGCCACCCCTGATCAAAACAACAACAAGCATGATCCACAGATGGTCTGTCTTCTGGGTGTCAGAGTTGCAGAACTCTCAGTGTGCATCCAAATTTAGTAGAAGTGTTGCTGGTACAATCATTACTTTTAAGGATGGATCAGAAACATTACCAGCTTTTCTCAGAAAGAAAAGGTTGTGTGATATCCAGATTGAGATGCTTTGAAAAGCTGAGACCATGGGGAGGAATCTTTTGCTAGAAGTCCAGAATGCAACAAAAGCCATTTTTTGTGTGTGCATGAGTGGTTTTATAGCACCACCCAGTGGTATAAAGCAATACTGTCACTAAAGCTCAAGATTGTTCATTCAGTCTTTCATTTTTAAATTCAATCACTAAGTATTTATTCAAGAACCTCCAATTTGTTGGGCATTACAATAGGCACAAGGAGCATAGCAAACATTATTACAAAAATCTATACAGACATCACAAATATCTCTCTCTTTGTTACTCCTACAGCCTTGTTTAGTCTGCCATCTTCACTATTACAAAGGTTGGCCAGGTGTCTAAGACAGTCTTCTAAGACAGGTCCCTCTCATTCCTTACTCTATGACTTAAGGTGACTTCAGGCCTCTCAGGCCTAAAATAGTACAAGCTCATTACAACTGTTAGGGGTCCTAAGAGCCTCTTTGGTTGTTGTAAGGATTAAATTAGTTACTACACATAAAACACTTAGAATATTGTTTTAAATAATAGATGTTAAAAAGAAAGTCCTGATCCATAATTCCTTTTTTTTTTTCCAGCCAAACACATCAGGAGGTTGTATCTGTGTTTACTCTTTAGAATCTTAATATGAACTTTACTCTGGGATAGTTAGTTTTATTGAACTGATGACCCAGGCTAACTCATTTTCATTGAATCTATATCAAATAAGAGAAAGCAACACATTGTAAAATGAAGAGAATGATGTTTAGTAATAGAAGATATAGTCTTTTAGTGGTGACCCCCCCTCAAAAAAAAGGTAGTGTCTATCATAAAGACTGACAGAACAGCTTACCTACCGTCTCCATGGGTGGGAAGCTGACAGAGTTTTTACTAGTAACAAAGGGGTTTTATATGGGGGGAACGGGTACCCGGAATTGAACTTATGGGGCACTCAACCACTAAGTCACATCCCAAGCCCTATTTTGTATTTTATTTAGAGACAGGGTCTCACTGAGTTGCTTAGGACCTTGCTTTTTCTGAGGCTGGCTTTGAACTCACAATCCTCCTGCCTCAGCCTTTTGAGCAGCTGGGATTACAGGCATGTACCATCATACCCAGCTTAATATCAAAGTTTTTTTAAAAATGTAAAGGCATACTCTGTCTTACTGTTGGTGGTAGTAGTTGGGGGACGGTGTTGGGGATCAAACCCAGGGCCTCAGGCCTGGTAGGTGAGGATTCTACCATTAATTTACACTTTCAGTCCACTGGTATTTTTAATCAGGTAAGAAACAATGAACATAGGAACAAGTTTAACCTTTGGGGAAAGTGTTTAGTCGAGCACCACAATCTTTTATACAAGAATTTCTTTTGCTTCAATCTGCTAGCAGATAATGACCTCCCTGGAAAACAGTTTTCTACACCTAAAATAAATAACAAGATCCATTGAGGCTGACTGCAAAAGGAAGCATATTCTAACATTCACCTGGTTCTCAGCAACAGGCTAGATATGGTGGGCTATTAAAAAAGAATGACAGATTCTTAAATTAATGGAGCTTGGGAATCATAGAACCAGGTATGAATGCATTTTGAATGGCCTGACTCCCCAGAATATTTTTTTTTCAAACTGTACTATTACCATAATGATCACAGAAAATAACTGTAAAGCCTTGTGAGTTTTCATCTGTGGTTACCTGTGTGCCCTTGGCCCTATTGTTGGCCCCTCTCTTCCTCCAGGATATGTAGAAAAATAAAATGGAGTGGTATGATTGTTTGGGGGCCCAGTACTCAATACATACACTGTGAATTATATCTCAGAGTGAGAGTGAGGGCCAAGGTGGGCTGAGGCTTAAGTGAGCAGGAGCATAGGTGGTGAGCATGGCCCCAGACTGTGACTTCATGGTACCTGCCATGCAGGCACATGTCTGAGACAAGGCAGCCCACTGTGGATGCCCACTCCACAGCAACGGACCCCAGGACCTCCAAGCATTCGTGATCCAAGGACTTCCACTTCCTGCCTCCCCACAAGTGTCAGGAAAATGGAAATGGGGCAGACCTGAATGGGATTGCAGGACTAACCAATGGCATGGGTACATTTCCAAACCCTGTTAGCATAAATTTGAATCAATAGTGTTGACCCAACTAACTACAACACTCAAATCAAAACCTGCTCTCTAGTTTCCTCTTGCCCCTGCAAGAGTTCTGTTTCTGTTCTTCACAGTTGAATAAATCTTACTCATTTCACTCCTGCCTTCCATTGTCTGCATGGTGAGCTGCTGGGGTCTATTGCAACACTGAAGGGCAACCCCCACACACACACCCTCCACACCTTTGGAGCTGCAGTACTGAGAGTAGTAACATCCCACTTAACAGTAGTGGAGAAGAATCTGGCTTTTCTGATTGCGACCCTCAGACCTGACACCAGCAGGCATTCCCTGCCGTGATTGGCTGCTAACACTGAAACAGGCTTTCTCAGCTACAGAGGCCTGCAGCTTTGCACAGGTCCCACCACCAGCAGAATAAGAGAATGGAGTTTCTTGTCACACTCTGGTTTCAATAATATTAATAGGCCCCATTTAGATCAAGCGAAAATGTGCCAGACACTGCTTTAAGCACTTGTGTTAGCTCACTTCATCCTCACTACACTATGTAGTGCATACTATTATTATTAACAATTGAAAGACTACAAAACTGAGGTTCAGAGACATTAAGTAAGTTGTCCAGGCTCACACAGCAAGTAAGTAGCAGAGGCAATATTTAAACCCAGACTGTTGTGCAATCTATGACCTTTACCTCTGCATTACTCTACTCTCAAAGGCAGGGATAGGAGAGGACAGCAATGAACACACCCCTGTTGAACACAATACATACGGTAGCCTTGAAAAAATCCATTGGGTGCAGGAGCCCTGTTTGGGGAGATGGCTAAGATTGCAGTTGACTACGGGCCATGGAGATGTTTGGGCATTGCCGCCTTCCGTAGTCTCACGGGACTTGGCCCCGGATCTCGCGGGACTTGGTCCGGGATCTCAAGAGACTTGAGCCGAGATTGCTGATCGGGTCTGTGCCATTTGGTGTGTTGGTTTTGGTGGTGTGTGTGGTGTGTGTTAAAGTCGTTGTTAGAGCCAGAGAGAAAAGTTATCAGAATAAAAAGCCTATTTCCAGTTCGCCTCTGAACTTCTTTCCACGGCTTCGTTGCTCCAAGCGGCCATCGCTTCAGGCGGCAACAATTGGGATTTGTAGAGAGAAATCTGTGTGGTTGAGACTTCTGACTCTACCTTTTCAATTTATTCTACAAATAATGATGTAGTGCCTTCTATATGTTGGGCACTAGTATAGATATTGGGTAGAACAATGAGGGTTTCTTTTCTTTTCTTTTTTTTTTTTTTTTGGTACCGGGGATCGAACTCAGGGACACTTGACCACTGGGCCACATCCCCAGCCCTTTTTTGTATTTTATTAGAGACAGGGTCTCACTTGATAGATGGGCTACCCTCCCGCCCCCCCCCCCCCCCCCCCCAGAGTTTTCCACATCCTGAGAGAAGCAACCTTGTTTCATTCCCTGGACAGGATGTTTCTTTTCCCCAGGCAAAAGCCAATAGGCTTAAAGGTCGCCCTGTTCTATGGGCAAAGAGCCAATGGTGTTGTGGTTGCTCTGGTGCACCTCCCACCAGAAATCCCTATATAGGGCCCTTTTCCAGAGACTCAGAACACACACACACACAGACACACACACATCAGCTCATCGCTGCTGAGAGGAGGAAGTCACTCAGACACATCAGCTCAACCCTGTGGAGAGGAGAAAGCCACTGCAACAGCTCCAGACCCACCGCCTTCAGCCCAACGGCCTCTCCCAGCCAACAGCTCCAGCCTCCAGCCAGACAGCAGCTGCTTTAGCTGATAGGTCCAGAGATCCCAGCTGGTTCGACCAAGCACCCACCTTCTGTTCAGAGCTTGCACACTCCCTTCTCCCTGACTCCCCTCTCCCACCAGAGCTTGCACACTCCCTTCTCCCTGACTCCCCTCTTCCAGCACCTCTTCGACCTTCGACCAGAGCACCTCTTCTCCAGTTTTGCTACCAGCCACAAAGGCTGTTGAATAAATCTCTTGGCTGCACAGCTGTCCCTGGTGTGATTTTTGCCCTTCATCACTGAGTTGTTAAGTGCCTCGCCATTGCTGAGGCTGGCTTTGAACTTGCGATCCTCCTGCCTCAGTGTCCCAGTGCTGGGATTACAGACATGCGCCACCACGCCCAGTAACAATGAGGGTTTCTACACTTATGGAGACTGTAATCTGGAGAATAAGGTCAACAATAAAACAAGTAAGTGAATGACTATCTCCAAATGTCTGACTGTGGTACCTGTTATGAGAACAATAGGGTGGGAAGACAAAGTAACAATTTACCTTAGTTGAGGTAGCCAGGGCAGGCCTTCCTGAGCAAGTGACATTTTCTCACACACATGAGAAAGTAACAAGGGAACCATGTGATGAAAGGATTGAAAACAAGACTTCTTGGATCAGAGTCCCTGTTTTGTGTGTACCTGAAGAACTTTCTATGCTTTGGATTTCTTATTTATAAAAATGGAAACAATTATGATTTCTTCAAAGTGCTGTGAGGATTAAATGGTTTATTTGTGTGTTAGCCTGTTTTCCATCACTCTTACAAAATATCCAAAGCCAGGTGCTTTAAGATGAAAATGTTAATTTATCTCACAGGAATATGGCACCAGTATCTGCTGGCCCTAGTCAGGGCCTCTGGGCTACATCCACTTAGCAAATAGCAGCATGGTAGAGACACGTGCAAAGAGAGATCACATGGGAGACAGGAAGCCAAGAGTGATTCAGGGGCCAGGCTTGCTCTTTTGTAACAACTCGTTCACACACGGGAACCAACTCACTCCACAAGTCTGGCACTAATCCCTTCCTAAGGGGATGTCCCCAGTGATATAACACCCTCCTATAAGCCCCCCACCTCCTTCAGGCTCTGCTGCTTCAACACTACCACACTGAAGACCTAACCTCCAGCACATGAATTTTTGGGGAACAAACCATATCTAGGCCACCATAGCAAACTGTATGCCCTCAATTCTAAGACCACATTTCCCCACATTTTAACATCTCAAAATCAAGAACTTATTACAATGAACAGAGCTCACACTTGTGGATGGCCCTGTACCTGTTCTGACGAAGTTGTTATCGATAGTGTATGAGCTAAGACTGTGGTAGGTCCAGGTGGGCTATAGGATACCTCCAGCCATTCTGCGCTACAAACCATTTAAGGACCATTTTAGAAAGAAACACAAATCCCGATTGCTGTAAATGTTGTGTGGTGTGTGTGACACCTTATAGTAAGATTCAGAAAGCTCGAGTATCAAAACTGGGGAATGAGTATTAGAAGAAAATTCTGGAACTGGAATCCTAGAGTACCTTTGTAAGAAATATGACATGATGAATCTAATGATGGTTCTAACTCATTTGTTCTCTGGAGAAACCTGGACTTTGACATTTATATCAAAACTAATTGCAATTAGATGGCCTCCTAATAATGTAAAGGAGTTTTAGAAGTAATTTATTTTACTTGCATTTTCCTCTTTATGAGTGAATAAAGTTATCTCTGATTTTAAAAAATTGCTTCCAAATGGAGGTCATCTTTTGATTAGAATAACGTAAAAATTCAAAGTGGCAAAAAGTATTGTTTATATTTAATGGGCAGCATTTTTTTTTTCTTTCTTAGTGATTTGCAAAATAATAACGAGGATGCATCTTAAAGTCTACAAAATGTTGGTAAGACTTCAGAAAAGTGCCTGGCAGTAGTATACTTAGCAGTACACTTTGTAAGCAATCATCAGTATTTCTCAGTTCTTTTGGGCACAATAGTGCTCGCTTCTTCTTTACTGCTCAGTCTACATCCTTTTCTTTATAAGTAAATATTCTTTCAGTGGCCCATATGTCAATTCACTGAGAAAGGCACAAGACCTGGCTTGCAGTAAGTAACTGGTTCTTGGTTAAATGAAGCTACTCTGCTGAGTAGCTTCCTATTTCAGAGAGCAGGGTAAGAAGGTCTCATTACCCCTCTTGTGTCCATCTTTCTTAGAAGGTACCCTAAATTGTGACTTTTCTCTCACCCCTGAACCCTGAGCCATTGTTTGCTCTCCATTGTTTGCTGGCATCTCTCCTGGAGCCTGGGATTCCATGGGACATGAAAAGGTCCCTTGTGCTTCGATGCATTTTATGCCCCCAATGGCTGTCATGAATAGATATTTGCAATTTTATATGCTGAAAAGCTCAGGACAATTGTGGAAAATAAGTTTAGCTTCCATTATACACTCCTTTTATTACAGCCTTTTAGAAATGAGGCCTTAGCTGAATTTCAGGAAAATTAAATGAATTCTTATCTCTTGAAATGTTAAAAGCAGAAGTCCTGGTATAAGTCATAGAATTGGAAGAATGTTTTTCTAGTCACTTTTCTCCACCCCATTTTCTCAACCTTCCCCTATGCCACCCACACACAATAAATAAATAAGAAAATTAAAAAAAAAAAATCATGAGTGCTGAAAAGATGTTAAAATGTCTCTGAGTTAGAAGAGAGAAACTAGTCAGGGTCTTTTGAGAAGTGGTCACTGATCCCTGTCCTCCCTAGTGGTGAATGGAAGGGATCATATACTCAGGGAAATCTAGGAGTTAGTAATAGTGGAGGCCTTTGTGTTGCTTCCCACCTGTACTGGGAAGCAAGAAGCTCACACAGAGTTGCGCACACCAGTGTGGTTATGGGAGTAGAGAGAAAATGCTGCATGAGGACCTCAGGCTGAAGGGCCAGAGGCAGGTTCTCAACTCCTTCACCCACTATGAAGCCCTGAAGGAACAGTGTGCTTCCGGTATGGCCAAGAGCATCATGGGTAAGACTCCGGAAGACAGAGGAACTGGAGGTGCCTGGAGCCAGTAAGAGTCTCTCATCATGTCAATGTGGCGAAGCTCTGAGGTCCCCAGAAATCTAGATGCCATACCAGAGAAAGAAAAGATTGGGACAAAAGTATAAAGCATTTTTCCTAAATCAACTATGAAAACCTAAGAGGACAGTTTACTCTGAATTGGCAACACTGTGTCCCACTGTTGATGAAATAGGAGTTTAAGGAAGAAACCATAATTAGTTCTAGGGGAAAGAAAAGAAATATTTTCTATGTAGCTAAGCATGTGGCTTGAAAATTTGTACCTGACATATGTGTATCTTCTAAGAAAAGGCATTAATTTAGAGGAATTATGAATAGAAGCACTGTACTCTAAATGTATTATGAGTGAGAAATTTTCTCCAAATAGTGGACTTCCCCTGACCTTATAATTAATTTCTTAGAGGAATATAGACCAAAAAGTTATCAGAATCATAATGTGTGTATGTGTGTCTGTGTGTGTGTTTTCCCCAAGGAAAGGGCTCTAAAATAAATTTTTTCAGTTGATTGTTATACCTGTTTTTAATCCCCACCCCCACCTTACACACACACACACACACACACACACACACACACACACCGGCAGGGGGCAGTTGAGAGAGCTGGCCTGGCCAATTCTTTCTGTAGTGGATAGATTAACTTTGCTAAATGAATACCCGGGTCATTTGCTAAATGACCCTCTCCCCTCAAAATGTATGAACTTCTCCCAAGTATGTAGAACTTCCAGAAGATTGAGATATGTCCAGGATACATAGAAATTTTAAAAATATATATTGAGAACGTATTATGAGATAATTTTGTAAAAAATAAAGGCACAGATGCTGCATGTGAAGGAAGAGGTGAGTGCCAAATTGTGTTGGGAAAACATGAGGATTGCAAAAGGAGAGTGGGAGTTAATCTCTAGAATTCCTGAGCAGCTCTGGACCTGCCCAGGAAGTCAGGGATGGTTAAGTCAACAAGAAAATCTTTCATTTAACAGTAAGCAGTCTCATAATCATCAAAACTGAATAGTGAAATGCAAAAAGTTGTGGATTTCTTAATTTTGTATTTTTGGCCATTATCCCACACAAGGCTTTGTTAAGTTGTCTGTGACAAGGCTTGGATGAGACTTGGCCTCTCGCTTTCATTCATTACCCCCAAGGGATTCTGAGCCTTGCCTCTTGATGAATAGTGAGTAACACATGTCCCCAAACTGAGAACCTGGAGAGATAAGCTGCACATGCTCAAGCACAGCTTTCTTGTGGATGTCCTGTGCTTTGACAGACAGCCATCTTGAGAGATGGCCAGTGTGGGTGTTGCTGGGACTTTGTTCAGTTACACTAGGACAAAGGAGGGCGTGGGGGTTTTGTTTTTGATTTTTCTTGTTCTCATCTGAATTGTTACATTCTTTATTTGTAAAAATATGTTTAAATGCAAAAGAGTGTATTTGAAACTCCTGTTCTGTTTTCTAATCTTTACCAGTTTTACCAATAATGTTCTTCTTCTACTCCAGGATCCAATTTCAAGATCCCATATTACATGAAGCTGTCACATCTCCAAAGTGTTCTCCGATCTCTATGACAAGAATTTTTTAGTAATTACTTTGATATTTAATGTTATTTAATCTATAGAAATTACACACAGTTATATACAACTATTGCATATGTCGAGGATGATTAAGAAACACATTGAACTACAGAAACTAATTAATTTTATATAAAATAAAATAAAATTTTGTGTGTACAGTTCTATGAATTTTGACAAACACACAGGTATACAGCCATATGTTGCAATCAAGATACAGATTTTACTGCTATCAAGATATAAAACAGTTCCATCACTCACAAAAATTTCCTTATTCTGCCACTTTGTAGTCAATTGGTACCCTAGAAAATCAGCCAAACATTTCCCTAAAACACCCATCCCATGGCAACAAGATTAGTGATATGAAGTCATTCGCATGTTTCCTTATTATCCTTTCATTTCTGTAGAATATGCAGTGATGTTACTGTTCTCATTCCCAATATCAGTTCATGACTTTCTCTGTTATCAGCCTAACTAGAGATTTATCAATTTTGTTAGTCTCAATGAACCCTGATTTTTCTCTGCTATTATTTTTCTATTTTTTGATCTTTGTTCCTATTTTTTAATTGTTTTGAATTAGTATGTTCTTTTCTTTCTAATACCTAAGGTTAAAAGCTTACATTGTTGATTAGAGACCTCTTTCTTCTTGTCTATGTAAGCATATGTAATGCTATAAATTTTCCTTGAAGTACTGCTTTCACTGAATTACGTAAATTTTAATACACTATGTTTTTAGTTTCATTGATTTTTTAAATATTTTCTCATTTATATCATGTCTTATACTTTTAGCCATGGATTGCTTAGAATTATGTTGTTTAATTTTCACTTTTGGTAGGATTTTCTAGAAATTTCTCTGTTGGTTTCTAGGTGAACTTTAGTATGATAAAAGAATATGCTCTTTATGTTTTTTTTGGGATTTTGATTCATTTAAATTTGTTGATGTTTGTTTTATGGCCACCCAAATTGACTGTTTTGATGTACATCTAGCTGCATTTGATAATGGTGTATATGCTGATATTGCTGGGTAGAATGTTCTGTTACTGTCAGTTATGTCAATTTGTTGATTGCACTGTTCATTTCTTCTCTGTCCTTACTGATATTGAAGATCTATTTGTTCTATCAATTATTGACAGAGGAGTATTGAAGTCTCCAACTACAGTTCTGGATAGTCAATTTCACCTTCAGTTCTATTAGTTTCTGTTTCCATATTTTGAAGTTTCACTGTTAGGTTCACATACATATTGTTATGTCTTCTGTATCATCATGTAATGTCCTTCATTATTCCTAGTACTATTTCTTTTTCTAAAGCATACTGTATCTTATATCTAACCATTCCAGCTTTCTTTTTGTTAGTTTTTTTATAGTATATCATATAGCATCCTTTTAATTGTAACCTATATTTGAAAAGAATTTCTTGTAGACAGCATGTAGTTTATGAGTTGCTTATTTGCCCAATCTAATGATCACTTTTATTTGTTATCTTCAAACAATTTATGATTAATGTAACTATTGATTTGTTTTTATTAAAAAACTTACCATTTTTAAAATTGTTTTCAATTCATTTCATCCATTCTTTGCTCCTTTTTATCTGTTTGCTTTGGATTCATTATTTTTTTACATTTAACATCAATCTTATCTCAACTTTTGGCCTATTATCCATATATACTTTAAAAACATTTTATTTTAGTGGTTGTTTTAATGTTTACATCATTATTAAAGCACAGATTCCCAAAAGGTAAAAGAAAAGATTTTGAAAGCTTCACCATAAAAAAAAATGATAAATATTTGAGTAGATAGGTTTGTTTAACCTGGTTTGAACATCACAAAACTTATACATATATTGAAACATTACATGACATCCTATGAATATTATGATTTTTTGTTTTTATTTATCAATCAGCTAAAACATATTTAAATAAAAATAAGTAAACAAAAGCACAATAAAGCACAGTTCCTAAAACAATATTACACTACTTCAAAGGTAGGTAGCATAAGAAACTTCTAGCACATGCTTCCAATCCCTCCCTCCCATAATACATCATTCTTATTTTTGCTTCAGAAATTAATTATCTTCCAGAGTCATTAAAAGTAAGGAATGCTTATCTTTACTTTCAGCATATCCAGAGATCTTCATTCTTAGTGTATATCAAATTCTCTTTCTGGTAACATATTTCTACCACCTGAAGAGCTGTCTGTAACACACCCTGAAGTACAAATGTTCTGATACTGAATTCTTCTGACTTTAAATTTTTAAAAGTATTTATTTTCCCTTCATTTTTGAAATGAATTTTCACTGGGTGTATGATTCTAGATTTGTAGTTTTCTTTTGATGAATCACTGCAATGATATTGGTATATTATCAGCTAGCTTGTATAGGCCATGCCAAGGAGTTTGGCATAACTTTTTCTTTCTCTGTGTTTGACTTTCTCTGAATGCCTTTACAGTTTTTCCTTTAGTTTTAATTTCCACTGTTTGAATATGCGGATTCTTAGAGTATGTGTTGGGAAGGGCAGGGCAGGGGTGTTGTTTATTGTTTTTATGCTTGGGGTTTTCTGAGCTTCTTGGATGTGTGGTCTAACACATTTCAGCTCATTGTGGGAAAATAATTGGCTGTTATCTCTTGATATATATATTTTCCTACCTCATTCTCTCTCTTCTTGCTGAGTTCTGATTACATGAATGCTGTATCTTTTAGTATTCCATAGTCCCTGAATTCTCTGTTCTGTTTTCTTTTCCCTGGATTCTCTGTTCTGTTTTCACTCCTTTTTTTACCTTTATGTTTCAGATTGGATATTTTCTTCAAATTCACTGATTCTTTCCTTAGCTTACTAAGTCTCCTGAAAACTCCATTAAAGTTATTGTCCATCTCAGTTGCTATGATTTTTATTTCAAGAATTTTTATTACTTCCTTTTCATTTTTAGTTCTTTGTCTGACACCCCTAATCTGTTCATAGATTTTGTCCATATTTACTCCTTGAGTATTTAAAATATTAATCACAGTTCATTTAAATTCTTATCTGATAATTACCAGTATCTCTGGTTCTTATTCTATTGATTGCTTTGCCTCTTGATGTTGGTAATTATATCTTTATCACATCTATTTCTGGATAATATGTTGAACAGTAGACACTAAGATAAATAGTATTTATCCTTATAGATAGGAATACCTCTTCTGTCAAGTCAATAATGATGAGGTCAGCAATTCAGCTGTGTTTCGGTTTTTTTTGTTACTTCAATGTGCCACCAGTTTAATCACCCCAGCATTAGCATGTGCTTATGGTGGGGCTGTTTTGCCTGATGGTTTTGTTCAATGAGTCTCTTCTGTTCATCTTCAGGTTCTTCCTCTGTATCTGCGTATCAAAGAAGTCATCTGTCCATTCTGTTCCCTTTCATCTGGCAAAAGACCTCTATTACTTGTTACAGGGTATTTGCTAGCATGGTGGTGGGCTGTTCTCTGTTGCCTTTCTTCTGCTCATTCTCAGACAAGTCCTGTGTCCAAGGATCTTAGAGTGTGGGCATTCTCAGTGATCCTACCCCTCCCCCAGAGTAGGATGCCTTAAATAGTCTGAGCCCCGTTCAGTTTCCTATAATTCCACAAGTCATAGAGTGTTTTCCCTTTCACAAATGGAAATGAATCTTCAACTACACCCCAGGAAAAGAAGGTTTTTCTGCCCTTCCAACAACTCAAAGTCTTTCAGTTCTTAGGAGAGGAGAAGTTGGGCAGGATTTTGTCTTTTCCCTTAACAGTGGCTATTCTCCTTGTCCAGACCACTAAGAAAAGTTTGGATTTTAACAAAGGAAATGAAATCAGAATATTAAAGCAATACTTGTAATCCCATGTTTATTATAGTACTATACACAATAACCAATATATAGAAAACAATTGGGGTATCTATAAATGAATGGATATGTGTGTGTGTCATATACAAAGGAATATTATTAAGTCATAAAATAAGAATGAAATCCTGTCATTTGTGGCAAAAGCAATGAAACTGAAGAATATCATGTTAAATCAAATAAGCCAGATACAGAAAGACAAATGCCACATGTTCTCTCTCACATATGAAATCTAAAAATGTTGATTTCAAATTAGAATAGAATACTGATTACTAGAGCCTAGAAAGGGTAGTAGAGTGGGAAGAGAATAACGATAGATTATAAGTGCCCAAATGCAGTCACAGACAACTAAATTATAGCTTTATACAGTATAGTAACGTGATTAGACTTTATAATCACATATTATATATTTTATGGCAAAATAGAATAAAGGATGACTTCAAACACAAAGAAATGATAAGGAGATGAAAATGATAATTATCCTGATTTAGTCATTGTACATTGAATACATGTATTGAGCTCCCTCAATTCCAAACATTGAGCTTCCAATGTTTGAATAGAGGTCCTCAACACTCACCTCCTGTTCCACAAAGAAGAACCAAAGCAACAGGTGTATAGCTTCATTTTGAGGTGAGTAACCGGTTCCTTGCTGGAACCCAGCAAGGGAGAGCCATGTAAGACTCAGAAATCTCAGACAACAGCATATAAAGTCAGACATAACATGCAAGTAACTGCCACCCCCATTCCTGAGCCTAGGAGAGTTCCCCTTTGCAGGGTGAGCAAGAGAGTCCCAGAAAACCATATCAGCACAGATGCAAGCAATCCTAGTTACTGGAAAGTTTCATAGTCATTATGGACTTGTAATGTAATTGGGAACAACCTGGCACCTGCAGAGTTGTTTTGCTTTGGAGAAGGAACTCACATAATACTTCACAAATCCCCAGAACCCAGTATGCCATAAGATTCATTCTTGAGAAGTGTGCTATGATCCAAATTTATACTGCTCCAGAGGACAGAAATTCTTTCATGTTCCCATCTCTGGGATCCTCGGACACATTTTGTCATTCTAGGACAAATGGTTGCAGCCTCATGAACCCAACTTTTAATACTAAATCAACAGTGACCCCAGCACCCAAGCCACCTCAGTGCTCTGCATTATAGGAGACAGGTGTTTAGGGGAATGGAGGGTGCCCTTGAGATACTGGAGCACTTGTCCTCTAAGACTAAGGTGTGGCCAGCTACTTGTGGTCTCAAATCAATGCCAGGACTAAAAATGAAAATCCAGGAAGTCCCTATGGTTATGCCCCCGACGATGCTGAGGGTGGGCACACACTGTTTCGGGGCAAAGAGCTAGTGCCATGGTTTCTACCACCACGCTTCCTTTATACTCCATCTGGATGCTTATGCTGACAGGACTGGGTGTGAGTCCAAACCCAGCGCACTGCAGTTCCTGCTGCTGCCTCTCCCTGAGCAGTGAATGAGGCCATCCAACTGCTGGGCCTCAAAAGACGTCCTCAGGCCCCCTACCACTGTTGGGGCTGCCAGTGCTAAAGGCCCTTGCCAACATCAGAGCTGCTACAAGTGCTGCAGAGCTTTTGCAGTGGTGATTAAACACTCCACCAGATGAGTGCCACCACTCCTCTTGTTGGTAGCCATGCACAGTGTACCCCACACCCACTGTAGTGAGTACAGCACGTGCCTGAGCCACTAGAGTGTCCCCATTCCCGCATGACCCTTGGAGACAGTGGGGTTTCTTCAACTCTACATGGTATGCACTGTGCTCAAAGTCATTAAAGCTAAGAAGCTATAGAGATACTACTCTACAGTGTGCAGCTAGAACAAAGCCAAAATTTTATACCAAACTGACACACCAAGACACACCAGTGGCTTCAGGAGAAAGCCACTTACCATGAAGGCTATTCCATAAAAGTGTTGGCTACTCCAATTCACCAGATGTGCAAATCTTGATGTAATAAAACAAGAAATATATATATATATAAAAAAGGTAACACAATGCCTCCAAGAGGTCACAAGAACTCTCTAGCAATATCCCAAAGAAAAGATATTGATGAAATGCCTGCTAAATAATTTAACAGATTGATTATAAAGAAGCTCAATGAGATTCAAGAGAATACAGACAGTTGAATGAAATTTGAAGAAAAAAAAAAACATGCCCAGGTGAATGAGAAACTCATCAAAGACATAGGGATCTTTTAAAAGACCCAAACAGAAAGCTTGGAAATTAAGAATTCGAATAAATTAAATAAAAATATAGTTGAAAGCCTCAACAACAAACTAGATCAAGCGTAAGAAAAAAAATCTGCACTTGAAAACAAGTCTTTTGAAATATACCAGTCAGACAAAAAGAAAAGAGACAATGAAGACAGTCTTTGAGACCTTTAGGATGCCTTTAAATGAAGAAATAGTCACCTTTAGAAAGCACTCAAAAGAGAAGGAAAAGGGCAAGGCATAGAAAACCCATTCAATGAAATGAGAGCTAAAACTTTCCTATTGTTGGAAAAGATATGGACACTCAGGTACAGGAGGCCATTAGGACCTGAAATAGATAAGACCAGGAAAGATATTCATCCTAACATATTAGAATCAAACTATCAAAAGTCCAAGACAAAGAAAGAACTCCAAAAATTAATAGAAAAGCACCAAATCACATTTAAGGTAACACACATTAGACTTCGTAGATTTCTAAACTATATAGGAGGAAAAATAGGGTGGGTCTGCTTATGCACATCTATAATCCCAGTGATTCAGGGGCCTGAGGCAGGAGGATCACAAGTCTGAGGTCAGCCTCAGAAACTTAGGAAGGGCCTAAACAACTTAGGAAGACCCTGTCTCTAAATAAAATGTAAACAGGAACTGGGGATATGGCTCAGTGATAAAGCAAACCTGGGTTCAATCCCCAGTACCAAAAATTAAAAATTAAAAAAAAAAGAAAAATAGAACAAATAGTATTCAAAACAAAGAGAAGAAATTTAACAACAATGACAGGAGTAAATCTTACAATTTAATCTTGAATGTAAATGAGCTAAAGAAGACCCAAATGATATGCTATTTATGAAAAGTTTATTTCACAGTAAAGACAGACAGACTGAGAATGAAAGAATGTAGAAGATATTCTACACAAATAGAAACCAAAAGTAGGCAGGAGTAGTTACTATTATGCTAGGAAAAATACACTTGAAGATGAGAACTATAAAAAGAGACAAAGTTACTATGTAATGATCAAAGGATCAATTCAACAAGAAGAAAAAAAACAATTGAAAACATATGCCCTGAATGCTGGAACACCCAATTTTATAAGGCAAATGTGATTAGATGTGTGTGTGCATGTTTGAAATCTCACACTGTATCCCCAAAATATGTCTAATTATTATATGTCAAAAGTTAGGATTTTGCAGATGTTCTAGAATCTTCTGTGGTGAGATAGAAGCAGTATTCCTTCCAGCTTTCAACAACCTAATTGGAAACTGGATGTCCCCAGATGTACTTTTCAAAAAAAAATGTTGTTATTCTGGTTTTGATTTGGGGGTTTTTGTTTGTTTGATTTTTAGTTTTGTTTATAATTTTAATGCATAAGCATTATCAAAAGTTTAGACCAGAGCAAAAGTTAGTCAGAAATAATTTTACATAAAGATGGTTCATCAATTTTGTTTTTCTTTTTGGTTCTATTATGAGCTTTAGAGAACATCGGCAGTGAGTATGAACTAAGGAATTAGAACTCTGAACCCAAAGGCATGCTGTAGTTCAACAATGGTTAAGAATATGAACCTGAAAGGTGTCAAGATGTGTGGTGGACAGGTTTCAACCTGATGATACAGAATGGGCCTTCTGCAGTGACACGTGTAGACAATATCAAAGTGTCAGTGTTTGAGACATAATTTCCTAGCTCTCTATTCAGCTAAAAGAAGAATTCTTTCACTGTTGTGTTCCCAGTGCCTGGATCACAGTGGTCACTCCATGATAACTTGGTTTATGAATATATGAATGAATATGATAGTCCCTGCTTTTCTCCTACGGTTAGTGTTGGAGCTTCTAACTGGACTTTCTGCTGCTCACAAAAGTGAATGGGGCCGGACACGGTGGCTCAAGCCTGTAATCCCAGCACTTGCGAGGCTGAGGCAGGAGGATCGCGTGTTCAAAGCCAGCCTCAGCAATAGAGAGACACTTAGCAACTCAGTGAGACTCTGTCTCTAATAAAATACAAAAAAGGGCTGGGGATGTGGCCCAGTGGTCGAGTGCCCGGTTCAATCCCCAGTACCCCCAAAATATAAATAAATAAAAATAAAACAATTTTTTAAAAAGTTAATGGGAATTTAGCCCTTAATTGAAAAAATAAAATAGGTATACAGGGGCTATAGTTGTAGCTCAGTGGTAGAGCACTTGTCTTGCATATGTGAGGCACTGGGTTCAATCCTCAGCACCACATAAAAATAAATAAATAAAATAAAGGTACTGTGTCTATATACAATGTAAAAAATTTTTTTTAATATAGGTATGCAAATTGCATCTAGTTTGGTAAACAGGTAGTGACACTTCTTAAATAAGATTCATGTTGTTTTGTAAACTCTATTGTCAACTCATTATGACTTTTGGATATATCCCTACCAAAAAGAAGCAAATAAGGAAAACTAAATTTAGAAAATTAGTAGTGAAGGCATGAGAAAAGATCACTCCCCATACAAGAATATTTTAATGACTCTATTTGTCCAGCTCCATGACAGGCACTGTGAAGAGTAGTTATAATAATAATAATAATTAAAAAAAAGTATTATAATGAGAGACTCATCAAACAGCCACAAGAGAGTGGACAAGATTTGACAGAGGAAAAAAGTCAAGGGAAAAAATCCAGCTCTTCACATACTTGCACCTTATTGATAAAAAACTTAAAAAGATTTGGATAAAAAAGAATCAATCTGAGAACTACATGGATGGCTCTGGTCATGAGGATTTATTGATCATTTTGACTGACCTACAAATGCCCAAGAAAAACACTCATCTATAAGCATTAATTACCACTTTGTCTGGCTAGCCTACTTCTTGAAAGCTAAAATATTCTCTAACAAGATCTGTTTCAGTCTAAATTGTTTTTTCACAGTGGAAAAAATGTCAATTTCTGTGCTGCCACTCTACTCTGCTATCACGGTCAGACTTTGTTGCCCTGGCAACTTCACAAGATAAAATGTGCTGCTGCATCCACCTGTGATGTCACAGCAGATGGCAGTGTCCTGGCACAGAATAAAATGCTCGCTCTCTGGACTTGCTGTTTGGACTGTCTTAGCAACATTACTCACAGAAAGAAGCATAAAATGTCTGTTTTTTTTTTTTTTTTTTGAGGGGTACTGAGGGTTGAACTCAGGGGCACTCGACCACTGAGCCACATCTCCAGCCATATTTTGTACTTTATTTATTTATTTATTTATTTATTTATTTATTTTGTGTGTGTGGTATATTATGTTTATTTTTTTAATTATTTATTTACTTATTCATCATGCACAAGTATAGTATCTTTTTACATACAACTGCTTGTATACAAAGTATATAAGTACCTCGCTTTTGCTGAGGCTGACTTTGAACTCTTAATCCTCCTGCCTCAGCCTCCCCAGCCGCTGGGATTACAGGTGTGTGCCACCGTGCCAGACTTAAATGTAATACCATTTTAAGCACTAGATTTCTCCAAAGTATGTCTCTCTCTGTTATACTTTGGATCTGAAATGTTCCCCAAAGTCTCATGCAACAATATTCAGAGGTGGGGCTTTTAGGAAATGATTAGAATATGAAGGCTTTAAACTTATTAGTGGTCTAATACATTTGATGTATTAATAATTTCAATTGCCTATGGGAGATGGTGGAAACTGTAGGCTGGTAAGGCATGGTTGGAGGTAGTAGGTCACTGGGGACATGCTCTAGGGGACTGTACCCTGTCCCTTTCCTTTCTTACTTTTTGTCTATTTATTTTCCTCTCTGCTCCCTAGCTTTCCTCTGCCACCCTCTTCCGCCATGATGTTCTGCCTTGCGTCAGGCCCAGAGCAATGGAGTCAGCCGACCATGAACTGAAACCTCTGAAGCTGTGAGCCAAAATAAATGTTTCTTCCTTTAAGTTGTTTTTCTCAGGTATCTGTCACAGCAATGAAAAACCAATACATTCTTCTTTTATTCCAATCAACACATAGGGCATCCCTGGATTCTTTCAGTTGATACTGTTGTTTATAATACTAAACAACACTCATTTCCTTCTCCCTCTTTTCTCTTTTGTTTAGGGAGCCACACTTCACCACTCCCTGCTAGTCATGTTTGTGACTCAGAAGAACTGAACTCATCTACACTCCAGAAATGGATTCAAATAACTAGAAGACAATCATAGCAATTCCATCTGCTAGCCAGTTTGTTCAGAGATCCAGATTTAAGCTAACCAGTACACAGGCACTTCCTTCTTGACTTTGGTGGTCCAGGATTGAGTCCATGAGCAATTTGGCCTGGTTGGACTGCAAAGAAGAACCTGTATCCAACAGTTGGAGAAAAGAATCTCTTTCATGGGTTAGATAAGATCAAGGAGTTATTTGGCCAGTTACAGTGGCCCTGCATGCTGACAGTGTGAAGGGCGAAAGGCTGAGGTCAGAGCTGACCCCTGCAGAAGAGCAGAGTAGAGAAACTAGCAGAGTAACGGAGTCAGAGCTCTGGACTCTTCCTGGCTTGTGTCTGCCCCACGTCTGCACTTCCTGTCCTGTGACATAATACACTCTGTTGTTGTTTCACATGGTTAAACAGGGCTTCCTGTTTCTTGTGACTGACAGCATCTTAACCGACATAATTCTGGAATCCAATAACAAATACGTGATCTTGGACAAAACCCTGCAGGTCTCTACAATTCGGCTCTCCTACTGAACAATAAAAGAATTAGATCAAAACCTCTAAACTGTCTTTTGCTCTTCTAAACCCCCACATCCAAAAGGCACAGCACAGTTATAGGCACCATGAAGTTTTGGAAACAATATAAGTGTAAAGTCAAAGCCAAAGCAGAGGACAAAGGCATTTCAGAGTAAGCCACACTTCAAGAACATAGAGCCTTCAGTCACTTACCTGAAGGGCGTAGTGAGAGACAATCACACTGTCAGACCTCCAGTCAACACAAGAAGAACCAAAGGGGAAAAAAGGTAGTCAGGCTTTGGGGAAGTATGGAATTCCCCAAGAGGCTGCTCCTTCTGCATTGTCAGCTGCCAAGGATAGATTGCTTCCTTTCCACCTCACCAAGGGAACTCCAAGAGAATCGCTCATAAAGATTAGGGGTGCCTGCAACAAGAGAATAATTTGTTCCCAGTCAGGAATTTACTTGGTTAGTAGTTTATTAACCTCTTAACCACTTGTGATAGGAGAAGACAGAACTAGAAAATACCAGCTCTGAGAAGCACTGGAGTGAAGCAGCTTATCTTGTGTCCTCCTGAGATTTCTACAGATGGCTCCAAGAAAGGTATATGACCTTTACCTATGTCACCTGCTGAATCAGAGGGCTCCAGAAGGATGGAGTGCCTTTTGGGAAACTGGTGGATAGTTAAATTAAATATGGACTGGGTTTTCCAAATCACAGTTGAGAGATGCCCTGCAGCCTATGTGAGGATTTGAATGTCCTGAATCTAACACATGGTCTGTTCTAATGTGGATGCACTGTAAATATGTATGGAAGGAAATTAGAAAAGAATTAAGTTAGTTGGTCAGCTCTTTTTGTACAGTGCTTTGCATGGTCCCTGTGTGTTTCATAACCACAAATACTTTTTGAGGGAAATAATTTTGCCATGGCTCCTATTAATGTTTATCACTACACTGTGGCTCAGAATGCCATTCAATTTCAGTCTCTGACCCCTTCCTATGTCTCTCAATTCATGTCCTGATTCCTCTTGGGATCTTCTATTGTGCTGAACCCACTTGTTGCTTACAAAATGCAGTGAGTCTTCTCCTATATACTGGGGCCTGAGGCCTAAATGCCTTTTCTTTCTGCAGCCCAACCCCGCCATCCAGAAGAGATCTTCTTAAAGGTTTTCTTGACCATTTGTGTACAAATATGGGGCTTCCATAACACCCTGCACATTCGTTTTCATTATTCTTTAATTCCTGATTCATGTTAGTCAAGGTGTCTTATGTAATCCAAACTTGGCATTGTTCCTACCTTGAGTTAGTACCATTTACTTTCCCTGCATTATTAAAGCATCCAACAGACACTTTTCTGTTGTTTTCTTCTCACTCCTTTGTCTTAAGAAAGTTCTTTGGAATTCAAATTGCAATGTTTAGGGTACTATCTACTCTTTCTATTCTGGAAAATTTTTGACGGAGGTACCCATACAATAAAATCCTGTTTTTTTATAGATAGGAAGATTTCTAATGATCTAACCAACATCATTGTTTTAATGATAAGGAACCTGAGGTTGTCAGAGGTAAAATGACTTCTCCAAATTTGGAGAACTACTTTGTAATAAAGCCAAAACACAAATTTATTATCCCAGTATACAACAAAGTGTTATCATTTTCTTTCCAAAAGACAATGCATAACAAACCATCTTAATTGAACTCAATTACATTGAATATAATTCCATGAGGAATAGTGAGAAAAATATTAAATATCACCTGAGTGACTTTCACATTGATTTTAGTCCTCTACACAGCTTTGAACAGAAGATATTCCAAGTCAATAAATGTCATATTTAGGTAGGATCATAACCTGTATAAAAAGAGACAGAATGAGCATGGAACAAGATACTTCCTGCATCATTCTCGCAATTCCGAATTGTTAAAACTACAAGGAATCCTGCAAGTTACTAAGAGGAGTGTCTTCTGTGTCCGACATTTTAATAGCCTATTGATACAAAAGGTCTTATTTATTCATCCTAAAGCAAACACATTGAAGGAATTTTTTTTTTTAAATGATAGGACTTGGGCTCAGATAAAGTAAATATCTTCCTCAAAGTTACTGCAAGAAGCTATAGAGCTGGTCTACAAATGCAGTTGTGACCAACTCCAACACCTTTAGGACCCTGTGTACCTAAATCAGATCCACTTCCTCTAATTGCAGGATTCTCTTCTATAGACTACATGGAGTGGAGTTCCTATCAGGAATATCTCAGTCTGGGGTAGATTCTGTTTCAATAGGCAGTTCTTTCTATATTCGAGGAATTCTGTTTTTTCTTTCTTACTTTAGATCCCTGCATTTGCCGACCAGAAACTTCCACTGGGTTTTTAGATAGCCTGTTGGAGCAAATCTAAGTAGCTAATTCTTTGTAACACCAATTCTTTCAAGTTCTTTCCATTTTCTCTATCCCTGAACCTTCATTTCTTCAGAAAAATCACCAGTATTCTCTCAATAAATATCCAAAAAATTTTACTTCTAGGCTTGGCCCTGGATGGCCCTACCGGCATGTTATCTTTTCAGCGTTGCTGTTGAAATATAGCCCAGCGCGGGACACAAAATTCCATTTGTAGTCTGTCTTCAACTTTATGACACACTTCAGTGAATACAGCCTAAGTTCACTAGCTTTCTCATCAGGATCCCAACACACCAAAGACAGATTTTTTTTGAGTACTGCTCTACAAGGCTTAAGAACACTCAAGAAACTCTCAAAAACATAGTCAACAACACTCAAGATTCTTCCAATTAAAAGGGAACACAATTCACGTGCAGTCAAATGCAGCTGAATTGGATCTCAAGTTCCAACATTACAGAGTTTATGGGTAATGACAAGCTCCTTAGCTCTGTGTGTTACTTTTGTTGAATTAGTTACAGAGCCACGTCATGCTTGTGGGATATTTGCCAGCCTCTGTACTGAGCTGTGCATTGGCCTTCATCTATCACCATTTCTAGGAACATCTCAGTTGGTGGAACATGAGTAACAGAACCACAATGCAAGACTGGCTCATAGGCTAAGAAACTGGGTTTGTTCTTCTGATTATATTTATTTAAGAATGTGCTTTTATTTTAATAGGTTCCCAGGACACCAGTTGAGCCTTTCTCTCCCAAACAATGGAGGATCAGCAACAAGTTGAAAAATCATGTTTGTCTATTTTCTCAATAATAAAGATAAGGGGTAGTAGAAAACCTTTCATCAGAGTGAATAACACAGTATAATGCGATATACATTTGAATGAGTAAATGAATCAATAGGCAAACCTATAAATTGTTGACATTTGCCTGAATCATGACATTGGTTTGAATGTCTCCTAATGTTGATTTGGATCCTTCTTTCAGCAAGATGGTATTTAGATTTTTGCTGCCATTTCCCATTAACAATCCCCATAACCAGTGCCCCTAGACAAAGTCTATTTATCCCCTGATTTTACAATCCTTCATAATTTAATTGGATAAACTGGGTGAATTGAGCTGCTATTTTAGAAGAGATTATATGATTAAGAATAGTCTTTTAGGAGAAATGTCAAAGGTTGCAGACTTCCAGTCATAAGATGAGTAAGTTCTGGAAATCTAATGATGTACAGCATGGTAGCTACAGTTACCAATACTGTACTGTGTACTTGAAGTTTTCTGAGAGGGTAGATCTTATGTGTTTTTACCACACACGCTTAAAAGGTAACCTGAGGTTATTGATGTGCTAATTGACTTGATTTTGGTAATCATTTCACTATATGTACATTGAAATAATCATATTCTATGATTTAAACACATACAATTTTATTTATCAATTATAACCTAGTAAAGCTGGGGAGGTGGAAGATCCTTTACATTGGGTTGAGCTGGTCCAAGCACACTTACAAAGTTATTGTAACAGGTATTATAAAATAAGTTTTAGGAGTAGACCAAATACTTCTTAAGCATATCCTACCAGGATTATTCAGTGTGAGGGAGCTTGTTTGTCCCTTCCAACATGTGAAGACTCAGCTAGAAAGCACCATCTATGATGCAGAAAGAGAAACTTACCAGACACCAAATCTGCCAGTGCCCTCATCTTGGACTTCCTAACCTTCAAAAAGGTGAGCAATAAACTTCTGTTGTCTATAAGTTACACACTCTAAGGTATTTTCTTGTAGCAGCTTAAATGGACTATGACAAGGAAGTTGGAAGCACCAAACTGAGGGGCTAAAGAGGGCTGATGCAGGAGAAGGAAGATATACTACAGGTATGAATTTCCTAAAATTGTCCCCCAAAGCCTTCCATAGTAGAGTTGAGTAAGGAGCAGTACAGGGAAGCAGATATGTGGGCAGGGGAATGGTTACAAGAAAACTACAATAGCACTTTCCATATTATGTAATTGGTGCTTATCAGTGGATAGTTGGCTAATGCCCTTCTTCACACACTAAGCCCCTTTGCATCTCTAGTTCCCAGCCTGATGTCTAGCATGTTGTAACTATTCCATTTAAACAAATGTATATTAAATCATCACGTTGTATACTTTAAATGTATACAAGTTTTGTTTTTTTTTTTTTTTTGGTACTGGGGATTGAACTCAGGGGCACTCGACCCACTGGGCCACATCCCCAGCCCTTTTTTGTATTTTTTTTATTAGAGACAGGGTCTCACTGAGTTGCTAAGTGCCTTGCCCTTGCTGAGGCTGGCTTTGAACTCTTGATCCTCCTGCCTCAGCCTCCCAAGTGCTGGGATTACAGGCGTGTGCCACCATGCCCGGCAAATGTATACAAGTTTATTAGTCAATTATACCTTAATAAAACTGGTGAAGGAAGAAGAAACTGTTAGATCCATTTGATCTGGTCCAAATGCAGACTTTGAAAGTCAATTTAGTAGGCCTTATAATATCAGCGGGATTAGAAGTAAGTCAATTTTTATTTATTTATTTATTTATTTATTTATTTATTTATTTATTTATTTATTGGTACCAGGGATTGAACCCAGGTGTGCTTAAGTACTGAATAATATCCCCAGTCCTTGTTTATTTTTTTACTTAGAGACAAGGTCTGAGTTGCTTCGGGCCTCACTGAGTTGCTGAGGCTGGCTTTTAATTTGCAATCCTCCTTCCTCACCCTCCTGAGCTGCTAGGATTACAGGCATGTGCCACCACCCCAGGCTCAAATTCATCTTAACAATATCCTGCCAGGATTGCTATTTTATGGGTAGTAAATCAAAAGTTATATATAAATGTGTAAATACATAATGAAGAGCTTCTTTTCTTAATGCATGTAAACCCCATCACCTTCTAGGTGGGAGACAAAAGAACAATCAGTGGTAAAGTGTGGCTGGTGAATCAGCCCACGTCTCTCCCTGGCATTCTTTGCCTTCAGTTGTCTGTGATATCATTATGCTGGCATATACCTTCACTATCTTGGCCAAGCCTGATCATTTGGCCTCTTCCTTAATTTCTTTTATTCCAAATGAGGCAAGAACTAGTACTCCAAATGTAATTTTATGACACACACAGATAACAAAGGGATAATAAACAGAAGAGTACCAAGAAACTTAATCAGTGGTATAAAGAGGTTTTGTAGGGTTTTTTTTTTTTCCCATGTAGAAATAAATTATCTGGTAGATTACAGTAATATCAAAGAAGCCTAAATAAGTTACCAACTATTTCTAAAAACAAATGTTAAAATACATTTGTAACATGCTATAAGGATAGAATGTTTCAGAACATAGATCTTGTCCAATTTTTTGTATTTTTAGAGTATTCAGAAATATGGAAAGAACTGTCTGACATCATTGAAGACTAACAAACTCTTCTGTAATTCAGGACTTTTGATACCCAGTTTGTCTCTCAAGGTTTCTAGGGCCCTTAATCACTAAAATCCAAATTAGATTGTAAATCAATTGATGCTATTTGTAGTATTTTATTAAAATAAAATTTATTATTTTAACTTATTTCATAACTGACGAAGTATCTTAATACATAAATAAATCTTGAGAGTTGCTACTGACTAATAAACTTGTTTGTACGGTAGTAAGGCATGAGGAGAAATGATGGTTGTTAGAAAAAGGTAGGACTTGAAGATAATTGCTGCTGTCCTTTCAATTCATCAGGTGGGTTTTTTTTTTTTTTTTGTTTTGTTTTTTTTGTTTTGGATAATTAGGCACTCAGGAGATGGTCAAATGGTAAATGAGTAAACAAAATTGTTCTGGCCCAAGTATTTCCCAGAAGAAATCATCTAGGCATGAATAAGATAATAATGGGATGCTAATTAGAATAAGGTATAGTCCATGCTTATACCATTGTATCAAAATGGATTCTGGTCTCATGAATAACTAAAAAGAACCAATAAATAATAATAATAATAATAATAATAACAATAAAAACAATAGATGCTGACACAAAGGAGATGTTTAGCAAATATACCAGCAAAGAGCAGTAGAATTGGCAGAACAGGCAGAGATAAAGATGTGATATAACCTTGGAAAAGCTGTTAAACATGGTCATTAGGATGAGACTAAGGAAACTAAGTTGGCTACAGAACCTGGAGAGGGCATTAATGTGCAGTATTAAAAAACTGAGCAAACTTGATGTGAATTCTCATTCTGACAGCATGAGAAGTTTACTTACTTACTTGTTCCAATTAGTGTGGTGGAGCATGAGGATCACAAATTCAAAGCCAGCCTCAGCAACTGCAAGGTGCTAAGCAACTCAGTGAGTCCCTGTCTCTAAATAAAATACAAAATAGGGCTGGGGATAAGGCTCAGTGATTGAGTGCCCCTGAGTTCAATCCTTGGTACCCCAAAATAATAAAATATAAAATAATAAAATAACTCTTTTATTGCTGAGTAAAATTCCATTGTGTATATATATACCACATTTTCTTTATCCAGTCATCTACTGAGGGACATCTAGGTTGGTTCCACAACCTAGCTATTGTGAATTGTGCTGCTATAAACATTGAAGTAGCTGTGTCACTGTAATATGCTGTTTTTAAGTCCATTGGGAATAGACCCAGGAGTGGGATGGCTGGATCATAGGGTGGTTCCATTCCCATTTTCCCAAGAAATCTCCATACTGCTTTCCATAACTATTGTACCATTTTGCAGTCCCACCAGCAATGTATGAATGTGCCTTTTCCCCACATCCTCTCCAACATTTATTGTTGTTTGTGTTCTTGATAGCTGCCATTCTGACTGGAGTGAAATGAAATCTTAGAGTAGTTTTGATTTGCATTTCTCTAATTGCCAGCGATGTTGAGCATTTTTTCATGTATTTGTTGATTAATCATGTATCTTCTTCTGAGAAGTGTCTTTTTAATTCCTTAGCCCATTTATCAATCGGATTATTTGTTTTTTTGGTGTCAAGGTTTTTGAGTTCTTTATATATTCTAGAAATTAGTGCTCTATCCGATGTGCATGTATTAAATATTTGTTCCCAGTTAGTTGGCTTTCTCTTCACCTCACTGATTGTTTCTTTTGCTGAGAAGAAGATTTTTAGCTTAAATCTATACCATTCATTAATTCCTGGTATTAATTCTTGCTCTAATGGATTCTTGTTAAGGAACTTAATGGAATTTTACTCAGCAATAAAAGAGAATAAAATAATGACATTTGCAGGTAAATGGATGAAGATGGAGAATATAATGCTAAGTGAAATCAGTCAATCTCAAAAATCCAAATACTGAATGTTTCCTCTGATATAAGGAAGCCGGTTCACAGTATTGTTGGGTCAGGGTACATAGGAGGATTAGAGGAACACTATAATGGTCAAAGGGAAGGGAGGGCACAAGGGGGGAAGGGGAAAAAAAAAAGAAAAAGTGGTTGAATAAGATGGATATCATTATTCTAAATGCATGATTGAAGACTTGAATGTTGCGTATATACTTTGTATACAAACTGTTTTGTGTAAAAAGATGCTCTATATGTATAGTATGAACTGTAATACATACTACTGTGGGGGTCTGTGGTGGACTTCGCAAGAGGTGAAATGTAGCACGATCTATCAGGGGGCTGCCAAAGTGGGTTGTCAGCCAGGGGGGTGCTACACCAGCGCTCAAGATAGCACGAAGTAAAGGAGTCAGCCGGTGGAAGAAATCAGCACACACAGACAACGAGTTAGGCCGCTGAATCTTCTCTCTTTACTTTCACTTTGTTGTAGGTTTTTAAGCATAATTTTTGGAATTACTGATTGTTTATACTTTCTTTTGTGATTTCATTACAGACATGACTTAATTTATAGATTACATTTTAGACATATTAAATTTCTTATCCTATATTTTTCAAGGTTTGAGGTCACTTACACCTTTTCAAGGCCCTGTACATGACTGGACATATTATAATTTTGTCATTTTTTATCTAATTAGTTTGGGTGAAAATGTATTTCTCACGAATTTCCTGAAACTGTTTTCTCTGTACACCATTCAGGCTGTCTGATAAAAGTCAACTTTCTCTGTCTGGGATTTTAAAGCACTATTGTTTTTCTTTTATAGCAGTTGTTTATAAAACCTAGAAGCAGGAAAAGGGGGGACAAAGTTGAATGTTAACTCTAAAGGACTTTTTACTCTAAGGAATTTATATCTACTCTAAAAGTAAGAAAAATCTATTTTCAATCACAAAAAGACTCTTAAAGCTTAATAACTAGGAATTAAGTACTTATAGAAAAAGGTTTATGTTACTCTTTTCAAGAAAAGATAAATGTACAGAGTTAGTCTGGATCTAAATAATTGAAATAGCTATACCTGGTGGCCATATATGTGAATAAAGAACTGAACAGCAAGTAAATAGAACCTTCGCAGTCAAAGTTAACTCTTTCAGCACCAAGATATCTTTCATGAAAAGAGAGGGCTTTATCAACATAAAGGTTATAGAGAAGCATAGGGAATATGAGCAGATCACATTGGAGGAACAGCCATTAGCTTATCCTTGTGGTGGTTTGATTTTTCGTCATATGTCAGGGCAACACCCCTGAGCCAGGCCAAGTCCATATATCAGGAAGTCATGTTTTTGGCTGATGTGTTCTCAATGTCCCCAACATTTCTTTTCCCCTTTTCTGTTGATGGGAGTCCACCCTACTCGAGAGTGCGCCTGTTTTAGGTTGTCTTATCTCTGAAGATCTTACCCATCTCTGGCTGCCACTCTAGCACTTCAGGTGGACTTACCCAAGGCCAGCAAGCCGCGGTGGCCGGGAGGAAGACATGGGACAGAACAGTCGCCTTTGGGAAGGCTTCCCATGGATGATTTAGACTTCCACTTCCTGTCAAGGACCGTAGCCTAGGTCATAGGGTTCCCAATCATCATTGCTGAAGGCAGCATATTGTTGGCGGACCACCATAGGCTGTACCGATTTTGCCCTGTCCTTAAGGAAGATGCCACTAAGATGCTATAGAAAATGCCACAACATACTACTATAAATAAAAATTTTAAAAAGAGCACTCTACCACTAAGCCACAACCCCATCCCAGGGTTGTCACCTATTTGATTGCTTGATATTGAGGAGATTTTGTTTGATGTATGTAGCTGTTCCATTATTTGTTAACACATATTTATGACTGTTATTTCTTCTTGTTGTATGATTACGTGAGCTGTATGAATGGCCTTTGTACCTTCTGATTAACTTTGGTTTGAAGCCACTTTATCTGACATGAGAATAAAAATCCCTGCTTGTTTAAAAAAAAATAATAACTCCTAACCAAGCTGTGAATAGTCTTATGAAGGTAGAAGCTAGAGCTGATTCATTGTTGCATTCCACATTTGTATCTTTTTCCACTCCATGATTGGAATTTATAAAATTTTGAGAAATAGCAGGGGGTAATTCTCCCCTCCATTAATATTTAGCCCTGAATCCACACTGCTCTGTGATTCCCTTTACAATAAGGACAGCACGACAGAGTGGACAACAGATTCCTGAGTGATATGGACCTTGTTCTGGCTGGATTTACCATCTGCTTGCTAGGTGGCCATGATTAAGTTGCATAACTTCTGTGAACTTCAGCTCTTTCGTATGGGAGAGGAGATAACAAAATTTTGAAGGCAGTTATTACTGCATTATCTGATTATGCTATAACATTTTGCTTAGTCCCCAGAGTGGCACTACTGGGAGGTGGTGGACACTTTAGGAGGTGAGGTCTTAGGGGAGGTTTGGGGGTCATTAGGGGCATACTTTCTAAGGTGATCATAGGGCCCCAGCCTCTTCCCTTTTTCTCTTTTGCTTCACGGCTGTGAGGTGAGCAGTTTGCTCTACCACATAGTCCCCAGCATTGCTATCTGGCTTCCCAACAGTGGCCTAAAAGCAATGGGTCCATCAGGTCATGAACTGGAAACTCTGAAACTGTGAACCAAAGTAAACCTTTTCTCTTATATAAGTTAATTATCTCAGACATTTCATTACAGTGACAGAAGGCTAACGAACACACTCCCCACTCCCTGAAGGCAAGAAGCCAATTATTATAATTCATCCAGCATTATGATTTATTCTTTTCCCTTTCCAAGTGATTGGTTTATTCATGGATATGTTATGCAGCACTGGCCAATAGACTCTGGGGAAGCGTATTTATGGACTTACTGACTCTGGGGGAATACTTTTTATCCTGATAAGAAGATCTAGGTGATAATGAATAGCTCTTATGTTTCTGTCTATGACTGTGAGCACATCATGCTGCTTCAGCTGAGAGGAGGCACTGCCCGTGGAGTGGAAAGATTAAAGTCACCTGGTTCTTTATAAGAGCATTATCCCACTGGATTGGCAAACTTTGGAAACACCTACCTTCAGATGTCTTGTTTTGTAAAATAATAAATCCATTATTGTTTAAGCTTTTCCAGCTGACACATTACTGTGTGTGTGTGTGTGTGTGTGTGTGTGTGTGTGTGTGTGTGTGTGTTTGTGTGCATGCATGCCTCCAACCTAAGGGATTCATTATTTAAAAGATAGCTCTTTCACAGGAAAAATTTCTACACAACAATTAAAAAGTTTTATCAATAAATGACATGGGAACCTTATGACTTGTAAGTTTAATATTCAATATTCTATATACACAGTATGATCTTGACTTTTAAATTCATTCAACACACGTTTTACCCAATGTATTGCAGATACAATGCTCTTATGTATGATAGAATTGTACTGAAATGTTGGTAGAAGATTGGGTTGCTGAGGAAACAATAAACTAAAAACAGGAAGAAAAGTAATTTCCAGTTCAATGGCAGGTAATACTATTTCTAGAAATGTAACAACTGCCAATCTTTCATTTCTCTTCAGTTTTATTTCTCTTCATGAGCCTCTAGCCATGTACCCAGATGCTAAGTTTCCCAAAATGAAGCTGATGCACTTCTTGTTACTTTTTCTGCATGGAACTACACCCTTGTCTGGCCTTTACCCATTCAAATCATGATCTGTGTAAGTGGGATGGTTTGTGGCAGCATATTCACCTATTGCCACCAGAAAGGCCCATCACATGCTTTCTGTCCTCCATTTCTGCAAAAAATAAAATAAAATAAAATAAAACAGAAAGCCTCTCCTAAAGATAGAATTCTGTCTTTAATATAGAACACAGGAGCAGCTACTGTGAGTTTTTAAAATTTTGATAGCATTTGTTATATTTGTTAAATGAACATATGTGTATCTTTAGCAATAATCTCTGGGAAGGATCATGGAAATTTTTTATTTTTTCATATTTACAAAAATTTCTACAGTAAGTATTCAATCAAAACAACTGAAGATTTTTCTTATGGGTTTAAATACTTGCAATTGTAATGATTAATCACAGATATAAGTGAATCTTTAGAGTTATGATCAGACATTAAATCTTGTAGCAGTTATGACCATCAGCAGTACAAAAATAATTTTATTGTAAAACCCTATAGATACAGAAGGAAACTGAGAGATTATTTCACCTAATCATTACAATACCTTTGGAACAAATATATCATTTTCTAATGTGATGACCTTATAAATAAGCCTGAATTTGAGTTTTTATGAACCAGAGTTTAAAAAGAGCATGAGTTTAAACAAGAGTTTAAAAGGAACATTTTTAATTAATAGTGGTTATTAATTTATTTTATTATCATTCATTTCTTTTGTCTCAAAAAGATTGTGTATATACAAAAAGACACATTGCTTGAGAGCTTTAGTCCATTAGATAAGCATTCTTGTGTGTCTATGTGTGTGTGTGTGTGTGTGTGTGTGTGTGTGTGTTTATAAAGGACTAGCCCTGATCTTTGGAGTAAACTGTGTAGTGTGTAATTAAATGTGTATTGCTTATAATGTTCTTGGAATCTAAATCTCAATTAATTGATTTATAAAATCGTTCCAGACTTCCGTTCTCTCGAGGCTTACTTTCTTTGCCTTTTATTGCCTTTATTTGTTCATATGAAGCTGTGTTTTATTTCCCCCATTGCCGTAAATCTTTTCTTGACTACCTGGTGTTCACGATGCCATTTGGCCACCAGTGCTATTATATATTTATCTTCACACAAAGAGGATTGCACTCCACCTTCTTAGCTAAATCCCAAAAAGAAGAAAACAGGAATAATTTTCCTACTATCCAGACTACTTTAAGGCCTAATTTTCTCAATTTCTTGAATCATATCTCTGACTAATCAGAAAAGGAGAAAGGAGAAAGGAGAAAAGAAGATATTCTGGAGCCAACCCCAGGAAGAATGTGCCTGGCCATGTGATCTAGTAAAGCAGCGTAAGTTTTTAAATCAGATGACCTGAGCTCTCTCCCAGCTCCATCCAATTCTCACTGATTGACCACGGATATGTCACTAAAACTGAGCCTCATTTCCTTCATGGAAGATGGGACAGTATATCTGCCTAGTAGGGTTACTATAAGGATTTGAGATATATACATAAACAATTATGATTACATATCCACTTCATGTCTCTGGTACCAAATACATTCCCTAATTTATACCCTAATATTAAATATTCGAGATAATAAATAACGTTGAACAAATGGTTTGATCTCTCTGATCTTTGGTTTCTTATCTGTAGAACAGGAACAATGTTAGTCCTCACGTGTCTCTGATTTCCATTGCTCTATAAACGCAAGAGAAAAATCTCTGTGTTTTAGTCAGTTTTTTCATAACTCTGATCAAAAGACCTAACAAGAACAATTTTGAAAACGTTTGCTTAGGAGCTCACAGTTTCAGAGGTCTCAGTCCGCAGATGGCCAGCTCCATCCCTCAGCACGAGGTGAGGCAGAACATCCTGACAGAAGAGTGTGGCAGAGGAAAGCAGCTGAGAACAAGGCAGAAGGAAGCAGTGAGAGTTCTGCTCAAGGAGGACAAACCATATGCCCCAAAGGCATGCCCTCAGGACCTACCTCCTCCAGCCACACCTTATCTGCCTAGAGTTACCAACCAGTTAATCCCTTTTAGGGGATTAACACACTGGTTAGGTTAAGGCTCTCATAACCCAATTATTTCACCTCTAAATTTACTTGCATTGTCTCACACATCAGCTTTTGGGAGAAACCTTATAATAAATCGTACCACTGTTATCACCATTATCATCGTCTATACATTAAGTATTTTATCTTTCTTATAGTGACAGATCTAGTTCCTGACTTTTGGTATGGAAAATATTTCTTCTAACTTGAAATAATTTAGCTGTTTGATCTGGGTCCATATCATTTAGGAAGGCACCTTCAATCGGTCTGGGAATACTATCAACTATTTGTAGAAATATGGACACACTGGATAGAAGGCTCCAGTGACATTTGTTTTCTGGTTTGGGATTCTTTGATAACTGCTTGAATCATTTCATGGCTGAAACCCGTTCACCATGGACAAGCCAGGCCCTTGAGCACTCATAGCCAAAACCATTAAACTCAATGTGACATGAAAGGGCAATGTCCTAGGGGCAAGGATACAGCACTGTCAGAGTCCCCATCAGGCAAGGCTCCAGGCTGGCTCTCCTGGTAACTATATTGACATCTCCCAACTAAGCATGTTAACATATAGCCTTTCAGCCTAATTCCCCTTCCATGGTTAGCTTTCTAGTTTTATTAAAGAGGAAGATAAAATAGATCACAGAAACATGCTTCTCTCATTACTATATAAAACGGCATCTGCAGATTTTAAGGGGGAAAAATTAAACAGAAAGGTAATTGAAAGGTAAATTGGGAGCCAGGGAGTAATAAAACAAAGGTGAGCTACAATGAGAGCTATCCAATTATAATTCAATGGGGGGATAAGAAATAATACCCCCATCAAATTCTCCATCATAAAAACATTCATTTAAGGCCTGCAATTGTAAATAATTGTTCCAATCAAAGACTTAAGTGAAGTCACAAGAGGTGGCATATAAACTATCAGTTAATGAAATGAACCATTAAAATGAGATAAATAGTTGCAACATCAACTATAAATGCAGCTTCTTCCTTGCTTTTCCTTTTTAATGGAACAATAAGTAATGGAAGTTGGTGATGGATATAAATAAAATAGAAGTGTGTGCCTGGCAGAGTAATACTGCTTATTTGGAGGCCATGATCAGTCACCTGAATTGCTGACTGCAGAGTCTGACTGTATGTAATCAAAAATTATGACAAAATTCATAATTTAAGCCTATTTCATACATGAATACCATTCAGCTTAGCTTAGTGTATTCATTTTTAATTTACAAGTAATCTTAATAGTTATTTGGTAACTTTTTAAAAGATCACTAAAGGAAAAAAAGTGTTTTTCGTTTTGGCTTAAATAAAATAGAATACAGAAAAGTATTCCATAATAATCCCAGCACACAGAAATGACCACAATTCACTATTTTGTGTATTTCATTCTAATCTATTTTCTTCACATGCATAGATACATAAAATTATTGTGAAATAAGAAGCATCCTATAAAATTTATATTCTACCTTTCCTCATATTGATTGTTATTTTAATCACAAAGATAATGTGTTTGATTATCTAAATATTCATAGCTTTTTGGGAAAAATAACATTAGAAAAGAGATTCAAAGACAATTAAAGGGAAATATGCTCTCAACTGTAAAACAAATGAGCTTCATAAATTAGAATAATCTTTGGTCAAATAAGAAAGAAAAATCTCAGGATTTGAGGGAAACTCAGAGAATGTATAATTCAACCCCAGTGTAAATGTCTGATTCCTTCTAAGGCATCCTTGTTAAAGGAGTACTGTGGCAGCACTTCTCAATGGAGCCCTTTACATTTTCAGATGATTCTTATATTAGGAAGGACAATGCTAGTGCCTATAATAGACAATACAGTCAAATAAGTCAGATCAAGTCAAGTCCAAAATAGTTTATCTGATTGGTAACAGGCTCCCATCAAGTATTGATCAGGAATAAGCTCCTCCCACCTTTGGAGTATATCTTCAAAGGCTTCCAAATCCGCTAGCATCAAGCCAGTGGAAGGAAAGAACATGGAAGACTGTACAAAGAAGGTACCTTGGCCCAGTCCTGAAAGCAATAAACATCACACTCTGTTTATCAGAAATCAATCACATGGGTATACCTAACTATTAGGGAGGCTGAGAAGTGTTATTGAAAGCTGTGTCCCATTCCAGAGGAGAGACAATTTTGGTAACTAGCAAGCCAACCGTGGCCACAGTTCTGTCCAGTCAAAAGTTCTTTCTCATCATGAGCCAGAATTCTATATAGATTGCTTTTCCCCAGTACAATATAAAATAATTCTCAACCCTCTTCTCCAAGAAAAATCCCTCAAATGTTTAAAAATTATTTTATGTCTTCTCATATGCCTTATTTTTTTTTTTCAATCAGGGACCATGACTCCTTCCCACCATGGCCTCCAGCCTGAAGCAGACCCAGCTAGAAAAGGGAACAAAATGAGTTCAGTTTTTGTTAAAATAGAGTATGCAATGCTCCACATTTCCTTCAATTTCTTTTTCTTTTTTTAAATTTTAATTTGGTTCTTCTGTATATCTTCTGTTATTTTATTTCTTTATTTTTTTAGTTGTAGGCAAACACAATATCTTTATTTTATTTATGTGGTGCTGAGGATCAAACCCAGGGCCTCACACATGCGAGACAAGTGCTCTACCACTAAGCCCCAGCCTCACCCCTTTTGTCAATTTCTTTTTGTGACTGTTATGGATTGAATGTGAGGTGTTCCCTGAAGCTCATGTGAAAAACAATGAAAGAAGGTTTAGAGGAGAAATGATTGGGTTATGAAAGCCTTCACTTAATCACTGAAATAATCCCCTGGATTAACTGAGTGGTAAGTGGAGGTAGGTAGGGTGTGGCTGGAGGAGGTGGGCATCGGGACATGGCTTTGGGGTATATGTTTTGTATCTGGCAGGTGAAGACTCACTCTCTGCTTGCTGATCATCTTGTGAGCTGCTTCCTTCTGCCATACTCTTCCACCATGATGTTCTGCCTCACCTTGAGCCACAAGGAATGGAGCCAGTTCCTATCTGTGGAACATCTGAAACTTGAACCCCAACATAAACTTTTCCTCCTCTAAAATCATTCTTGTCAGGTCTTTTAGTCACCGCAGTGAAGAACCCTGACTAAAATAGAGAGATTATTTTTAAAGTATGGTCATTAGGGACCATTTGATTCAAAAATCAACAAATCCATATACTTCAGTATTCCCTAAAAGCATGGATTTGGGGCAGAAGTATAACATAAAATATATGCACAATAATACCCTTCAAACATCTATAAATTATTTAAGCTCACAAGCAATGTGTGTAACACAGATTTAAAACATCATGCAACAGGGCATTACAATGGGGATCATTTGCCGTCTTAAGGCACCCACACTGTAGACATCAAGACACCAAAATAAGCCTGAGACAGAGTGCCTCTATAGGTTCCCCTAATGCAGATTTATAACAAATTATTGTGAGAAAATAGTTCAAGTCTCTTAAATCCCTCAGTGAGAACAAAGATTAAAAATAAGATTACATAGAAAGAAATATACTAAAGAACCTCATCATAACTTCAGGGAATTAAAATTTACTAAGTAAAATATTTAAGAAACAATGTATCTGAATATATTTAAAAAGAACTTATTTCACATTAGGGAGAATATTTACTTG
Organism: Tamias sibiricus; assembly: GCA_025594165.1. Lineage (NCBI taxonomy): Eukaryota > Metazoa > Chordata > Mammalia > Rodentia > Sciuridae > Tamias > Tamias sibiricus. Next base: position 59,078,226 of record CM046658.1, read on the forward strand.
ACCATCATATATAATAAATCAAATTTTTGTGAAATATTTTACGTGTAGAATATTGCATTGTATTTAAAAGGGAAAAATTAAAATTCATTACTTTATTCTGTCATTTATTCTCAAGTTATGTTAAAATTGCCTTATTTACAGAAAAAGCAAATTAAATATTAACTTAAATAATACCATCTTTTTTTTTTCTGATGGACCATTCAATTTTTCCAATGATGTGTGAAACAACTAAAGTATTTGCCATTAAGTGGGAAATATTCTACTAAAAAAGAGAAAAATTCTGTGTTTAAAATATATTTTAGATCAAGGTGTGGGAAATAGCTCTAAGAAAGTGATATTAAGCTAAAGGGTAAATATTGTTGGTAAAAATAAGGGGAGGGTCCAGATCCATGGAGGAACAATCTTTGTTTTTATTATCTTCATTGTTTTTCTTAAGAAACTATGGTAGTAGATATTTCGGTTATTTTACTTGTTTCAACTCTTTGACAGACAGCAATAACTTGTTGTTTGTCATCTAATGAAGAAACTCATCCAATCTGATCACAAAGGGTGGTGTCACATCAAACTTGCTTTGTGGTCATGTGTTATCTGTCATTATTTCCTGTTACACCACTGGTGATTTACAGGAATTATTTTAGCCCCTGATTCTTGCATATCATAAGTTGCTATAATGTAGGCAGGGTTGTTATTTATTTGCCCAATTAATGATACAGCATACAGTTCCTCAACACTTTGTCTATTTCAGGAGGCATATCAACAGCTTATACTTTGCTATGTGGTTGCTATTATTTTGTGGAGGACTAATTACTTATTTAATTAGTAGATTAGATAAAACTAATTTTAAAATCACAATTGCTGCAACTTACACTTCATTTCTAAAGTTGCTTTTCTTTATTTCATAACTATTATTTTTTAAAAGTACAATATGTTGAATGCAGCCTTTACTCGTGATTCACCAGGAATCGTGTCTTGGTGGGCTTACTTGGAAATATAAAACACAAAACTAAAGAAATATGTTTCTACCAAATAGAGTGGCACACTCTTGTAATCAATGTGTGACTCAGGAAGATCTCAAGTTCAAGGCCAGCTTGGGCAATTTAGTAAAATCATGTCTCAAAATTAAGAAAGTAAAAAGGGCTGGTAATGTAGCTTAGCAGCAGAGCTCCCCTGGATTCAATTGCAGTAATGCAAAAACATTAAGTAAATAAAATAAAAAAATAATATAGCTCATAGATCTTATACTATGTGTGAATAATATTGTCAGATGTTCTTTATTGAAATATATATTTTATCAGATGTTAAACATATTGTAATTTTTTTGTCTAAAATGCATTCACGAAAGTTTGAAGTAATGTGTAAAAAATTAAAGTAGTTTTATTAATCAAACATGAAAAAAAAAAAAAAAATGGGAAAGGAGATATCTTTGTGAACTACATTTACCTTGCTGTTAGTCCACCTGTCACAACTTTGGTGCAGAGGTTAAGTTGCAGTCTTCTCACCTCACATCTAGTGACCTTCAAGAGGATCACTTGGAAAGAAGTTATGTGTTCTCTATAGTTGAGAGATGCCAAGAATATTGGTGTTTAGGAAAAGCAAAGAAGTGGACTGGGGGCTGAGGGCTTCCTAGAAAGACAGAAAAGCGATGACTAAGTAGAGAAAGATCCAAAGAGCATTTTTGCATTGGGATCAGCTTCTATTTCAGAATTCATCAGGGCAAATGATATAATAATATTTTCTGTAGGTCATGCATGCATGCTTGCATGCATGAGCTACACAGGAGAGTACCAGCGTGTAGTTTCTTGGGTCCTATCTAATAGAGCCACCTGGAGAATCAAGGAGATACATAAAAGCTGAAAAAATAATCACAAGTAATACCATGTTGAAAAGGGTGCATCTGCCCAGGTCAAAAGAAATGAAAGACAGTAGAATCACCATAGCACCTTCCTAGGGCCCACAAAAACACTCAAAGAGAAAGTCAACCTGTATTATCCACTCAGCCTATCCAGAGGTACCAATTTAATCATCTGCTACTAGGGCCATGGAGTATAAAACAAAACAGGATATTGCTCCGTTGGTGAGTGCTTGCTTTGCATGCTCAAGGCCCTGGGTTTGATCCCCAGCACCACAAAACAAAACAAAAACCAGACAAGTGAAACCCATCGATCCCCTTATTTTACCTCCCTACATTTGCCCTATGAAAACCACAGGTAGCATTTGAGCAGGGGCAGAAGCCAGATGATAAGGAACAATGACTCCTTCCCACCATGGCTGACAGCCTGAAGCAGACCCAGCTAGAAAAGGGAACAAAATGAATTCAGAGTTTTTGTTAAAATAGAGTATGCAATCTATAAACTAAGTAGTCAATCCAAAAACAGAATTGAGATAATATTTGCAGCATTTTTTTTCTTTTTTCCTATACTGGGGATGGAACCCAGGGATGCTTTCCCACTGAGCCATATCCCATACCCTTTTTTGTTTGTTCTTGAGACAAGGTCTTGTTAAATTGCTAAGGCTAGCCTCAAACTTTTCAGCCTCCTGACTCGGCCTCCCAAAGTGCTGGGATTAGCACTGTGCCCAGTTTGTACTTGCAACTTAAAATAACTATAATACTGTGTGTTCCCAAAACTGAGCAGAAGACTTATGGGGACTTCCCAACTTCCATCAAGGTATAAGGGGAGATGGTCACATGTAGTTCTTGTTCGACATAGTGGCTCTACGTGAGTATTTGCAAAATACACTGATGTGGAATATCTCCTTTCCTGAATATTCCAGATAAGAGGGATTCAGTGTAGCCACAGCATGTATATGCCATGAAATGGACAAAAAACAACAGTCCTGTGTTAGAATGGGATCGGTTGTGTTTTGATAACAACCCCAGAAACATTATCAATCTTACGTGTACAAGTTTATTTCTTATTCACATCATCTCAAAGAGCTCTCCAAGGCTGCACTTTTCTGCTTATGGACTGAATGTTTGTGTTTCCTTCCCCACAAACTCCTATCTTGAAATCCTAATCTCCAGTGTGATGGCATGAGGGGGTGGGGCCTTTCAGGGTAACCTCATGAACGAGATTATTTCTCTTATGAAAGCAGTTTGCTTTCCTCTCCTCCGCTCTCCTCCAGGATACAATAAGAAGTTGGTAGACTGCAACCTAAAAGAGTGGTCTCACCAGAACCCAACTCTACTGTCACTCTCATCTTGGACTTTTAGACCCCAGAACTCTCAGAAATAAATGTATGGTTTTTTATAAGCCACCCAGTCTCCTGGAATTTGCTATTGTAGCCTGAATGGCCTATGACACCTTCTAAGCAGGGATCCAGAATCTTTCCATCTGGGGCCTATGCTCTAAACAAATAGCTTCCAAAGTTACAAAAGAGAGACCCTGAAGAGCTCACACCCACTCTAAATGCTGCAGTGCAGGAAGAATCCATGTCACTTCTGTTCACAAAGTATTGGCCAGAACTAGTCATGTGGCTTCACCTGAGCTAAGGGCCTGGTATGTCTTCTTACGTGCCCAGGAAGGAAAATGCAGCTGGATGTGGTGAGCACTGGTTATTTCACCTGCATACCTGCTGCACAGCTGCTGCATCATGCACACAGAGAATATTCGTAATGTCCGTGTTTCTTCCTGACTGGAGACCTAGCTGTCAGCTCAGGTCCCTCTTAGGAAGTGGCTTTGCACCAAAAGACAAGGAATGTAATAGCACACCCTTTCATTGTACTAATTATCGACAGTGTGAACATTGAACCTGCACTTAGAGAGGTGAGAATAATAAGGTTACTAAGAATACTGCAGGTTTAAATATAGACTTATATCACTATTAAATTAATAAGTAATAATGTCTGGCAGGTTTCAAAGTATGTTTGAAAGAACATTCCCCAAGGAATTGAGTGATTAAAATTAGTATTTCTTGTACCTCTTGAGTCAGAATTAAACAGAAACACACAAATGATGCTGAGCATTTTGAAATAAAATAACAGTCATTATAACAATATTGTTACTTGATTAAACAGACTCAGTATACCCAGTAAGGGGCAATGTGTTTTACAGGCATTTTGCCCTTACTTTAGACAAAGAAAAAGGTGACAAAGAGACTCAGAAAGGTCATACCAGGATTATCTTAGCTGCAAGCAACCGAAGTGCTTTTGCTTAAACAACGTGGGAATGAATCATTTCAAGGAGTTCAAAAGTCCATAGACAAACCCTAGGGATTAAGACTTCACCATGCATTAGGTTTATATGAGTTGTCCCCAAAAAACTCATGGGTGAGACACTATAAGAATGTTCAGAGGTGAAATGGTCAGATTGTGCGAGTTGTGACCTAATCAGTGGATTCATTCACAGATATGGATTAACTGGGTGGTAACTGTAGGCAGGTAGGAAGAAGTTGGAGGAAGTAGGTTGTGGGGCTGTGACTTTGGGCTTCATATTTTATGCATGGTGAGCAGAGTTCCGTCTCTGCTTCCTGTTTGCCATGTCCTGAGCTGCTTTCCTTCCACCATGATTTTCTGCCTCGCGTCTGGCCCAGAGACGCGGAGTCAGCCAACCATAGACTAAACCACTGAAAACGTGAGCCAAAATAAACTTTTCCTTCTCTAAGTTGCTCTCTTCAGGGCTTTTGGTCACAGTGATAGAAAAGCTAACTAAACACCCTGTTACTAAGGCCCCATGTTATTCCCATTTTTCCATTCCATCACCTATAGCACCAGCTGATTCCTCGTTGATCATAAGATGGCTGCCACCAGGAGGCAGGAGGATCACGAGTTCAAAGCCAGCCTCAGCAATGGCCAGGCACTCAGCAACTCAGTGAGACCCTGTCTGTAATAAAATACAAAAAAGGGCTGGGGATGAAGTTGGAGAATATAATGCTAAGTGAAATTAGTCAATCTCAAAAATCCAAACACCAAATGTTTTCTCTGATATAAGGAGGTTAGTTCACAGTGTGATTGGATGGGGGTACATAGGATTAGAGGAACACTAGAATGGTCAAAGGAAAGGGAGGGCAAGGGAGGGAGCAGGAGGGGAAAAGGGGGGAAAAATGGTGGTTGAATGAGATGTATATCACTATCCTAAATGCATGATTAAAGATCTGAATGGTACTTATATACTTTGTATACAAGCAGTTGTATGTAAAAAGATGATATACTTGTGCATTATGAATAAGTAAATAAATAATCAAAAAAAAAAAAAAAAAAAGGGGGCTGGGGATGTGGCCCAGTGGTCGAGTGCCCCTGAGTTCAATCCCCGGTACCAAAAAAGAAAAGCTGCCCCACTCATGGAGGCCAGGAATCAGAGAGAAGAGTGGGGACAGGACCACAGAGAAGAACAACCCTTCCAGGGCACACCCCCAGTAATTCATAGCTTCTAGCCACGCCCCACCAGCCTACAGTTACCACTCAGTCCATTTAAACTAGGGCAGACTGATTAGGTTACAGCTGTCACGATCCAATCATTTCACCTCTGAACACTGCTGCACTAACAGAGCAGCTTTGTGGGGGCAGTTTATATCCAAACTGTAACTCCATAACGCATGTCCGTATAAAAATTTAGGTGGTCCTCCACATCCTGGGTTACCTAAAGACATCTGCTATGTGGAATTTCCCGAGGACTAGGGCGAAACCATCAATGCAGGACTGCATTCTCACATGTTTTGTCCCCTAACCTTTGCAAGAGATTGCTAGTATGATAATGTGTATGAAATATCCTCTGTAGAGTAGCATTTAAACAGGTGCTCTCTTCCTGTTTCTCTTTTCCTCTTTGGGCTTTCAAGTCTCCATTCATTTTACAACCAAAGGTGAAGTCTGGAGTGGTACAGAAACACTGTGCTTAATGATGTTGAAGGAAGGAAACTAGAAAATACCAAAAAGGCTTTGGTTACACCTTCATTTCTCTTGTGCTTATTGGATAATTCTATGTTTATGGAAACTACTATTTAAGAGAGGATTTGGTGAAAGAATACAACTTTTTTTTTTTTTTTTTTTGTATGGGGGATTAAACTCAGGGGCACTTGACCACTGGGCCACATCCCCAGCCCTTTTTTGTATTTTATTAGAGACAGGGTCTCACTGAGTTGCTAAGTGCCTCGCCATTGCTGAGGCTGGCTTTGAACTCTCGATCCTCCTGCCTCAGCTTCCCAAGTGCTGGGATCACAGCGTGTACCACCGCGCGCCTGACTAGAATACAACTTTTCAACTTTTAAAAAAATTTTTCATTTGTTCTTTATAGACATACATGACAGTAAAGTATACCTTGACATATTATACATACATGGAATATAACTTATTTTAATTAGGATCCCGTTCTTGTGGTTGTACATGATGTGGAGTTACACCAGTCCTGTATTCATATATGAACATAGGAAAGTTATATTCGATTCATTCTACTGTCTTTCTTAGTCTCATCTCTCCTCCCTTCACTTAATCACCCTTTGTCTAATCCAATGAACTTCTATTCCCCTCCTCACACCATTGTGTGTTAGCATCCACATATCAGAGAGAACATTTGTCTTGGTTTTTGGGGGATTGGCTTATTTTACTTAGCATGACAGTCTCCAGTTCCATCAATTTACTGGCAAATGCCATAATTTCATTCTTCTTTATGGCTGAGTAATACTCCACTGTATATATATACCACATTTTCTTTATCCATTCATCTGTTGAAGAGCACCTATGTTGGTTCCATACCTTAGCTATTGTGAATTGAGCGGCTATAAACATTGATGTGGCTTCATTACTATAGTATGCTGATTTTTAAGTCCTTTGGGTATATGCTGAGGAGTGGAATAACTGGTCAAAAGGTGGTTCCATTCTAGGTGTTCTGAGGAGTCTCTATACTGCTTTCCAGAGTGTTTGCACTAATTTGCAGTCCCACCAGCAATGTATAAGTGAAATTTTTCCCCATATCCTTGCCAACATTTATTGTTACTTGAGTAATACAACTTTTTTAAATGGTCCTGAAAACAAGGAAGGTGCAAGAGGCATAACTGAATCCACTGGAAAACCTCCACTAAGTCTCATTTGTGTGACTGTGCATTGTACATTTGGAATGATTCAGAGAAGCCTTAGACCTAGGTTCCAGAACCATGGATTACTTCAACTTTAAAATCTCATGGGAGCTGCAAGGTATAAACATTAGTAAAGCTAAATATCAAGTGCATAAGCATAATTCATAGCAATTTATTACAATTCCCCAAAAGGAGTCACAATATGATATTAAAGGAATGGCCAGGTCCTGCCGGAATAGTGGAAAGTTAATTGTAAACAATTTGGTATAAAGTGAAGTTTGCCATAGGTTGGCTTCACTTCAGAACGTTTCAGAAATCAGATATGAGATAATCTTAAAAGGATGAACCGTGTTCAGGTAGGTTCCCAATGTGCTGCCTAGGCCACTTTACCAAAAATAATTTCTTTGTGGGAGTAGAAGTTGATTTATTTTACTTATTTCCAAAACATAGACAACTTCAGGAAATGATTCATCATTTCTTGATATTTTCTTTTTGAATGGAGATTACTGAAAATCTACTTTAAAAAAAATCTCAAGGTGAGTTCACATATATACAGTCCTGCACTGCGTAATGATGGTTAGGTCAACAAAGGTGGACCCACAAGATTAAATCACTAGTAACATTATAGCTGTCTTTGTTTGTGTAAGTACACTCTATTATGTTCTCATGACAAAATCACCTAAGGATACAGTTCTCTGGATGTGTCCCCTTCTCCAGTCAATACCAGACTGTTCCCTGAGGTTCTTCCTACATTGTGCCTCATGTCCGAGTAACTGTTCAACATCAAGGAGATCATGAGTTAATAGTCCTGTTCTGTCGTTCTGAGCCACTACTAGCAAAATGTTAGAACCTTGTCCTTGTTTCCTGACATGGCTTTTATTTTCTGAGTGGGTTCTGTTTGACTCTTTTATCTTCTGGGGCCAATTCCTCCACTTCACCACCTACCTATTGATCTCTCTCCTTTTAGCCAGAGATGTGTTTCTAACTCAGATCAGAACATGCCACTCCTTGATTGAAGTTGTCAATTATTCCTCACTATTTGTAGCAACAGTCTTCAGGATATGTGTTCTCCCATGGATAACAAAAACATTCTGAGGAGAACCCTAGCAAGGATAGTTTTAAAAGAATTGATTTCCAGCCAGGCGCAGTGCCACTTGCCTGTAATCCCAGTGGCTCAGGAGGCAGAGGCAAGAGGATTGCAGGTTCAAAGCCAGCCTCAGCAACCTAGAGAGGCTCTAAGCAACTTAATGAGACTCTGTCTCAAAAGGGGCTGGGAATGTGGGTCAATGGTAAAGCATCATTGGGTTCAATACCTGGTACAAAAAAAATAAAATGACTTTCTGCTATCCAACTTCTATTTGTACTCTTTCCTAAAGTTAATGTAGCTGAGATGTCACCTGTGGTTGAAGAATCTCTGAAGTTGCCTTTCCTCTACTTTTCAAAAACAAGACAAATAGGCAACATCACACTCCATCTAAATAGGTATGGGAAATACCCTAGGCTGTAAATACCTGTGAAGCATCACAAAAGGAAGTAATTTGAAATATTAGCGTGGATGTGGAGAAGGTGACTCTGTCTCGTGTGTGGGTGACAAACACTTTTGTAAGTTTGATACTTTCATATTCCTTATTTTCAAAGATTGAATAAAAAAATTAAAGAACTCCAAATGTTAATTACTAACCATAGTTTGATAATAAACCATTATATAATTTTTAGGCACATAACTCACAAAAAATTCCAAGAACCAAAACTGAGTGATAATGCTAAAACAAAACCTCTTGCCTTTTTCCATTTCCTTTTCCTTTTTTTATATGAAAGTTTTCTCTGAAACTTCATATTTAAAAGTGGGGAAAAGGGAATAGAATTGATTCTGATCATTAACTCATTCTAATGATATTTTATCCATGGGTTTTTAAACTAACTTTAAAAAAAATATCATCCTTTGTGTTCAGAGAATCAGTGCCAAAAATGTGTATGTTTAATATCCATCAAAATTTGTAATATATTCAGAAATTTTGACAGACTATACATGCCCTATGTTTTAGTCAGCTTTTTTGCTGCTGTGACTAAAATATGTAACCAGAACAATTTTAAAGGAGGAAAAGTTTATTTGAGGGCTCATGGTTTCAGAGGTCTAAGTCCCTAGAAGGCCGGCCCCATTTCTTGGGGCTTGAGGTGAGGCAGAACATCATGGCAGAAGAATGTGGCAGAAGGAAGCAGCTCACATGGTGATCGGGAAGCCGAGAGAGACTCCACTCACCAGATACAAAATATATACCCCAAAGCCACACTCCCAATGGCCCACCTCCTCCAGCCACACCCTACTACTTCAGTTATCACTCAGTCAATCCCTATCAGGGGATTAATTCACTGATTAGGTTAAGGCTATAACCCAATCATTTCTCCTCCAAACTTTATTGCATTGTCTCACACGTGAGCTTTTGGGGGATATATCACATCCAAACCATAATATCCAATATGAATTTTTGACAGGTTTACTAACCAAATATGTTCATTGCTAATTTAAAAAAACTCTTTTCACTTTTCAAATTTGTGTTGGAATTTTAGGTATTTGGATAAGGAATTCATAAATAATCCTGTGCTACTAAAATAATTATAATGATAAACCTATTAAGAAAAAAATTTAAAAATATTTAAACTTCCAGAAATATTTTCCTTCTCCTCCTCCTCCTCCTCCTCCTTCTTTTTCTTTCTTTTTTTTTTTTACTGGGAATTGAATCCAGGAGCAGTTAACAACTGAACCACATCCCCTGCCCTTTTTATTTTTTGAGACAGGGTCTCACTAAGTTGCTGAGGCTGGCTTTGAACTTGCAATCAATCATGCCTCAGCATCCCCAGCCACTGGGATTACAGGAGTGCCCCATAGCACCTGGATCCAGAAATTTTTTTATTTTTTATTTATCTATTTTTGTTCTTTTTAGTTATACATGACAATAGAATGTATTTTGACATATCATACATACATGGAGTATAACTTCCCATTCTTGCTGTTGTACATGTTGTAGAGTTAACACTGGTTGTGTATTCATATATGAACATAGGAAAGTTATGTTCAATTCATTCTACTGTCTTTTTATTTCCCATCCTCCCCTCCCACCCCCCATCTCCCCTGTCCAATCCAGTGAACATCCTCTCCCCCACTATTTTGTGTTTGCATCCACATATCAGTGGAACATTCGGCCTTTGTTTTTTGGGAATTGGCTTATTTCACTTAGCACAACAGTCTCCTGTTCCATCCATTTACTGGCAAATGCCATAATTTCATTCTTCTTTATGTCTGAGTAATATTCCATTGTGTATACATTACATATTTGCTTTATCCATTCATGTGTTGAAGGGTACCTAGGTAGGTTCCATAGCTTAGCTATTATGAATTGAACCACTATGAACATTGATATGGCTGCATCATTATAATATGCTCTTTTAAGTCCTTTGGGTATATGCCACAGAGTGGGATAACTGGGCAAATGGTGGTTCCATTTCAAGTGTTCTGATCAGTCTCCATACTGCTTTCCATAGTGGTTGCATCAACTTGCAGTCTAACAACGTATCAGTGAACTTTTCTATCTGCTTCCTTGCCAACATTTATTGGTACTTGTATTCTTAATAATTGTCATTCTGACTAGTGTGAGATGAAATCTCATTGTAGTTCTAATTTTCATTTCTCTAATTGATAGTAATCTTGAACACTGTTTCATATATTTGATGACCATTCATATTTCTTCTTCTGTGAAGTGTCTGTTCCATTCCTTTGCCCATTTATTGATTGGGTTATTTGGATTTTGGGGGTTACGTTTATTGAGTTCTTTATATATCCTGTAGATTAATGCTCTGTTTATAAAGTGCAGGTAGCATAGATTTTATCCCATTCTGTAGGCTCTCTCTTCATGCTCTTGATTATTTCCTTTGCTGTAAAGAAGTTTCTAATTTGATACCATCCAATTTATTGATTTTCAATTTTGCTTCTTGTGCTTTAGGAGTCCTGTTGAGAAATTTGGTTCCTAAGCTGACATGATGGAGATTTGGGTTTTTCTTTCCGTAGAGGCAGAGTCTCTGGTCTAATGCCTAGGTCCTTGATCCACTTAGAGTCAAGTTTTGTGCAAGGTGAGAGATAGGGGTCTAATTTCATTTTATTACAAATAGATGTCCAGTTTTCCCAGTACCATTTGTTGAAGAGGCTATCTTTTCTGCAATGTACATTTATGGTGACTTTGTCTAGGACGAGATAACTGTATTTATGTGGGTTTGTCTCTGTGTCTTGTATTCTGTACCATTGGTCTCCATGTCTGTTTGGGTGTCAATACCATGCTGTTTTTGTTACTATAATTCTGTAGAATAATTTAAGTTTTGGTATTTTGATGCCTCCTGCTTTAATTTTCTCGCTGAGGATTGTTTTGGCTATTCTGGGCCTCTTATTTTCCCAAATGAATTTCATGACTACTTTTTCTATTTCTATGAACAATGTCATCAGAACCGGAATAGGAATGCATTAAATTCATATAGCACTTTTGGTAGTATGGCCATTTTGACAATATTAATTCTGCCTATCCAAGAACATGGGTGATCTTTCCATTTTCTAAGGTCTTCTTAAATTTCTTTCTTTAGCATTCTCTAGTTTTGATTGTAGAGGTCTTTCACCTCTTTTGTTAGATTGATTCCAAACATTTTGTTTTCTTTGGGGCTATTGGAATGGAATAGTTTTCCTAATTTCTCTTTCAGTAGATTCATCACTGATGTATAGGAAAGCAATTGATTTATGGGTGTTAATTTTATATCATGCCACTTTGCTGAATTAATTCATGAGATCCAGAAGTTTCCTGGTGCAGTATTTTTGTTTTGTTTTGTTTTCTAAATATAGAAGCATGTCGTCACTAAATAGGGATAGTTTGAGCTCTTCTTTTCCTATTTGTTTCCCTTTAATTTTCTTTATTCTGTCTAATTGTTCTGGCTAGAGTTTCCAGGTTGATGTTGAACAGAAGTGGTGAAAGAGGGCATCTCTGCCTTGTTCTAGTTTTTAGAGAGAATGCTTTCAATATTTCTCCATTTAGAATAATGTTGGCCTTGGGTTTACCATGTATAGCTTTTACAATGTTGAGGTATGTTCCTACTATCCCTAGTGTTTCTAGTGTTTTAAAGATGAAAGGGTGTTGTGTTTTGTCCAATGCTTTTTCTGCATATATTGAGATAATCATATTATTCTTATCTTTAAGTCTATTGATGTGGTGAATTGTGCTTATTAATTTCTGTATGTTGAACCAACTTTGCTTCCCAGGAATGAACCCCACTTGATCACGGTACACTGTCTTTTTAATGTGTTTTTGTATGCAACTTCCAGTATTTTATTAAGAATTTTTGCATCTATGTTCATTAGAGATATTGGTCTGAAATTTTCTTTCATTAATGTGTCTTTGTCTTTTTTTGGTATCAGGGTGATATATAATGAGTTTGGAAGGGTTCCTTCCTTTTCTATTTTATGGAATAATTTGAGGAGTGTTGGTATAAGTTCTTTTTTGAAGGTCTTATAGACCTCAGCTGAGAATCCATCTGGTCCTGGGCTTTTCTTTGGGCTTTTGAAGTCGTCTTCAATCTCATTGCTTGAAATTGATCTGTTTAAATTTTCTTCACTCCTGATTCAATTTGGGTAGGTCATATGTCTCTAGAAATTTGTCAATGTCTTCAAGATTTTCTATTTTATTAGAGTGTAAGTTTTCAAAATAGATTCTGATTATTGTCAACATTTCAAGAGTGGCCATGGTGCTATTTACTTTTTCATCGTGAATTTTAGTTATTTGAGTTTTCTCTCTCTTTCTCTTTGTTAGCTTGGCTAAGGGTTTATCAATATTATTGATTTGTTTTCAAAGAACCAACTTTTTTTGTTGATTTTTTGGGTTGTTTATTTTGTTTCGATTTCATTGACTTCAGCTCTGATTTTAATTATTTCCTGTCTTCTGCCACTTTGGGTGTTGATGTGTTCTTCTCTATCTAGGGCTTTCAGGTATAATGTTAGGTTATTTATTTGTTGATTTTCTTTTGTTCTAATGAACAATCTTGGTGCAATGAACTTTCCTCTTTGTACTGCTTTCACAGTGTTCTAGAGATTTTGATGTATCACTATTCTCATTTACCTCTAAGGATTCTTTTATTTCATCCCTGATTTCTTCATATAGCCATTCATCATTCAGTAGTGTATTATTTAGTCACCAGGTGTTAGAATAGCTTCTATTTTTTAGCTTTTTATTTATTGATTTCTAATTTCATTCCATTATGCTCTGACAGGATGCAAAGTATTATCTCTATTTTTTTTGTATTTGCTAAGAGTTGCTTTGTGACCTAAGGTACATTCTATCTTCAAGAATGGTCCATGTGCTACTAAGAAGAAAGTGTATTCAGTCAGTGATTGATGAAATATTCTATATATGTCTAAATTATTAATTGTACTTTTTAGTTCTATAGAGTCTTTATTTAGCTTTTGTTTGGAGGATCTATCCAGTTTTGAGAGAAGTGTGTTAAAGTCCCCTAGTATTATTGTGTTGTGGTCTATTTGCTTATTGAAATTGAGAAGGGTTTGTTTGATGTACGTAGATGCTCCATTGTTTGGGGCATAAATATTTATGTTTGTTATGTCTTGTTGATGTATAATTCCCTTAAGCAGTATGAAATGTCTGTCTATGTCCTTTCTGATTAGCTTTATCTGATATGAGGATAGAAACCCCTGCTTGTTTACAAGATCCACGTGAATGATATGTTTTTCCCATCCTTTTACCTTCAGTCTGTGGATGTCTTTGCCTATGAGGTGAGTCTCTTGGAGACAGCATGTTGTTGGGTCTTGCTTTTTACTACAATTTGCCAGTCAATCTTCTTAAAATTATGTCAATTCTGGGGTGAGGAAAGAAGGATCAAGTGGTGGCTTTTAGTATAGTTTGGAGAACATTTTTGTCTTTTCGCAAGAGATTTAACTTCAGTTTGGCTGGTAAGCACATGTACTCTGAGACAGGGAAATATAGTGTATAATTAGGGTAACTTCAATAGTGGTAGGAGTAGCAGAGAGGAGATAAACTGCCTTGGTCAAAGGGAAGCAAATCTGGAGTTGAGCAAGGATGCCCCTGAAAAGAGACCCAAGAGACCCCAAACTTGGTTTGTACCTATGATCTGTAAAAGAAGCCACATGTAGCAGCAAACAAAGAGTGCTCTCTGGGAGTGCCAATAAGCCTCCTCTTCTCATAGAATTTATGACCTTTTAGGATCCTAGTTCAGTTTAAAATAAGCAAAAGATCTTTAGTTTGCATAAAAATCTGTAGGAGTGATTTAGAAAGGCATCGATTGAAGAAGGCTACCTAACTAGTCAGCCTCGGTCTCTTTACCTTATATTGCTTTTATTTAGAGAGACTTTGAATAAAAGAAATGATTTATTCAAAGAATGTATGATTAGATTTTCATACATGGAAAAATCTACCTGGTTCATCTAGTCAAAGAATTTTATGCTTTTGATTTAGAAAATGGCAAGGAACTTTAAATTTAAACCACAGAAGAGGAGAGATAATCAACTAAGCTGCTGTTTCAAATACTAAAATTACAGTTGTATTTCTATAGTGACACAGGATAATGAGCTTAGATCTAGGTAGGGAAAGAATATACACGTATGTATATATACACATCACACACACACACACACACACACATACACATACGTACACAAATTTATGGCCAGGAATAAGTAACAAATATATTTTTTAAAGATATACTTAACAATATCCAACTAAAATATAAGAAACTTAGAATAAGTCTAACAAAATATGTGCAAGAATTTTCTGGAAAAACTATAAAATTTTATAGAAAAACTTTAAAGAAGAACCAAGTAAATGTTCATAAATTAGAAGACACGTAGTATATAAATTCTCTCCCAAATTATTCTGTAAATTCAAAAAGATGAAAAATGAAGTCCTAGCAAAGGTTTCCATATACCTTGGTATAACATGTTGTATCATATACCCCTCAAGATCATACGTTAAAGTTTCCAGCACCTTGGAACATAAATTTAGAGATAGTGTCTTTAAAAAGGTAAGTTAAAAAGAGGCCATTAGGGTCATGGGCACTAATCCACTACAATTGGTGTCCTTATGAGAAGGGAAAATTTGGGCACAGACCAGGATAGAGGAAAAATGGCATGAAGTCCCTTTTGGCAGAAGGTGGCTGTCTTTAAACTGAAGAGAGGCCTGGAATGGGTTCTTTCCTCATGGCCCTCAAAAGGAACCAATCTGCCAACCCCTTGATCTTGGAATTCTAGCCTCCAGTAAGAAAAAAAAAAAAATTCTGTTTCTTAAGCCACCCAATAAGTGGTGCTTATTATGGGAGTCCCAGCAATCCAATACACATGGTAAAAATTTTCAAGAATTCTACATTGAAAACCATACATAGATAAGACAGCTTTTAAAAAAATAAGATGCTCCAAAGGCTATGAATATTTTATTGTAAAGCTATGTTAAAGCAAAGTACTTGTGGTAGGAGACTGTATTTGTAGATTTTCCATCACTATAACAAAATACCTGAGATTATTGACTTATAAGAGAAAAAGGTTTGCATAGTTCATAGTTTGGGATATTTTAATCCTTCATTGAAGGATTCCATTGCTTTGGGCCTCTCGTGGGGATGCCAAATGGCAATGTCAGGAAGTATGTGGCAGGACAAAACTGCTTACATTTTGATCCAGGAAGATAAAGAGAGAAAAATAGACCAGGGCCCCACCATCCCTGTTGATGGCATACCTGCAATTGCCTAAGGACTTCCTATAAGGCTTTATCTCATAAGGGTTCCACTTCTTCTCAATATGGCCACCCTGAAGACCAAGCCTTTAACACGTGGATCTTTGGGGGACATTTATCCAAAATGTAACAGTGACAAATAGGTTAGTGGAATAGAATAGAGAGTGCAGAACCAGTATTTCAGGAAAGCCGATAGACCACAGATGTAGAAAAAGAGTCAGTGAAAGGAACTGGGTCAATTGATATTAATGGAATTTCTACCTCCTGTGATACATAAAAATCACTGCCAAGTGGGATAGAACCTGAAATACAGAAAGAATACATTCAGACATCTAGAATATATTGAAAAATATCTTCATCTGTACATTCTCAGGATGGAAATAGAGTTATTGAATATGACACAAAAGCCATACACACAAATAAACAATGAAGTCACTCAACTACATTAAAATTGAACACATCTGTTCATGGTGAAAGGCACCATAAAATGTGTGAAAAGTTAAGTTATATGATAAATATTTATGTAACCAACAAAAAAGAATCATTGTCAAAACATATGAATGACAATTACAAATCAGTAAGAAAAAAGCCCAACAGTCTAAAAGGGCAAAGTATATGAATAAGCAAATCTCAGAGGAAGAAGCATGAAAAGAAGAAGCTCTATCCCACCTCTAATTTTCATTGCACGGAAATTAAAACCATCCTGCACATAGGCACATGTTTAAAGGTCCATCCTACCAAATACTGGGAGGGTGTGGGTGTGGAAGAACATGCATCTCTCTGTGGGAGAGCAAATGGGTAGAACCACTTTTGAAAACAATTTAACAATATTTAATAAATTTGAAAGAAAAACTTACCCTATAATTCAGTATACATAATGAGATGCCATTGACATCAAGCTAAAAGGAAACCATTGTTAAAGGAATGTACATAGAAAGCAAAAAATAAAAATTAAGGAATTGGAAACTTACAATTAAATTTAGGTGAAGCCGGGCACAGTGGCACATGCCTGTAATCCCTTGGGAGGCTGAGGCAGGAGGATCGCGAGTTCAAAGCCAGCCTCATCAATGGCCAGGCACTTAGCAACTCAGTGAGACCCTGTCTCTAATAAAATACAAAAATGGGCTGGGGATGTGGCCCAGTGGTCAAGTGCCCCTGAGTTCAATCCCCGGCACCCAAAAAAAAAAAAAAAAATTGGGGTCAGTCTTTTTGAAGTGAGTGGTATATAACATTGGAGGGTGATAAACAGGAACCCAATCAATTGTGCTTAAAATGTATTTATTAATATTATTACATTGGATTTTTACCTTTTATATATTTTAAATACTTCATAAAACTTAAAAAGAGAATAGTAATTTTGGTGTCAGTTTTTCCATATCCTAATCGTTACATTTTTAGCTATTATTATTTACTTCCCTAGCCATGATTTTTTATTTCCCATAAGTACTTTTACCATTAAAAGTAGGATCTACATGAAAATATGAATGTTTACAGTTTGAATAGGTAAAGGCAGACTAGTTATGTATTAGAAAAATTTAACTAAGAAAGATTCTTATCTCTTTACATTAAACAATAAGAAAATATAGCAGATAAATCTAAGAGATTTATCCTCAGTAAAAATGAACATAATTAGCCGGGCGCGGTGGCGCACGCCTGTAATCCAGCACTTTGGGAGGCTGAGGCAGGAGGATCGCGAGTTCAAAGCCAGCCTTAGCAATGGCGAGGCACTTAGTAACTCAGTGAGACCCTGTCTCTAATAAAAATACAAAAAAAAGGGCTGGGGATGTGGCCCAGTGGTCGAGTGCCCCTGAGTTCAATCCCCGGTACCAAAAAATAAAAAATAAAAAATAAAAAAAAAATGAACATAATTCACCCTCCAAACAAGAATGTTTTTGAGAGTGAAATGGGAAAAATATTAAATTACATTAAGTGAACAAATAATAAAATTGGAACCTGAAGCAAGAGGAACCAGTCTGGACAAACCTTTCTTTATTTGATCATTAAATTAAACAATGTTCTTTGTTTCATTCACTACTTGTTAAACTGAGCTTTCTTCTTAGCACACAAAAGTATAAAAATATGAGTAAAATTATTTTATGTTTCCATGTCATAGTTTTCTTTTTATTGGAACTGATTTCTGGATTTCTATTTCTGACAAAGTTTTCAGTGGTCCAGAGAAAATTTCCTGCAATCACCAAAAGGTGCTTACTAAAAGTGTTTTAAAGATGTAACTGAGTTGGACCAAGGTGTGGCCAGAAAACTGAGTTGATGCCTGGCAGGTATCTGACAACATAAACGATTTTTAGGGGAAAGTACATTAAAATGGGTTTTCAAAAAAATGATACAGATCAATTTCCAGCCATGAATTTATAGTCAGAAATCTTATGAAGCGATATTGATCAGAAACAGCAAACTGCAGAATTCTATCCAAAAAGATTTATGATTAAAGTTAATAGGCAGATAATGTATTTTAAAAGAATGTGTAGTAAGCTTAAAAAAACCAATGACTAATGAGTATCAAAGTATGACCAGTAAAATATGAAAAAGAAAACAAAACATTTAGAAATGAAAAAATACAATAAGTGAAATTAATACTCAAAGGAAAGGCTATATTAGACACAAGTAAGATAATTAGGGAATGTGAAGCTGAAGAAATTTCACAGATTGCATTTTAGAGGATATTTTTAGCCACCTCTTTGTTACTGATTTCTGCATATATTTGTAATGGATTAAAGAAGAGCTTGTAATGGAAAACTGAAAATACACAAAACTGAATGTCAAAAATAAAACACATTAAAACCAGCGGGCTTGAACTAGAGCAATATTTGAAGAAATCATACGTTCAAAATGCTACTATTAGAAGAAGATTATAAAAACAAAATCAGAACTTGACTGAAGAAACAACAAAGATGAAATAGACAGTTTCAACAAACCAAATCTAGTAATGTTAACAAAATAAACATGTCTTGAATTTGTCCCAACTATTCAAGATTTTAAACGTTAGAGACAAATTAATATAATTGGATACAGTATGTTCTTATGAAAAGAGGAAAAGTTCCATTAAATTCTCAGAGATGTGGGAAGCACATTCAATAAAATTCAACAGCCACTCCTGATAACAATTTTTGTAAACTAGGAAACAAAGGCAATTTCCTTAATCTGATATGTTTTATCTTTTCAAACCCTACAGGAAAATATCATATTCTGTGTACTACTTATGTTTTCCTTGTATTACGAATGGACCAGCTAATACTAAAATAACCGGAACCCTTGCAAGGGCAGGTGTGCGTCTTCTGCAGGGGAGTCAGCTTTAGTGGGTTGCACTGTAAAGTAACAGTAGAGTCAACTTTTCCATCCTGCAGCCAGGCGTGCATGGGTGGCTTAGGAGCACAGATGGCTGGAATTGCTCTCCAAGTTGTGTTGGTGAAAGTGAGTTGGTGGTGGTTTGGGTTGTACCAGTTTTAAATTATGTCTCCATTTCAGTGGCTGTTTTCACAGCATCAAATCAAAGCTCATGATTTCAGGCATAAGAGAACTTGAGAAGAAAATGGGACAGCATAGTTGAAATCTAGACTCTTCTGTGAAACTTGAGGTGGTGAATGCCTGTTGGAACTGGACGCTAATACTAGACTTTGGGTTTAATTAGCAGGATTAATCCAGAAAGCACATGATGCTCCCTGAAAACTCTTTCTTGTGTTATTGGAATGACATGATGAAAAACATGGAAAGTCTTGTAAAAACCTTTCTGCACAACTATTTGGTGCAGTTATTTCTATAATTTTTATTCTTAGGTTAAAACAAAAAACAAATTGCTTTTCTCTGTCTCTGCAGGCAGACAGAACGGGGCTCAAATTCTAATTCTTTCTCTTCTAATTGTTTTTTGTATGTAAGCTTTCTGGTTCTCAACTTCTTTATCTGTAAAATGGGGATAATCACAAGTATTTATCATTAGTTATTTTACTGATAATGAAATAACATTTACCATACTTAGCATAGCACCTGGCTCAAGGTAAGAGCTCGACAATATCTGTCATTCTTTTCTGTTTGTATTTCTGTGTCAGTTTCCCTTTTGAAGTAGCTAACCTTTAAATTCCTGCTTACACATTCCTGCATATGTTTAGCTTTGCATTAGTGGAATGATGACAATACATTTGCATCTAAGATTAGGACTAAGTATTAAAGGTGGAACAGCACCCTCCTGAGGACAAAGTAGGTTTGACAGCCATTGTCAGTCAAGAGTCCCTAGAACACAGCCAGATGCAACTTGCCTTGGGACCAGAACCAGCTACACAACTGGCAATATCCAGGGCAGAATAAAAATATCAAGCCTTTTGTTTAAAAATTATCTGGAATTTTAGATGGCAACACAGCATTAAACCCAACATGACACCATTTGAGCTCCTGGGCTATGTGTGAATGCACTCGTTACATGTCCCATAAAGCTGGCCCTAACTAAAAAGATCTCTTTTCATTTCCAATTTTAGGGGGGGGGGGGGGAAGGACTTGAGTCTTATTACTGAAACAAATGGGTCTTATATATGATCTTGACTCAGGAAAGCCTAGTTTCAATTTGGGGCTTTGCTGGAAGGCATAATTGGGACACTCAGTTTTCTTCCACTGGGTAATTTAGTTCTGTAAATAGACTCTCTTTGCATTCTTCTTTTAGCATTAAAGGTTCACACATATTATATGAATAAAATATCTCTGTAAATATGTAATTACATTTAGAACTTATTTCCTTTCAAAGGGGTCACTGAAAAATACCAAAATTGTCATAATGTTTACCACTAATGCAGAAAGAAGAGATGAGAATTTGGGAGGAGAAATGGGGAAATGGGCTTAGAATATTTCATTCCCAAACCTAAATAAATATATACTAAAATTCAACAGATTAGGGTGGTGGAAATACATACATTAATATATTAAAGTATAAGCTTCTATGTTTGAAATATTTCACAATGTAAGTATTTCCAATGGTCCTAAACTAAAGCAATTTTGACCTTTAAATATAATTTGGCGTGTTAAGAATTTGAATTCAAGTTCTGCCATGCAATATAGCTGTATGACCTCGGAAATGTTCATTTAACTGTCTTTGCTCCATCCGGTCACAAATTGAGAGAGTTGAATGTAATCCTTAAGGCCCCTTTTGGGCTATTCTACATATATAAAACTAAGAATATAGAATGTAATTTGAAATAAGTCACAACTTAGGAGTGTTTATTCAATGTGTGCCATTATACACTGGGAAAGCAATATGGTAAAACTTCAGTAAACCCCAAGTCCAATTGGAAAAAAAAAAAATGTATTTTTTCTTTGAACTTCACTTCTAAGAGATGCCTACTAACTGTGCAAACAAAACAAAAACCTCTCCTGTCAAGGATTCAACAACTTCTCTATTTCAGTTTTCAACTAGAGACTTTAAAACTTCTCTTTTTCCAGATATTTATTTAGCAAAGGAACTTGGGAAAGCATGAACAAAGCTAGGATTCCACAGGAAAAGTGAATCAAGTTACTCGTTCCCTCCTCATGGGCAGTTTTAGCAGTCTTTACGGTTGTTTGACTGAAATATTGTGTTGGGACAGGATTGAAAACTCACATGCATATAGGTCCAAGAAGTAGCAGGGTAAAAGATGAGGTGTGATCAGGAGGGAGTGGTGGGGGCCTTTGGCAAATTGTAGTGTGTGCTGTGCTGCCTGTTGGCTCTTGGATCCTGCTTGTTATTCCTGTGTGTCAGTTTAAACTATCGGCTATCTTCCTATTTTCCAAGAGAAGATAGAAACCTGGACTTACTTGAGATAGCTCTCAGTTTTTCTATGTTGATGACTAATCCAAATCTTTTTTTTTTTTTTAAGTGTGCTATCTGTCACATAAAAACATCAAAGGGGCTTAATTCAATTCATAGTATTGGTATGTTGCTGACTTCTGGTCCAAAGTGCATCTGTTGGGTTTTATCCCAATTTTGAGGGTTTTGGTAATATTACTATCATATCTAATGGAATTGAGGCTATTTGCTGACCTCTAGGTTATCACTCCACCCTAAATTTTTGGTCACTTAATCTCCTAGTTCATGCTCATTCTCTTAATATTAACTATAAATATATTGGTGATATATACATATATGACATGTTATATATATGTATATATGTACATATATACACACACATATATATGCATACATATGTAATATATATGTATAGATTTCACAGCCTGCCTATTCAGACCCTTGATGTCATCCCCCAGTGACCTTGCTGTCCACTTTACCTCAGCCTGCTCACTCCCCAAGTCACACTGTAGACCTTGTCAGAACTGTTGACTGCAGTTGAAGCATAATCCCACCACCGCACACTCTGAGCATCACCTTTCATATTTTCCATGTATTCCCCCTATCTTGAATGCTAGTTCCAACAATCTTGATCCCTCAATGCACCTCTAGTCAATTAATCATTTTTCATTATCACTTCAAGCTTCAGTATCCTCTCTTGCTTCCTACTCAGCTTAAAAATTCCAAAGTCAATGTTTATAGCCGCTGACTTGCACATATTCCATTTCTTGACCATCTCTCTTCATCTTACCTGCAGGCAAAACAACAACCTGGTTAAATCCAAATTTCCCCTGTTTCATATCTCAGTTGGAGGTACTTAGGGGAAAACATCCAACCATTTGAATGAAAATCATCTTAAATTCCCAAACAAGAAATGTCTGAATTGCTTCCAGACAATTATCCTGTGTTCACAGGTGACCGTGGGCAGTACATGGTAATTGCTAGTAATAAGAGGTGAATATGTACAATGGGAAAAAAAGGATAATTTCTAAAATCAGAGGATGGTGAGATCATGAACACTGTAAATGGAGGAATTTACAATATGATACGAAGGAAGGATTCTGAGGGGAAAATATTAAATCATGCCACAGGTAAGTAAAACACCTCAGCAAGACCTCAGGACACTATGGTCCAAATGGATAAGCGTCTTGAGTATGTGGATAGAAGTCCACACTGGAAGCCTGCTAGCTTCATATTCACTTGGGAGAAGGTTCCAAGTTTGTTAAAGGACTAAGGACTAACAAGGTTAAAACGGTATTGATGAACATTGCAGTGCAGCTCTTGGATATGCAATGGTTCCAGGCCTGTTAGACTCTGCACAACATAAACAGTGAGGAGGCCAACTGATTCTGAGAGACTCTGGAGCCCTGGAGAGGCTCAGTGTGTGTGTTGGTGGGGGGGTGTAGGGATTAATTAACAGTGTATTTTTAATGTAGATGAAACTGATCTCTTTTGAAAAGGAAAGTTACCTAAGACAGCACCCATTAATAATAATAATAAAATTTTTTTTTTAAAAAAAATCCAACCTGGTTTTAAAACTTTAAAAGGACAAATCACACTTCAGTTTGGTTAGAACTGCATAAAGAAAATGAATGATAAAGCCCCTTCAAACACTTCAGGATAATAAGAACTTAGAAATAGACTTTTAAAACTCAGCTTAGCTGGGCGTGGTAATACATGCCTGTAATCCCAGCAGTTTGGGAGGCTGAGGCAGGAGGATTGTTCGTTCAAAGCCAGCCTCAGCAAAAGTGAGGTGCTAAGCAACTCAGTGAGACCCTCTCTCTAAATAAAATACAAAATAGGTCTGGGGAGTGACTCAGTGGCCTAAGCAACTCAGTGAGATCCTGTCTCTAAATAAAATACAAAATAAGGCTGAGGATTTGGCTCAGTGGCCAAGTGCCCCTGAGTTCAATCCCTGGTACCACTACCCCCCCTAAAAAAAATCATCATCCTGTTTATTTTACATAGTTTGTATTTTAAAGGAAAGCTTTTATAATTAAATAAAAGCAATGATGATTAAAACAATCACTTTCAGATTATGTTTAGTCATTTCTATTTTGTCTACTATTCATAACTTTTGGCTGTGAAAATCTTGAGGAAAGAAACTACCCTCTGTCTTTGCATTCCTAGCACCAAAAATTTCTATTAAAGCAGGCACTTGGAAAATATATGTGGATTAGATAAGTAACCATTTCATTTCATGCCTTTCGTGTCTTTATGTTGATGTCTAGTCATCTAATATAATGTTTATTTGCTTTCAATTTTATGAAGTAGTTTTTGTAGGAAAAGCTTTTTATTTCTTTTTTCTTTCTTTCTTTCTTTTTTTTTTTTTTTTTGTTTGTTTGTTTGTTTAGATGGGACGTAGGATGTCAGTTGGATGGGGTTTGGGTTTGGGTATAGCAGAACTCCAAAGCATCATCTCTGATTTTGTCATCTTTGAAGTCACAGTGTCCCCGAGTGCCTCAACTCCCTGTTCCAAAGGCAGTTGTGTGACTTTGCAGTGGACATAGGCTTCCAAAGGTGTGTGTCTTCAGGCTCCACAGAGATGATCCCTGATGGCCTTGAGGCTTGCAGTTGCAACAGCCACAGTCTTGGTGGAGGGGGATGTAGAGAAGACTGGGATGTTCACTGTCATCACTATTATTTAGTATACTCCTGGACATCTCAGCAAGAGCATCCAGGCAAGAAAATAAAGGTAACCTAAATTGGAAAAGAAGAAGTTATCTGTGTCTGCAGATGACATGATCTTATACATGGAAAACCTAAATGATCCCGCAGAAAATTATAAGAACACATAAATGAATTCAGTAAAGTTGCATGACACAAAATCAACATACAAAAACCAATCTTTTTTATACACTGATAATCAATGTGCTAAAAAAGAAATTAAGAAAGCATTCCCATTCACTATTGTGAATTAAATGTTTAAATTAAATATTTAAACAAGGAAGTGAAAGTGCTCTACAATGAAAGTTCTAAAACACTGATGAAAGAATTTGTAGAGGACACAAAAAAAAAAAAAAAAAAAAAAAAAAAAAATGGAAACATACTCCATTTTCATGGATCAGAAGAATCAATAATGTGAAAATGACCACACTACCCAAAGAATCGATAGATTCAATACAATTCCCAGCAAAATACCAAGGACTTTCTTCACAGAAATGAGGAGGGGGCACCTAAAATTCACATGGAACCACAAAAAAACTCAGAATAGCCAAGATGATCCTGGAAAGAAAAAATGCTAGAGGCATCACAATACCTGACTTCGAAACATATTGCAAAGCTATACTAAAACAGCATGGTAGTGGGATAAGAAGTAACACACAAGCTAGTGGAAACAAAGTAGAGAACTCAGAACTTGATCCATGTTTATGCAGTCAATCGATATTTGACAGTCACCAAGAACATAACAGTGGAGGCAGGGGATGATAGTCTCTTCCATCAATAGTGCGGGCAAAACTGGATACACAGATGGAGAAGAATTATACTACATCCCTACCTTTTACTATACACAAAAATCAGATTAAAATGGATCAAAGACCTAAATGTTAAACCTAAAACAACTAAAAGAAAAAAATATTTCAACGAATTGGTGCAGGCAATGGTTTTTTTTTTGTTGTTGTTTGTTTGTTTTTAAATAGGATCCCAAAGGCACAGACAACAAAAGCCAAAATAGAGAAATGGGATTATTTAACTTCTGGACAGCAAAGTAAATAATCAATAGAACTAAGAGACAACCTGCAGAATGGGAGAAAGTATTCGCAAGTTGTTCATACAACAAGGGGTTGATATCTAAAATAAATAAGGAACTCAAAAAACCGAACACCAAAAATACAAATAATCCAATTTAAAAATGGCTAAAACACTAAACAGATATTTCTCAAAAGCAGACACATAAAATCACAAAAGAAATACTATCAAAACAACAGTTTGATATAATCTCACCCTAGTTAGAATGACTATCATCACAAAAGACAAAAAATAGAAAATGCTGACAAGGATGCAGAGAAAAGGGAACTCTTATAAACTGCTGGGAATGTAAATTAGAATAGCCATATGGAAAGTAGTATAGAGATTCCTTTAAAATCTAAAAATAAAATTACCACTACTGGGTATCTATTCAAAAGAGAGAAAATCATTATGCCAAAAAGATACTTGCACTCTCAGTTTACTTCAGCACTACTCACAATATCTAAAATATGTAATCAGGACATGTCCTTTGGTAGATAATGAATAAACAAAATGTGGTATATTTGCACAGTGGAATACTACTCAGTCATTAAAAGAATGAAATTCTAGAATTTGCCAAAACATAAATGGAACTGAATGCCACCATGTTGTATTAAGCCAGTCACAGAAACACAAATACTTCATGTTCTAACTCATTTACGAAAACTAAGAACTCAATCTTGTAGAAGAATGAAATGAAATAGTGGCCACTAGAGCCTGTGAAGGAAGGAGGATTGAAAGAAGTTAAATAAGGGACAGCAAAACACGGAGTGGAGGAATTACTTTTGGTTCTTCTTAACTACAGTAGGGTGACTATTGGTTAAAACAATCTAAAATATATTTTAAAATGACTATAATAGTCTAAAATTTCCAACACAAAAAATGATTGTTAAAGAGATGAATGTACTTTTTAATTAGATTTGTTTATTGCATGTCGTATGCATATATTAAATTATTATAATGTACCCCATAAAGATGTCCAAACATTACTTTTTTGGGGGTACTGTAGATTGAATTTAGGGGTGCTCAGCTGTGAGAGGCCGCCCTGCCCATGAACTGAGCATCCCCTCTCAGCCTTGAGTAAAGGGGATGTCGGTCTGACATCTCACACCACTCACTATGCAGAGCAAGCGGCCTTCACCTTGGCTTAGCAAAGAATTTGCTTCAGCTCTGGACTTGAGCATTACCTGAAGGGCAAAAATCACACCGGAGACAACCATGCAGCCAAGAGATTTATTCACTGGCCTTTATGCCTGGTTGGCGGTAGAAGAAGTACAGGGAGAGGGGAGTGTGTAAGCTCTGAACGGAAGGCGGAAGGCGGGTGCCTGGTCGTGCTGGCTGTGGTCTCTGGAGCTGTCAGCTGGGGCAGCTGCTGTTGGGCTGGAGACAGTGGGTCTGGAGCTATCATAGTGTCTGCCTCCTTTCAGCAGGGACGAGCTGTTGTGTCTGAGCTCCAGGCAGGCAGAAGCTTTAAGTAGGGATTTCTGGTGGGCATCGGGGGAGGGTGGGGAGGGGGGGGCAGGCGGCGGGGGGGGGGCATACCAGAGTGACCT
Source organism: Tamias sibiricus (assembly GCA_025594165.1). Lineage (NCBI taxonomy): Eukaryota > Metazoa > Chordata > Mammalia > Rodentia > Sciuridae > Tamias > Tamias sibiricus. The sequence continues at coordinate 59,105,114 of CM046658.1, forward strand.
TTAACACTATTAGCTCTTTTCCCAGGGAACAGGGCAACCTTTAAGCCAATTGGCTCTTGCCTGGGGAACAGAGCGACCTTTAAGGTGATTGGCTTCTGCCTGGGGAAAATGAAACCAGGTTGCTTCTTATGGAAATTTCCATGGGGGACGTGGCCTGTCAGCCCAAGCCTATCTATCATTACCCAATGGGATTGGGCAACCCCTTTTGAAACTTTATCCCCTGCCTTATTTGGTGTAGAATATTCTATCAAAAATCCTTTGTTGTCTATTCCCTATAAATAAAGCAATTCCGGGTGTTCTCTTGCCTTCCATTGTGGAAGAGGACCTTTGAGGTCACAGAGCTGACACACACACACACACACACACACACACACACACAACACATCCCACTTTGTGAAAAAATTACTTCCATGTCCATGTGATCTTTTCTCTGTTAGCCTATACCACACGAAGTGGTCCGGATTCCATCGCCTGCAGGGGACGTGGGTGATACCCAACCACTGACCCACATCCCCAGCCCTATTTCGCATTTTATTTAGAGACAGAATCTCACTGAGTTGCTAGGCTGGCTTTGAACTTGTGATACCACCCTCCCAACCCCCCACCCCTGTCTCAGCCTCCTGTGCCACTGGGATTACAGTCATGCACCATCACCCCCAGCTTACAAATATTACATTTCAATTAAAAATAGAAAAGTAATGAAATAAAAATAAATAACATAATCAATGATTGCACAGGCATGAATAGATCCTCAGATATAAGCCAAAAATCTCCCAAGAATGTACATGTTTTATATATTATAGCTAGAAACTTTAAAATCTTTTTTCTTAAAAGGGTTTTTTTTTCGTAAAAGGTTTTTAAGCTCAAGAGTGAAAAAAATAGCATTAAGAGTTCCTTCTCAATCAAAATCTCATTCTCTGACCATGTTGATTAATTGAAAATTCTATTGCATTTAGAATTAACTTTTTGAGAGTTGGATAGTATTAAAATGCTATTCATTGCACTCAGTGTTCAGTGTGCTCTATATTGTCTTCCAAGATAGACATTAAAGATAATTAAAGGAATAAAACCAAAAATGTCCAGTGTCCTTGGTGTTCAGTGTCCTTTTAGATACAGAAAAGAAAACTATTTATGCCACCTATATGTCTGCTATTTATATTCATATGGCTCCTTTTGTGGATGATCCCGTTTCATAATTTATCATCTTTCTTTTCTTGCAGTGTTTCCAGATAGACCTTGGATCCAGGCAGAATTGAGAAACAGGTGCTATAGTTCCACAAGCTTGGGCAACACACACACACACACACACACACACACACACACACACACATACACATTCACACACACTCACACACACACAGAAACACACACAGTTTCCCCGTTGTCTCAATTTCCTCATTTGCAAATTCAATTCAATTTTTAAAATGTCTCTGTATTCTAGACACGAGGCCTGGATAATCATAAAACTGGTCTGATTCCATCCTTAGAAGAACCCTATAGGGTAGTAATATTTAACTCTCATTTTATAGGAGTGAAATCTGGGGCTCACAGATGTGTAGTTATTTTTCAAGATTAGGCAAGCAGCAAGCATAGAAACAGTATTAAAAACCCAATGTAGACAAAGCCCAGGCCTTTGACACTAAGGCAGGCTACCACCTTCCAGAAAAAAAAAGGGAGGTGTGAGTACAGTCCATAAAAGTGACCAAATGAATAAAAATGAAAAAACATAAGGAAGACATTGCTGACGCTGAATCCAAAGAAAGATTCATGCCTGTGTTCATCAGCTCTTCGCCACTGTGACAAAATATTTGAAGAAAACATCTTAAAGGAGGAAAGATTTACTTTGGTTCCAAAGGTTTTGGTCCATGGAAGGCTGGCTGTATTGCTTTGGGCCTGAGTGAGTCAGAACATCATGGAAGAAGGGCACGGAAGAGGGAAGCTGCTCGACTCATGGCATCCAGGAGACAGGGAAAGAGGAAGGGACTGGAGACAAGATACAGTTCCAATGGCATGTCCCCAAGGACTCACTCTCTCCAGCTGGTTCCACCTCCTTCCATTTCTGCCACTTCCCATCAGGTCACTCAGCTATGAACCCCTCATTGATTAAGTCATATTCCTAACAATCCAATCACTTCCCACCTCTAAACATTGCTGCACCAAAGACCAAGCCCTGAGTGTGTGAGCCTTTGGGGGACATTCCAGATTTAAACCTTAACACTGCCTCAAGTTACAGAATGCAGTTGCTATTGTTTACATTGAAAACACCAGTTCCCAAAGTTACACCTCAGGAGTCATCTCACTATCTTCCATCTCCCTCTTTCATATCCAGTGAAAGTAATTGATGGCTATCCCATTTCAAGAAAATCCCATGTGCAGTATTTGGTCATACAGAGAAGTTACAGACTCATATCTACAATGCACCCTCCCTCCAGTTCAACTGCTTCACTTTGCAGATTAATAAACTAAAACACAGGAATTTTAAGTCACCTTCCCAAGGTCATCTGAGAAAATAGTAACAAAGTGGAACTAGAACAGAGCTTTCCTGGTCATCCATTAGCACTCTTTTCTTTATGTCATGCTGTCAGCTCTGCAAGAGGTGGTATGATGTTATCAAATGACATGCTCATCAAATATTTACTGAACACCTATTATGTATCAGGCACTGTGGTGTAATGGCAAGCAAAAGGAGGTAATGGTGAGCGAAAATGTCACAGCCTCTCTTGGGACTTAGAGTTTAGTGGGAGTTAGAGACACTTATCAAATAGTTATACAAATATACAATTACACCCTATTATGAGCACTATAAGAGCCATACAGTGCTACTCTGAGAATGCAGTCAGTCTGATCTGACAGGGTAGATGAGATCTGTGGGAAGTCATGCTAAACATCTCCAAGAAGGTGATGTTTGGACTAAAATCTGTGTGAGAAATGGGGCCAGAGAGCAAAGGAAAACAGTGTGGTTTTCTAGCTTCAGATGCTACAAAAAACTTGATTTCCCAAAACCCAAAGAATATTAAAGCCAAAACCAAATTCAAATATACACACCAATCTGTCAGTCTGTAACTGAATGCAATGGGCTTTCCCCAAGCCAATAAGCACAACCAGGAGATAAAGGAATGAAGAGAAGTTTATTACTTGTCCAAGTAAGGAGAGTGCTGGAGATCTCTTCCAAAGTAGTGTTTCTCCCTAAACAAAGAAGGCAAAAGGCTTTTATTAAGGAAACTCAAGCATGTTCAATTTGGAAAGACTCAATATCACGGTGTAGAGATGGACACATTTCTGAGCATGCTCAGCTAGAAGCGATGTTTCTTCATACATCTAATGTCAGAAAATGACAAATAGGAATGTCTCAAATTTCAAATTACAATGAGATTATAAATGAACAAAATTTATTCTAGTTTACCTACAAGAGTGAGTCTAAGTAATTAGACAATTTTGGCTGATTTCTTGGAGCTGTCCCTGGAGGGCCTTATCTGAAACAAAGAAACAACTTGAAGGAACATTAAGAGCCATTGCTTCAATGATTCAGCTCTCCAACCTCCAGATCTCACAAGCATAGGAGTTTGCCCTACAAGTTACTGCCTAGCAGCTAACAAGTCCAGAAGCATGGTCCCCCAAGCCAGTGTAACATTCTGGCAAGCAAAATTAAAACACCCTGGGATCAAATGCCCCCCCCCCCCACCCCCCCCCCCCCCCCCCCCCCCCCCCCCCCCCCCCCCCCCCCCCCCCCCCCCCCCCCCCCCCCCCCCCCCCCCCCCCCCCCCCCCCCCCCCCCACCCCCCCCCCCCCCCCCCCCCCCCCCCCCCCCCCCCCCCCCCCCCCCCCCCCCACCCCCCCCCACCCCCCCCCCCCCCCCCCCCCCCCCCCCCCCCCCCCCCCCCCCCCCCCCCCCCCCCCCCCCCCCCCCCCCCCCCCCCCCCCCCCACCCCCCCCCCCCCCCCCCCCCCCCCCCCCCCCCCCCCCCCCCCCCCCCCCCCCCCCCCCCCCCCCCCCCCCCCCCCCCCCCCCCCCCCCCCCCCCCCCCCCCCCCCCCCCCCCCCCCCCCCCCCCCCCCCCCCCCCCCCCCCCCCCCCCCCCCCCCCCCCCCCCCCCCCCCCCCCCCCCCCCCCCAGGAATTGTAAAATTGAGTGCGCTACATTTGTTACTGCCTACTTGGTATCACCAGTCCCTTTAAAGGCTGAGTGTTACAACATCAGAATACCCTTCCCTGTTAGAATATTCCCGTGAAGGAATGTGCATGCAATTTTGGAAAGCAGAGGCAAAGCAGAAACCATTACATTTGGAAGATTGTAACAGTTATTCCTGGCAGAAATCCAGACTTCACTGGCTTCCTGTTCATTGCCGTAGTTCATAGATTTGCCTGTAAGAGGCAGCTTTCCCCTGTTCCAGTGCTGAGGAGCAGGGTTAACCTAATATCACAGTGAAAATTTCTCCAGGTGTCCAGCTTCAACACTCCTTATATTTCAAATCCCCCCACATCCTCCCAATTTGAATAATCTCTAATTTCTATATTAAAACACTCAGTCGCATATTATATATTCTAGCTCTGTTTTCCCAAACAACGCCAGATCTTGTATTGATTCTCTGACATGATTAAATTGAAGGTATTAATCTTCATTTTCAGGAGTAATGGGCCACTGGTAATTTATGACAGACAATATAATTACTTAAGTTATCACTGCAGTTCATCTAAAGTCAAGGACCTATAGAAACCAAAGTTGTAAGCTAATGCTATAGAACATTATAATGGAAATAATGTGTATAAATAGTGTGGGTTAGATTGGATGCTTCTAAGTATAATGGAGAATTTAGGTTGGAGGTTCACTTTGGGCTCTAAAATTCTAACTCAAGACTAGGTAATCAGAAAAGTTCTATGTGCATCCTGAAAGAAACTTTATATCCTGTAGCCTCAGAGTTTAAATTTCTAAACAACCAAATTCAAAGTATTATCTTGTGGGTGAATAAATCACAACACAATTTGAGTTCACATCAACTTGAATTCGCAGGGGTTCTCACATAAAATTTAGGGCAGTGATTGGGAAAGAGCAGGCTTGCAAAAATTGGGAAGAAGATATGTGTCTGTATTTTGAATAAGCTGAAGACCTTGAATCTCCAAATTCCCCGAGTGTCTCTTGCCTTATGAAGCAGTCTTTCCTTTCCTGAGTAAAAGGTGTGATACCTTTTACCTACAAAACCTATAATGACTACTCCAGGGATAGTTACTTCATAAGTGAATGCTGATCTTCAAGACCAGACCAGCTTGCACCAATTTTATTGATTTTAAAGTTATAATATGGCCCCAAACCCATTATACCCCATATGGATAAGTATTAAATATGTAGTTTTGCCAATTTATATCAGCAGAAACTTGGAAAATCTGGAAGAAGAGTTTTTGAGGGGGCTAGACCAGGATGAGAGGAATACAATATTGGGTCATATTGAATTTATTAATATAAATGCATTAACTAGAGATTCTGAATTAAATGTACTAGCTCAAGTTGCAGGGGATGATTCTAAGTTTCTTGGTTGGACCCCACAGTGGCCTATGGCTAATGATATCAAAACTCCTTGTTATACTTTAGAGCATGGTTTTAATTTGGGCACTATTCACACTTATGATTAGATAATTCTTTTTTTTTAATATTTATTTATTTGCTCTAGTTGTACACGATGCGTTTACGTGGTGCTGAGGATCGAACCTGGGCCGCGCACGTGCTAGGCGAGCGCTCTACTGCTAAGCCAGAACCCCAGCCCCTGATTAGGTAATTCTTTGTTGGGAGTTAGAGGAAGGCTGTAGATTGTAGATGTTAAGTAGTATACCTAACCACTACCTACTAAATGGCAGTAGCACCTCTGCCAAGTTATGATAGCCAAAAATGTATCTAGGAATTATCACATGTCCCTGGGAGGGGGGAAGAACTGGCCCCATTTGAAAATCACTGCTATAGAGAAGGGCATCCAAAGAATTGTGGAGCTATGGAAGCTACAGTGAATTTATTATGAATGAGCTGCTTACCCACTTGCTAGCTATGTCACCTGTGAGGGCTCAAAGCACAGACATTCATCAAGACTCTAAGAAATCACTTGGTAAAAACAATATCACCACCCTTGAAAGACTCTGTAGTGGCAGTTCTCTGCAAAGAAAATAAAAGCTGTTGGAAGAGTTCATACAAATGAACTTCCTCAGTTCAGTGGGTAATGAAATCCCACAGTGACAACATCCAAAAATTAATCAGAATGATTTGACTTATACAATTCGTTGGAGGTGACTAATTTATCAAGTGATCCCAGGACCATAATTTACTGCCTACTAAGGTCTTACATGATTTGTATATGCAAAACAAACAAATGAAACCCAAAACTTGAGCTCATGATTCTGACATGAATCACTACAATAGGTAATCATATTATCTTGATGAATTCTCCGACGTGAGACAAATCACAGAACTAGAGTTCTTTTTAAAAGATGGTCAGATGTGGTAGGGAAAATAATGGCCCCTCTAATATTCCCACATCCTAATTCTCAGGCTCTGTAAATATGTCCTGTTACATGGCAAAAGGGAAAACAAGGTTACAGGTGGAATTAAGTTTTATAATCAGCTGATGATAAAATAAGGAAATTATCCTGAATTATCTGTGTGGGTTCAATGTATTCACAGAGGTCCTTAAAGATGAAATAATGAGGCAGAAGAGTCAGAATCAAAGAAATGGCATCATAAGAAAGATTCTGCTGGTCACTGTTGGATTTGAAGATAAAAGGGGGCAATGAGACAATGAAAGTAGATTCTAGAAGATAGAAAAGTCAAGAAAACAGATCATTTTCTGGAGCCTCCAGAAAGGATGGTAGCCCTACCAACTTTCCAGAGGTTTGGTAGAAACTGATTCTGAATTGATGTTCATTCTTACTGACCAAAATGCCAACTGTGGTACAAATTGTCAAACTAGGACTTATGAAGGCTTTGTGATTAATTAAGTCTTAGCTCATGGTTGTCTAACAGTAGATCAATTAGACCTCCAATCTATTTCCCTAATTCTGGAAAGAACAGTTGGAGAGGGCATGCTAAGATGTGTGATTTAATTCCTTGATCTGTGAAGTGACAGGTATTCTTGTAAGAAAGTCCTCTTACTACTAAAACAGTAAACCAAACATGATACCACATCAAATACTGAAATATGCATGTATATTAGTCCCTACCACTCTGTCCACTCCATCTATGAATTTGGCCTGTGCAAAGATAATATGAATTCTGGAAATGATGGTGAATTACCATAAATTTAACCAGGTAACAACTTTGATTGATACTATTGACCAGAAGTGGATTTTTACAGTATCAAATCAACACAGCCCCTGATATCTGGTGTGCAACTGTTAATCTAGTAGATTTTTTCCAACACTTGTTAGTATAAAGAATAAGAGTTAGTAAACACAATTGGAGGGGGAGGAGAAGTTATCTTTCAAGTCACAGGCACAGAAATACTTTCAATATGTTACCTTCTTTTATAACCCAGTCCTCAGGGATCATGGTTGTCGAAAAATTCCATAGGACATTTTTCTGACCCATTGCATTGATGATATGAGGCTGATTGGAACTGGAAAACAGGAAGTAGATAATATTTTTGTATAGCTTAATAAAGCCCATGCATGGCAGGTGGTGGGACCACAAAATTCAGGATTTGCCCATTTATTGGAAACTCAGAGGCATCCAGACTCAGTAAGATTTCTAGGAGTTCTGTAGTCTGGTATGAATCAAGATATTCTCTACACTGTAAAGAACTTGTGGCTCCAAACAAGAGAAAAATAGGTAACACTTAGGGTACCTCTTTGAATTTTGAGGCAATTTGTGCCTCATTGATTCATGCTGCTTTGATTCATTTATTGAGTAACCTCTTGAGACTGCCAATCTCCAGTGGTGGATGGAGCAAGAGAAGGCTCTGCAACAGGTCCAGGCTGCTGTCCAAGCTGCTCTGCCAATTGAGCCACATAACTCTATAGACCCAAGAATAAAGAAGTACCCATTACAGATATGAATGCTGTGTGGAGACTTAGACCACTACCAATAAATAACACTGCAGATCTCTTGAATTTTGAAGTGAAGCTGTGATGACATCTGTGATAATTATTTTCTTTTGGAGAAACAGCTTTTGACTTGTTCCTAGATCCTAGAAGTAACTAAATATTGGATAATTGGCTGTCAATTTACTATGTGATCTTAGTTTCTAATCATAAAATGTTTCTTTTTTGGCTCAAGAAGTTATAAATTTGCATGTGTACAACAATGTTTCATCATCAAGTAGAAGTAGTACACACAAGACCTGGCTCCAGTAGGTCCTGAAGACACTAGCTGCAAGGCATCATCTCCCTCAATCAGCAGCTATGGCCTCATGGTGGGTCTCCTATGACCAGTTCTTTGACAAAAACAATGCTTCTTTGCTTATGGTTCTGCATCAAATGTGTTAGCATTTGGAAGTGGGCAGCTGAAACACTGCAGACCATTCAGGAGTGACTCTAAGGAATGGTAGTTCATACATCCTCAGAAAAAAGAACTTGGAGCAATGCCCCTTGTTGATCATTTTGCTTGGAGAGAAATTGATGCTAAGAAATAGACCTATACTGTTTTGTGGGCAATAATAGTGTATCTAGATGGTCCTGGAGTTGAAAGGGACAAAATTGGAAATTTTAATTACAAGGAACTCTGAAGAAGAGATATGTGAGTAAAACTCTCCAAACTGACACAAAATATCTGGATATTTGTGTCCTGTGTTAATGCTTACTAAATGCATAACACATCAGGGGAAGGCTTCAATAATCACAGGAACAGGATGATCCTATATACAGATGTCCATCAGTCTCGTTCTCCAGTCATACTTTTCCTTGCCCAACGTGTGCTTAGGATCAAAATGGCCATAGTATTAGGAATAAAGACTGTGCACTCACCAGGGCTGCTGACTGTAATCGCTGGTCAACCTGCCAAATGCAAAAATCAGTACTAATCTGTATGACACCATTTCCTAGGAGGGCCAACCAGCTGCCTGGTGTCAGTTATTTGTTTTCAGTGAAAAAAGAAAACATGGATGGATGAATGGATGGATAGATAGGTAGGTAGGTAGGTAGGTAGGTAGATTGATTGATTGCCTTCCTTACCTACAGTGCTTCTTACTAAAATTACTATCTGTGAACTCACAAAATGCCTTACTCACTGTCTGTGTGTTCCACACAGGCATTATCTTTAACAAAGAAAATAATTGTACAGTGAAAACAATGTAGTGGTAGGTTCATGCCCTCAGATTTCACTTGCCTTTCTGTATTTTCCATCATTCTGAAGCAGCTGGCCTAATATAACATTGGTATGGTATTTTGAAAACATAGGGTTTTAGCTGCTTGACAAACTAGAGAGCTTGGGAAATGTCCTAAAGGAGCTGTAGGTCTTCCAAATAAGCGATCAGTCAATGATGTTGTTTCACCTACAGCCAGGATGCATGGACTTAGGAAGCTCACAGTGGAAATGAAACTGACTCTTCTCATTGCTGTTCCTAATAACCCATTAAAATTTTTTTAATTTCAATTCTTGCATCTTGGCCTTGATGCTTTGAAGATCATAACTCCTCAGTATAGTAGACATAGCAATAATTACTATGAACTAAAAATTACATCTGCCATCTGACTACTGTGGGCACCTTAGGCCACAGAACCAACAACAGCGTAGCAGGATGTTACTATGAAGGTTGCAGCAATTCTTCCTGAGTAGAAAGGGAAAATTCATTTGGTACTGAAAACGGGAGCAGGGGCTGTGACTAGAACTCAGAAGATTTTTTGAGATGCCTCTTGGTACTCATATGTACTCATATGTACTCATATGCAAAAGGCAGTGGAAAACTATAGACATTATTACAGACAGGACCACTAATGACAGAGATCCTTCAGGAATATATGGGTAACTACAGTAAGCACAGAACTACACCCAACTGAGCCACTCAGTAGGAACAAAGAGACTAAGGAAAGTTTAAGAAAGATAAAAGTAGAAATTAGGACTACATCATCAATTGCAGAAACAACAATTGTAGTAATTATGCTTATTTACTTTTTTGTTTTGGTTTGCTTATATTTTCATAGACTAATGAATTATTTTTCTCTTTATCCTGTCTTCAGTTTCACATTCTGTAATATGAAATATTATAACAATGATCACCCATGTATTTTAGTATTTATATACAGGATCTCAAAAGTGTAAAAGTGTAACTAACTCACTTAAAGAGGGATTTATATCATCCAACGATAATTAAAATGACTTATGGTATTTGAATCTCCTTTTGTGAAGAGAGTCTGTGGTCATTTGTTGTTAAAAGATGTATGCATTGTAATAAAGAAATCCATGTGAGGTTATATTCTTTACTTAGAAGTTATTAAATATAAAAAATGGAAATGGATATCAAATATTAGAAGACACAGAGCTTACTAGTTTGTTATCAACTTGGTAGCAACATGGGAATTCCATTTAGGGCTTGGGAAATTCGTTTCCTAAAATCTCCCTGTATGCCTTTGATTAGAGTTCTCCAGTATAAACAACTTGCAAGATATTTGGAAGGTAGAGGTGAAATAAATGGGTTTTGGAATATCATTCCCATTCCACTGGGTGGGTTTCCATACTTCTTCACAAACTCCCACCCAGCAGTCATAGAGGTTTCCAGACATTTCCATAAGTGACACCTTGTTTCCCAATTCCTGTGTTTCAGGCTAACATGGTGACTGTTTTCTGATTCTTCAGTCTCAGCCTTTCAGATTAGTATTCTCCAGCTCTTCCCACATTTGTGTAAGTTACATTTTCCTTATGAAATCTATCTATACCCATTACTACCTGCAGTGGCTTTATTTTCTTAAACAAATTCAGTCTGATACAGTGAGTGCCCATCTGTCACTGGTTTACATTCAGTACCCGTGACCTCCATAGCAGTTATGTCCAGTGATGTAAAACTACAAGCAGAAAATGGATACTAAGGGATGTGTTATAAAGCCAGAAAAGATGTCAGAGCCCCTAGGAAATAGGTCCTATGAAGTCAGTACCAAAACAGGGTAGATCGGGCATATGGGCAAGAATAAAATGGTGGAGGGTTCTCTGGAATACAGAGTTCACTCTCTGCAAGCTGATGCCCCCCTGTAAACACAAATAATTCTAGGCCTCACCTGCTAGTTGGAATGAATGCAATTCCTAACATTCTTTCCAGCTTTTGTCAGGTTAGGTTCACCGCCAGTGCAGTTGAAGCTACAGATGAAACGATGCTGATTCAAGGGCACTTTCAAAAGGCATGCTCTGACGATGGGGATACAAATACACCTAGGGTTATTATAGTTCAGAACTAGAACTAGGGCACAGCTTATCACCCATAATATTAAGTTAACACACTGAATTATAATCAGCTAATGCTGTAATGAAATTAGAAATCACTGCATTACTTTGGTTCACAAAGAGAATACATTTTCTCATCTCAAATCCATTTCTCAAGTTCACCATGTGTATCCAATTTAAAGTGTAGAGTTTCTCACTTAATAGAATTTATATCCCTATCACTATTTTTCAAGCAACCTTGAAACTGAAATGATTTATTCATCAAGACCCTTCTCTTATTCCATTTTATGGGTGGCACAATTTGGTGTAATTGTCAACTACAAAAATGATAAGATTAGAGAACTTGGTAATTTGTCCCTTTTATGGTAGAAATGTTTCACCATGGCCTGTTTCCAGAGAAGAGAATAAAGAAGAGTACAACTATTTTCTTAAAGAGGAAAAAAGAAGCCACAGTATAAGACTCTCTACTTTATTTTTTTGTATAAACCCTAAACCCTCCAAACTTTTGAAGCCTGCAAAGAATATGTTGCACAATTCATATTATAACTTGGACACACATGTGTCCATTTAAATGAACAGCCCACATTTTGGTCATATGTGTACTGGTGGTAAATTCTACAATGAATTGAGCTGGATACTATTCCTTTTCTGAACCATGATCATAAAATCTACAAGAAGCTATTGGCAGTTGAATTATCTTTACTTGACTGTGCAGTATGAAAGCACAGTTCCATTTCAGCTGATAAGCACACCTTCCTGTCTACATGCACATCTACACACCATACATGCAACATGCACTTACACACATGACAAGCCTGATTGTAGCAGAAACTCCAAAGCTCCTCCTAATTCTCTTTGCTCCCAGTAGTGCCCCTGTCTAGTGGCATCTGTTAACAAGGCCCCTTTTGGACACTTGCTGACAGGGACAAGGAGCTTATGGGTTTTAAATGGAAAGGATTTGCTAAATAAAGCTTCAATCCAAGCCTTTAGCCCTCCCTCCCAGAGACCAGGGCACTGAAGTCTTTGGTAGCGTAGCTATGGCAATCACAAAGTGAACCAATGAACTATAGACTTCTTAGACCTTGCAGCTTGACACTGATCCCAGTTAAACCCAGTTAGGAAATTAAGCTCATGCAATTATATTTTCAAATGTAAACGCAGAGTGAGAAAGCTGCTTTTTTTTTTTTTTTTTTTTTTAATATAGCTATGTAATTAGAAGTGGTGTGTGCACCCTCGGTCCATTGTCAAAGACTGAATATCTCCTAATGTAAACCTCAACACATCATCTGGGTGAAATTAAGTTTACCAAAAATTAAGGCTCTTTTTCTTCTAGGAGTTCATTCTCTATAATTTGTGTCTAGGCTAATATGACATGTTATATACACAAATATCTTTGATTTTCTTTTTATTTTTGTCCTCAGGTCTTACATTTAGTTTTTGTCATTTAAAAACTGGTGATAAAGGCTGGGGTTGTGCCTCAGTGGAAGAGTGCTTGCTTCACACATGTGAGGCACTGGGTTCAATCCTCAGCATCACATAAAAATAAATAAATAAAAACATTTTTAAAAAACTAGTGATGAATACCAGTGGAAAACATTACTTTAGGATGGGGATGGCCTTCTTTGGGCTTGACTCTTAAATTATTTTAACTTATGGTATTCTGATTATTGTTCTTACTTCATCTGTGTCTTTTAGGGAGCAGGGGCCTTGTGCATGCTAGGCAAGTAAGTACTTGACTACCCCCTGCTCATGTCTTTAAACTAAGCTGACCTATTGATTTTTATTTTGGCTAGAAAACTCTAAAAAGAAAGAATTTTATGTTTCTTGGAGCTCTTGCACAATAAATGATCTTAGATGGCTTCATTCCCAATGTCTCTCACTCACTAAACTACTTTTGGTATTTCCTGACTTGCATCTTCTTGCCTTCATCTCTTAATTTTGTCATTTTTCTTTTGTTTCTTGGACAGGTTTTCTACCTGTCAATATTCCTGTTTTTGATCTTTGGTGGCACTTCTTGGGGTTGGCTGATTCACTTAGGACTCCTTTGCAAGTGACAGACAGCCAACCTGAATTTGTCTAAGCAAAATGGGGAAGTTATCAGTTCCTGCTATGGTTCAAATGTATATGTCCCCTCTAAAATTCATGTTGAAACTTAGTCCCTGATGCAGTAGTATTGAGAGAAGGGCCCTTGAAAGTGATTAGGTTGGGAGGGCTCCACCCTCTTGGATGGGATTAAGGCCTTTGTGACAGGATTCATACAACATTTGTGCTTTCATCCCTTCCACCAGGTGAGGCACAGCATTGGTCCCCTCTCGAGGAAGCAGAAAGGAGGCACCATTTTGGAAACAGAGAGCAGTTCCTACTGGACACTGAACCTATGGGTACCTTGGTCTAAGATTCCCCCAGCTTCCAGAACTGTGAGAAATAAATTTCTTAAGGTAACCAGTTTGTGGTCTTTTGTCATAGAATCACAAATGAACTATGTTCCCTTAACCATGGGAAGATCAAGAACAAAAAAACATGAAAGGTTCACTTGCCAAAAAAGCTGACTTCCTGACTCTCTCCATGCTATTTCATTCTCTCCTGCACAGAGCCTTTTTCAAGGTGAAAGAACAGGACAGTTCCAAATTTGGGGTTTACATTCTTATAAATTTAGTACCTCAGAGGAAAATCTCCTTTCTCCCACCTTTAGTATCTTTACTCCCAGGTTTGGACTCTAATTGGGCCAGCTTGGTTGATGGCCTAGGGCATAAGGTATTATTGGTTCAGCTTGAAACAGATATGTTTCTCTTGCCTGATCAAAGTGAGGAAGGAGGAATAGTTATGTAGCAGATGACAGAAACCATTTCTTCTTCATGGAGGTACATAGAGAGAAGAGAATTTCTTCCCTAAAAAAGGAGTTGTGTTACTAGATAAAGGGAGGACTACTGGAGTCCAGAAGCAATTTATGTTCACAAAACAAATTTCTACTCTTTCAATCTCAAAGTTAAGTAGTGGGCTTTAGTGTCAGATGAGAGCTTGAGCCCAAATCTGTAATTTGCCGTTTTATTAGATAAGCCACTTACTACTTCTGAACCTCTATTTTCTCATCTGTTAAATGGGAATAGAATGTCAAACTCATAGGTTTGGGTGAATTACATGAAATAATGGTTACAAAGCACTTAGATGACTGAATATAGAAACTACTTAATAAACTTTGGTTATTAATATGATGTTCTTTGTTTTTTCTTCCTGATTTCTCTAATAACAACCCTACCCAACTAGGACAGGCTTATGGACCCCAATCTGAGAGGTAATTTTCTGGGCTTGTGTTCCTACTGAGATTTTCCTGGGGCTCTCTGGGTTTATCCAATAAGAAACATTTAAGTTTCCTCAAAATTCTTCACTGCCAAAAAGATAGAAAAATATTACTTTTAGTAGATTTATATTGCAAAGTGAAACATGATATATTTGTTTACAAAGTAATTACTGGGCACTAAATATATGCTGTGGGCATTATGTTGTTTGTTGTAAGAAATGTTAAAGGAAAGTTATGGTCCTTTTTGTGTAGATTTCTTTTAAAATGATGATTACTATATATGAAGTAAATAAGAGATGACTAATTTGGTTTAAAATATTAAACACAAAGATGTGTTTATATTTTTAGTGAATAAACTACAATAGAAATTAAAGTTATTAGAAAGTCAAGGAACTTTAAGGTAGAGATGTGGGATTAAGGAAGAAATGCTAAGTCATGAATGACAGTACAGGTGGTGAGCTAAAGAGGACTGTGATATAGTTGCTGAAGTCATAGAGGAAAGTTTGACCTGGAGTGGATCTGAGGTTGGTAAAAACCACCAAAATGAGAGAAAGCAGGCAGGCTGCATCTTAGAAGAATCTTAACCTCCAAGGTGACAGTGTTATAGGAGGTGGGGTCTTTGGGAGGTGAGTAGGTCATGAGAAACTGGCACAGAAAGTACCAGTCCCTCTTCTTCATTCAGTGAGTTGGGGATAAAGATAGGGCATGGGAAAGAGTGACGGCTTCCACTGGAGCAAATAGTGGGGAAACAGAGAAACCATCTCATTAAAGGAAAACCAGAGTTGAATTTAGGCAAGTTGATGCTAAAGTGTCTACAAATGTTTCAGTCCACCATTGAATTGGATATCCATAGGGAACACTGAAAGGGTTGTTGGAGGAGAGATTAAGGTTGAGGAGAAATGAGGGTGAGGAAGGGAGAAGGGGTGGATAAGACCAGGTCAGTAGGACTGTTTACTTGACTTGCTCTCAAATGGCAGCTTGAGGAGTACCTTTGCTAGAAAGCCTTTGTTTTCTCTCCTCCATCCTGAGTGTTCCTCCTTTGTGCTGCTGTAGCACTCTGTACTATAATTGTTGGTTTGTTCATCTGCCTCCCCTTACTATAAGCTTCTTGAAAGGCTCGCGTCTTTTCCATCTTTGTGTCCCCAAATCTGACATTGTTCCTTGGCATAGATAATTCTTTTTTTAATTTTATTTTTATAATTTTTAATATGTACAACTCATAGTGCATGTATTTAGTACATAGATAATTCTTAACATGTCTTTGTTGGATGAAGAAATGATGGAATGTGAGTGTGGTGGTGGTATGCACCTGCAACATGCAACCTCTTAAACTTAGCCAGTCTTCCTTGATCGTTCTTGTTGGGTTGAGTCTCTCCGATGGAAATGTAGTGTGAGCCACATAATTAATTTTCTAGTAGACACATTAAAAAGAAACAGATGAAATCAATTTTGTAATATATTTTATTTCACAAAGTGTGTAAAAATTATCATTTGCACTTGTAATGAACATAAAATTATTAATGATATGTTTTACATTCTCTTTTATACTCTCTTCAAATTTTGGTATGTATTTTATAGTTACATCATATCTCAATTTAGATTAGGCATATTTCAAGGACTGAATAGGCACACAGAGCAAGTGACTACCATTATTGTACAGTATGGTTCTAGATTCTACAATATACCTAGTTCTTTCCTTTTTGATGGCCTCTCTTCTAGGAGTTTCCTATGTTTGAATTACTTGCCCTGTAGCTTTTTATTAAAAATACATATTTTAAGGGGCTGGGGCCATGGCTCAGCAGTAGCACACTTGCCTGGCATGTGTGAGGCACTGGGTTTGATTCTCAGCACCACATATAAATAACTAAAATAAAGATCTATGAACAACTATCAACAACTAAAAAAATATTTTTAAAAAATACATATTTTAAAACATATCGCCCATAAAAGATTGTGGGCACATATTGCAATGAACTGAATGTTTATGTCCATCTAAAATTCCTATGTTGAAATCTTAATTTCCAAGGTGACAGTGTTAGGAGGTGAGGTCTTTGGGAGGTGAGTAGGTCATGAGGCCAGAACACTGAATGGGATTAGTGACCTTATAAAAGGCACTCCAGAGAGATTCCTGACCTTCTACAACATGAGAACATAGACTCAAACAGCAGGCTCTCACTAGACAATCTGCTGGAACTTTGATCTTAAGAGTTCCAGCCTCCAGAAATAAAATTCTGTTGTTTATAAGCTACCCAGTTTATGATATTTTGCTACAGCGCCCCTGGGCAATACATAATGTGCATATACATATGTAAACATGCTGTATATGAATTGTATAGAGATTAACACTATAAAAGTTTAGTTCTTTCACAAAGTCTGATGAAGATCAGGCAGCTCTCTAACATTTGCAAGGGGAATAAAAATATGGAGAGTATGCAGGATGTTTGTTTACAAAGGCTAGGCCTGGAAAATTCCACTGACCTTAATTTAATTATATGACCCCACTCAAATGCAAGAAAAGGTGACATATACAGTCTTGTTATGTACCCAGATAGAAAAAATAGTGTGATAAGCACATATCAATGTCTCTGACAAAATTTAATTTCTTTATCTTCCTAATTTGGGGATGATATTTATAGAATAATATTAAATATTAAATAAGTAACAAAGAACATTTAAGTTTTATTCCTGATAATGAGAAATTTTCATTATGTCTCCATTTAACAAGATAGTAGATTTGGGGTGTAGATTTGGGTCAGAGATTTGCGTATTTTATCATCACAAGGAAGTTCTTTAAGTCTCCTTTATGTTAAGATTTTAATTATTTAATGAGTGACTTAAGTGGAAATTTATCAAGTGTTTTTTTCAATAACTATGGAGATAATGATGCAATTATTTTGATAGTTCAATATTATGAATTATATTATTATATTAGATTTTTAAATTTTGAATTATTTTTCTATATTGTGATATATGTGTGCATTTGTGTAAATATATCATGTCTTTGAAAAGCTGGATTGTAATTATTTTAATTTTTGCATTAATATTCATAAATGAGACTGAGCTATAGTCTATTTTTTATTATTTTTGTCATGATCTGAAATTTATAAACTACAGAATCTTTTCTCTTTTTCTATTTTCTTGAACTGTTAAAGCTGCATTGAGTTAACTGATTCTGCAAAGGGAGAAAGAATTCCACTATATTTGGGCCAGTTGCTATTGTGGTTGTGGGTTTATGATTCAAAAATATTGCCACTGGCCTATCAATGTATAATCTTGGCAGCATTTGTTACATCATTGATTATAGTTGTAACATGTAAAATTATTTAATGTTTTTACTACTTTTGTGCACTCTTTCTGACTCTTGTTACGTTCTTTTATCATAGAAATCTGCTCTTATTAATTGCTGCTGTATCCCTGAAAGTAGATTTTTAAAAAATATCTTTCCAGTTTTCATTTCCTCTGCTTCAATGAGGGTATTTCTTCTGCCGTAGTGAACTATAAGTGTTTACTTTCCTTCTTTTTCAAAACTATTGATTCTCCTCATATATTCAATTCCTACTGCTTATTTTTTTCAACATAGATATAAACTAAGCAGAACTCCCAGCTGATATGAATTCCTCCAGCACTCACATGGGTATGCATATGGGGCTCTGTGGACCAGCATGGACCAAGGAGTGGCAAGCATCCCAAGGCATGCCTTGTCTTTAGAGTAGTAAGTGGTCCAACAAGAAGGATCTATACCCCCAGTGGGGAAGAGGGTGGCTACAAGGTCTTCAGGTTTCTCTCTGGATGTAGTGAGTGAACATGTATAAACAACCTCTCAAGTCTGTTGTGTTGGATTAATGTGGCACTCTGTGTGCCTCTGCTACTGTGGTAAGCTTCATCTTAGGTACGTAAGTAAAATCTACGTAGTTTATAGCTTTTGTTTCCTAGTTTCTTTCCCCACACTTTTTCTGGTAATAAAACCTTTTCTTCCTTTGACAAACATCTTTTCTACCCCTCCAATCATATCAGGGGTTCATACTGTTAAAGATTTTAATCAAAAGTTGCCTTTCTCTTTACCCCATGTTTAGTCACAATCGTGGGCATATGACTAACTTCAACATAGTTTTTAGCTTTTTAAAAGCCACCAAGAGACCCCATCAACATGGTCCTACTGATTAGCCAGGTGTTCCCCGGAAATTTGTTGAAGGATATCTTGGATAGTCAAGTTGCAAAGATGTGATCTTAGAATAGCATAATGGCCAGATCCCTGAGCTGAAATGCTGGGAGAAATGGAGAGAGTTCTGAGGATTTAGTTTACTTGAGTGTCCCAATGTTGTTGTTGTTGTTGTTGTTTTGTGGTACTAAGGATTGAATTCAGGGACTTGTGCAGGCTAGGCAAGCACTCTGCCAACTGGGCTATAGCCTCAGCTCTGAAGTTTCCTGCTTCTTGCTTTCCTCAATTGTTTGGTTCTTCCTACAATTGTTAGAGCTACCCTAATAAATCCTTTTGCACATGTTAGTTCAGTTGGAGTTCTTTCATTTTAACCAAGAGGATAATGTGTGTGTGTGTGTGTGTGTGTGTGTGTGTGTGTGTGTTTGTGTACCTCTTTCACCTATATCATCCTAGGGAAATCCAATTTCTCAAGTTAGACTTTCTGATTTCCAGACTTTGGACAATATTTTCCAAAGTCTATATTTCCAAATTCATTAAATTGTCTCACTAGGGATATCAAGATGGAAAGACTCGGGAGTCAAAAGTAGTGCTAACCACATTATCTCTTGAACTTTTCCATTATGTTAATTTTCTTTCCTTCTTCATAACTGAATTCTCAGTATCTTCTTTCTCTTTCTAAAACATGGACAGATCATGCCCTTCCAAATACTAAAACTGGGAAATAGTGAAGAAATTCAACTTGTATAGCAAAAATATAAGACATTTGATTCCAAAACACATACGAAATAGATCATCACTGCCATAAAAATGTTATTTCAGAAAACAAATTAAATGTCTAGTGACTTCATCATTTAAGTTTTTGGTCTTAGAGTTTTAGACAGTTGCAAATACTATCTATGATTGTACAGTGATCTGGGCATACCTGGTATTATGATTTGGATATGAAGCATCCCCCGAAAAGTTCCTGTGTACAACAATGCAGGATGGTTCAGAGGTAAATGATTAGATCATGAGTTGTAACCCAATCAGTGGTTTAATCCACTGATATGGATTAACTAGGTAGTAGGGCATGACTGGAGGATATAGGTCACTGAGGGAGTCCCTTTGGAGTTTATATTTTGTCCCTGCTGAGCACAGCTCACTTGGTCTGTCTATCTATCTATCTATCTATGCTTCCTGATAGCCATGTCCGGAGCTGCTTTTCTCCACCATGCACTTCCACCACTGATCTTCCTTACCTCAGACCCAGAGCAATGGAGCTGACCATCTATTGATTTAGACCACTGAGATCATGATCCCCAAATAAACATTTCCTCCTCTAAAATTGTTCTTGTTGGGTCTTTTGGACACAACAACAAAAAGCTCACTAAAACACCTGGGCATACCTTCACATTCCTGGACTGAACTCCTAGGCATATGTACGTATGTACACACATGCACACACACACACACACACACACACACACACACACACATATGCACATACTTGAATATTTTTTAGCCACTAAAAAATGGAATCCTGTCATTTGTGCAACATAGATGAGCCTGAAGGACATATATTAAATGAAGTCAGGTACAGAAAAACAAATACCACAATTTCTCACTTACACTTACATCTGGAAGCTAAAAAAAAAAAGTAGAGCTCATAGAAGTAGAGGTTAAACAGTGATTCCCAAAGCCTGGGAAGCGTAGGGAGATGAAGAGATGGAGAAATAATGGTTTTAGGAACCAGGGTTCAGTTAGATGCGAAGAATCACTTCTAATGTTCTACATGGCACAGTAGAGTAAATATGATTGACCATAAATACTCGCATAGCTAGTAAAGAAGGTTTTCAATATTCACAACACAAAAAAATAATAATTAGTTTTTTAGGTAATTGATATGCTAATTTCCTGATCTGATCATTAAAAATTGTGTATGTATATCACACTGTTACTCCATAATTATGTGCAATTATTACCTACCAGTTAAAACTTTAAAAATATATTAAGAACAAAAAAAAAATCTTGAAACTGACTTTCTATTTGGTAGTCTTGCTGCACGTTGAAAACAAAACTGTTGTAAGCCTTGGGTAAACACTGTGAAACTCACAGTGGGAGGGGAAGGCAAGCAGCCTGGCTTCATGGACTCTGCTCGCATAATGGCCCCTACTCCTGCACTTCTGGGCTTTCACTCACCTCCAGATTTTTCTTTTTTAATATTTATTTATTTGCTTTAGTTGTACACAATCCGTTTTTACATGGTGCTGAGGATCAAACCCCGGGCCGCTAACGTGCTAGGCGAGTGCTCTACCGCTGAGCCACAACCCCAGCCCTCACCTCCAGATTTTACATGAACCCCATTTCTTATTCAGAATTCCTTAACTTCTGTATAACTGCCATTCTAACATTTTTCCAACTTCTAAAATTCCATCTTTCTAAAAAATACCTCTCCGGGCTGGGTGCGGTGGCACACACCTGCAATACCAGTGGCTCAGGAGGCTGAGGCAGGAGAATCGCCAGTTCAAAGCCAGCCTCAGCCAAAGCAACACATGAAGCAACTCAGTAAGACCCTGTCTCTAAATAAAATACAAAATAGGACTGCGAATGTGGCTCAGTGGTTGAGGGCCCCTGAGTTCAATCCCTGGTACCAAAAAAAAAAGAAAAAGAAAAAAAATTCTCCAAATTCACCTCATTTGGTCCTAATCACTCTTCTATTCTTCTACTTAACAAACCCCCTGAACTCTCCAATGTTACTGCTCCAGATACATCACCTACCTGGCCTTTCACTAAGATGTTCTCTGTGCCTGTGTACAATTCCCAGTTGGCTGCAAATTTTTTTGATGTGCCTGCCAACCCTTCTGTAGTAATAATGCTAATTCTGAAAAGCCAGCATGGATGGCTTATAATGCTCCAGACATAATGTTAAGTAACTTACTGGCAAAATACTTAGACCCCTGCTTGGCACATAGTTAAGCGAATAACACAGATTTGTTATTATTATTTATTTATAGGTCTATGAACTTGGTATTGTTATTATGACCTCCATTTTATGGATAAGGAATCTGTGAAGCACAGAGAGTTGAACAACTTGCCCAGGGTCAAAGACCTCAGTAAGGGGCAGAGACACAATGGTGATGTCAATCTTTTTGACAACAATATCTATCCATGTTCTTAACCTTTACAAAAATACTTTGCTAACTGCACTAACACACTAACCAACCATTTTTGCGATAATTTCCCTGTAGATTTAATAGCAGTGTAAGTTGTACTTAAAGCAGGTTTTACTTTGTTATTCATTGTGCTTTTTTTAAAGTATTTTTTTTTTTAAAAATATTTATTTGTTTTAATTATACACAATGCCTTTATTCTTATGTGGTGCTGAGGATCGAACTGGGCCACGCACGTGCTAGGCCAGAGCTCTACCGCTGAGCCAGAACCCCAGCCCCTCGTTGTGTTTTGAAAATTCAGCTGCCTTACAGAGATAAGGGGAGCCTAGACATAAGGCGAAAAGTCACAAGTATTTGTGTCTCTCTGGAGATTTTCATTTTGAAATTTAGAGGCCACTGAAATATGTGTCCTTAGGGAGAACAATTCTTTAAAACATTTTTAAGTTGCTAAGGAACTAAGTTTTTGGTGTTTTTAACTGTTGATGTGCTGCTTCAGTCGGCCTCTTTGGTTATATTTTCTTTAGTATTTCTCAGCCACAGTAGGTCACATTTGCTCTGACTGAAACAGCTAGATCACGTCAAGGGCTGAGCAAAATTAAAACTTCATAAGTGTATTATAATATAAATGATTGATAATAATATTAAAGACTCAAATGCATCTTCTTAGGGTTTTTTGGAGTACATTCCTTTTGTCACTCAAATTGTGCCACAATGTTGAGAAGCTTCTCTCCTAGTCTGGATAGAAGGAGAAGTGCCCGCTTCCGCTGTCCTCTCCCCAGGGTTCTTCTGAGGCCCTTTGCTGGCCTGCCACCTCCCTTCCTCTTCTTCTTCTTCTTTCCCTCCCACCCTGCCCGTTTTGTTCTGTTTTGTTTCGCTTTGCTGTTTGAGCCAGCTTAAAGAGAAGCAAGGATCTCTGGACCGGGTCCTGGGGCCCTCTGAAAGGCTCCCAGAGTCTCTGGGGAGTAGTCGGATGACAAACTCTCAACCCTACCAGAACGGGTGCCAGAATCCTTCCACTAGGCAGACGCAGGAACCTAGATCCCATCCTGGAACTGCCAAACCCAGGGCTCCGCCCCCGCTCCCGCCGAAACCAGGCACAATTGCCTCCCTTCAGATTTCCACAAGGGTGAACGAATGGGCTTGAAGGAGACTCCAGATGCGAGAGGCGCGTCTCGAAAAACGTGCCATTTAGAAGAAAGTCTGTTTCCTACAGGGAGTGCAGTTGGCAGCTGTAGCCACAGTCGGTTGCGAGAAAGCTCCCCACCTGGGGAAGCCAGGCGGCTCACGTGTGCGCTCGGCAGGGAGGACGCGGCGGCCGCGGGACTCGAACCGGTTGTCCAGAGGCGCCCTGGGGTCTGTCTACGGCCTGGCCTGCTGGCCCAAATTAAAGTGGGAGGAAGCCGGCGTGCACAGCTGTCTCCGGTCCGGCTAAGGCCCCCGCTCCTTGCCTTCTCCCCTCTCTCCCGCCTCCCGCCCCAGAAATGATCTCAAGCGTTGCCAGTTTGATTCCAGAGCCCCACTCGGGTGGGTTCTTTTGTTTCTTTGTTTTAAGGACAGTTCCCAGCCCTTCGGCATGTCATGCGCAATTAATTCCCTGGCTGTCTTGAAGGCAGCTGGGGTGAAATTTTTTCTGCATCATCCTTTTGGGGATAATTGTTTATGATGTGACGTCAGCGGGTTGCTTTTTCTCTCTTGAATGGAGGTGAGAGCGAGAGCGAGCGTGTGTGTGTGTGTGTGTGTGTGAGAGAGAGAGAGAGAGAGAGAGAGAGAGAGAGAGAGAGAGAGACTGACTCACAGATGTGCGCAGAGGCCACGGATACTGACATTTGGAATTCCTTCAGGGCAAAAGGAGGTTGGAACGGGAGCGTTAAAAGCGTGTTGCCAAGACTTCGGGCTGCACGGAATTATTAAGAAGTTTTTCTTAAAAAAAAAAAAAAAAAAAAAAATCCCGACGCAGCGAGCCACTTAGGTGCTCCTTTCATGCTAGAGTCCGCTGTTAAGGTGGCAGAGCCTGATAATTAATCTCGGGCACCCAGCCGCTGCAATAGGCTTAAGAAGAAGACGCGGAGGGGCGGGGGAAGTGCGTCACCAGGTGGGGAAGGGGCTATGTATTTGGTGACAAACGGGAGGCGCTGGGGTGGAGAGGAATGGGGAAGGGAAATAGGTTCCGTGTGCTCTCCGGGGGTATTGTGTCAGGAGATGCAGGCTGGCTACCATGTGACGCGGTCCAGAGCTGAAGGGATTGGCCGAGGCAGCGCAGGCGGTGCAGCTCGGCCGGCTTGCTGTTCCTCTGCCTTTCTCTCAGCATCTTCCTGGGAGCCTGTAGGTGAAGCAGCACCAGCAGCATCCATGGCCTGTCTTTCGGGTTAACACTTGTCTCCTTTGGCTTCAGCAGCTGACACAGCAGACCTCAGCAGCGGCGTTGTGAGGACTTAACTGGGACCTGGAAGCGTATCCTCCTGTGTTTTTTCAGACTCCTTGGAAATTAAGGAATGCAATTCTGCCACCATGATGGAAGGTAGGATGCTTTCTGCTGAGGTTGGCTGGCTTCGGGCAAGATTTGGGCAAAACAGTATGGAAGAATGTGTGCAGCCGATGTTAGTGGCCATTCTAGAACCTGGTTGCCAGGGTTTTGCAAGCATAAATGCTGCAGTTTCCTTTCAGCGAACCAGGGCTTGGACTAATGGAATCAACCACAGGGCTTCTGTCTAGCTCAGAACCTACAGAGCTCCCAGCTCCTTTGAGAGAGAAAAGCCTAAAGTATTTGCAGGAAGCTGAGCTAGAGCTAGGAAAGAGCTTGCAGAGCAAATAAGTTGGGAGAGAAGATAAGGTTTTCTTTGCTGGGTTCCTGGAACTACACTGATTAAACATTTACAATGGAAACTTGTTTTCTGAAATTGACATTAGACAGGAGAGGTCATTTACAGAGTTATCCATACTGTCATTTTCAGTGAACTGTATAAAATTTTTAAAAAATTCTTGTAAGATATTTTTATCTCTGCAATTTTCATCATATAATTAGAACGATGATCACAACAAATTTGGTCCATAAACTGAAGTTTTATGTTTATGTCATTGCAAAGAATGAACAATATAAGGAAAATATCTGGGCCTCTTGGCTCCTGAATCAGGATCTTATCAGGTTAAAAAAAAAAAAAAAAAAAAAAATGTGCTTCCTAAAAGCTTTCCTCATGCAATGGTTCTTAGCCAAGCATCAAATGATTACTTGCTGATTATCTTTTTGCATTCAATATGAAGTGTAAGGAGGAACTTTCCATGGGGAGATGCTATTTAAACTATATATTATTCTACCAAATTACCCTTCCCAGGCTGAGATAGTGACAGCCAAGATTGCCTCAAAAAAGCTGCAAGCAGATCAGGAAAGAAGCAGTCAGCTCTATGCTAGCTTTGATTTTCTGTTTTCACACTACAGGATGGTGCAAAACTCCTGGCCTTTCCTAAGATGACAGGCAGAAATTTGTCCCCAGCCTGGATTTTACAGTGCAGAATTGAGTGCATAATGGGTTTCAAATCAGCCATGAAAATGGCAGAGAGGCCACCTCTTAAGACAAAGTCTGTCCTTCCAATTTTAAATGTTCCTTAGAAATTTACCAAAATGGAATTAAGGAGAAGATGATTTTTTAAAAAAAAGCTGTGTACTTATTTGGCAGAAATGAATTCTTTTTGCTCTCTCTGTCATCATGTTAAACGTTGTTAGTGTGATTTGGGGGAGTGAAGAATTCCAGAGTCAAAACCCACAGATTTTGGAAAATAGCCTTATAAGAGAGATTGGGTATCGTTTTGTTATGGAACCTGATCTTGTTTGCAAAGGGATCTCTAGCTAGTTCTTTAAATACAGGCAAGCCTAAATAAATTGAGATTGCTAGCACTTTAAGATCAAACCATTTTTCATTAATTCAAAATGAATTTAATCTTTGAATAATAAAGCAAGGCAAAGAGAGCATCACTTATGTACTTTTCAATTAAAAGTCCATGTGGATTATCTTCTTCAGTTAAAAAAAAAATCTGTATAGGAACACTGTATTTCGCCAGCTAAATTTCATGTAGCTTTTCTTAAAAATGCATTTGCACTCATTCTGATTAGATTCCAGTTATGTATGGGGTATTGGAAGGTCTTACATTTTACTTTCTTGCCTTGCAAACTACAGAGCTGGTGTCTTCTCTGAAGATAGTAACATTTATTGATACTCATTAATGATCCTTCCTGGTAATATGGTCTATTGTGCCATCCCAGAATGTCAGTTCAAAGCCCTGTGATAAGCTTATCTGAGCTGCCTAAACTGAAATGAGAACTGTAACAAAGACTTGGGTTGGAGCTGAATTAGCACTATCGCCGGGTTTGCCAAATTTATCTAATGAAGGATATTATCTTAACTCTGGTAGGACTTAGAGGTGACACTGGATGCAGTTGCCTTTTATCAGAACCTTGCAAGAGAAATTGGACAGGTATTGTCACTAGTTTAAAAATTAAAGTGAAACAAATAATTTTTTCTACCCATAGTTGCCATTTAAATGCTCTTCAAACCTTGTTATTTTAATGGTTCGGTGACCTTGGAAAAGCAGGTAGGAACCTTAACCAGAAATCAATCTACATGTCAGTGGCCTTCCAACTTAGTTGCTGATCCCTTTGGCAATAATCTGTTTGTGTTTCTGATATTGTATCCCAGAATCTCACCTCTGAATTGCTCTTGCTCTGAAGATGTGACATAACAGTTATTTTCATTCAACTCACCTGAAAGAAAAAGCCAGGCTGTTATATCTATCATAGTAACCTTGGAAAGACAAGGAACCCCCTAAAAGGCATCCTAAAATGTTCTCCTAGCTGAAATATCAGTGGACTCTGAGAATGTGCCACCAAACATCTAGCTCGCTAAAATAGTGTCTGATCTCAACTTGTACATGTGTCCCTCTCACACACACAGTCACTCACACACACGGTCAGCCTCATCAACATCTTTCTATGGAGGGGGAGAATGAATGGCTGCAATAGTGTGTGTTCATTCTATATTGCTGAAGTATTTTAATCTGCTGCTCAGAAAAAAAGCATGGCCAGGGCAACTTTTCAAAGCCACTTCTCTACTTTTGTGTAAAACAAGAGTAAACACATATGCAGCAGAATGGCTCATAGTTTAGTTTTGTGTCCTTGTTTTTGTGGGACAGGATACAGGCTCCATTCATTCAACAGCCTATTGGGAATCCTGGTCATAGAAGAGGAATGTAACTACCTCCCCAGTGATTCTAAGGTCATGAAAGACAGCTTAATAATTCTGCAGGGACCTTAAGGAGGCCACCAGTAGTTTTTGGGTCCATGGTTCTATATCAACTATGTTTATTTAAAAAAAAAAAACATATAGTTTTAAAATACTTGATTTGTTGTTTCCTGCATTCTTTCTTTTTTTGGAAGTGGTTGGTATTAATTTGTTGCTTTTCTGAAGAAAGCCCAATGATGTGGTATAAATATGAAGGGAAAGATAAGCAATAAAGGGAATTATTTGTGTAAGTGTATGTGCATTGGCTACACTTACAATGCAGTCTATTTGGTTAGGGCAACTATTCAGGACTATTTTCCATATATTATTATTAAAGTTTGAAAATGGCATTTTTAAAGCTATGCTTCTAAAGATAGTGAAGCCAAGCCGGTGTTAAAATATCTTTTTATTCATGAGACTGCCTGGAAAAAACTTTCCTTGTTCATTCAGAAGTGACTGAAAGTGCTTTGTGTTTTTAATTCCATACTTAAGTTTTAGGTGCTAGATCAGAAAGATAAGTTTCTGGGTGCTGATTATTTCATACTATATATAACAATGTTAAAAATTAGCAAGCATATTTTAAGGGCTTAATTGAAATTCGGGGTCATTTAAAACATTTTATTATGTTTACTACTAAAATAAATGTATTTAGTATAGCAGTACTTTTGCAGTGATTTTTCTAAATCTCAAAAATAAGAAATAATACACTGACACAGAAAAATGGTGGAATGATATTTGAACCTAAGTCCATTCAACAAGTCTCATAATTTTGGCCTTCTAGAAAAATTTTCTTTTGATTTTGTATAAGGATGGGCATGGTAACCAAAATGAAAAAAAAAAAAAAAAAGAGGCCTTTGTTTCTTTAGTTGCATATTCTAATTCCTTTTCTGTCCAAAATCATTATTTAGATATTTGGACACAATTTGAGATGAACTGAAATTCTGTTATTGCAGTAAGCCTTTAAAGGCTTTTTTTCCTATATGGAAATGGAGTTTTACAATTTTAGAAAATTCTTTGATGCGATCAAAAAGGAAGAAAGCAACTGAAACTGGAGCTATTCATTTTACAGTTAACTAAGAAGTTTTAAAGAGAATGCTCCTTATTAGCCCTGCCAATTCCATTCCTTCAAATAGTGAAGCTACTTTAGAAATTCTAAGCATGTGTATGAGATTCTAATATATACCCCATCATTTATGCAGTTTTTTCTCTCTCCTTGCCTCTGTGTTTTTTTGAGACTCTTTAGATGTATAAGTTCCCATTCAATTCTAGGGTCAACTTTAAATCTCTAAAAAGAATACATAGTCTTTCGGGGGGGGGGCAGGGGAACACTTACATAAACCATGCTAGATGAATCTGGACAATTTTTTCTGTTACAGTTGGCACATGTGCTACCTGTGTTTCGAATAAACAAGTTGTAGAAAGTCACTAACTCACAGTTTTTATGATCCTCAGAGCTCATTTGTGAGTTAGTTATGGGATCGTGTTTTCTCACAGTAACAATGACATAAATGATGCTATCACACTAGTCCGTTGAAGGCTATTAACCCAATATTCTAGCTGAAATACTAAATATCTACAATGAGATATGTAAATAACAGTACCGTTACCATAGTGATTAGCCAGAAGGGAATGATGGCATTAAATATGTTTCTAATTTCAAATATTGCTATTTGATATTGCTATTAGTCTTCCAGCCTGGTTTATCTAATTATTAACAAAGAAGTTTTAATTAGAGGACAATTAGAGGCTGGTGAGAATATTTGAAGGTATTGTTAGATATTTTCAAAAATTTTTAAAGACTCATAGCACTGGATTTTTCAGTTATTTTCAATTTTACTTTCATTTTTGTGGCTTATTTTTATTAGATTTCATCATATTAACTATTATTAAATGTGAATAAGGTTATTACATAAATTCACAAATGGAGTTGAGGGAGAGAGAATTTACTGAGATGACTTTAAAGGAGGCAAAGGGAGAAAAGGAATAACAGATTATAGTGAATTTGGACTTGTGTGTCTCAAAAAGTTCCTGAGAAGAAATTAACTAAATAAGAAGAAGGAGGTCATAGATACAAGGGGTTAGGAAACATGGAAAGGGCAGGATCCCTGAGGAGAAAGTGGCTTATGGACAGAGGTGCTGCATCTAACAAAATTGTGAGGTGACTGCCAGATATATCTATGGGCACAGAATGGCTTAACTAGGGTGAAAGAGTTATAGGAGAAGTATATTAGGGCTTCTCCATTTTTGGGGAGATACTTTACTGGGTCTACTTTGAAGGGTCTCCATTTTTGGAATCTACATGTCAGTTAACTGCATCTACAGAATATTAGAAAAAGATATTTGGTATCTATATTTCAATATCTTATATCATGTTACCACCTTATTTAAAAATTTTATTATCTTCCCATTTCTTTTAAATTCCATAGCCTATAAAAGCCTGCATTCTCTGACCTTCTTTCTTCTTCAAGTTCATCTAATCCTTCACTGAGAGGCACCTTATCTGTCTCCTATTGTTTAGAATAAACTCTTTCCTGCTTCCTCTTTTCCCAACTCATGGAATTGCCAGTTCTCTTGTGATGCCAGCAAAACTGCTACATCCTCAGGAAGTCTTCCCTATCATTTTTGTCACCCAAAGCTCTCAAAACACACACCTGGGCCAGAGCTGTACTTATGACTTGTTGTTTAACCTTGTATTACCTGAATGTCTCACTTACAGGTAAGCTCTGTGAGGGCAAGAATCTGGTCCACCATATTCACCTTTGTACCTGAAGTCCCCAGTAGATAACTAGAATGTTTATTTACTGAATGAGTAAACATGAGTAGGTACAAATGACTCTGATGACTTACTGTACTTTTTAGGTAGCATTTTGGTATCATTACATTTAATAGGAAAAAAGTTATGTTCAGATTTATATTTTCGCTGGAGAAACCAAACTTATAAACATGACACAATTAGAAAATAAGACAATGTATTGTGAAATGTTAAATTGTGAGATATAGATAATACATTTTGAGAAGCAAAATAAAGAGCTCATTTAAAAATACGTAGGTGAGCTTTAATTATTTTGGTGACTATTATATTTTTAAATGAGGTAACTTTTTTCATAGCTTTATTTTTTTTAAATATTTAACTTTTAGTTGTAGTTGGACACACTACCTTTATTTTATTTATTTATTTTTACATGGTGCTGAGGATAGAACCCAGGGCCACGCATGTACTAGGTGAGCGCTCTATGGCTGAGCCACAACCCCAACCCTTGGTGATTACTTTTAAGGAAATGATTTCATGATGGAAAGAGCCACATCATGGCACAGCTCTTCAAAGAAATTCTGAGTCAGTTTTGTCAGTGTCCTGGATGCCTTGTTCTCTTCTTCCCTCTCTTTGCCTTCTTAACATTTTTGCCTTCCGTTGCTCCATTTATCCCATTCGTCCATCCCAATTTTCTCTTCCTGAGTTCTTTTTCCTTTTCTCTGATTTATGACTAAACCTGTAAATGGTGTCTTCTAGAGTCAGAAGGCTTTACTTGGAATCAGGAAAATTATTTTTAAATAAATAAATGAATATAGATAAGTGTAATGTTCCACGCTTTGTTCATGTGTACAATGGCAGTGTCCTGGTATGTGAGGTTTTTCAGATGCCAAATTATCTGACTGGAGTATTGGCTAATTTTAGGAGCTCAGGGTGCTTGCTGAAATTGTGCAGTTTGGGCTTTTGGTAGAAATAGCACAGACCCAGAAGTCAGACTTGAGTTTGAGTCTGAGCGTTGTGACTGCTTGGCTGTGTGCCTTGAAAAAGTTACTTTACATTCCAGGGCTCTGCTTCCTTGCAAACAAAATGAGATTTTTGATCTGCCATACCTCCAGAACTTCCAGCTCCAAGAGTCTCTGGCATTTGCTGATTGATTTGGATTCTCCACATTGATTCCCTCCAAAGGCTGAATTCTAAAGATTGACTCTGCTTCCTCTCACCTTAAAAATATACTTGCATCTGGCACACAAACAATTTGAATGCAATGCTCTCTTCTTGTTGTTGCTTTAGTCTCCATCCACTGTTGTTTGGCCTGTATGCCATGCGTTGGTTTGGCATTTTTGCTGTATTAGAAGAAGAAAAGTGCATTTATGCAACTCTCACTTATAGTACCTGCTATAGCATTCCTCCTTTATTCTTCAAAAAATTACATACCAAATATTTCAGGCACTGTTCTAGGTGCTATGAGTTCAATAGTGAATGAAATAGATATAAATTTCTGCCTATATTGAGTTTACTCTCTGGTGCAAGAGAGAGATGATTTGAAACATAAAATACATAGTATATTAGATGGGGGTGAGTACTTAGGAAAACAATAGGATGGATTGAATGTGTTTGCTGTTCTAAAGGGAGTGACAATGGAAGACCTTGAGGAGGAGACATTTGGGCAGACTTGAGGGACAGGAGGAAGGCAGTGGCTGTGTGATTGTTTAGATGAAGAGTTCAAGAAGCAGGGGAAATAGCGATTGTAAAGAATCAGAATGGGAATGTGTTGGGCATGTGGGCAAAATAGCAAGGAGGCTAATATGTCTGGATCAGAATGGGGAAGTGATCAGAAAAGAACACAGAAAGGTAATGTATAAATAGGCACCTATGAGTCCTTTTCCATGGTAAGAAAGCAAGTTTCCCATGCAGAAGTCTGTCAACATTAGCCTTTGTGATTCATGCACTAAATGATGATTGGGCATTCAGAAGACTGCAATTTTCACATTGGTTCTATAAATGTCTAATGACAATACCTCTTGGACTGATTCTTCCCACATATTTCAGTAAATGGATGAATGTCATGTCATTGCCTTAGCTCATTCTTCCAAGCTCAAAGTTAGAGCCGAATCCTCAGCTGGGTCTCCGAACTTGAAATTCTTCATAGAAAAGATGTTACCTCCATAATAAAGATTACTTCAGAATCAGAAAGGTGTGTCATCTCACAAATTTTAGGCCACACTCCAAAGACACTCATTTTTACTTTCGGTTCATATCCACTTACTTCTATTATGCACCTTGACAATTGCTTTAGGATTCTTAAAAAGGCTGAGCAGTTACTCTTGTGATTTGGACCTTTAATATCCCCCAAAGGCTCTCATGTTAATGCAGGGAATGTTCAGAGGTGAAATGATTAGATTATGAACGCTTTAACCTCATGGGTGAATTAATCCACTTGGTGGATTAATAATCGGAATGGACTACTGGGTGGTAACTCTAGGTAGATGGAGCAGGGTTGGAGGAAGTAGATCACTGGTGGTATGGTCTTGGGAACTAATCTTGTTCCTGACTCTTTGCTCTCTTACTGCCTCCCAGCTGCCGTAAGCTGAACGGCTTTCCTCCATTATGCCCTTCCACCATAATATTCTGCTTCACCTTGGCCCAAAGCAATGGAGTCATCTAATCATGGTTTTAACCTCCGAAACCATGGGCCCAAAATAACTGTTCCCTCCTCTTAAGTTGTTCTTATCAGATACTTTGATCACAGCAATGCAAACTAACACACTTACTCATCTTACATATCTCTAACAAATGGCAAAAGAAGAAATATATTGTACTCACATTGTTTTAATATTATGTGACATCTGCACACATTTAAAAGTTTTAAAAAGTGCTTTTTTATTCAACAAGTACCTTTGGAACCAACAAGTACATTTAGTCTCAGGTTCTGTGCTAGGCACCGAAAATGAAAGGGGGGCACACAAGAGAGGGGGCGACTGCAGTTCCCATCCTCAGGAGCATCAAGTCTAGATCTTTTTATGATGTCACACACTTAGGTACATATTTTATTCTCATAATGTCTGTGTGGTGGAAAGAATAAGCATTGCTATTCTTATTTTAAATAGGAGGAAACTGGGGCCCAGTGAGGTTTAGTGACTTGCTCAAGATGACCCATGGTGAAGTGGCAGAACTAGCATTTATTTAGCCATCCTGACTCCTAGTCCAGTGCTCTTTTATTTGTGTCATGGTATAATTGAGAAGTCCTGCTCATGCTTAAAATTGTCTGGCTGGGTTTCTAGCTGGCAAGGAAACATCAGACTGCCTGGATTTGATGTGACACTTTCTTCATAACTAAGCAAGTTCATTTGTTATCAGGTCATGATCCTTCAGACTTGCTATCAACTTGAAGAACACCACCTAATACAGAAGTGTCCTATCCTAAAGAGCTCCTTTCAGAGCCACTCATTGTCACCAGGATGGTGTGATGAGAAGGGTCACACTGTGATGTCACTAACCCAGTGGACTCTAAACTTTCACAGCTTACATCTGACAAACATTTTATTGAAAAGCCTGGCTCCCACTATGAACAAAAGTCCTTTTTCTCCTAAGAAGAGCTCCTGTTCACTGGCATTCTGTGAAAGCCTTGCCATTATCATGAACACATGATATTGTGTGCCATCAGTTGAAGAGTAACCAAACTGGCCAACCTTGTTTTACAGTTGAGGAAACCGAGGCCAAGTGAAAGAACTTACCCAACTATTTTTACTCTCTCTGTAAGAGGACAAGGCAAAGTTTATTTTAGTAACAACTCTAAAAATGTGACTAGACAAAGACTTGGAACCCATGGTGTCTTTCACGTTCAAAGGTGCTGAGGATGGTTGGGTGACTGCCAAAAGACACACAAATGAATGTGTCCCCAGGGTCATCGTTCTACTGAGTGCACACACAATGTGACCATTTATAGCTCTCTCCTCTGCTTTCATAGCTCATGCATCTGCTGTGGGTGAGTCAGTACAGTACAGTGGGAAGACCCAAGAGGGGCTGTGCCTCCTTACTGATTGTGTGACCTTGAGTGATATCTAGAACTGCTTTGGCCTCAGCCTCCTCATTTGTGAGAGAGAAATAATGTTGGCTCCCTACCTCATCGAGTTCTTGTGAAAATCAAATAAAATTATAAATAGGAAAACATCTGAAAGAGTGTGGTGCAAATGCCAGTTGTTTTCTCCTAAAGTTCTCTCTCAGCTTAATTGTTGATTCCCTAGTATTTAGAGGCTAGACACTACTGAGTGCTGATTCATTTCTCATGTAAATTATGCCTGCACCTATTCTGCAGATAGGCCTTATGGATTTCTCCCTTCTCTTTGCATGCTCTTGATCTAGTATATCTTATCATCTTTGATTCTCATTGTCCATGTGATAAGTTGCTCTTTTCTTGACTGTGGATGGCAGCATTAATCAATTACAGCTATATTGTTCTCTGGTTTCGGTATCTATCACAAAATCATATTCTAAACCACCTCTGTGGGTTGATTGAAGTTGGTACATGAGATGACATCACTTTGCTTTTTCTACCATGAGCAGTTTCCTGAATTTAAAATACAGTGAGCAAGACTAGGGGCTGGGGATATAGCTCAGTTGGTGAAGTGCTTGCCTTGAATGCACAAGGCCCTGGGTTCAATTCCCAGCACCACCCCACACACACACACACACACACAAAGACTAGAATATTGGTGGTCTAGCTGTATACCCACCATTACAGATGCCCTTAGAGAATCACTGAAAATGACAAGTGAAAAATGCTCACAGCACCAAGCTATAGCAACAATGGTAGAAAGTGGTCTTTAAGCCCTACAGCAGGTAGAACCCTGTTCCTGGGCTACTGAATTTAACCATGGGCTTCTCTGAGCCTCCTTGTGTCCCTCATTTGAAGAACTGTGCCTACCAGATAGCCAACTCGAGTTAGTGTTTGCATTCATTCATGATTCCTCCCAGCTTCCTGTCCCACATCATTAGTCCACGGAGGTACAGACATCCTTCCTGAGTAGCTCTTGACCCTGTTCTCTCCCTTTCTTCTCCTGCTCACAAGCTGATCAGGCTTTGCTCTTTTTACCTTCCAATTTGTCCTCCTCTTAGCCATCACAGATCAATTTCCTCACCTGCCTTTGATTAGCTCCTGTGCTTTGAAAATGAAGTCCAAATGCCTTAGTATCCCCTGCAAGACTGTTACACACAGGCTGCCTCTTGCTCTCATCTCCCACTGTCCCAGCCAGTCAGTTCTGACCATTTAAGGTCAAACCAAAGTGCCTTCTTCAACAAAGCCTCCGCCGTGCAGCAGGTTGAGCGAGGTGCTCCCTTCCCTGTGCTCAGGTAGTTCTCACTTCTTGACTCCCAAGGCCACATAGCAGAAGACTGGAGAGTATTGGCTTTGGAGTCAAGATTGACCTAGGTTAAACTCCATGTGGGTGACCTTGGGAAACTAACAAAAACATTTCCTTATTAGGAAAATGGGAGTGATGATAGGTCTTCTTCTCATGGGTAATTTAACATGTAAGTTGTAAGAATTAAATCAGAAAGTGCACTTGTAGCACTCACAGTTCTCCAAAGAGGCATGACTGAACCCATAGGAGATATTCCTATGTGAGAGAGAGACAAACAGACATACAGAGACAGAACCAGAGATTTTTCAGGAGTCGGATTACATCTGTCATGACAAATTCAAAATCTGTAGGTTAGGCTGGCAAGCAGGCAACTTGAGCAGGGGTTGATGCTGCAGTCTTAAGGTTAAGTATTAAGCTCCCAACCAATCTTAGCTGCAATTTTCTGTTAGGCAAATCACTTTCTTATACCTGCATGCATGTTGGTTCCTTATGGAAGGACCAAGGATTCTGCCAGGGCAGGGACCAGATCTTGCTTGGTATTCCCAGTGTGTGACATGTGTAAGTGCTCAGTAAATGCCCTGTGACTGCATAAATCCTTTGTAAGGATCACAGACTTTTGGAGAAATAATCAACTGTATGGTTATTATGAGAATTGAATAAGTTAATAATATGCAAAGCTTTTAGAAGAGTATTTGGTCCATAGCAAAGGCTTATTAAGTGTTCCTCTGATGGGTCACAAAAGGCTCCAGGATTGCTCCTGGATGCTGGACAGCACCTGGACTACGCTGTCTCCACTCTCCCGCGAACACCCATCTGCTGTGTAGGATCCCCCTGGCTGAGAGCCACATTCTGGTCCAGCAGCATGCGGTTTCTCACACATTTGCCTGACGTTTTATTGTTTTCTTCTGATTTTGAGAGTCCAGGTTTCATTGTAGAACTTTTAAAAGTACGAAGGGTCAAAGAAGATATTGAAATTACCAATAATCTCACTGTTATGAAATAATCAACTACTGCTACAATTTGTTGAATGTGGAACATGGACTTTGGAGACAGGAAGTTCCTTAACCCCAGTGATCACATCAGTCAATGGGTGAAATAATACCTACCATATACAATTGTTGGGGAAATTAAATGACATAATGTATCATTTGCACTTACCATAGTACCTGGCATATTAAGTAAGCACTCAATAAATTTTATATATATATATAGATAGATAGATAGATAGATAGATAGATATAGATATATATGTATGTATATATATGTATACACACACACATACACATATACATGTCAAAAAGTTTACAATTACATAAACACAGGCACACATACACATACGTGACTTTTACACTTTATACTGGATTGTATCCTCTGTCCTAGCAGTGTCTATATTTGTAAAGAGAATGGGCTGTAGAAATGACTGCCGAAATTCAAATCTGACCTTTATCAGCTGCATGAACTGATTCAAGTTATTTAACTTCTCTGTGCCTCAGTTTCTTCTTCTTTATACGATAATCTCTACCTTTAAAGCTTATTATGAGGATTAAATTAATTTAATATAATGCATATTATTATCATAGTATATTGTATATCTCATATAAAACATACAAAGAAGAGTATTTGATACAAAGTAAATGCTTAATCAAGAAGCATTATCATAATATCATCTTCAAAAGTGTTATTTGTACTGGCTTCATAATAGTTCATTGCACGATCATTTATTTATTATTATCCTGTGGTCAGATGTTGAGACTACTATCTGGAGCTTAGTTTGTGTATTGAGCTGGAATTGCTCAGGTTAGTGAGTCGCATGGTTGATATGAATTCTTGGCTTTTGTTTAATGAGCCACCTTGCTGAAGGGATGAGAGTTTTCTCTTGTGTTCCAGCCTTGGCA
Organism: Tamias sibiricus; assembly: GCA_025594165.1. Lineage (NCBI taxonomy): Eukaryota > Metazoa > Chordata > Mammalia > Rodentia > Sciuridae > Tamias > Tamias sibiricus. Next base: position 59,142,336 of record CM046658.1, read on the forward strand.
TTGTCCCAGTCAGCTGGATGACTTTGGGCTAGCTTTTTAACATTGGAGAGAGAAAGCAGGTAGTAGAAAGACAAATTGATTTTAATTCAAAGAAATTCTAGTATCTCCTGGCACACTTGTTTCTTGGAGTTATCAGTTTTTTAAGATGAGGCTAAGAATGTGCTAGGTGAGTAGGAAGTAATTTTTGACGTTCTTTCTGCAAGCTGGCCATGCCTCTAGGGCAGGTCACCTCTTCTTTACCCTTCCATCTGTGGAATGGCAAATGATATGAGCATTCCTGACTTTCTCACTAGGTAATAAATATACAAGCACAAAATATATGGAAAAGTATTTTGAAAACTATAATTTAAAAAATACAAATATAATGTAGAATTAAAGACATTAGTATCTTTAGTGTCTTGGAAACTCTTTTCAACTGAGGGGTAGGTTAAATAATTTTGAAGCTGGTGACTAGTGTTAGGAATCCATGATGAAACCCTGCTACTGCCATCCCCTATCTCTCCATCTTTGATGCCCACAGATGATTTGCTCTTTTCTGGAGGCCAGGAGATGAGCACCTTTCCTAATTTGATAAATTCTTTATTAGAATGAGGAGTTATCAGTTATCATATGGCTATATATATAGCCATATGTAATATTGTTTAACATATTGTTACTAATGATGGCTATGTAGTGAGTCAATTTAAAACCACTTTAAAGTGTGTTCAACTGAAATCTGTCTTGGCCTAGTTACAAAACCAAATACAGACCTGTATAAAGTTCCAGATTATAGATAGAGAGGATTCCGTCTAATCCTCTCACTCTAAGTGCCAGATCAAATTATTTAATCTGGACATCTTCTCCTGAGTTTTCTGCTATCTTTGGATTCATGGCAACGCCGTTCCCAGGGCACAGTGAAGGACAGAGCTTGGCTCACTCTTGATTCCATTTTGGTGTGGACACAGAGGAAGTGTGGTAGCGACCATGGAATACGATGCTCTAGCCACAGGTCTGGGCATGAGACACACGCAACACACTTAGAGTCCTTGCTCTGGGCTTGCATTCTAGCAGAGGAGGAGATAAGATTAAATGACTACAAAAGTTAACTTCAGATGGTGGCAAAACCAATGAAAGAAGCACAAGAAGATGGAAGAACAGAATATTTCAAGGAGAAGAACAGAGACAGGGGGTCTGGAACTTGGTAAGCTGCTCAAGGATCAAGCAAAAATAATAAAAATAAAAATAAAAAACGTGACTGGAGACCAGAGACCAATATGGAGGGAAAGAGACAGGAGAGGAGAACAAGATTCAGGTCAGGCAAGGCTTTGTGAACAATGGAGACGATCTGGAATTTATTCTGAGGTAATGGAAAGCCACTGGAGGAGTTTAAAGAGAAGGTCATGAGCCCGTTTGCATCTTTAAACAATTACTTTGGGTTTTGGATGGACGTCAGCAGCTACAGATGACATTCTGACTTTGTTTTATGTTTTTTGTTTTTTTTTAATTTTAATGGAGTGTTGTTTTGGATTTGTGTTTAGTAATACATACTTTGATTTTATTTAAATTTCTGTTCATTTTTGGGAAAGCTGATGAAGATTAGAAGCCATTACAGTGCCCCTCCCCAAGCCACCCATTGGCACCATCACTGATGAGGTCTGAGGGATCAAAGTAAAGACTTGGTTCAGCCATGGAGTAGTTTTTTTTTCTAATCCAAATGGTTCTGGCATTAGGCTTTTTCAGAGGTGTATTGACAGGTTCAAAAAAAAAAAAAAAAAGACTTCATTAGCGATCCAAGTGTATCATGTACTTTATTTTCATGCACTTGCTTCTAAATGGCTTTGAAGTACTTTGATTCTTTGATAGTCATTTTGATAATGAATCCGTTAGTTTATTAGGCTGACTTTCATCACTGGGGCTCTTTCTCTGTAAGCCAGATCAGAAAGATAGAAGTACATAAGAGATCTTGCCCTTAACAGAGGCCAGCCTCTCGGTTTTCCATTTTCCTCCACAAATGTTTCCATTAAAACCTCTTGTGTCTTCTCTGAATTTTATCAACTGAGGAGATCTCTACTGTCCACCTTAACCAGATGCAACTTGGCATGTCTCCAACTCCACTGCCCCTCTCTTCCTACCTATGCTGAAACTTCCTGTGTTCTAAAAGGAATCTGTACCCCAGAGGAAAATATGTGAGGTTTTTTTCAAAAAAGGACTCTGTTCCTGTTGCAGTCTTTTTTATACTAAGGATTCTAGTTTTCTTTTGTGTAATTCCTTATATGATGTAGCAGCTAAGGGAACAGATTTGGAAGTTAAATGTGCTTGGGTTTAGATTCTTACTCTGTGATGTACTGTGCCTGTGGGCAAGGCTGAGCTTCAAGTGTGTTCTTTTCCTTTCCTCCTTTGCTCCTCCATGCGTTTCTTAGCTATTTAATCTGTCATAAATTCACAAGATTTGCAGCAAGAGTTTATTGACATTGTGCTCGGTGCTAGGTATTAACATGGTGAGCAAATGTGAAATAGACCTTGTGGATCTTAGAGTTTTGTGACACAGACATTAAATTAATACAGATAACGCAATGACAACAAATGAGCGAAGTCTTATGAAGGAAGTACTGAATGGCAGTCTCCCAAACCCGACCTGGTCCTGCAGGAGTGAGTACAAGTTGTTGTAGGTATTACATGTCACTCTCTGCAGGTGTCTAGCCAAACATTTTCCCCCTTACCTTTCCATTCAGTGGAGCATAGCTGCTGTTATTATCATTTCTCTTGTCATTACTAATACTACTTGTACCCTATGCCTCTATGTGTCCTGATTCACTGAGGCTTCCTGGGACTTGTTGCAAGGTGCTCCAAAGTGTCTGTACTGTATTCTTGGTTACTTGCCTAGATCTGGTCTGCACCTGTGCTTCCTGACTCCTGCCAGCTTACCTAGCTTCTGACCTGGTATCTGAGCAGTTTCTGGGGCTAACCACTCTGGAAATTTAGAGTATTTTTGTTTCCATCCAGACTTTAATTCTCTCTTGGAAGGCTCCTGATTTGATAGTTCTTTCTCCTTAATGAATGTCATCAAAATCCTGGCATGACAACTGCTATGTTGCTTTGCTGTTCCATAATAAAGCAGGAACATTTAAGGTAGCTTTCCAGAAGAAAAGGAGGATATCCTTTTTCTACTTAAGACCTTTTGAAGAGCCCCTTGCTGCACCTACTCTATGCTATTAGCACCCGTTCTGGCTGAGTTACAGACCTGGGGAATATTGCTTCCTCCCATTACTTTTGAGAAAGTGTTCCTTGTTCAGCATGACTTAGAAACTAGGTATTTTGGTTACCTTTTTCGCTGTTACAACTAAAAGATGTGACCAGAACAATTGTAGGGAAGAAAAAGTTTATTTGGGGGCTCATGGTTTTGGAGGTCTCAGTCCATAGACAGCTGGCTCCATTCCCCAGGGCTCCAGGTGACGCTGAACATCATGGCGGAAGAGTGACGGAGGGAAGCAGCTCATATGATGATCAGGAAGCAGGGAGAAAGGTCTCTGCTTGCCAGATACAAAATATATACCCCAATTTCCACCTCCTGCAGCTACACCCCACCTGTCTTCAGTTACCACTCAGTTAATACCTATCAGGGGATTAATTCACTTATTGGGTTAAAACTCTTACAACCTAATCATTTCTCCTCTGAACCTTCTTGCATTGTCTCACACATGAGCTTTTGGGGGACACCTCACATCCAAACCATAACACTAGGCCATAAATCTATCCCTCCAGCTTCACTATTTCTTCATACCAAAGCCTGTGAAATTGTTCTTTAAATTTTTTATATTATCAGCACATATGTGTTACATATATCTCTGCATGGCGAACCTATGGCTTCCCCACTCAGATTGAAGAGAGAAATAGTTCTTTATGCATTGGCTTCCAATCATTTCTTCTGTCAAAGTTGCTCAAAACCAAGTTCATTTTTTTCCTTTTCTTCCCATTCTCTAATTACATATTACTAAAAAATAGATTCCCTTCAAATTAACCAAAAGATAGCTGCCCCCCCACAACCCTGAGTATCTGTATATTGTATAATAAGAAAGACAGAAAATAATATTGTCCCTGAAATGTTCCATAATTTCTCTGAATAAGTAGGTACAACATAATCACTGCCCTACCCCAGGATAGGGAATGTTCAAGTAGTATACAGACTTATTAACATAAAAATAGTGACCATTTCTTGAGCTCTTGCGGTATATAAGAAACTTAAAATTATCTATAAGTATTCATTTCATCTAAGTTTCACTATTCTATGAGGTCAATTCTGTGGTAATTATCCCTCTTACAGAAATAAGAAAGTGAGCCTTAGCTAATTTATGACTCATACACTAATTTATGACTCATCACACAAGTGATAAATTTTAAGACGTATTTGTTTTCTATAATGCTATGAAACAACAATACTACAAATCAAAATTGCTGGCTAATAAAAAAAAATGAGTAAGTGGTGGTAGAAGTAACAAAACAGTTATCCAGGATATCTGTGTTCTGATTGTATTTAATCAGATCGGTTTGTAGTTTCTTACATTTTTCTTTGTAGTTTTCTGTGGCACTGTATTTCAAAGCAACTTTTAATAAACTATCTCGGATGTTTGAGATAAATTTGCAATGCCTTTTTCAGTATTTAGTGCAATTCTCCTATGCTAGAATGGGAAATATATTTCCCCCTGTTACTTCAACAATTATTGGGTACATTTTCTAGTTTCTGTTATAGTAGAACTATTATAGCATTTCAGAGAAAATTTAAGCATCAGCTGACCTTTGTTTAATATGAGAAATAAAATCATTCTGACTGTGTGGTTTGTGAAGGGATAGAGTTCCCAACTTCACATTAATAGCTTCATTGTAGTTAAAGCTTAACACCACTTTTTAAAAATATATATATATATATATTTATTTGTTTTAGTTGTACACAATGCCTTTATTCTCACATGGTGCTGAGGATCGAACCAGGGCCGCGCACGTGCTAGGTGAGCGCTCTACCACTGAGCCACAATCCCAGCCCTTAACACCACTTTTGATTTTAATATTCCTAACAGATGCTCAGATCTGTATAACGCTAATAAATTTCATATTTTAGAAACGTGTAAAATTATGCAGCTCCTCTCCACGTTTATTTATAGACCTGAAATAGAGCATGTATGCCATTTACTCTGCAGTAAATACAAACAAACCCTTAGGTGTTGCCTTTTACTTGTGCTCTGCGGTTGTTGTTCTCAATGCAAGTTCTTCAGTCAGGGCAGAATAAAGTTGGATACCATGTATAAGGCACATGACCTCAAACCGTCCCGAAGTCAAAAAAACTCTGCAGATTTTCTCAGGATGAGATTGTCTCACAGAAAGGCAGGCCACAGCCACTCAAGTCTGGTAGTAATTAATACTTGTTATTAATTAATCTGTACAGCTTTTCAATGTGCCAGACTCTGAGTCGGGGTCTGTATACATGTGGCTTAACTATCTCTCACAATAACCCTATGAAGAATATTCTTAATCCCATTTGATAAATGAGGAAACTGAGGGTCAAGGTCACAGGCATAGCTAGGGAATGGCAGAACAGGGTGATACCACTGAATCCCAGCTCATGTGACTGCTGGGACCACTGATGGTCTACTGCCAATTGTCACCATGGGCTGCTGTGAGGTGGCTGAGTTGGTGAGGCTCTTGTCCACTGTCATAAGCAAGGACTTCAGGTGGGAACTGTTCATCACCTCCTCTGAGCTCTTACTTGCCTGTTTTGCTGGCTATGTATTTTAAAGGACCTTTTGAGACTCCGGTGATTTTATTTAGCAAAATAATTTCCAGGACTGTGCTACCCTTCCTTTCTCCCTTTCCCTTCAGCCTTCTTTTAGATACTGTGTGCTAATTTGCACTGTTCCAAATGCTCCCTCTTTTCATTTCTCTTTCCTTTTTCTTCTCCTGTTCCCTTACCTGGTCTGCGTTGTGTTGCCACTTCCTGTGTTCCTGTTCTGTGGTCTCTGCCCTAGATACTCCCTCATTTGTTCAAATTTAGGTAACAGCAGAACATCATATAAGATGGAAGCCTGAGGAGCTGGTTTTCAAGCCTGAACCCCTCACTTACTCTTTGTGCTATCCTGGCTAATTTGCTTCTCTTTTTTTGTGCCACTATTTCTGTTTTCATAGCTTTAAAATCAGTATGATAATACTAATGCCTATCTCAGAGTTTTTTTTTTTTTTTGAGGAATAAATAAGTTAACATATTTAAATGTTTAGCTTTGTGCCTGGCACATAGTAATTGCTCACCTAATCCATTTTCTTCACTACTTTGTATTTGTTTTTGCAGAATGGTAGGTAATTTTTATCAGAAAATCCCATCCTCAGGTTGAGGGAGAAATGACTTCAACCATCACAAGGAAAACCCTTCCCCCAGGAAGAAAACAAACAAGTCTTCCTTTTAAGGTGCTTCCCATTTCTTCGTTTTCAAGTTCCCGTTGGCCACAACAAAGCAAGTTGGCTGACTGCCACGGGGACCTCGGAGACCAATACATCAGCCAAGTTGTGCTTTTCTATTAACTCTTGCCATTCCTGTGTCTCCAGCTCCCAGCCACCCGTATTCACAATGCAGGAGAATACTGAAGTGAGCTTCAAGTTGAGGCTGAGGGTGAGCTGAATCTAGCAGTCCTAGGAGGACAGGCAGAACGCAGAGAGAATAGTGGCTCTCTGCTCATCTGCACAGTACCAGTCAGGCATCAGGGCACACATGGAAAATTCACATGCAGGTGGGAAGGGAGGGAGCAAAGAATTCAAAATGACTCTCAGAGCCAGTTGCACCCAGAACTTTCCATGAAGCATCCAATTTGATACTCACGAACATTATAGATAGTATGATTTTTTTTTCCCCACTTAAAAAATAGTTACCAAAATGTGGCTGAGAGAAGTTAAGTAACTTGAGTAAGATCTAGCTGATTCCACCCCCTGTGCTCTTAACCCCCTCGTGGTCCTGCTCCCTTCACTCTGCTGCACAACCTCCTTCCTCTACTACCTCCCTTAGCCTCAGTTTCTTTATCTGTAAAGTGTTAGGGTTTGCCACAGTGGTTTTGGAGTTTCCTTCCAGCCCTGGCATTCTGGCATTCTGGCATTGGCATCGGGGTTTAGAAGTGCTGGGCCAGTGGTCAGTTTCTAAGCATCCATCTGGATGCGCACAGACAGGCTCGTGTCCTCACTGCTGCTTGGTTTATGCTACAGCTGTCTGTGGCTCTGTCACTGAATCACAGTACAGCTTACATTATCTCGCTTCCTGTACCAAGCAAATATACTTTGTTCTGTTACCACTGAGCAAATCCTCTAAGGAATCCAACAGAGCTCCAAGAATTCTCTTCTGGTAGTTGCTTAATATGTGTTGACATACAAGTGAATGCAATTTCAGAAGAGAAGACCCACCATGGCATCTAAGTAAGGTTGGGGTCAAATGGAGAGCAGAGAACACCCACCCACCATTGAGTTTTACTGAGCTGAGTATCTCTTGCTTTGCTCTTCACAACCTCGTGAGATTAAATACTTTCTCCACTGCTCAGAGCAAGACCCCTGGCTTATGCAGAGAATTCAAATCTGACTCGACCCATAGTTTTCTGCAATACTGTGACCTTCCCTGCACTGTGGTAGTAGAAAGAGTCACAAGATCAGAACTGTTATTCCAGCCTTGCTACTAATTTTTAATGTGTTATTTCAAATAAAACACTCTTTATCTATAAAATCAGTCTATAAAATTGATTATCTTTAAACTGACTAATCTTAGAGATTCAATATCTTGAGCCAAGTTAATGCCCTAATGATCTCAACTAGTTAGAAGGAGGTTGAATTACATTTTCTTCTTCCTTTTCCTTTACTGGGTAAGTTTAGTCACCAAGTACCATCAGTTCTCTCTTCAAAATGCCTCTCTCTGTCGCCTTCTATTTCTGTCACCACCACTGTAAATCTGGACTTTATGCCACTCCTAGAATCCTGAAATAGATTCCCCTCTGCCCATGCTCCCAGGCTGCACCCAATTCCCCTAAATGTGTGTGTGTGTGTGTGTGTGTGTGTGTGTGTGTGTGTGTGAGAGAGAGAGAGAGAGAGAGAGAGAGAGAGAGAGCGCTCGTGTGCTAGCTCACTTCTTGCTCTTGTTTGAAACCTCAATTGTTCCTTCCCTAGAGAGAGAGAGAGAGAGAGAGAGAGAGAGAGAGAGAGCACTCCTGTGCTAGCTCACTTCTTGCGCTTGTTTGAAACCTCAATTGTTCCTTCCCTATCATTAGTGGCATCAAATTCTCTGGGCTTCCGTAAACGGGAACCACCAAAATAAACTTTCTGTTCTCCCATGGCTACCATCTTTATCTTATCTCTGAACCTTTGCCAGAGTTGTTTTCTACAGTTCTCTTCATCCAGTTCTTCCAAATCCTTCAAGGCCCAGTCCAACTACAGAAAAGAGCCCTGTCCCTCTTGTTCCTCAAGAGGGATGTATCCCAAGCACCCACACAATGCCAGGCTCACAAAAAGTGCTTGGTAAATATTTGTTGAATTAATGAAGGACTCCTTTCCACAAAGGTTTCCCTGACTACTTCAGCTTGCATTCATGTCAGAGTCTCTCAACCCCAGTGGCTCCAATTTGCTCTATGGTCTTTTAGTTTCAGAGAGCTGTTTTGCTTTTATCCACTTAAAGAAGACTAAAATCAATGAAACCAAAAGAAAGTTTTGAGTGGGATGAATCCTTGCCCTCGCCATTTTCTTTTTTTTTTTTTTTTTTTTTGGGGGGGGGGTGTGGTGGGGAAGGGATACCAGGGATTAAACTCAGGGGCACTCGACCACTAAGCCACATCCCCAGACCTATTTTGTATTTTATTTAGAGACAGGGTTTCACTGAGTTGCTTAGTGCCTTGCTTTTGCTGAGGCTGGCTTTGAACTCAGGATCCTCCTGCCTCAGCCTCCTGAGCCACGGGATTACAGGTATGTGCCACTGTGCGGGGATTGCCCTGGCCATTTTTTCCTACAGAAGGGAGAATGAAGCACTTCCTTTGTATCAGGCCCTGTTCTGAGTGCTTTATCAATACTCAACTCACTGAATGTAGCATTGTGAAGTATCCCCATATTATTGATGTTAAAACTGAGAACCAGAGAGGTTAAATAACTTCTTCAAGTTAAGAAAGCAATAACATGGTTATACCAAGATTGAAACCAGACGTTCTGGCTGCAGAATGTGTGATCATCAGTACTATGCCACCTCTTATACCACTGCAAAATACAGGAAAATATTGAGTGCCTCACCAGATGAATCCTATAACTCCTAAATCAGCCTCCACAGTCTGTGGAGCCCAATATCATCTCATTCAGAAGAGATGGGCTTTAGATCCAGCTCCTGTTTACTCATAATGCCCAGTAAGGTGCTCTCCCTGCTGTTTATAAAGGGATCTGCTCTTCTGTTTGGCACTGTGTAACAACCACGCCCTCACTGGAGTGCCTCTTCTTCCTTTGTGGGGAATTCTTGAGGCTCTGAAGCATCACATGGCCACAGCAGGATGTGCCTTCTTTAAGGAAGCCCTACTTCTCGGAGCTTCTCTGGCATGGCATCCTAGGAAGCTCTTTACTGCAAGTCTCTGGTCAGCTGAATAAAAATGAAGTGGGCATTTGTGTTTCCCCGCTGATTGAGTTGGCTCAACCTGATGTAGGTTCACAAAAGCGTAGACAGGCTTGCTTCCAGCCTTGCAATGGAGCTGGAGGAAGGCAGGCTGTGTGCCCAGCTTCTTGCAAAGCATGGCCTCGGATGTGTGTCACTGGTACCCTTAAAAACCAAAGCTCCAGAAGCCCCACCCCCACCAACAAATCAGGGAATGATTTGTGCAAGATGCCCTACTTCTGATGCCAACTGGACCCCATTCAAATGAATGTGCAGATCAGAAAGTGTTTTCTAAAGAGTGAGCGTATTCGTCATGGTAAAATATCCTATTATACAAAATGTCTCAAACTGTCCCCCTGTCGATTATTCAGTCTTATATTTTGATTTCATACTTGAAAGTTTTTTTTTTTCCCTCAAAAAAGGCCTCAATCTTTACAATGTCAGTGCTAGTTCTTTAAGAGAATGCCAGCCTGGTTGAATTATGTGCTCCGAGTTCTTGTGTGACAAACAGAAATTACAGTAGTACCTTGATATTTACAAGTTTAATGTTGGGGTTCCCAGTGTTCATGTAATGCACATTAAGTTCATAACAAGGAGTTATTTGTAGGTTTCCTGAGGTGTGAACATGAATCACCCCTTTGGGAATTTAGGTGGGATTGATTAGAGAATATACCTACCTAAGTGGTCAGCACCCAAATCTCAGCATGGTTATTCTCTGGAGTAGTAATTATAATATAGGGGTTCCCCTGCAAATTAAAGGTAAAAGCTCCTTTTGAATCAGGTGCATAGTTTTGGATTTTTGTGCAAGTGGTTGTGACATGAAGCTTTTGGATTTTTCCTATTCTACATGCAGAGCAGGCATTGCTAATCAATCAACTACATTAGCAAATGCAGCCTCCATCAGAATCTTCTACAAAAGGTTAATTGGATTACAAAAGGATTTAATGTCTGAAGATGTGAAAATTGCTCACTGTTTCTGGGCATTGCAAGGTCTAAAATAAGCTGTCTCTTTTTTCCTTTTTAATTTGAGCCTGATATTAAATACAGATTTCTTCATTCTCTCCTACACATATTTGGGTCTCTCAGACAGAACTTGCCAAATATTCTCCAAACACATGAGAAAAATGGGTCACTTCATTTGGTCTGCCCACCTCTGGTAAGGTAATAGAAATAGATGTTTCGGGAGGAATGGTTGAAGAAAAGGAGGAGTAAGGGCCAAATTTATAAAAGGAAAATAGGTGCATTGTTATGGTTTGGATATGAGGTGTCCCCCAAAAGCTCCTATGTTGATGCAAACATATTCAGACCTGAAATCATTAGATTATGAAAATTGTGCCCTTATCAATCCATCCTAACTTGAAAGTTATGGTGGTTGGTAATTCTGGGCTGGTAAGGCTTAGCTGGAGGAAGTATGTCACTGGGGACATGCCCTGGAAGGATTCATGTTCCCTGTGGCCCCTTCCCTTCTCTGTCTCTGCTTCCTGGCCACCATGAGGTGAACAGTACTCCTCCACCATACCCTTTCACTATGATGATCTGACTCCTCTTAAGCCAGAGTGATGGAGTCAGCCAACCATCAACTGAACCTCTGAAACCATAGGCCCAGAATAAACTTTTCCTCCTCTAGGTTGTTTTTGTCAGGTATTTTGGTCTCAGTGACAAAGAAAGAAAATTAAAAAAAAAAAAAAAACCTGACTAACACACCCAGTAGACAAAATTTTATAAACAAATAATATGCCAACTAGAAACTCAACTTATGGTACCCTAAAATAGCCTACTTCTTGGCCTTGTTTATGAATTTTGCCACACTCAAAATTAACTTTGTTTAAGAGAGGAAATTTACTAATCTATAGAAGACACTCAGATTTTATGGATTTGTTTTCAGTTTCAAATAGTTAATACTTTTTTGGATTCCTCCATTGTAACAGTCTGAAGCCTCTACTATAAGCCTGTTCAGATGTTAGTTTTCCTACTGGACAATAAGCTCCATGAAGATGGGAGGAGTTGAGTCCTTATTTTTAAAATTCTTAATTTGCATCCAAGAAGTTATCAATGTGCCTTGCATGTGGTAAGTTTGAATGAAGAAATGAATAAACAACATTTAGCATGAATGGGTTTCATCTTAGAATCTTATCTACCAGGAACAAATCATAGACCTATTCCAATGACAATTTCTCTTGAATGCAAGTTTTCTGAAATTGGAGATGATTGCATTCATCCCTCTTCTATTTCATTCTGAGAACTAGGCTTGCTTCATGGACATGAAACCTGTGTGATTGTATAAGAGCCCACACACAGAAGAGCCCCACACACTTGGTCTAATGCTCCGCCGTTGCCTTCTTAAAAGTTTTATTTTTTTTTAGCAATAACTTTCATGCAGATAATTTTATCCAGGGATAGATAAAATATAAGCACATGTAAGGCTACAGCATAACTATAGATAAATATAGATATATAGACATATAGATTATCATTTTATATACATAATGTATCATGGATGAAAAAAGAAAAACAAAAAATTGGGAACTTTGTTAAGAAAAAAAATCTCTCATACACTATACCAAGTAAAACCAGTCAGAATAAATCTAAAATAAAATAAACCAAATTAGGGCTGGGGTTGTGGTCCAGTGGTAGAGCGCTTGCCTAGCACGTGTGCGGCCTGGGTTTGATCCTCAGCACCACATAAAAATAAAGGCATTGTGTACAACTAAAGCAAATAAATAAATATTTTTTTAAAAAGACTAAATATTAAAAAAATAAACCAAATTATACAGATTCACGTTTAACCAAATAATGTTAATATTGGGAATAATTTTCAAATCACAAGAGTGATAAAATATTCACAAAGATTACATTTTACTTCAAACACCATTAAAAATCTGAAACTTAAAAAAAAAACATATAAAATTTAAAGGCAAATTACTAAATTTAGGACATATCCACAATAACTAAGAAAATTACACAATTATTAGCATGTACTTATAAATAATTCAAAATCATTGAGTTTATGAAAACCTAATAGTAAAAGTGATAAGTAAGGCAAATTAACTATCATACAGTAGAAATAAAAGCATGCAAATATATGAAAAGGGTAAAAGTGAAAAACAAATAGATGAAAATAATGAAATGCGCGAATATCAAATTAATAATTTTTAGAAGCTCATTAAGTATTTATTGAATGAATCAAAAAGTCATATTCGAGCATGGAAAGTTCTGATCATCCTTGATGAAGGGTTCCACCATTTTTATTTTGCACCAAGTCCCTGAGAGCCCAAGGCACTGGGCTAGAATGGCAGCTATGGGTTAGCCTCCCTCCAATTTGGCTCCTCTCACTCCACGTTGAATTCACAAGTCATGGCGGGTTATGCACATGTGCTTCCGCTTGCTTAATAAAAGCCTCAACAGCATCCATTTCATTAGAAGCATCACTTGTCACTGGGTTCTAGATGAATAATCCTAGATTCCTACCATGCAGAGATTAGGATTTGGCTTCAAAGCCAAAGCCCGACAGGGAAGGCACCCAGAGAGGGGCTAACGTGTAAATGACTTCCAGGCTCTTCCTTCTAATTGGGGATGAAGAAAAGGAGAAGGGAGCTGAGCAAACCCGAAAGATCCCCCAAGAAATCCCCAGGGGACCCATGTTGCTGTGCACCTTTCTCAGCTTTCTCTTCCAGGTCTAAGTGTTCTAGGACAGGTTTTTCTCCAACTTTAATGCATGCAGGAAACATGTATGCATCTTGTTAAGATGCATATTCTGAGGCATTAGATTGGAGCATGTGATTCTGCATTTCAAATAGGCTCTCAGGCAAGGTCCATGCTGCTGTTCCATGGATTACACTCACATAGCAAGCTGACAGGATGCCAGTTCTCAGATTTGGGGGCAGGTCCTGAATTCCTGTTTCATCCTGGCTTATGGTAGAGTTACTATCTTTCCTAAAAGCAGTCTGGCTTTCCCTCCCATCCCCACACTTATACTGACATGTGCCTACACAAATGCATGCATGCATGTTGTGACTTAGCATGGTTATAGCTTCAAATAAAAGTCTATGAGTCAAACTTCCTTAAACAATGATGAGACTTATTATTTTACACAACTGAAAGAGCAGAGGGAGTCAAAAACAGGCTCCAGGAGCAGTGAGCGGAGTACCTGGCTTTGCAGTGTCATCAAAGATCTGGGTTTTCATCTCTCTTCTCTGCCATCTGAGTAGTACAAAATGGCTGTGATTGTTACAGGCATTGCCTTTAGATAAAACAATGTCCAGAGGCACAAAGGAGCTGTCTCTCTGGTGTCTCGTTTTGGAGCCTGGATACTTGTCTTCATAGCCCATCAGTTCCCAGAAGCCCCAGACATTTCACATTTCACATGATGGGTCTGTTCCTAACTCAATTATTTCACCAGGGAACAGAGTGACTATGACTGTCTTAGCTTGATGGAGATAATCAGGGAACACTTCCCGGAGCCAGAGAGGAGGGAGTCGGCATCCCTTGAAACACATGGATATGTAGAGGAGTGGCTATCTAAAAAAATTCAGTTGGTAAGAGGAAATGTGCTGCACTGTGGGGGAAAAGAGGATGGGTACTGGGTTGGCAACCAAATATGCGTCGGCTCACACAGTGTCCCACCTGTGTCAGTGAGCTTTCCATGTCTGTGACAAAACTCCTGGGAAAAAATGAAGGAGGAAGAATTCATTGTGGCTCATAGTTTCAGGGTTTTAGTCCATGGTGGGCTGGCTTTATTGTTTCTGGGCCTACAGTTAGGAGAGCATCATGGCAGATGTGACAGAGCAAAACTGTTTACCTCATGGTGGCCAGGAAGCAGACAGAGAGAGGAGGGGGGTCGAGGAACAAGATAGAGCCTTCAAGGTCATGTCACCAAGGACCTACCTCCTCCAAGGAGGCCTAACCTCCAAAGTTTCGGTCACCTCCCAATAGTCTGTGAATTATTAATCCATTGCTGGATTAATCCATTGGTGAGGTCAGAACCCTCATGATCCAATCGCCTTTCAAAGACCCCCATCTCTGAACACTGCTCCCTAATACATAAGCTATGGGGGGACATTTTAGATCTAAACCATAACACGAACAAACAAGCTGTTATTTGAAGGAGGGCAGTTGACCATTCTCTTTGCAGATCTTCACGGGAAGCCCCAAACCTTCCCTTTGCTTCCACTGGAGCTGTCCTCCCCTGAAGCTGACCTGGAAAATGCTTAATTTGATTTTGAAAAACAATAATCTTTATAGCTGCTCTTGGCTAGGCAGCTGGTCAGGGATGCTTCCTTATAATGCAGGAAAGGGAGGAGGGTGTGGCTGTGAAATAAGTACCTGGTTGGTTTTGCTGTCAGTTTTGCTTGATTGAAATAGTGAACATTTCCTCAGGTCCACGTTCCTTGGACATCACTTCATCCTTCTGGTTCATTTCCAAATAAGCAGTGGGAACTCTGAAATCCAAAAGTTTCTCCATCCAGTTGTGGAAATCTTACCATCTTCGCCAGGGTTGGGGAGCTTGGTTCTTCTGTTTAGACACTAGATGAATTTTACAGCCAGCCTTCTCGATAACATTCCTGGAAGACCCAGTGACCTGCCAAAAACTAGTTTTAAAGTATGTTAAGAGAATGTGTTCCTTGATACAAATGCCTATAGTTATAGTTAGAACAGGCATTGAAAGAACCTTCTGTCCCCCTTATTATGAGCGTTACTTTTAAAAAAAGAAAAGGCAGGATGCGTGGGGAGCAAAGTCTCAGATTCTGAACCCCAGTTGAAGACCCAGCTGAAACCTCAGTGATTTCTCTAACCAGTGACATGAACCTAGTTACTTAACCTCGTCTAAATTAAGTTAAATTTATTTCTTATCTGACACATTAAAAACAACAATTATACATATTAATGGGGTACCCTGTGATGTTTCCGTGTAAGTATACATTGTATAATATTTAAATCTAGTTAAGCACATATCTTCTCAAACATGTATCATTTTCTTAAGATGAAAACATTCAAAATCCTTTCTCCAAGCTTTTTGAGAGAGAGAACATAATTGTTATATATAGACACCCTACTGTGCAATGGCACACCAGAGCCTCTTACTTCTAACTGCAACTTAGTAAACGCTTACAATCCTGTCCCCCATGCCACCCTCCTCCTTACCCTCCCAACCTCTGGTACTCACCATGCTACTCTCAACTTTCATCTGATCAACTTTCTCTAGATTCCATAAGAGTGAGATCATACAGCACTTGTCTTTTTGTGCCTGGCTTACTTCATTTCCTGTGATGACCTCCAATTCCATCCATGTTGTCACAAATGACAGGATTTCATCCTCTTTTATGGCTGATTGGTATTCCATGATTTATCTTTGCCACACTGTCTTTATCCATTCATTAGTTGAGGGACACTTAGTTGTTTCCTTTTCTTGGCTAATGTGAATAGTGCTGCAGCAATGGACATGGGCGTGTAGACATCTCCCTGACATACTGACTTCACTTCCTTTGAAGGTATTATCCACAAGTGGGATTGTTGGATCATATGGTAGTTGTACTTTTAATTTTTCAAGGAATTTTTCATATTGTTTTCTACAATGACTATTTTATCAATTTATGTACCTATCAGCAGTATTTAAGTGCTTCCTTCCTCCACATCCTGGCTGTACTTGTTACCTTTTGTCTTTTTTATGACAGCTATTGTGGGAGTAAGGTGGTATCTCATTGTGGTTTTGATCTGCATTTCCCTGATGATGAACCTCTGTATGGTCTGCTCTCCTCATCTGTGAAATGAGGATCAGAACAGCACATATGTCTCTTGGATATTGTGAATATTAGGTATGCATATAAATCAAAGACTGATCAAATTATGTTGTGATCATGTATAAATATGCCACTATGAAACCCCACTATTCTGCATGATTAATATGCACCATTAAAAATTAAATGAAAAAGAACGTTAGAATAGAGTAAGTCCTCTGTAAGTCTTAATACATGTATTTGTCTTGATATGCTTTCCATGAGGCATGGCCTGTACTTATACACATTTTCTCTAATCCTCAAAATGATCCTGGAAGATTACATATATTACAAACAGCAATAGCTAATGATAGCTGACACTAAGTGAGCACCTACTATGTTCCAAGCAGTTCTGGCTACTAACCAGACACTATCTTATTGAAGCCTCCCAGTAACTCACAGAAATAGATTTTTTTCCCATTTCACAGATGAAACTGAAGTACCAAGAGATCAGTTAACCTGCAAATGATGTTCACTTTGTCAGGCACACTACTGAGACTGGAATCAGTCAGCCTTAATCTCACAAACTGAACTTCACACCACTGTTGATACTGGAGTCTGTAGGCTATGATGTTGAATGACTTGTTCACTCCACTCCTCTGTGTTCCCTTCCCCCAGCTTGGTATTAACAATCTACTCAATGTCAGAAAAGACATGGGAAGTCTGGGATAAGTGATCAATAAAACACAGCAGAACTGGAGGAAACAAAGAGAAAAGTTTCAAAGAGTACTAATAATAGTGCATAAGTATTCAAAATGATTTGGAGTCTGCAAATCACTTTTATATTTAACTGAAGTAAATGAGGGTGTTAATTATCTTCAGTATGAGCTGTGCCTGCTTTACAGAAGCAGTGCCTGTGGGAGGGTGCCAGGTCAGGGTCAAGTTCATAGCCAGATGGAGAAGACACTCACAGTCCCAAGAGTCAGCTCCACTTCACCTTGGATGATACCATGACCACACCACAGTCTTAGATCAACAATGCCACAGCTTTAGGTAGCAGACTGCTTTTGCACAAATGGAATATTATAGGGAGTGCAATAAATAAAAAATACAAATGTTTTATTAGTATGCATTTCTACTTTCAGTTTTATAGTAAGTTGACAAGAAAGTCCATAAACTAGACCAGTTAAAATACAACAGCCTTAAATTGTGCTTCCAGTTTTCATTTATTTTGTTTTTGGTTATCCATTCCTAATAAAATCTTGAGTCTGACTGATAGTAGCTACAAATAATGTTAACAGCCCTAGACTTTTTGGTTCCCCGAGGTTTCTTATGTATCAGTTTGAGTAGGTGTAAGAGTTTCCTTTAGCCAAAAATAAAATAAAATAAAGTGTGTCCTTTATTCATTGGCATGTATCAGTGAGCATCTGCTATGTGCTAAGCACCCAGCAGTGCCACAGCACCCGAGGGACAGAGAGACAGGGTCCCTGCCTACGCACAATTTTGGAGAGTGGCAACTTCAATCTGGAAGCTGCACAATGACTAGTTTGCATTGTTCATTTACATTTTTTTAAAATACAATAGATGTTAGAGAAGGTTTTCAAACGAGAACATTTTTGTTAGGCAAGGGTTTCAGGAAGTTGGAATTTTTCTCTTTAAAGGGGAAAAAAAATCTTGTATTGGGTAGAATTTTAGAAGGAATGGAAACACTGGGAGGCAGGAACCCTGGTAGATTGGGTAGAAGGTACACATGAGCAATGAGGACTAGGACAAAGGCTACAGTGAGAGCCTGAAGCTAGGAAATGTCACCCTTGACAGTGAGGAAGAGTGGGTAGATTTCCACGCAATCGCAGGGAGTACGGAGGTGTAGGGTATTTTACCCCAATAGCAGAATATTTTTAGGACTCAGACTTGACTTTTGGTTTGTTGCTTTGTTTCCTTTTAACGAAATGGCTTTTACTTTCTGAATGGGGGTGGGGGAGAAAGAAAGAACTGAATTGCTATAGAAAAAGAAGTTGGAAGAAGTTTTAAGTATCCAGGAATTGCTAGAAGGGGCCTTGGGAAGGGGAGAGGTGAGCGGCTGAGAGGGATGAGAGTAGGCTGGTGGAAGTTTCTGTGCAGTAACCATGCTCTGCAACTTTGAAGATGTTCCAAATTCAATCTCACCTTAACTGCTTTGCGTGATGCAACCCTTCCTTTGTTATTCTCTGTTTGTTGTTGTTGCTAAATTTTATCAACCACTATTCTGTAAGTGGAAAAACAAAACATCAAAATTTCCGTATAAATATAGTCTGAACAAGATATAACTAAGAGGAAAACTTAGAGGGACTGAGCAGAGGGTCAGTGAGTGTATCATGGGACCCATGGGTGGGGCTGAAGGCATTTCTACTTCAACACTGAAGTGTTGTGTTAGGAGTCCGGAGGAGGTGGCTCAGGGGAAGAGCCCATTGCTTGGCATGCTCAAGGCCCTGCCTTCAATCCCAGCACCATCACAAAGGAGTGCTATGTAAGGCCAGAGGACATGGGGCTGCCAATTTGGCCAACTCCTGGGTTGTTTGGAGGACACACCATGCTATGGCAAGAAGGCACTTTAGCAACACATATCTAGTCCAGAACCTTCGGTTTACAGATTTGGTAACCACAACCAAGGAGAGGCAAGGCCAATGAAAGACCGTGACCAGATCTCCAGACAGCAAACCTGGTCCTCCCTCCACTCTAGCCCTGCCCCTTCACCAGGGGTGACTCTGCTCTGCGGATGTTTGGGGAAAGTGTCTGTGATTTAGAGCTCTCAGTGGGCTGACTGGCTTGGCAGCTGGGAAATTCTGAATCACATCGGATGGAATGTTTTGTTTACTTCCTCCCCACAGGGCTAAAGGGGAGAGTGGGTCTGTTCTCCTCCCCTGTTCCCCCCCAGCCAGTTTGCTGAAAGAAGTAAATAGTTTTCCAGTTCATCTGGTATCACATCCAACCACTCTTTCGGTGGCTCATTTCGGAAAAGGAATATCATTTGAAATACTTGATTTCTTTTCAGAATCTGGCAAGGGGAAGAAGACTGTCTCTTCTTTAAGCCCTCTCTTAGTAAAGCCACTGCTGTCCTTTGCTGTGCTGGCACATTGTCACAGCAAAGTCTTCTCCAGGGCAGCCAGAGCTACCAGGAAAGGAAGTATGCTCAGAGATTGTTAAACCAGCTTGTTCATTCACAGTCCTCTAGCTTAATGGGCCAGAAATCCTTCTTTAAGGCAAATTAGTCAACAACCAGTAAACAAAACAATAATGATATTGGAGCTGCTCATGTAGAAGGTAGAAGCCCAGAACATCTCCATCTCCCCCTTACCTGGTAGAGTGGTCCCTGAGACGTGTCTCTGTGGAAGCCACTGGAAAACTACTAAAGCCATGAAGCTGATTCACACTATGGTGGTGGCACAAGTTTCAAAGTCATCTCCCCAGGTCCTATGAGTGGCATGTCTGGATTTGAACTCAGTTTCTCTCTCTGCAGCCTCAGTCCATTGGCCTTCTGTAACTGACGACCATGGTAAAATGCTCTCATGACCAAGGCCCCACATGGAACTCAGTTCTCCTTGGAGACAGAGCAAAAGGATGAGGTTAGACATGCAATATGTTGCTGTGTCCAGGAACTGAGGAAAACTCAGTGAGGTTGAGTCAGAGGAAGCTGTGTTTGATCTCACAAATCTAAATAAATACAAACATGCAAAGGTGGGACCCCAAAAATTATTTAGTGTGCATTCACATGCTGTTTGATGAGGCAGGTACATTCTGAGAGATGCATGATTGGGTGATCCCATCACTTAATGAGCATCGTAGAGTGCACTTAAACAAACCAGGGTGGTGCCACTACTGCACACCCAGGCTACACGGTGTATACTTATGGTATAACCTGTTGCTCCCAGGGACACGATGAAAAAACAACACAAGATTAAATCAAGCACAGGAGACAATGATGCCCTCAAGACACTCCTTAAACAAGAGATGTATGTTACTGCTGCTGGATGACATAGCACACCGCTTGATGGTAAACATTACTTTATAAATAGGTATGTACTCAAGAATAATAAATAGCATAGCTAACACATAATAAGCCAGCAGCACAGTCGTTTACCATCATTTTTGAGCATTACAGACTTTACATAATTGTATTGCTCTATTTTTTTTTATGACTGAACACACAGTAGGCTTTATTTTCTCACACTGGCATCACCATAAACATATGAGCAATGCATATGAAGCAATAGGGATTTTTCAGCTCCATTACATTCTAAGGAACCACCATCGTATAAGCAGGTGTTGACCA
This sequence comes from Tamias sibiricus, assembly GCA_025594165.1. NCBI lineage: Eukaryota > Metazoa > Chordata > Mammalia > Rodentia > Sciuridae > Tamias > Tamias sibiricus. Next base: position 59,162,974 of record CM046658.1, read on the forward strand.
GAATGAGGTTACGCAGTAGCTGACTGCAGTTCTTAAAAGACTTGGTATTTCTGTGTCACCTGCCATTTTCTCTCTACACTGGTCCAGGTACTGTGCAAGGATGCCCTGTAGTCCCCTACAGAAACAATACAAGTAGGAAATCATGCTGCATTCATTATCCTTTTTTATTAAAATGTCATGGTGGGAGACGTTCACCAGGCCACTCAAAGAGTAAGGGAATTAATTTTGATTGAATGCTCACTAGGAGTCCTGGAGTCACTACCTGTGGGACAGATGCCAGTCACTCCAGCCCACCGAGCTTCGGTCTCCTACATCACAAGGAGGAATTGAGAGAGAAATGAGGTATTACAGAGAGCCCTCAGCCCAGTGCCTGGGTATAGTGAGCATGCCATAGTACTATTATTTTTATTATGTATCTAGCATAATAATAACTCTTCTTGCAACAACCCTGTGGGGCTTAGTTGTCAAAGTCCTCATTTGCCAAATGAAGAAATGGAGGTCTGGAAAGTTTAAGTGGCTTGCCCAAAGTCATACATTCAAGAAAGAGGCAGAGTGGATGTAAAACCAGAAATACCTAACCACTGTCAACTTTATACTACAACAACCTCTGATAAATCACTGCTACAGCTTAATTCAGGGAAGAAGTGTTTCTGTCAATGAACTGTCATCTGACAGGTAATTCAGGTGTTTCCCCTTTTGGAATCAACTTTATTGCCAGGTATATTTATCTACTTGATCTGACATAATTTATCTTTTTTCTTCCATTTACACGGGCTCCTTTATTCTATGACCTGTTTTTTATTTATGTTTTAAACATCTCACTGTATTATTCTTGGGCAAATCTTTCCCAAAACTACCCAGGTTATCAGAAATGAGTAGAAATTCAAAATTCTTACTTTTATCCTGATCTTAGTGGGAAAGCTTTTAGGTATTTGAAGTCTATCTTAAGTTACAGCAGATATAAAAGAGACAAACTGAGATTTCTGACATCACAGTTCTGAAGTCACAGTTGAGGACAGTAAGATCTATGCATGAAAATGATGAAGCAGGAAATAAATGCAGGTGGAGAGGTATGGGCAAAAAGCATAGATAGCACGAAAGACTGCAAGAGATTTCTAAAATTGGAGGTTGCATTGAGAAGTACTCTGAAAATTGAGGCTAGAATTTCGGAAAATAACATGTTATAGTGGAATTCAAAAGCTGGAAGACTCTCGCCACTCTAAGAAAGTTACATAAATCATTTGCTTACTCATTTATTCAACACATTTCTGTTTACCTTACTTGTGTAGGTACAAGGTGGTGAGTACAGTAAGAATGGTCTTGGCCTCTGTCGAATTTAAAGTCCAGTTTGTCAAACAACAACAACAAAATTACTTGTCCTGCCGTGTCGTACTTCTAGGAGAAAGCAGGAGTACTGAAATGGAATAGTCTAGTCTGAATTGCAACGAGTCATCTTGTTCCCATTTGCCCCTATTTTATTAAAGGTGAATTCTATTTTAAGTAATTTATTCTAGATACTCTTTTTTTTCCAGTTAGGGTCAACACAAACCAGTCATTACACTGAAGGAAATACTTTGAGGTCTTCCTCTATGGAAAGAAATTAATCAGCTAGAATATGTTGGAACAAACAAACACTGTACAAATTTTATTTTTAGAAGGATACTGGGGCGATTTCTCAAGCAACCCACCTCAGCACACTCTGTCGGCTAATTTGCTATTTACATCATAGGACCTTTTCAAGATTGATGTGAATAGTAACCAATTTTTGTCCCATGGGATCATCAACTTTCTTAGGAATTGGTTCTCACTCCATCTCTGATTTTGATTTTAGAAACATTTGAAATAACATCTGATAATTTTGAAAAGGAAACTTTACTTAACTAAAATTGAATGTAAGAGTCAATTTGCACTTCTTTAAAAATAATTTTTCGTTCAGAATTGTTGTAAAGACTTGACGATTATAGTTTATATTTCAAGTGCTCTGAATAGGTCACTTAGACTGGCATCAGTGGCCTTTAAATATGATTCTTTATAATGCTAAATGATCTTTATTGCCCCTTCCTTTTTGTTATAATTAACATTTCTATTCGGAACAAAGACTACTGGAAAACATTCAGAATGAATTGTGTATTCATTTACCTAAATTACACAGACCAGGAAAAAAAAAAGGAAACTTTAATGTATTTGATTTCAAAATCTTTTATTTTATCTAGCCAAAAAAGTGTACTTTTTCTGAAGTAAGAGTTCTCATTAATTTTTGGATTGCTTAATTTTTATCCTAGTATGCAGAACAGTATGCACCCATGAAATAATACCAGTCAAGAGTGAGTTAGATTTCAGTTTTAGTACTAACCACACTACGTGATTGGTCTTAGTTTTTCAGTGGTGATGTTGGGATGATAATGACAACATGGTAGTTGCGAAAGCATAGTACAAAATAGAGTATGTTTTATTGTTTTTTTTTTTTTTTTTTTTTTTTTTCCTTCATAGGATGCTTTTACTCTCTTCTAGTAATGGTATCCAAAATTTCCCTTGGAAATTAGCTGCTTCCCCATGTGGCAAAGACTTAGCCAATCAGAACAGTAAATGGTGATGCTTATAAAAATAAAAGAACCACACCAACCAACTCAAGAAAGCATGTGTCATATAAATTGGTCAAATAAAAATGAATTTTTGGTATCTTGTGGGCACTACATACTGAGGTAATTTTTTCTGTTTTCCTGAACTTAAACCTGGAAGGATATGAACCTGAGGCTAAAGGTTCCAAATAGTGAGCTTGAGAATAAAGTTTCCACAGAAAAATTTTCCTTCTCAATCTTTTATTTCCATTTCTTGTCTTATCGCAATAGCAAGGGTTTCCAATACAATGCTGAAAGGTAAGACAAGAGGGGACATCCTTCCTTTTATCCTGATCTTAGTGGGAAAGCTTTGAGTTTATCACCATTAAGCATAAAGGTTTGTTGGCTGTTGTTTTTGTTTTGTTTTGTTTTTGTTTTTGTAGCTATTCTTCATCAAGTTGAGGAGGTTTTGCTCTATTCTTAACTTACTGAAAGTTTTCATCATGAATCCGTATTGAATTCTGTCAGATTCCTTTTCTGTATCTATGAATATGATCATTTGGGTTTCTTTTAGACTGTTGATGAAGTAGATTACTTTAGTTGATGTTCAAATGTCAAACCAGGCTTGCATACTTAATGTAAATCCCAGTTGGTTGTGGTGTATGATTCTTTTTACACAGTGTTTAATTAAATTTGCTAACACATTACTAAGAATATTTGCATTTATGTTCAAGAGAAATATTGATCTATAGTTTTCTTTTATAATGTCTTTGGTTTTATTATTAGGGTAATTCTGACCTCACAAATTAGGAAGTATTTCCTCAGTTTTTATTTGTGAAAGAGATTGTAGAGAATTAATTATAATCTATTTATTAAATATTTGGTAGAATTCACTGGTAAACCCATCAAGTCCTGGGTGCTTGCTTTTTTTTTTTTAATTAATCATTAAATTGATTTATTTGAGAGATATAGGCCTATTCATATTTGTTTTTTCTTATTTACGTTTTGGCAGGTTGTGTCTTTCAAGGGTTGGTCAATTCATCTTGGTTATCAAATTTTTAGCATAGAGTTTCATACTATTTCTTTATTATCCTTTTCATGTGCATGAAATCTACAGTGATGTTCCATCTTGTATTTGTGATAATATCTTTTTTTCTTATCCCAGCTAGAGGCTTATGTTTTACTGATTTTTGCAAAGAATCAGGTTGGGTTTTGTTGATCTATTATTATTTTTAATGCTCTTGACTATATGAAATGCCATGGATAGCCATGCATAAATTCTCTAATTATCATCATCCTAGGAACTTTTTGCAACTTCCCCTTTATGGCCTGAGGCCAAAACATTTACAGAGCTGACTCTTACATTACTATAATCCAAATATGCAGTCCAAGAAATAAATTTATGTTCTTTTGGATTTTTCTATGTATCTTTAAGCTGTGCAATTTGGAAAATGCATTATAATATTAAGCATTTTCCTGAGGCACTGATAATTAATAGATAAATATTCTATAGGCAAACCAAATTTAAAGGAAGTACTATGTTGTCTCCCTGACTATTTGATTTCTGTTTAATAATGTGAACATTCAAGTAGTTCTTTATTTTGGAAATTTCAGTGCCATCTATTCATCAATCTATCCATTAATAAATATATTTAATGAATGTTTATTGAGAACTTACTATGTGATAAGCACTGTAGTAACCATCAAGGGTTTAGTGTTAAGCAACATTCACATACTCATCTGCTGTCATGGAACTTAGTGTTCTTTTGTCCTCACCACTTGCTCACCCATCCTAATTCCCATCTTCCATCAAACTGGTAATAAATTTAAATGTTCCAATAATTCTATTCCGTAATACTTTTTAATATGATATTCTGTTTCTCTACTATTCCTGCTTAAATTGCTTCTACTTCATCTCTCCTAAAATACTATAGTGCCTCATCTCTCTGCTTCCCAGCTTTGCCACAGTCCATCTTTCACGCAGTACCAGTAAAGTTGTCTTCTTGATAGCAAATCTTATGATCGGTCTTAGCATCACTGTCAGTGGATTCACCAGATGTTAAGTGTCTCTAATGGAATGTGGTATCACCTATACGATATCACCTGTAACATATTCTTGCCTTAATTAGGCCTTGTAGAATAAACTATTCCTTACAGATAGCAAAAGGAAATAAATGACGCCAACAGGGAAGCAAGCGAAAAGACAAATGGCAGTATGGAACATAGTCCCCATGGCACTGTGCCATGTTCTTTGAGTAAGTCAAAGTTGTGGGAATATATGAAGTCTGGGTTAAGAGGAGGTGCTATAAATTAAGATCTCTAAGAATCATTCCACTCTAGTGCAACTAATTTGGGTCCTGAGCTGAGCAAACATACTATAACATAGATATTTATGAGCTAATTAAAGATTATAAATGTAGACCTAGTTAAATAGTACCAACGAAATATTTATAACTTAGCAATGAGAATGGATTGTGTTAGACAAGAACATAGCTATATGTGGAAATATAGGGATGAAATGAAGTAAGTTGAGACGATTTCTTTAAAATCATTCATTGAAATAAAACAAAAGTGGCAAAATCTTGATAACTGTTGAATGATTGGTTTATATATGGTGATTTTTAGATTATTCTTTCCTTTGTATATGTTTTCATGGAATTTTAAAGTAGTCAAGTCATTTATTTTTTTAATCTGGTAAATCTCTTGCTGTCTATGGAACAAAATCTAAACTCATGAGCTTGCCGTTATGAGTTGTTTTATAAACTGACCTCCAACTAGTTTTCAGCCTCCTTTTCATTTCCCATGATTCTGTGATGCATGGCACCTTTTCCTACACCTGCTGTCCCCTTAGATGACTCCCAAATCTATGTGCATTCCATTCCCACTGCTCAGAATTTCCTTGCTCTCATTCTCACATAGCAAATGTATTCATCTCTAAAGACTTAGTACAAAATATTTTCCACTAGGATAAGAAACTCTGTAAGGATTAGTTGTTTTCTCCAAGTTTCTTCTTCACCCTTAATTCGCATAGGTCTTTCTACATTCTATTTTAATTACTAAGCCAATTTCTCTGGGTCTTTGTATTCCTAACCTGCAGACATGAGGTGCTGAATAACTGTCTGGTAATAGTGTAAATATCCAAATAACTCTTGGTTTGTAGTGAATGTCTACATAGTCAGTCCTTTCTTGGTGAATCCCTTCTTTGGTCTCACCAATACCTAAAGAGGGCAAATTATAGAAAAGAAAAATAAAGTATTTTTTTAATCTTGTATTCTTTTTCCGCATCTAGTAAATCTTCTTAGAGATTTGATTTCTCTAAAATGGAAAAGTGATCACAGTTCTAAACTCCTGGGCTACAGAAATATGCTAATTCATTTATAAACACCACCAACAAATTGGTTCTGTCATTAAGATTTAATGACTCTTAGAATAGCTGGGATTTATCTTTAGAAAAACACTGAGACTTGATTCCTTTAATGAACTTTTTTCCCTGACCCAGCAATACTTAATTTCTATTTAATTGCTTTGTGTTGACATTAGATTTAATTCCTCAGGTTCCTCCCTGAAATACATCCTCAGGAAGGCTACTCCCAGGCTGTTCCACTGCAAGGCATTATTTTTTTTTTCCTTAACCCATGAATTTAAAGACTTGAAATCATGTCCTTTCCTCTTGTTTTCTTTCTTTCTTTTTGTTTTTATTTTAGGAAATCTTTATATTATTGATCTGGCAGTAGATTCAAGTTTTCTGGTTAGGTTTTAGGTTAAGTTAAGTTTTAGGTTAAATTAACAATATTTGGCAAAATTTGGATTTTTGTAACCCACAAGGCTTTTGATGTGCATCCTCTAGTTAAATGAGTCTCCACTTTAGTGTGACACTAGGATGTTTTTAAAAGACGGCAGCAAAGATAATAAAAGCTTAAGCATGAGTCATTGTTATGATTGAAGTTTGAGATGTGCCCCAAAGCTCAGGCATGAAACAATGCGAGAAAGTTTAGAGGTCAGATGATTGAGTTATGGGAGTCTTGACCTGATCAGTGCCTTAATCTACTTGAATGGAAGAAGTGGGTGATAGCAGTAGGCAGGTGACTGGAGAAAGTGGGTCATTAGGGGCATGCCCTGGAGGTATATATTTTGTCCCTGGTAAGTTTAGTCTTTCTCTGCTTCCTGATTGTCCTGTCCTGAGCTGCCTTCCTCCTCCCTACCTTTCTGCCATGATGTTCTTCCTCAACTCGGAGGGCAGAGCAACAGAGTCAGCCATCTGTGGACAAAGACCTCTAAAACTGTAAGCCCCAAATAAACTTTTCCTCCTGTATTGTTGTCAGGTCTTTTGGTCATGGCAGTAAAAATAAATAAATAAATAAATAAAAATGTAACCACTATGGAAAGCAGTATGGAAATTCCTCAGAAAACTGGGAATGGAACCACCATTTGACTCAGCTATCTCACTCCTTGGTTTATTTATACCCAAAGGACTTAAAATCAGCATACTATAGTGACGCAGCCACATCAATGTTTATAGCAGCTCAATTCACAATAATTAGACTATGGAACCAACCTAGGTGTCCTTCAATAGATGAATGGAAAGAGAAAATGTGGTATATATACTCAATGGAATATTACTCAGCTTTAAAGAAGAATGAAATTATGGCATTTGCCAGTAAATGGTTGGAGCTGGAGAATATCATGCTAAGCAAAAAAAAAAAAAAAAAAAAAAAAAAAAAAAAAGCCAAAGGCCAAATGTTTTCTTTAATATGTGAATGCTAATTCACAATAAGGTGGAGGGCACTAGGAAGAATAACGTTACCTTAGGTTAGGTAGAGGAAAGTGATGGGAGGGGAGGGAGGGGATGTGGGGATAGGAAAGACAGTAGAATGAAATAGACATTATTACTGTATGTATATATGTGACTACATGACCAATATGATTCTGCAACATGTACACTCAGAAAAATGAGAAATTATATCCCATCTATGTATGATATATCAAAGTGCATAAATGCATTCTACTGTCATGTATAACTGATTAAAATTTAAAAAAATTTAAAAAGCTGACTAAGACAATCATCAACTAATGAATGGACAAGTATAATGTGATATATACACACATTGGGATATTGTTCATTAATGAAAAGGAGCGAAGTATTGATCCATGGATGAACCTTGAAAACATTGAGTCAACTGAAAGGAACTAAGCATGAAAAACTACACACAGCATTGTTCCATATATAGAAAATGTTCAGAAAAGGCACATCTATACAGAGAATAAATTAGTGGTTACCAAGGGCGAGGAGGGTTGGGGGTAAATAGGGAGAGACTGCTAATTGGTTTCTTTATGGAGTGATTAAAATGTTCCAGAATTAGTGGTGATGGGCTCACAACTCCATGAATGTACTAAAAAACCACTGAATTATACAATAATAATATGTGAATTATATTTCAATAAGGCTAGTTTATTTTTAAGCCTAGGGAAAAAAATCAAAAGCATTGTTTTTAGAGTAATGCTAGATGATGCAATGAGCAAACCTAGATGTTAGAGTGACTTCTCATGACTAGTTTGATTTGTTTCTTCATTCACATAACCATCTAGTGCAGGCACTTCCGGGAGGCAGGAGCCACCCAGGCAGTCCTTGAGAGATCCAGGTTCTTTCCATCTTTTATCTTTAGGATCTGGGTCGTCTGCATCAGGCTGCCTCTAAGGGGCTCTGTATTCAGTGAGTGGATGGAGAAAGCCAGTGGAAAGAGTCATATCCAGTTCTCTCTCCTCTCAGCCTGGGATACTTCCTGTCATTTCTATCCTCCACTGTGTATCACGGCACACTGATCGTGAGAGACTCTTGGAAATGGAACTTAGTCATATGTCCAGAAAGGAGGCTTGGTTGGCTAGTGCTCTCCAGTCCCTACCATAGGGTTCCCATCCTTCCCAGCTCTCTTCACTCTTCCCAACTTGCTATTGCTTATCTCCAGTTGTTCGTTATGTTTTATGCATCACCTAATATAATTCTGTATTGTATACAGTATTAGGCTTTAATTAGGCACTTGGTACCTACCCATGAGAACAACAAGAGTGTTTTTCATCCTTTAAGGAAGTGATCAAAGATAATAAAATGGGAGTTTTCACCTGTTCCTTCACTCCTGTTAACTCACGGTCTTGTCCTCAGACATGTCTTTCTTCAGCAAATCTATTCTTGACACTTCCCCATCTTAGGATATTCACTGGCTTTTTGTTGCTTATAGCTGTGGTTTTTCACATTACTGTCTGTAGACTGCTTTTTGTCCATGATAAAATTATAAAAATTCATATAATGTTGTGTGTATATGTGTTGTTTATATGATTGCCAATGTTCTTACTAAAGACATTTATTTAAGAGATTTAACTTTTCTGATTTGGGGTGTGAAAATATTATTTTCTTTCATGAAACCATGGTGCTGGTCGATTATTTTTAAATGTCCTTCTGTTCCAAAATGGGTTTAACCTTTTAATTTGTCAAAATGTGGGCAAGCAGGTGCTTTGAGAGATACAGAGCTTTAGAAAATGTCTTTTGAGAGAAGAGTTTACACAATTGCCACTCACAGAACACTTGGAAAGCTCATGATCGACATAGTCTGCACCACATGGCACATATTTTTGGCCTTCTTAAAAGGCCTGTGCCTATATGTGGTTCATGGAGATTAGAGTAAAGAGTCTTCTGGTAATTTAGAAAGAGCTACAGACAGGATGGGAGGCTTATACTGGATCATATCTAAATTGGCTATAAGACTTCTGCAATTCATGAAAAAATTACTTATAGTCCTAACTACAGTCAATAATGCACATTTTCAAAACCCATTTGGTCAACTTTTTCATTCTTATGTTTACTTGAATTTATAATTACATTCAACTTTGAGCTTGCATTTACTTGTAAATATAACCCAAAATCCAATTTGGCTTTACATTTACTTGTAGATGCATCCTCAAATCCCTTCTACTTAACTGTTTTTTTTAGAAATGAGCCATTTAAAGGGCTGGAGTTGTAGCTCAGTGGTAGAGTGCTTGCCTTGCATGTGCGAGGCACTGGGTTCAATTCTCAGCACCACATATAAATAAATAAAATACAAGTCCATTAACCATATATATATTTTTTCACAAAAAAAATTTAAAAAGAAATGAACCATTAAAAATTAGTAGTCAAAAAAATCTCAAAATTGGACCTAAGTATCCCTAGCACAAAGTTAATTTAGTAAATGTATATCCTATCAAACTCACATTGATTGACATACTGTACACGCCTCAGTGTGTGTCCCTATACAACTCATGCCAGCCCATTGGGGCTTAGTTTTCATCAACAGAAAAAAGAAAAAAGAAAGAGTTTGCCAGTTTGATTTCTGCTGTCTCTTTATTTTTAACTCTGTATACATTAAATTATTAATTCCTCATATTTCTTTACTTCGTAGTAATATCACATCAGAAGCTTTGTTTTCTATTCATGGTTTTAACCTGACAAACTTCACAGTAATTAAAATATGTGTGTATGTTTAAAACTGAAGTAGAAATGATGTGTCATTTAGGTGTCTTGGAAAGACAGGGAGAGGCCAAGTTTGTTTGTTATCTATGACATGCTTCAGCAGAGCTGGGCTTCAGCAGCAGTTTGATCATTACCTCAGGAGTACTGTGCAATTTGTTCAGTTTCTAGGACCTTTTTTCCCCAGAAATATGTGGGCAGAAGCTGGGAGTGATCCAAGGTGGGCCAATATGTATTTATATGTTGCAAGGAGAGGTCAGAAAATCAGCATTCGCACTAAAAATATGAAGATGGGACTCAGAATGGATCTATCTGGAGTCAGAGGGTTGTTAACAGGGAAAGAGATTATCATCAACATTAATGTTTTTCTTCTTGAAAAGGAGGTGCTAAGATATTATCAGTTTGGAATTGCTGTAGATGAGTAAGAATGGAAAAACCTTTCTTTGTTGAGACAGAAATTTTCACCAAGAAGCTTCCATCACTGAACCTGAGTAATTAATCCCATCAAAATGGAGGGGGGTGGCATTAGGCATGTAGTGTTCTGTAGTCAGCAACCTTGATTGGAAGTCTGGCTCAACCACTTAAAAGCTTTATTAAACTATTCAAGTCATGCACCTTTTCAAGCCTCAGTGCTTTTGTCTACACACTGAAGATCAGTAGAAGCTCATGATAAGGATTTAAAGAACTATGACCCCTGAGCACACAGTAAGCAATTGAGGAATCAATACCATTTTTCTTATTGCACCAGCCTTGGATACATATCCCAAGATCTCCTGGACTCATCTCTTCTGTCTTTACCACTTTTGCTCCAAAAATTTATCTGTTTAAATTTATGAAACTATTTGAAGTTTTATTCCTTTCCTTCTTCTCCTCTTCCTCTCCTCTCTTTTGCAATCCCTTAGAATAGGTAAGGATGGGTGGTAGCCATGTGCAGACTGTTCTTGAGGGAATATGATTTCTGATTAGCCGCATGGCCTCTGAAGTTTTGGATCTGGGGATTATTCTTCAGTGGTTGCAAATTAGACAAGGAGAATTATTGTCTTATTTCTTCTTCCACCTCCTCCCCAGTCAGAGCTACTGCTGCCTGCTCAGGGCTGCAGTGAAGTTGCATGGTGCCTGCTGCAAGGACTGCAGTGCAGCCACAGGAGTGGTGCTGCCCTGGGTGTGTTTGAGAAGGGCAACTGCCAGTGGGTGGGACGAGCTCTAGTGTCTTGAGTAACTACTTACCTGTTAGATGCAGTAGTTTTTCCCAGCTTAAGCTCAAGTTGCTGCTGAGACCACCCTCCTCCCATCTCTGCTTATTAATGTTTTGTCCATTCTTCAAGGTCCACGCCAAAAACCAGCATAAAGTCCTTTCTTAGTGTCCCCTGAACTTCTTCCCCTCTCCGCTGAAAGCATGTTGATAGCAGGGACTTTTATCTTTAAATCTCCTCAATTAATCTGGAAAAATGTCTAGAGTCTCCTCATGTAAAAGAACCCCTTTAAGAATGTTTGTTCTGGGGCTGGGGTTGTGGCTCAGCGGTAGAGTGCTCGCCTAGCATGTGCACGGCCCGGGTTTGGTCCTCAGCACCACATTAAAATAAAGGCATTGTGTACAACTAAAGCAAATAAATAAATATTTAAAAAAAGAAAAAGAATGTTCGTTCTACATAGACTGGCTCTGGACAATTTCTCGTAATGTACTCGTTTCTTGGTTTGATAACCATCCTCTGATTTTAATCCAATCTAACCCTGATACATAAATTAACTAATTAATTTTATCCTGCCTGCCTTCTGATTCTGACTGCATGGGGGTTTGGTCACTTGCAAGTGAAATGCATGGAAGAGAGCAGTCATGAGGCAATTTTAACTGATGGGTGCTATGTTCATTAATTTGAGTTATAGAGATAAGTGTGTCTATCCTAGTTCTCTCCCCTGAGCAAGAGTCCAGGGACTTGTTTTCTCTGTAAAATGAGGCTTTGAACATAGCAGGTGCTCAAATGATTAATAATCTGAATTTGATGCACTAATTTATTTAGCAATCTGGAAAAGTAAAACGAATGCAGTGTGTGTGTGTGTGTGTGTGTGTGTGTGTGTGTGTTGCATAAGCAGACAGAAAAGGCAATGACAGCAGTCCTGTCCTAGGTTACATTTTTTAAATTTTCCTTCTGTGACTTCTTTTGCACTTTCTTTCATGAAGACAGCATTCAAGACCAGATGATCAATTCCAGTTCCAGGTTGGTTTCTATGAATCACTCCTCTATTAAGACCTAGTCTAACCAAAATATCATGCTGACATTTATAAAACAGTATGCCTTTTTCAAGATGTTATCTCTTTTTTGTTGTTGTCGTATGATTACCCCTGGGTAAAAATCTATCTGCATGTACAACTAGAATAAGATATATTTCATGCTTATATAATTATATTAAAATAGATTCTGCTGTCACGTATAACTAAAAAGAACCAGTAAAATTTTTTTAAAAAAAGATGTTATCTCTTACAGCAACACTTATATTTTACTCTTTCTCTATCATCATATATAAATTACTATCATCTACCAGTACTGGCCATTATTGAGAGGTAGAGGATGTCCAATGTTGTGTAACACTAGGTCCCCAACTGGCAGATCGCCTGAGTTCCCTGGGAGCTTTTATTCTTTATCCCATCCCTTCAGATTCTGAGTCAGGATATTTGGGATGGGCCAGGCTCTAGGAGTTTTTTTCTTTAAAAAGCTTCTTAAATGGGGCTAATGAGCAACTGATGTAGGAACCACTGGGGTAAAAAGATTAGGTTCTTCCAATTAGGAGTTGATAAGCTGCTCAGGAAGATAAGAATATGAGCAAATAACTCATAAGTTTTAATTATATGATGAGATACCTCCTATTTCATAAAGTGTTCTCACATACCCCATCCCTCTACAGCTGATGCATTTTTTAAAATTCTGTCTTTTCTTATAAGTGAGTTGTGAGGCAAAGACTGACTTGTTAGAAACCCAAGGACATACCCATGCCCTTGACTGCACAAACTGACTGGGGGGAAGTGGGCTTGGGGGATGGAGGGGATTCCATGTTACTGTTGATGGTGAAACAAATACCAGAATAGCAAACAGAGGACTCAGAGGTGCGTCTACAAGTAAAATGAAACTGGCAGTGCAGAGACATCTGTAACCAGGTTTTCTAGGCATTTCATTCCAACCTGTGTGCTGATAGGATTAGCATGTTTTGTTGTCCTTGATGCTTTTTTGAAGGAGCCCTAATTAGGAAGGGCTACTGCAGCTAGCTGGAAGCCATAAGTTCCACCTGATATGTATGTGATGCACCTGTAGGCACCCAAAAAGCTGAAGGTATATAACCGGGTGAAAGCGGTCCGAGTTAGGAGAACGGAGAATTCAGTCAGTCGGGCAGTCACTCGGTCGGTCAGAAGAATCAGAGCGGCCAGAACGTAGGCAGAGCGGTTACAGAAGAGAAACCAGATAGAAGACAGAAGAGAAACCAGATAGAAGAAGTAATGACTGGTCAGAGTTAGGCCGAGGCTCCTGAGGAAGACAGAAGACAGAAGAAAGAAGAAGGAAGAAAGAAGAGAGAAGAAAGAAGCTCTAATCTTTCTCTAAGCTAAGCTCTATCTTTCTTTCTCTCTAAGACTCTAAGCTAAGAAGACAAGAAGAAAAGCTCTTTAATCTTTCTCTCTAAAAATCTTTCTTTCCCTCTCTAAGCTCTCTCTAAGAAAGTAGAAGTAAAAGTAGTAAAAGCTTTACTCTGCCTCCGAGAGATTTCCTCCCGGTTTTCGGTACCAGGTAGCTTACACTTTTTTTTTTTATTCAAAGTTGTTGTATTTGTAATAGTAGAATGCATTACAATTCATAATACACATATAGAGCCTCTTTTCACATAACACTGTAAACAAAGTATATTCGTACTACTCAAGCCTTCAATCGTGCATTTAGGATAATGATGATGCTTATTTTTCATTTTCTTTTAAGAAGCTAATGTGAAAGGAAGTGACTGCTCTATACTCCTACCTTGTCAGTGCCCCGCATGCTGTTTCCCAAGGCTACACATGCATGGTCTCACTCATTTTGTACCCTTATATTAGTGTCTACAGGGACACTCATTAAGGTGCAAGATAACAAATATAGATGGTGGTCATGGGGATACCAATTGTCAGATTTTTTTTTAAAAGCTTTTATAAGGTGATAGACATAGGCATTGTAGGATAATGGCATAGGGCAGAATTCCTATGAGAAGAGCTTCCAAGCTATGCATCCAGACCTTCACTTCTTAAATTCTGTTCATGTGACAAGACGCCTATAGAATAAAATCCAAGTTTATTAGTGCACATGAAAGGCTCCTCATTACTATGACCCTGCTTACCTCCCCAGTCTTATGTTCTCTGTCCTATTTCTAAAAGACTTCCTGTAAGTTCTCACAACATTCTTATTTTTTACATGCCCTCATCTTGGCTACTGGTACTCATTCTGATTAAAATAATCCTCCTTGTTCATGCTCCCTTGATGAACTTCCCTGACTTTACAATACCTACTCAAGATTTTGTTCAAGTGTTATGTACCCCTACAAAGCCTTCTTTGGCAATACTTCACCCAAATACAACTGGTCATCTTAGTAAATGCCAATTTTGTTAGTCTAATTGCTCTAACTGAAAAATTTTGAGTCCTCCTATCCTCTCCATTTCTCCTGTACCACATCCCATCTACCAACCATCTAATCATCTCTCATGTTAGAATATATCCCGAATATAGTCACTCTTTGTCATCGAAAAAGCTCTCACTCACTCTTATAAAGCTACATTCTGCTCTTAGCTTGTTTCTTTTAATAACTTCCAAATAATCTTTTCTGTTTCCATCTTAGCCCCATTTGTATGGATTTTCTACATGATAACAGAACGATCCTTTTAAAACAGAAGGAAGACCATGTCACAACTCTTAAACAGGTTTTCATCTCACTCAGCAAAACCCTGACTACTAAAACTGCCTAAGAGCTAATACTTAGCCTAAGGCCCCACTGTCTCTCTGACCTCCTCTCTACTTCTCTCTGACCACATGAGGGCTCTTGCTGTTTCCTGGACCCCTTCAAGCTCTTGCTGTTTCCTGTCTCAGAATCTTTGCACTGCCTGAAACCCTCTTCCCCTGATAACCATGTTGTTCATTCCCTTACTTCAAGTCTCTGCTCAGTTGTCACCTCTCTTAGGTGACATATCTCTTAGGTCTTTCTTAAGTGTAAGCACACAAAAAAAAAAAAAAACAAACATCACTTCAAACCACCCAATCCACCTGAATCTGCTTTTTCCCCTTCCATAGTATTTCTTGCTACCTGAATACAACATACATTATTTATTTGTTCATCATCTCTCTTCTCATACACAGAAAGAATTTTGTTTGTTACCATGACTTTAATAGTGCCTGTGTAAAAATGGCCTGAATAAAACCATCCAATGTTGTGATTTATTGTAGTTATTTATTTATATAATTGGGTATTTTTCCTAATTTGACAGGAATTCACTTCTTACATTCTCATCTCCAGTACGTAGCAAATAATAAGTATTCAATAAAAGTTTTGATCCATGGGTTACTACTACGCAGTGCTTTTTATGAAGCACCACAAAATTTTGAAATACTTAATTGCTGGTTCACTAGTAAAATATATAGCTTTATGCATATAGCATAAAATCACAACAGCAAACACAGCCATAAAAAAATGAGCTATTGTAACTCATAATCAGCTGTGTGTAAGTTTTATGTTAAAATGTATTTATTTCTTTATTTGTTAGGCTCACTCAGCTCTAATCTGTAGAGAAGCCATTGCACTATACCAAAAGCTTAAGAAAATGTATGGAGAAATTTGGAGAATGATTGTCAAAACCAGTTGTTGCATCCGTGGTCAGAACAGAAGGCCTCCTGCTGTACTGACACTCTGCGACATGAGGGCAAGGGATGCCCTGTTTCCTTGTCACTGTTCTAGACCAATAAAGTCCAAACTGTTTAAATTGCCTATTGGTTCACTAAGGAAGCATAGCACAGTGATTTAAGAGTAAACACTCTGTCCTCAGACTATACATTATTAAATTCCAGCTTGAACAGTTCCTAGTTATTTGAGCCTAGGCAAATTCTTAGTCTCTCTTTCCTTGCATATAAATAGGCACACTAATAGGCAGACCTCAAAGTGCTGATAAAAGGATTTAAGGAGACATATCCACAAAAATATATAAAACTATGCTTCGTAAATAGTAGGATCTCAAATGAGCTATTGTTACTTATATTATTATAAGATATAGTTTTCATTACTTTTAATTGTACAAAATAACTGCCAATTAGGTATTTCCTAAAAGGCTCTGCTAGTCTTGACTCAAAGAATATATAAAAACTATTCATGATCAAACTCATTTTATAGTCCATACATTCTCTTCTGTTTAAAATGCTTTCCCTGGCACATCCTCCACTCAGCTCAAGAGGAGTCATTATGCACTCTTCATTAGAAAACTCCACGTTAGTGGTTTCAGTTTGTGTTCCCTGTGGAAGACTGAAGAATGATTGCCTTAGTAATACATGGTCTTAAATGTAAGGTTGATATTAACTTATTTAATACTTCACCATTAAAAAGCACCAGGGACTTTTATCAAATTCTGCTTCTCCAATAAGAAAGACATAGGACAGGACACAGCATTTGCTTCTCAAAATATCAGTCCCATGCATGTCCTCTGACTGTCCCTAGGAGCTCACAGGACACAGCCTTTTTCATTGTGTCGTGAGCTCGTGACAGGCATGGGGATCTGGTGAATAGGAAACACCTGGAAGAGCTACAGCATGGCCCACCATCAGGGTCTCAGTAGAAATGAAGCTAGGTACCCAACTACTTTGGCACAAGGAAAATTATTCCAAAATGGGGGGGCAGAAAGAAACATTGAATTATAGACAGAGAAGATAGAGTCTAAATCTCTCACTTCACGGAGTCAGAATCCAGGTCTCCCAAAGACTATCTGATGCTCTTTACAATCTCACAGCTCTTAGGGCTGGTAAAAGAGATTGTGAGATATCTGGAAACCTGGGAAAAGTTCATGATGATTTTAAAAGGCTTATGGATTCTGAATGAGAATAAGGAGACAAAACAGTAATGAGGTAGAAAATACAAAACATCACTTGTTGTGTGATGTGGCCTTTGAAAGTGAATGGCTATGTTCTGAGGTATTTTTTTTCCTTGGGGGAAGTGGCCAGATGAACTGGCAAATGAAGGTAGAAGGACAGTACTGTTCAGCATCCCTTCCAGGGAGACTGTATGAAAATAGGTCAGGTCCCAGCTACAAATATGAATGGAGAGTCATTGTTCTCTGGGTGACCTCAGGAAAGGCATTTAGCTCTGAGTTTTTGATTAAGTGAGGGAAAAAGACACTTCACAGGCTGAAGATGATTTTTTTCCTAAAGGGCTCTGCCAATTTATGTCATTGAAAAAGCAATTAACTCCTTCCAGTCAAAGAGATAGAAAGGATTTGGAGTCATCAGTGCATGAACAAAACTGAAAAGATCATCCACCTTGAACGATCTATGATCACCTTCATATAAATCAGCCAGGAGATTTCATTTTTAAATCTTTAAATCTTTGTTAACTTTACCAGAGTGGCAACCAGTTGTACTCTAAAGAAAAAAAAAATGTTATTTACAGGTATTGTTGCTTTGCAGCAAACCCAATTTAAATTCAGAATTGTGCAAAAATACAAATTTTTTACGGAGTGACTTAATTTCACACATATTTATAAAACTCTTTAATATATTGAGTGCCTAATAGGTTCGACCACAGCTGCCTCATTAATATATGAGACACACATGGTTTTTTAGACCTTGTCTAAAAATTATTTATCAATGAGAAGGTGAAACAGTAATGCTTGGAAGCACATCAAAATATGTGATTCCTCAGATAAGGTACCCAGCTATAATGGTATACCAGAAAAGCCTTAGCAATTCTGATGAAACCAGAAGATGAATTTGTGCAATCAAGAAGCCATCACCTCTTCCTTATGGAAAAGTTAAAATACATCTAATGTGGTCTCAAAGTGTGGTCCGTGGACCACTTGTACCAGAATCCTCTGAAGTGTTTGTTATAAACTCAGATTAAACCACTCTGCTGACTCTTGGCAAGTGACTGCTCCCCCCCAGCTCCCCCAACCCCCATAACTTCAGTGCACCAAGTTTCTTAATTTTTTCACATGTACACTCAAGTTTGTCAGCCACTGGGATGGACTATTTTACCTTTGCCAAAACTGATGACTCTACTTTTTACTTTCATAAAGATCCAAGTTTCTCAGTTTGTAATTAAATACATTTATTTCTCTGAACCTAAATAACATTTTTAAAAGTGAACTAAAGAGAAAATCCTCATGCTATCACTCTTGGTTATTTTTCATTTATTTCCTTCCTGTTTCCCATTTAGTGCTTTCTTCTGCATATCATTTGGGCACATGGTATTGCATTTGTTTGCATAGTTGGCTCTACTGTCTGCTCTACTGACTTTGGTCAAGAGAAATTTTTCTTTAATTACAAATATCACAGTATAGTAGTCAAAGTGTAGTGAGTGCTCAATAAATTTTTGTTGAACAGCTTTATCTTTTGTTAGTAAGGGTTCATGTTTGGAAGACATGTTGAACTAAAATCTTTCTTGGGTAGACTTGGGACTGTCTTGCTGAAGAGGAGTCTAGCCCTTAGAGGAGACCAAATAATCCCAAGATATGTATCTGAGATAAATTGGTAAGTAGAATGCCTGGAGTCCTGTTTTGTTGTGTAGTTTTTTTTATTTGTCTTTCACAGAGTAACAGGGGCTTGTCAGACTAAAGTGAAAACTGTTGTTTGAGTATCTGCTTTCAATTAAACTATAAGCTTCTTGAATTTATTAATTAAAACTCAACAATCTCCATATCTCCAATACCTAACATTTAGCATAGGTGTCAAAAAGAAAACATTTGAGTTATAGTGAATGTAACTTAGCATCAGGTATAGCCCTTAAAGTTGGAAAATGCCTAGAAGATGCTGTTTGTATTGCCCAGTGCCTACACAAATCGATTTAAGTTTCTTAAAGATAAGTGTATCTCTGAATATTTAAGTGAGAAGGGACTTAAGAAGTAATTTTTCCATCTCCTAAGAATATAGATATTTCTTCTAGAGCAACTGTTAAAATTGCTCCAGTTCCAGGAAGCTCACTGACCCTGAAGGCAAATGTGTACATTTAAACTGCTCTAAGTGTTCACAAGTATTTTTTCATGAGCCAGAACCCTTCAATCCAATGCATTACTGTGGGAACTTCTTTCCCCAGGTTATTATTTTCAAGAACTTCCATGCTAGTGTAATCTTAGGAATTTCTGAAATGTGACAGTAATCTTTAACAAAAGTATAGTAACATAATAATAAACTTAGTTAAACATTAAGAGAACATTAAGAGACTGCGAGGCTTAGGAAGTGGGCAAAGAACTCTGCTTCCCTGCAGCCAAATTCTGTGCCAATGACTATCATTCAGGAAGTAGGGCAGATGATGACTCTGTGGAGGGTCTTTCCTTGATATCTGATGATTTCCTGACACTAGCACTGTCGTGCCCTGAATTTGCCTTACTTCATGCTTTTCTCAAATGTTTCAATCAGTATAACCTGATGGCAGGTTTACTGTGCCCCCAAATATGAATAATATGCCTTACAAATGCTTACTCTTTTCATTGCAGTAAGTTCAGACAGTATTCCAAGGTGCAAACCTTCCCCAAACCACATTCTAATTGCCCCTCTGCTTTCTTGCACTGCCATAATCTTTTGTGCCCACTGGGCTCTAGTTCCTGCCCTGTCACCTCTGGTCACAGGATGATTTTTATATCCTGCCTGGAGGCATTTCTTTATCAATCACTGCACGCACATCCTTTCCCATGGTGCTTCGTGCATTCTCAGCCATGATTTTGTTTATTTTGTTCTGTTGTTGCCTTTGATTGTCTATTGCAATCTTGATTTATTTTGAGCAGAACGCTGCATCCCTGAGACTTTGATCCACTGTCCTTATATTTATATTTATCTTCAGTGTAACATCTTTTACGCTTTCCCTCATGGAGTCTGAGACTTTAGTTTTGTGATGTGGTATGTCAGAACATTTCCTCTACATAGTATGGGTCGAGTATGTAAGGTGATGTTGGCTTGGATCCGCAGCTTTAAAAAGACCTTGAGAAAGCAAGTGACTTTTTTGTGCCCTTTCCCTAGGGGCAGTGCTGCTTCCAGAAAAATAAAAAAGAGCTTTAATTTTGTACAGATATCCACTGAGTTCCAAGTTTCATGCCTACCGAAGAGTCTGTGTTAGAACAATTCCAAGTCCAATACTGTCTCCAAAGTTTCTGCTAAGAGAACTTGCTTGTTTTCTCTTCAGTTGTTCTATCAATTGTTGACAGAGGGGCACTGAAGTCTCCCAATATAATTGTGGGTTTGCCTTCTTTCATTTTCACCAATTTTTGCATCACATATTTTGCAGCTCAGTTGTTTTCTATATAAACATTTAAGATCACTAATGTTCCTTTTATTTATTGTATAGTTTTGCTCTATGTCTCTAGTAATTTTTCTTGTTCTAATGCCTACATTATAATAAATGCCATGTAATAAGCATAGTATAATACAATATAATAAATAAATATAATAAATGATATAATAAATAAATATGATGATAAATGTGATAATAAAGTCACTCCTGCTTTCCTTTGACTGGTATTTGCATAATATATATTTTTCCATGTTTTCACTTTTGATCTATGATATGTCATTACATTGGAAGTGAGTTTCTTGTACACAGCATATAAATGGGTAATAGATTTAATCCACTTGGTCAACCTCTGTTCTTTTAGTTGATATATTTAGGCCACTTGTATTTAATGTAACTATTGAAATGTTGGGATTTACGTGTGCCATTTCTTGTTTGTTCTGTTTTTGCATTTGTTTTCTTTTTCCTGCCTTCCTAATGGTTATTACTTGAACACTTTTTGGCACTCTGTTTTTAAGTGTATCTTTCATATAGCTTTTCTAGTGGTTGCTGTAGTTATTACATTCTGTATACATAACTTACCACAGTATACTGATGTCATCAGTTACTACTTTGAGTGAAGTATAGAAATGTTACTTCCCATTGTCTCTTTACCCTCTCCCATTTAAGATATTGTTGTATTCCTTCTATATGCTTTCTTTTTTTAATATTTATTTATTTATTTTAGTTGTACACAATGCCTTTATTCTTATGTGGTGCTGAGGATCAAACTCAGGCCACACACGTGCTAGGCGAGCACTCTACCACTGAGCCACAACCCCAGCCCCCTTCTATATGCTTTTAGAACCACATCAAGACAATATTATAATTTTTGCTTCAACCATCAAAAATCATTTAGAAAACTCAAGAGATGATATATGTCTGTATTTTTGCTTATCATGTATTTCTCTTCTTTCCATGTTTGTTCTTCTATCATAGCTCACTTTTTAAAGGCATTCTTTTAGAACAGGTCTGTTGGGTAATGAATTCTCTGTTTTTCTTCATCAGAGAATGTCTTGATTTTCCTTTATTTCTGAAGGATATTTTCCCTGAGTACTGTATTCTAGGTTGATGGAGGGTTTTTGTTGTTGATTGGTTAGTTTTAGGACTTAAACATATTGGGCCACTTTCCTCTGACCTCCCTGGTATCTGATGAGAAGTGCACTGTCATTAGAATTGCCTCCTTCTTGCAAGTATGATGTCATGTTTTTCTGGTTTTCTTTAACAATTTGTTCTATCATTTAGTTTTAAGAAGCCCTATGATGTGTGTCACTGTAGATTTCATTGTGTTCATCCTCTTTATAGTTTCCTCAGCTTCTTGAATCTGCAGATTATGTCACTTGTCAAATCTGGGAATTTTTCAGCTTTTTGTTCTTTGAGCACTTTTCCAGCCAAGCCTTCTTTTACCTCTCCTTCTGAGTCTTCAGGGACACAAATAAGAACTCTTTTGTTACAGACCCACGTGTCCTTATAGCTCTGTTCATGTTTTTGCTCAGTCTGTTCACTCTATTTTCAGATTTAGTAATTTCTTTTTCTTTCTTTCCTTTTAAAGTCTTGACATTTTATTTGAATCATTTACATTTTTTCCTTTAGAGGTGTCTTTTATAATCCTTAAGAATAATGACATTAGAATTGGACAAAAATCCTTTCAAGTTATAGCCCAATAATTCCTTGGCTTTGGCCAATGTAGTTAACCTCATTTTACCTCCAAAAATTAAAAATAAATAAATAAATTTAAAGGATAACAACAACAATGGCCTTGGGCTCTCCTGATGGCTCCATGAACTAATGCATCATTGTACTTTGTTTATTGCTTGGCACATGATAAATACTTTTAAAAGAAAATATCATGAAATCAATGTCCTTAGAGATTATTTAACATCATATGTTGCCCAAAGATACAGTTTGAAGTTAAAAAAAATCTAATGTGATCCCAATTTTGATTTTTCAAATATTAAATAGATTGACACAGACAGGAATGAGATGCAGCAACATGATAATGATGATGTCCTCAGTCATACAATTATGAACGTTTTTATTTTCTTTGTAGTGCAATTTTGAATCTTCAAATGCTTCCAGATTAAATGTTTGCTTTTCTTCCGCATTTTTTTTCAAATTTGTTGATTTCCATTGTTCTATCTTCCCTTTCACTTATTCCCTGCCATTGAGCCCATCAACTGCACTTTTTATTTCAGTTAGTTTATTTTTTAGACAGGATAAATCAGATTTCTAATACAACCCCTGCCTTGCTTGCATCATTTCCTTTGGGGCTCTCGATATGTTGGAAACCTGTGTCCATAACACATTAGAATTAGGCTCACTATTTAATCCTGGAATAGCTAGCTTACTTACTACACTCCCAGTGCTTATGTGGATATTCTAGAATACTCCTAATTTTTATTGATTTTACCTTAACAAATTCCAGGGAATCATCCTTCTGTGAGT
This sequence comes from Tamias sibiricus, assembly GCA_025594165.1. NCBI lineage: Eukaryota > Metazoa > Chordata > Mammalia > Rodentia > Sciuridae > Tamias > Tamias sibiricus. Next base: position 59,185,993 of record CM046658.1, read on the forward strand.
GAAACAATCATCCTGTAAAACTGACCACATTCCTTCCTTTTAAGATAAGAGCTTCCCTGCTTTCTTGCTCTGTTCTTCTGTTAATCATCTTCAAAAAGGTAAGGGAAATGGAGGCTGCAGAAGGGAAAGAGAGGTGAAGGAAGAGAAGAACCTTTGTAAAGCTTAGTGATATTTTCCCTAAATCTTCTCCCAAAAATAAAGATATCTTTTTATTTAACCTTTATCTAGAAACCGTATTACACACGCTTTTTAATTTTTTGAACTTCCTTTCATTAAAAAGACAATAGCAGCAAAAATGGGGGTAATACTTCATCTGAATTATAATACTAGCCCTTGAACTCACAAATGAAGTCTGCGTCTGTGGAGGGTTTCAAGTACCATCATTTTTATTCTGTTTGTTGTTTAGATCCTCCTTGTATTAACTTCAATTATTAAACTTCCAACAGGGTGCATTTTTATTCTCTGATTAGGAATGTTGCTAGGAGATCATCTATTATTATCATCAAGAAAAGCTGGATCATTGAAACTACATTTGTCCCTTTTGCACATGAGAATACAGTAGCACAGTAGTTAAATATTATGCAAGTACTGATGCTTCATAGTCCAAGTTGCCCCTAACTCACTGTAGAGTTTCTGGGAAGTCCCTGGTCATAGTTCTCCTTCAGCATCTCTACCTGCACAGGTGAACAAATTAGAACCTCCCCTCCTTCACTGAACTGTTGAAGAAGAGTGGAGCAATGGTGTTCCAACCTTTCATGAAGGACATATCTGTTAATATGCAAGATTTGTCAATATGTGAGACCATGTGCTCTAAGGCAGAGATGTATTCAGCCTAATAATATACGGTAATTTGATTTTTACAATAAAAGAAATGAGTTAACTGAAGAGATTTAATTTTTCACTCATTCTAGTTAGTCTTCCTGTTTTTTTCCATTTCACTCGGTCTGTAATCTAGAAAATTCCAACAGCAGTTAACAATGCAGTTAAGCCTCATGATGCCTCATTCTTGCTGCCCTCTTGATTTCACTTTTAGTTTGGGTCTAATTCTTTGCAAACTATTAAAATAGACTCTTACTTGAGTATTTTCTTTGATGAAACTTTATTGTTATTACTAGTTCTATATGTTTTTAAAAGAGGGGAACATGCTGCTGCCCTGGTTATGGAATTTTGTAAAATTTGGTAGAAATGTGCCTTAAAAAAAGAAAGAAAGAAACCTCTATCTAATAAGAAACAGCAGCAGAATTTTTTTTTCTTAATTTTTGTCCAGCAGAAAACACAGAACTGCTTTAACTAATATTAAATTATATTTTATGTTCTGTTAAGTATGTCAGCATTAATTTTCTTCACTGAGATTTCTCATACCTACATAGTGACTCCTTTTTTTTAACAGGGTTTAGAGTAAAGAGAAAGGTGAAGGGTTCAGGGATTTCTCATGACTAGAAGGGAACAGAATGAATTAATTTAATGTTTGCTGAAGAGGCTAAGAACTGACTATTTTAGACTTTGTTTTCTTAAATCATTCGGGTACAAAAATTTCCTCTGTACTTAACCCCAATTTCTCTTCTGTTTTTTCAAAACAAACAAGTTCCCTAAACACTGTATCTTCTAGAAGGGCAAGAGTCTGTAAAGCAGATTCAAACTGTTGGTTTTTCTGGGCCGTAAATTCCACAGAGATTGGTTTTCCCAGTGGCTCCTGTATTTGTGATGGGACTTTATGTCTCCTCAACATCTGGCTTCTAGCAGATGCCTGTGGTGAAAACACAATCGCCATGACAAACACTCTCCCGATGCCCATCCCTTTCTGCCTAATGGACCCCAGCTCAACAAACAGGGTGACGACATTATCTGTAAGTACTCATTTAATGAATCGTCTTCAGATGTGATAGAAATGTCTGGCTATTTAAACCTTCCGTGACTATAAAATTTCCAATTCTACTTCTGAATATCAAGGTCCAACCCAGTACTTTTGGACTTAGTCTCACCTCATCTTTAAAACTCTAAAATCATTATCCAGTGACTTGTAAAATTTCTTTTGCATATAGACATGAAGCAATTGGCCCCATGATGATAGGATGCTGTGTGTTATTTCCTGTGTGTATGTGTTGCCTCCTCGCGATTTTTAATTCCTTCAGGACAGGACCTCAAAGCAGCCTCAGTAGAGAAAAGATTTTGGCATTCTCTACCACCACCGTATCTAATTCAAAATAGAAATAACATCCTTGGGTCAAATAAGGAAAAGCAAGTCTAGCAAATTTCAAATTGTTCCAAACTTTTTTTTGAAAAATGTTGTTCACTAAATTTTCTAATTTTTGATGTCCCAAGAAAATGCATAGATGGCTTACTAGGTAATCCTGACCTGTTTGAAAACAGAATCAAATCTATGCTCCTTGTAAGTTTCCAGGAACAACTGGAATCTTCCCACCTCCATTTATTTAATTGGCAGTTCTAATAGTAAGTCACTAAAATATTGGAGGACACATTAGGAAATTATTTTCATTTGTTATTGGTTTTATGGTGTTCTATCAGAATTTCTTAAAATGAGGGACATATTCTAATTCTGTAGCACAGATGACAGTGACCTACTTGTCCTCCTTTCAAACTACCCCAACAAAAACATTCTTAGCCAGGCAGGGTGGCACATGCCTGTAATCCCAGCACTTGGGAGGCTGAGGCAGGAGGATCACAAGTTCAAAGCCAGCCTCAGCAATGGTGAGGCACTTAGCAACTCAGTGAGACCCTGTCTCGAATAAAATACAAAAAAAAAAAAAAAAAAAAAAGGGCTGGGGATGTGGCCCAAAGGGGCTGGGGATGTGGCCCAGAGGTCTAGTGCCCCTGAGTTCATTCCCTGGTACCATAAAAACAAAAATAAAAACAAAAACAAAACAAACAAACAAACAAACAAAAAACCTCCATTCTTATCACAGCTTCTATACCTTCTATATTAGTAGGAGAAGTAAAATTTGCTAAATATTTTTAGGGGCAATGGAGACATTTTTATATCATGCATTCATAGTAAAATTAAAATCTTATGTGCTCACCTTCTCTAAGTTTGTGATGGATTCAACATTATTTCTGGAGGAAAGACTTCTCTGACCTGTTCTCTATCCACTGCCTCCCTCTACAATCTGGATTTAGTACCAAAGGCCAGAAACAGCTGATCAAATCTTTTCCCCAACAATGCCAGATTACTCTTTTCAATGAATCTGGATCCAATTGTTAATAAAATTTTTTTTCAGATAATTATACTGCATTTAGGCAAAAAATCTGATTCTTAAGTTCAACACAAGACTGTTAGAATGATTATTTCCAGGTGATGATCTTTCTGACCCCTGTTTTCATAAGGTACCTTCTTTTCCTACTTCTGTTTACTCTTTTTTTTCCTCTTTGATGGACTTTTGTTGTTATTGTTGATAGATTTTATTTTGTTAAATCAGTTTTTAGTTCATAGCAAAATTGTGCAGAAAGGACAGAGATTTCTTATATACCTCCAGCCCCAACCTACACATATAACTTCTCTCATTATCAAAATTCTGAACCAGAATGGTACATTTGTTACCATTGGTGAACCTACACTGACACATCATTACCTCCTAGAATCTGTCATGTTCATTAGGATTCACTTTTGGTGTTGTATATTCTGTGGGTTTTGACAAATATATACATGACATTTATCCACTATCATAGAATAATGCAGAATAGGTTTGAAAATATATGCTCTGCCTATTCATGCTATTCAGCCCAGACTCACCAGAGATTCCTATGTAAAGCATAACTCCACTTTTTTTTTTTTTTTTGGGGGGGGGGGGTTGTTTAATCGGGATTGAACCTATGAGTGCTTAATCACTGAGCCTCATCCCCAGCCCTTTTTATATTATATTTAGAGACAGGGCCTCCCTAAGTTTCTTAGGGCCTTGCTAAATTGCTGAGGCTGGCTTTGAATTTGTGATCCTCCTGCCTCAGACTTCTCCACCTTTTTAACATACAATAAGAATGTAAAGGTCAGAGGGGAAGAAAAGCAATGAAGACAGACCAAGGGCTTTTCTTTCCTATATTGGGTGGACTTCTGAATTTCTCCACACCTCAGCCCTCATCTATAAATGGGGATGTTAATAGGAAGCAACATCACAGGGCTGGTGAGAATTAATGAAGTAATGTATGTAAAATGCATTAGCACCCTGCTTACCATTTACTAAACATTCAAATATTAGGGAAAAAAAAGGGGGGGAAACTTCCAGTTCCTTTGCACAGTGATTTCTCTCTGAGCCTGGGATATTTTATGTCTAGATTCTGAATAAAGGGTCTTCAGGAGCTTGCAATGAAGGAGAGTTTGCCAGTGGCATCCTTTTCACTACTGGGAGCATCTTGCCTGAACAGTGAATGCTAAAGACGCCCTGATCAGGCTGGGGTTGTGGCTGGTGGTAGAGCACTCACCTAGCACGTGTGCGGCCCTGGGTTCAATCCTCAGCACCACATAAAAATAAATAAATAAAATAAAGGTATTGAAAATAAAATAAAATTTAAAAATAAAGGTATTGTATCCAACAGCAATTAAAAAATAAATATTAAAAAAATAAAGATGCAGCTGGGCATGGTGGTGCACGCCTGTAATCCCAGCACTTGGGAGGCTGAGGCAGGAGGATCACGAGTTCAAGGTCAGCCTCAGCAATGGTGAGGCACTTAGCAACTCAGTGAGACCCTGTCTCTAATAAAATGCAAAAAAGGGCTGGAGATGTGGCCCAGTGGTCAATTGCCCCTGAGTTCAATCCCTGGTACCAATAAATAAATAAATAAATATGCCCTGATCAGGTGTTTTTATCTAAACATTGTTCTGACACACTTAGTGCTAGTCACTGACCTTCCAGTTGATGTGGTCTTTCTTTAGCCTTCTCAACACCACTGGTGACAAACACCTGGCACAGGTGTGGCACTGTTTCCACCAGCACCTGTGGCGGACAGTGAGAATCCACCAAGATCTGTTGCTGCTGCACCTGCAGTCACCCTCCGACCCCTTCCCATCGCTGCCCTCCATGCAGCCACTACCACTCACTCACCCATAATTTTTACTGAAGGTGGAATGCATTTGTGACCTGGGAATAGACCAGAATGAAGTCACCAATACTTTCTTTTGAATGGAGCATGATATACCTCATTTCTCATCATTGTGTGCTGTTTACATTCACCATGCTAAGGGATTTTAGGACAACTTCCAGACCTTTCACAACCTCACAGAATAGGAGGGAATAAAGTTAAAAGTTATATAGTGACCTCCATAGTAAGTTTAAAGGAGCTGATCCTTTGGGCATTTTCATTCACTGGCTTCCTTAACTTCTGCAGACAGTTTACAGGAAGGGTGACTGACTGGTTAAACCAACCATCACAGGGAACAGTGTTCAGTGATGGCACAGCCAGCTTCAGACACACAACACACTGTATAGAGCTCAAGGGAGTTGCGCGGCGCTGAAAAGGCCAGGCTCAAAAGGTTGTACACCGTATGATTCCATTTATATAATATTCTTGAAATCACAAAATCACAGAGATGGGAAAGAGATCAGTGGCTCCCGGGGTCAGGAAGAGCGGAAGAGGTAGGTGGCAAGACTGTTGAAGAGTGTCACGAGGGGTTCTTGTAACAGAAATATTCTGCATCTTGACTGTGCTGGTATTCATGAGAATCTGCACGGGTTATAAAACTGCACTGAAAAAATACAAACACTCCTGCAGGTAGAACTGGTGATATCTGAATAAATCATTAGATTGTATACATGTCAGTTTCTGGTGATGATACTGCACTATAGTTAAACAAGATGTTACCATTGAAATGGGAAACTAAGTGAAGGGCATATGGGGTCTCTATTATTTCTTACAACTACACATGAACCTATAATTATCTCCAAAGATTCTAGAAACATCTATAATGAGCATTTTGAGAATTGTAGCTATATCTTATAGCAATTAAGTATTAAGTAAAGGGGATTGTTCCTTCAGAATTTTGTAGAAGAGAATGTAGCACAGATGTCTTCAAGCTTAAAATGGCTATGTTCTTAAAATTTCCTAATATTTCCACTTTGGGGAATGTTCCCAAGGATATATACATGTTCCCTCATCTAACCTGGGTCACCCATGTTAGAGCGGAAACTGTTTACCCAACACCTCATCAGCCTGAGAACCTTATTTAATACTTGAAAGAATAATAATTTATAGTTGTTTGTCTCATTTTCTATTTTTAATATGAAACAGTATAATAAGTAAGCAAAAATGAGTTACGATGGTTTTTCCCATAAAGATGGAAAAGCAGGTGGTGCATGCCTGTAATCCTATGAAGGAGCCCTAATTAGGAAGGGCTGTTGTAGCTAGCTGGAAGCCATGGGTTCCACCTGATATGTATGTGACGCACCTGTAGGCACCGCAAACCTGAAGGTATATAACCGGGTGAAAGCGGTCCGAGTTAGGAGAACGGAGAATTCAGTCAGCCGGGCAGTCACTCGGTCGGTCAGAAGAATCAGAGCGGCCAGAACGTAGGCAGAGCGGTTACAGAAGAGAAACCAGATAGAAGAAGTAATGACTGGTCAGAGTTAGGCCGAGACTCCAGAGGACTGGTCAGAGTAAGGCCGAGGCTCCCGAGGAAGACAGAAGACAGAAGAAGGAAGAAGGAAGAAAGAAGACAAGAAGAAAAGCTCGCTCTAATCTTTCTCTAAGCTAAGCTCTATCTTTCTTTACTCTAACTCTAAGCTAAGAAGAAAAATCTTTCTTTCCCTCTCTAAGAAAAATCTTTCTTTCCCTCTCTAAGCTCTAAGAAAGTAGAAGTAAAAGTAGTAAAAGCTTAACTCTGCCTCCGAGAATTTTCCCGCGGCACCGTGGCTGGCCACAACAGGCAGCTTACAATCCTAGAAGCTCAGGAGGCTGAGGCAGGAGGATTGCAAATTCAAAGACAACCTCAACAACTTGGTGAGGACTTAATCAACTCAGTGAAACCCTGTTTCTAAATAAAATATAAAAAGGGGGATAACTCAGTGGTTAAGCATCCTTAGGTTCAATCCCTAGTTAAAAAAAAAAAAAAAGAAAAGAAAGAAAAAAAAGAAAAGAAAAGAAAGAGAAAGCAGGGAATATTCTGGAGCACAATATAGTTCAGCCAGAGATGACAAACATGGGGCATAGTGTTTCCAGTCAGCATGCAGTCTTAGTCTGTGATTGATGTCATTTGTTGATTTTGGCACTTAATTTTCTGAAGAGTCTGGATGTTTCCTCAGAATCCTTCTTAACACATACTGCAGGTAGCCATTGACAGTGAGTTGCCACTGACACAAGTTGGAATCCCCATATGTGTGCTATTTTTCCTTCCCAGGGTGTGGAATTTGCAGTGAACTCTATCCCCTGTCCATGCCAAATAAAAAGAATTTTATGCATTCGCATTTGTTTGCTCCCCCAGTTTCACCTCATCTGAGCATGATTCACATGCTTGCTGAAATGATTTTATCTTTCATAAATAAATACTCCTCAATGTGAGTATTTTTTGCATTTAAAATACAACATTAAAAAATGCGACACCATATGCAGCTGGTAAACTGTGAACAGATTTTTAGATTCCTTTATAAATCAAGAAGAAAAAGCAAACAACTGGCCAACATGGCAGAAAGTAAGTTCTCTTGGGAAAGTGTTTATTTTAAAATCTATTTGTCCCTTTTTGCAATCATTAATACTTACTGGCAACTGTAAGTGTCAAAGCTTGTCAATATCTAAATGCTGACATCAGTGACTTGTTTTAAGATAACTTTTAATCTAGGAGAAAGAGAAAAATGGGTGATTTTAATTTATTTTATCTACAAATACATCCAGAGTAGTACAGGAAAAGCAATAAAAACTAGCAAATCACAGAATGGTTTGCCTGCAAGACATGACTCTTCTAGTGCCCATCCTTCCTGAGTACCTGTTGTGTTCTAGGATTCTAATGTTCACACCGTGAACCAGGTTTAGAGGAATGAGCTTAAGGCAATTCACACTTGCAACCTTACACCAAACTGCATTCCTCTAAATGATCTCAGATCTTTGCAAAGCTGACTTTTAAATGGTTACTGTGATGGAGGCAATTAGGCCATGAAAATCAATGTGGAAGAGGGACTGAATTGGGTGAGAGCTGGGTAGGGCTCCCCAGCCCACATGACATTAGTAAGTAACTGTGATCATTCACAAATACAAATTGTGACTCTTCTTTTTCTTTTAAATTATATGTAGCATTTTATTTTCCAAACAACTACTAGGTTGTTAAGGACCTAGGTGCTCATCAAATTATTTGGACCAAACTTCTTCATGAATGGCACTAGTAGGTATTTCTGTTCTGTGAAAATATTACTTAGACCTCAAGTGAATTTGGGACCCTATGCCCTGAGGCCCTGGGACCCTGGGGAATAACTTATTACACGGGATCTCTTGTACTCCTTATGAAATCCCATAAGGTGGGTATGATCAGCCTAATTTTATGGTCAAAGAAATAGAAATTCACCTGAGTTTTAGGGACTTGTCTAAGTTTACCCCACGGATAAGTGACTGAGGTTGTATGGCTGTGAGTTGCCTAAAAATTTCACAGCAAAGGGAGGAAAAATTAAAACAAAATCCTGGCGTGCTGATTCTCCCCACCACCACCACCACCCCAGCCCCAGGACACCATACTTTTTCTGCAAATTCATTTGTCTTCTTCTTTCCAAGTCTGAGTTGACAATAGAAAGAGGTAGACTCCATTCGACCTATCTCCTTTTACCAAATGGATATTTGTGTGGATTTCATTGTTGCCCCTCTTGGGTAGGTGAGGAACATAGTCTGCCCTGACAGAGTGAGGATTTGTGTTCAGTCTAAATAAACGCTAAAACAATATTAAAACAACTTTGGGCTCCTGTAACCAAGACGACCCTGAGGTCCTGCAGAGAACCTCTCCTCAGGTTTCCTGCAGCTAAATGGCTGATCCAGCCTTTCAGGGAATTGGACACTTGGGATCTATTTTCAACCTGGTGAGCTCCAATTTAACACTGATGAGAGAGAGGATTTTCCCTCTGGCTCTCACAAAAATGATCCCTGATACCATCTTTTTAAACTTAGAGGGACAGGTGATATTAAAACCCAGAGTCCACTGAGTGCTCATAAAACCTTTACAGGATTTGCTGTGTTGGCCTCTATGGTAACGTATAGTTTAAAACAGCTCTCTCCAGGTTCAGTCAGTTTCTGCGTTGCTTTTATTCACTAGCGTTTTACATGCAGCCTTTCGAACACATGTTAAACAGTCTTTGTGCTTTCCAGCTTATTTTAATAAGCTTATAGAAATTAGAAATTTAATTTTTAAAAAGGTTTATTAAAGCTGAGTTAAAATGACTCACATGTTAGACACAAGGGTATCTCTAAGATTGAATCTTTCTTTGATTTGAATAGCTTTCAGTTGTTCAGATATTTATTGACTACCTATTATTCGCCATTCTTTCTGCTGGAAAATAGAGACCCAAAGGGGAGCAAGCACAGAGACCCCCCTGTATAAATGGAAGTCATGCAGATGGAGTTCCACTCTTGTGGTGGCTGCAATAATAAGGCATTTACCAGTTCTGATGGCTACAGGGAGAGAGTAGAGAGTTCTAGATAGTGCTGCCAAGGCAACCTTTTAGGAGAGGTGCTGATTAAGTTTTAGCCTGAATCTCGAGTAGGAGTGTTGCTGGGTGAATATATTGAAAAAAAGAATTCAGTGCAGAAAAAGTATGTGCTCAGAAACCAGAGGCCGAAGTGGCATGCTGTGAGGGAGGAGACCCATAGCTGAAAATTACTGAGGTTTTGATGGTCAGTGGTCTTGAAGGCCGTGTGAGTGAATGGTTTTGTTAGCACAAAAGGACCGAGCCAGGTGCAAACTTCATGGATCAGCAGAGTCTTTATTTAACAGTGGATTCACGCCTCTAATGGACCCATTTTCCTGGTGGAAAATGAGCCATTGGCCAAAGGAGGAGTTTGTGCTTATATAGGTTACACTTAGAAATGACTTAATTAATGAGTGTCAATTTGGGCACTCAGCAATTTGAGATCTGTTTTTTACTGGGCCAGATGAAGAGTCTGAGTTCAGCAGTCAGTACCTGGGATCTGCTTTTACTGGGCCAGATGAAGAGTTTGGGGTCAGCAGTCAGTATCTGAGAAAGGGTTTATTTTGGGAAAGATCAATGCTTTTTGGCCTCCTCTCAAAGACTGTCATTCTAGGCTTGAATGGGTATCTCCTCCCCAGGGTTTGTCTTGTCACTGGGAAAGAATGCATTGGGAAAGGATCAATGTTATCAATGTGTTGCTTTCTTCCTCACTCTCTCTTCCTAGGCCACACTATTTGGAGGTTTGTCATTTTCCATATTTAATACGTTGTATAGGAAAAGCACAAAAGGGCAGGGGCATGATGTGCTCAGATTTGCAAATTTGTAAACAAAAAAGTCCCTCTACTAGAAGTGTAAAGAATGGCTTGAACAGATATGGACTTGAACAGGTATGAACTTGAACTTCAGGATCTTGTTTCCCCCTAGGGATGACTATGAATATCGATTGTTACTGAAGGAACAAGTACGCTAAATAGATAGTAGGGTGCTGGGCGCAGTGGCACACGCCTGTAATCCCAGCACTTGGGAGGCTGAGACAGGAGGATCATGAGTTCAAAGCCAGCCTCAGCAATGGCAAGGCACTTAGCAACTCAGTGAAACCCTGTCTCTAATAAAAAAAAAAATTCAAAAAAGGGCTGGGGATGTGGCCCAGTGGTCGAGTGCCCCTGAGTTCAATCCCTTGTACCAAAAAAAAAAAAAAAGAAAGAAAGAAAGAAAGAAAGAAGAAAGAAAGAAAAAGAAAGAAAGAAAGAAAGAAAGAAAGAAAAAATAGATAGTAGGGGCTTGCAGGAGAGTGCATATTGGAGTAAATCTGTGAGATTTTCAAAATGTTATTAAAAGTAAATTTTTTAAAGGGCCTTATGGACCAACCTAGCCAAATTGAGCTTGCCCAGATTCTCTGCATGACTGGTAGCTAGTCCCTTCATGAATGACTAACCTGAAACGCCACACAGACATTTGAGACTAAGAGTCAAAAGCTCAAAGACCACCATCCATGTCCTTCTACTTTCCAGTGAGCATTTTAACTCCTCTAGCCTTTGGTTTTCTTTTCAGAGAGTAGTGAGGATTACATGATAATTATTGAATCTTAATTTAATTTACTAAATTATAATAATTCAATAATTTTTATTTGTGTGACTTAATTATAGCTGCTCAAAAACTGTTCCCATCTTAAGGACATTTCACAGGTTAAGAAATCCAGGTGCTATTGCAACATTTGCAATGTTCTCTTTGCAGTATTCTCCTTTATAGGGCTTCAGAAACATGGCCAGTTTTTCCATGTGACAGAACAAATACCTCTTCCTCATATGTGTTTCCTTCAAATATTAATACCCTCCAAAGTTCAGGTCTTGCCCTGGCTTTCTTGTCAAGAGGAGGCAGAACATAGAGGAAAGAGCTGGGGTGGTTTGTTTGTTTGTTTGTTTGTTTTTTGCCTCACTGTGGGACTTTGGGTGTTATGTTTTAGATGTGAGGTGCCCCCCAGGAGCTCATGTGTGAGACAACGCAAGAGGATTTAAAGGAAAAATGATTGGGTTATGAAAACTTTAACCAAATCAGTGAATTAGTCCCCTGACAGGATTAACTGAATGGTAACAGAAGGCAGGTAGGGTGTGACTGAAGGAGGAGGTGAGTCATTGGGGGGTGTGCTTTTGGGGTATATATTTTCTATCCAGCAAGTGGAGTCTCTCTCTCTCTCTCTCTCTCTCTCTCTCCTTTCTGATCATCATATGAGTTGCTTGCCTCCACCACACTCTTCTGCAATGATGTTCAGCCTCACCCTCCAACCCCGAGGAATGAGGCCAGCTGTCTATGGACTGAGACCTCTGAAACCAGGAGCCCCCAAATAAACTTTTCCTCCTTAAAAATGTTCTTGTCAAGCCTTTTAGTAACAGCCATGAAAAAGCTGACTAAAACACTAGACAAGTTATTTAACCTGTCTGGGCCTCAACTTTTTCATTTCTAAAATAGGGGTTATGCAGCCTATCTCTTAGGGTTGTTGTGAGGACTAATGTGAACTCATTACAGTGATTGGATTGGCTCTCATACAACAACAGTTGAAGCACTTCTTATATTCCATTTTTTCTTTTAATTATTTTATTTTTTTATACAAATGGAGCGAGCGCAGCTTTTCATTTCTCTGGTTGTACATGATGTAGAGCCTTTTATTTTTCATAGCTGGACTTCAGAGCAGCAAACCAAATGCCAACTGGATATTTCCATTTGCACCTGCCCTGACATCTCATAGTTAACATGCTTAGAAACTTAACTTCCCCTTGAACATACTGACTCTATTGTGTTCCTGTATTCACAGCAATTGGTAAATGGTACCATTATTGATTCTAAGTATTAGAATAGAAACCCAAGAGTTTGTCATCTGCGTCTGTTCAAGGCAAGGTCCTACCAACTTCAGCTCATAGTTTTCTCTTGATTTTATCCTCTCACCTCCATTCAAGCTGTCACTGACATCACCACCCCTCACTTGGATCATTGTGAAGCTCTTTCCTCTGGTCTTCAGCCCGGAGTTTTCTACCCAGCAGCACACATGTTGATACCCATCCCGTCAGTGGTCCCCACTGCTTTCAGGACAAAGTCCTGACTACGTATCAAATGATGTAGAACTTGATCCTGATCTTGGAAGTTTCTTTCCTTCTCATCTTTCTGGTTTTCTTCACATTCCAGGTGCTCGGAGCTGCTTTTAGGCTCCTGTGCATACTGTGTCATTTCTTGCCCCAGTGTTTGTTCGTGCTCTCTCCTGTACCTGTCCTCCCCCTCCCAGTTTTTTTTTTTTCCCCCTCATTAGCTTCAACCAAATTTAACACTACTGCTACCACCACCACCACCACCACCACCACTACCCTGGCAAGCCAGGATAGTGTGATGTTAGAAGGACAACTCTAAACACAGTCCAGTGTGAAAGTGTCACAAGCTACTTTTATCTCTGCCTTCCTCAGTCCAAGCACCAGGGACTAGTTGTCACTAAACTCTTCCTGAACTGAATTGTCCTGCTATTCATTGCTGATGCTGCTGATATTTCTATGGTATTTTTAATTTTTTCAAGGCAGTATTTAGTATGACTTTCTTGTGCCATTCTACAGCACCTAGCCTCCTAGGACAGTGCTTAGGGACCACTATTTGCATGATGAAAATTTATCAACTAAGATTCATTCTTTTTTTAATATCTTCATTTTATTTATATCTATTTATTTATTTATTGTGGTACTGAGAATCAAACCCAGTGCCTCACACGTGCTAGGCAAGCACTCTACCCCTGAGGCACAACTCAGCCCTGTCAGACTCGTTCTTGAAAATTTGTGGTCATTTAGTCTTCAAACCTGTCCTCCTAGTGAAAATGACTCTTCATAATAAACACAGAAAGAATTCTTGGACTTCCAAAACACAAAGGTAGGTCCTGCTCAAAAAAAGTAAAAAGATTCTGTTAAAAGCAATTTTAATAGTTCTTTAGAAACTTCTACAGTTTTCCTTTCCTACTATTTCTGTCAGAATTTGGGGGTTTTCTCTTTTGTTTTTGTGTGTGTGTGTGTGTGTGTGTGTGTGTGTGTGAAAGAGGGGTGGGGGGAGGGAGAGAGAGAAGAAAGGAGAGCAAGAAAAGAATCTAAAATATAATTGGAAGGAAGCCAAAGAGCCTCATCCAGTGTTTTAAAATTTTTGCTCAACCCCCACAGTAATTAAAAAATGTTTCATTGGACCCAGATATACATTTATGCATACATAAACAAATTACATGTGAAACGCTTTTAAAACCCAGAAAGTACCCATTTTCCCATATGAGAGATACTCTATTTCTACTGTATTCAATTTCATTTTAAAAATGCTCATCAACTTCCAGTAAGTTGATTTCCTGACCCACTAACAAGCAGTTGATTGCAGCCTTAAAAATACTGATTTAGTTCAACTTCTTTTCTGATGCAGAAAGCCTTTCCCTATAATAAATTCAATAAAGCAATCCCACCTTCCTGGGGCAATATCTCAAGCATATCTATGTATTTTCTTCCTGTCAGGGGAACGTAGAGATTCCACTGAACTGAGAACAAGTGGTCTGAAGAAACTAGACCCTCAGCACCTCAAGCCTTACGGATTTTCTGCTAGAGTGACTTTCAAGTCCAAGTAGATCTAAAAGGTTCAAAGCTGGGGTAGTAGAAAGAAACTTGACTCTAGAGTTGGCTTGTAACTTCACCTTCCCAAATACTTAACCTTGGACCAGCTACATCAGATTACCTGAGGAACTTTTTGATGCATCAGTTTGGGGGCCTCAACCCCAGAATTATGAGCACTGAAACAAGGCTTGAATATGTGGACATTTTATAAGCTCCCTACATGATCCCCAAGTGACCATGACTAGAAACCTATGATCTGGGATTTATGAACCCTGGGATCTTCTTCTAGAGAGTAGTCATACAATCTGCCTTCTTGGTATGGTTGTTATGGGGAATAAATTAAATGCTTTAAATTAAAAACACACACACACACACACACACACACACACGCGCGCGCGCGCGCAAAAACAGCCAAAGTCTTAGGTGCCAATGTGAAGGTCTTCTAGACCTTCCAATCAGAGTAAACCAGAAGGGTAATCTGGGCAAATTAGCAATGGTTTTCTGAATTTTGAAATTCCTGAATCAATTGCAATGTTTAGACTGAGCATAACCAATAGACCCCAAAAACCACAGTATAAATCATAAAGTAGCATACGATCATCTCCCAACTGGCTTGCTCTGTCCTTGCTCACATTGAAAATTATTAATAACAACTAAAAGTGTAAAGAGATAGATTCCTTTCTTCTAATAAGCTTGCACATTTTGCTTGTGGTAACACCAAAAATTTCTTAGAGCTTAAAGAAAAATGTTTCACGCAAATTTTTAGAACTACGACAAAAAGGAGCCCTCAGTAAAATGTTGGCCTCTCTGTAATAAAATAACATGATGTGCTCTAGTTATGTAAAATAAAGGTCTTTGGGTATGCTCTTGTTTTCTCCCCTTTTACAAATGCATATCAAAATGAAGACTCGAGAAAGTCACTTTATGTCTTATGAATAGGTAAAAATCTAAAGGAGTCAGTCCTAAAGTGAATTGTGGATGTTAAGCTAATGTACCTTGAAAGGGGGTTGTACTGGAAAAAGAGAGGTACATAGAATGTTCCGGAGAAAATATCAAAGGTTTTTCAGGTTGTGTATGAAGATCCTTTGCTTCAGTTCTCTCATGGTGCTTATGTAGTAAAGATTTATATTTTAATAATATAACATATAACAAGATGCATATATAAAATCACATCCTATATAGGATTTATATATGAAATTCCATACTTTCTGTGTGAGTGAATTTGGATTCTGTCTATAGCTATCGGTGAACAAAAGTTAAGTTTCCATGTTAAAAATAAGCAAGTAATTATTTCCCAATGTTGCAAAATATTATAAGGAAATTTTTAAAACTGAAACTAAGGGCCTGGAATTGGAACAGTCACTTGTATGGTTTTCTACTAGAGCATCTGAAGAGTAAATTCCTATATAAAATGGAATAAGGACTGGAGTAAAATGAAATCTTAGAGTAGTTTTGATTTGCATTTCTCTAATTGCCAGAGATGTTGAACATTTCTTCATGTATTTGTTGATTGATTGTATATCTTCTCCTGAGAAGTGTCTGTTCAGTTCCTGGGTCCATTTATTGATTGGGTTATTTGTTTTTTTTTTTTTTGGTGTTAAGATTTTTGAGTTCTTTATATATTCCAGAGATTGGTGCTCTATCTGATATGCATGTAGTAAAGATTTGTTCCTGATTAGTAAGTTCTCTATTCACCTCACTGATTGTTTCTTTTGCTAAGAAGAAGCCTTTTAGTTTGAATCCATCCCATTCATTAATTCTGCATTTTAATTCTTGTGCAATAGGAGTCTTATTAAGGAAGTAGGAACCTAATCCGATATGGTGGAGGTTTGGGCCTACTTCTTCTTCTAATAGATGCATGGTCTCTGGTTTAATTCCTAGGTCCTTGATCCACTTTTAGTTGAGTTTTGTGCATAGTGAGAGATAGAGGTTTAATTTCATTTTGTTGTATACGGATTTCCAGTTATGCCAGCACCATTTGTTGAAGAGGCTATCTTTTCTTCAATTTTTTTTTCCTCACCTTTATCTAATATAAGATAGCTGTAGTTGTGTGTGTCAGTCTCTGTGTCCTCTATTCTGTACCTTTGGCTACATGTCTATTTTGGTGCCAATACCATGCTGTTTTGTTACTATTGCTCTGTAGTATAGTTTAATGGCAGCTATTAAGAACACAAACAACAATAAACGTTGGAGAGGATGTGGGGAAAAAGGCACACTCATACGTTGCTGATGAGACTGCAAAATGGTACAGCCAATATGGAAAGTAGTATGGAGATTCCTTGGAAAAATGGGAATGGAACCACCTTATGACCCAGCCATCCCACTCCTGGGTCTATTTCCAAAAACAGCATACTACAGGAACACAGCCACATCAATGTTTATAGCAGCACAATTCACAATAGCTAGGATGTGAAACCAGCCTAGATGCCCCTCAGTAGATGAATGGATAAAGAAAATGTGGTATATATATACACAATGGAATATTACTCAGCAATAAAAGAGAATAAAATAACGGCATTTGCAGGTAAATGGATGAAATTGGAGAATATAATGCTAAGTGAAGTTAGCCAATCTCAAAAATCCAAATGCTGAATGTTTTCTCTGATATAGGGAGGCTGATTCACAGTGGGGTTGGGACAGGGAGCATAGGAGGATTAGAGGAACACTAGAAAGATCAATGGGGAGGGAGGAAAGGGAGGGGGCAAGGGGTAGAATGAGAGAGGGATATCATTACCCTAAGTACATGTATGAAGACAAGAATGGTACAGATATATTTTGTATACAACCAGAGATAAGTAAAAATGTGCTCTATATGTGTATTATGAATTGTAATGCATTCTAATGTCATATACAACAACTTTGAATAAAAATAAATAAATCAATAAAAGAATAAGGACTAGTCACTCAGATCACATTATGCTGGGTCTGTCACTGAAAGACCCTTCTTTAAAACATGATATAAATTTTCAGGATAGGAAAACCCAATCTTTTGAGGCATGCTATTTTAAGGAAGCTCTAGACTGTAAGACAAAATAAATAGAAAAATAGATCAATACTAAGGATGCTTAAGATTGTCATACTCGATAGATGTCTAAACAATTGTTTTCCAGATTCCCCCAATATCTGAATAAGACAAGCTGCTAGAGAGTACTTTTTTCATCTTTCATAGCTAGATGTAATCAACTCCTAGCTACGTTGTCAACCTCAGAGGAACTTTGGAATGTGCTGATATGAGGAACAGACAATCAGAAAGGAGTCTGAAGGATATTGACTAAAGTTTTCTTGTCCTCCTTCCTTTTATTCCATTACTGACCAGAGGATAACAGCACAGCAACATGTGTTGGGAAATACTTTGTAGTTTATGAATTCCCTTCAGCTGTATTTGGTAAGGTAGGCAGGATCTGTCTCTGGAAACGTCTTCTGAGGTCAACTAAATAAGATGAAGTATATGGGGAAAGGAGGACACATGTCTACAGATCAGTTACTGAGACCATAAAGCTCAGTCTTTGGATTTATTCCCAGGACTCTGAGTTTGATTTCACAATGCAGCAGAATATTCTGTGTACTTAATTACTAAAATATAGAAGCAGAAAGACTCAAATGATGAATGAAGAAACAGCTTACATTTCCATCCTGGACATTTCAGACAAGATTCCTTCAGTGAGGAATAATGCAGCATAGTGTTAGGGCAAAGCATATGCAATTATGAAATAGTCAGAATGGGCTGCTTTATGTGGTTTATCTTAGAAAGTAATTTTCTAGATTCAGTGTCTAAACCTGAGTCTGAGCACTGCCCCCCCCCCCCCCCCACTGTTTTGTTGTGTGGCCTTGACCAAGGCCCGGTAACTTTCCCTGAACCTGTGTCTTCATCCATGAAATGCACAAAAATAGTGTTTATCTCATGGGACCATTGTGAGGATGAAATACATGATGTGTTGAATATCAACTCATAAACTATTACCACCATATAAAAACGTGAGCTTTTATACTGGGTCAGCTTTGGGATGAGCTGGGGATTTGCACAATCAGAAACAGCTCACCCTGGTGGACATGTGACCCCTTACTTCTGACTCTGAGTCATTTTGAGTTCTCCTTACTCCCTTAATCCAATAGCTAATTATCCACCAAATTTTTCCTACTTTATATCCTAAATGATTATTTAATCCGCTTTTTCCTCTCTATTTTTATAGCAGTGCCCTGTTTTAAGATCTCCTTCATGTCTCTTGACTAGATGGTTATAACAATCTCAAAACTGGTCTCCTTACTTCTGGTCTTGGTTCTTCCACCCTTTTCCTTGATGCCTATAAATCTAACAAAATGCCTTTCAATAACCTACTAACAGAATAAAATCCAGCTCATTAGCGTGGCATAAATCATGCCCCCTAACCTGATCCTTATCAAACTTCCCTGCCTTGTCTCCTGTCACTGTCACCTTATTTCGTTTTAATAAAAAAACGGCAAATTACTTTTACCTTTCCATGAATGCTACCCAATTCATTCTTCTGTGCGTGACTCTGGAAGACATCATCTGGGTCAACTTAATAAGCTTCTATCTGACAGACAAATGCTCCATGGCAGTAACTCCCCAGTTGGAGTCCCATGGGCAGGTTCTCTAAACACCAGGCCCCTAGACTGGCTGCTTTCCTCACTTCAGTTCCCTTGCCCAATAAAAAATACAAAAATGGGAAATCGCCAAAGGTCAAAGAGATGTGACACCTCCAAGGCATCTCCATAAAGAATTGTAATGAGGCTTTGTTTTCAACCTGGATCCTTGATTTCAAGGAGACAGATCATAGTCATTACAGCAGACTCTGTCTAAAGGGACGTGGCAGGGAGGTGATCAGTCTAGATGTCAGAAAACCACTGGGATATCTGATGTTTTCCAGAGCCTTCAGCGACTCCAACACAAACAGTGACTCACGACCCCTTTATGTTCCCAGACAAGCTGACACTGTTTGTCAGCACACTTCTGAAAGCTTATGACTTTTGATCCAGAAGTAAATACAGGTGAAGGTTAATTTGGTGACTGAGGGCTGAATAGAAAGAGGACATGACACCTGCTGCCTGACACCAGGATTGCCTCTGTGGTTCAATTAGCTGTGTCTTAAAGAAACAAGGCAGCATGAGTCCGATAAGCCTGGGTGGAAGCCCGGTCATCCAGGTAAGGTTTCAATTATTTTGTGGCTCAACCAAGCCCATGTGACCCCAGATTGGAATTACCTGAGTACTCTAGAAGAGGCAGGTCACATTTTTTCTCTCTCCATGCAAGTCTTTTTATCTGGAGATGCCTTAAGTTCTCTCAGACATAATTTCAAGATACAAGAAGAAAAGAATTAGATCTCAGATTTGTTTTTTAAATGCATTATATAGTAGAAAAAAATACTACACCTGGAGTCACAAGCAAATATATTAAATCTCAGTGCCATTTATCAACCATGGATTTTTCATGAGTCACATCATCTCTCCAAGATTCTAGCTGCCCACATGAAGAAAGAGGATGATAATACCCATCCAGTAGGATTGATTTAAGGGTCAGATAGATACTTGTATGTGAGAGGGCCCAGCACTCCGAGGAACTGTTATCTTTATTTCTTTCTTTCTTTCATCATCATTGCTAATGGCCAACCTCTTTGTTTCAAAAATAATTAGGTTTTTCTCCCCCACCCCACTCATATTTGAAAGTTTCAGGTCCAGCAAAATCGTTGTGGCTGTTTGCAATAAAATCAGATGGATGACTAGAGCAGCCGGAGGAAAAATAGGGCGGCTCCATGAGGGAGACATGACAGAGAGCTTGGCTGATGGGCTGTAATTTAGAGCATCCATCATCGTTGGTCCAGGGAGTGACACTGTATTCTAAGCCTGACTTAAGCTCTGATTCCTTCCAAGGTGTTAAGTAACTCATTTAATATCCGCTGAAGATTCACCATGATGCTTGTCACAGATGGTCATCTTTGCCAAGATAATTTCTTATATGCTGCTGCTATACATTCATGCAAAACAATACATTCCTACAGAGTAAGGAACTTAATGTGCCCTTTGTGGATACATTCAGGCAGCCTATATAAACTCCCCAGAATAGTACACACAGGTTGGTAGATATATATGCATGCCAGAATTTCATAAGGAGAGGATCCATAGCTTTTATTAGGCTCTCAGTGGAGTCTGTATCTAAAAAGAGTTTTTAAGAGTCACTGCTGCAAAGTGAAATGCCTTATTTGTGACAGCTATAAGAGACAGTTTTCAAGAGTGTGTTTTTCCTGAAATCTCAAAACATATACCTTGATAAAAACAGGATCCTCAAAACATATACCTTGATGCAAACAGGATTCAAGCCATGCAGTTTCTTTCTACATGATAATAGAATTTTTACTACATTTGCAAGCATGGGGGCACATGCCTGTAATCCCAGTAACTCTGGAGGCTGAAGCAGGGGGATCACAGGTTCAAGGCCAGCCTCAGCAATTTAGTAAGGCCCTAAGGAATTTAGCGAGAAGGTCTGGGTTTCTTTAAAAAAAAAAAAAAAAAAAAAAAAAAAAAGTGGCTCAGTGGTTAAGTGCCCCTGTGTTCAATTCCTGGTGCCACACAAAAAAAATAAAAATAAAAATAAATTTATAGCTACTCATACAGACTGTCCAAGGTCCTTCATAAAGGTTGATGAAATGTGATGGATTTTATGATATTCTTGTAATCTTAAACTTTCCATATTATTCCACTGGGTTCAATTCTCAGTACCACATATGAATAAATGAATAAAATAAAGGTCCATGAAAATTCAAAATATTTTTTTTTAAGTTCTAACTGGTTTTCTCAAATGACAGTTTCTTGGAACATGGCTTGGAGTTTCCTCTTTCAGTGTCCAGGTAATCCATGTGCATTACTTATAAATAAAGCCTGCTGCCCACTGGAATACCCTCCAGCAGATGTAAAACAGAGCTGCTTCGGACATGGCCCACCCACAACCCAATATTAGCTGAGTGCCAATGGAGCATCACAGTGGTGAGGTGGATTTTGCTGGAAATTGGTAGTTGGGAGTATTTGAAAAGAAGAAGCTAAAGTCACTGCCTCTATCACAAAAATAAAAGCTGACAATTCAGAGGTGGAAACAATGCATTCTTTCCCCTTTGCCCTCTGATTATGTGGCTCAGTCTATTTTATACTAGTGGAGTCCTGAAGACCTGAAGGGATGCCTCACGATCAGGGGACACCTTGTCAGAGATGCCTTTCTGATCTCTTCAATTTCCTGAGAGGCCAGGCCCACTTGAAAGGTTAGCACTTGGTAGACAAGGGAATATTCAGTTGGACCATTCCAATCGCCGACAGTTCTCACTATTGCTTTTCATTTCCTTCTTAAACTTTCTTCTTTATACTATTGCTAACAGGGACAGGAAGCAGACCAGGAAAAAACAGACCAGATAGAACAGATACTCCCAGAAGTGCTGGGAGAGAAGACGAAGGAGTCAAGTGGGGGACTCACCAGGAAGCTCCTGAGTCATTTTAGCAAGTGTGTGGTGGAGGGGTGGGGTGGGGAAGTTTCCACAAACCCAAATGTGACCCCATTATCCATGCTGTGTTGGCAAATGGTGGAACTTCTCTGAGAGGTCTTTTTCACCCACAAGGTGGAGATGACTGTAGCCACCTCACAGTAGGCCATAGTGGATTAAGGTGACGATGCTTGAAAAGTGCATGGAGGACATAGCTTAAGGCTAGCTACTTTTATTTCACAGGATTTAATTTTCTGAGAAACTGAGATATATCCCTTTAAAATCTCATTTTAAATAATAATGTTTCTAAAATATAATGAATATACAGTTGGCTTTTCATAGCCACAGATGCCACATCTATGGATTCAACCAACCATGGATGGAAAATATTTGGGGAAAAAAATACAATAAAAATATAAAATAATACAAAAATAATACAACCATAAAGAATATAAATAAAAAACAATTTAGTATGACAACTTGTTTACATAGCATTTTACTTTGCAGTACTTATTATTAGTAATTGAGGGATGATTTAAAGTACACAGGAAGATGTAGTAAGTTCTGTGCAAATGTTGTACAATTATATGTAAGGGACTTGAACATCCATGGATCTGAAACCAATCCTCCAAGAATACCAAGAAAAAAACTATATATTTATACATATTTATGAATGTATACAGGAACAAATATGCATTAGCATATACTTTTTTATTTTTAAGCAAATGTCATCAAACATAATTTAACCTGTTTTTTTTGATGATGAAAAGGAACATTTTTGTGACTATTTAAAACAATTTTTAAAATGTTTTTTATGTTAGTCATTGTTTAGCGTATCAGTGGATGCCTTGTGCTGTAATTCACAGAGCTATTCAACATTGTTGTTACCCTTGGGCTGGTAACCTGAAGATAAAACTCTCTGGTTTGCTGAGGTGTGTAATGTTATTTCCTCTCTGGAAGTCGCCATTCCTACTGATATTTAACTTAGTCTTTTGACCTGTTCTAATTTGGGATGGTTCTTCTAGTCTGGAAAAGTCTCTTAACAAGGGTAACAAGGGCAGATTATCTCTGTCCTTAAAACAAGAGGGACTAGGCCCTGATTAATCTGAGGGCTTTTTCTGTTTTATCTACTTTAGTGTTAGTACATGGATTTGTATCTTATTTCTCCTTTCCTACTACTTCATTTAGTTTGCTGCATAGTTAGGGTGTCACCATATTTATAATACATGTTATTTTCTAAGTGAAGATTAGCAGGTATTTAATGGAGCTTATTTCTCCAGTGATAGAAGTCTTAACTTGGAAGCTTGGAACTCTCCTCTCAGATCAGTGAATGTTAAATCTGTCACGTACAGGTCCCTGAAGTAGGTTCACCAATGAGGCACAAGATGAGTGAGAAGTGGATCCTGTGAAGCCACTTTAAGTCTAAGACCTGCAAACTGTACTCTGAGGCAAAATTGATTAAGTTCTATGGTGAAGTCTGAAGTGACGTTTGGAAAAATCCAAGGGGAAATAATAGTTTCTGAAGACCAACTTCCATCAGGTGTGGCTAAACATTTGCAATAGACAGGTTTCCACCATCTTGACTGAAAATAAGGTCATCCAAAGAGAGTCATCCAAACACGAGCAAATAGAGCACAAAGGTACAGACACATTTAGGGAGAATTTTCTTTTGACTGCAGAGTGAAGTATTTAAAGAGTAGCAGATAGAACTGGAGAAATAGAGTAGACCACATCCTTGAAGGCCACCCTGAGTAAGGAATTCAGTGTCCTGGTGACTTCAGAGTGGATTGAATTCTGCTGAAATCACTGAGATGGCTCCATGTAAACCAAATGGCAGAGGACAACAAGATATGTGAATGTGCAGTCACACCTTGCTTCACGATGGAGAAGATGCTCTGGAAAATGCTTCATTAGATGATTTCACTGTTGGCAATCATCTTAAAGTGCACTTATACAACCTAGATGGTATTTGTTGGTCAATCAACACACTTCCTTGATGCAACAAGATGTATACAAGGCTGCATAACACAACACACTGTTTTACAGCAAACTTCTTTATGAGTAGAAAGAGTGCTGTCTTAAATAATGACAAAAGTACAGGAGAAGTCAATACATAAACCAGTAACAGTTGGTTACTATCATTTTCAGTATGACGTACTACATAAAATTACATGTGCCCTACTTTTGTACAACTGTCAGCATGGTGGGTCTATATACAGCGGTGTCACCACAAGCATGTGAGTTACGTGTTGTGCTAGGACATGATGATAACTATGATGTCACTAAGCGGTAGGAATTCTTCGGCTCCTCTATAAACTTACAAGATTACTGTGGTGCATGTGGTCCATCAACAACCAAAACATCACTGTGGGACAAGTGACTGTATTTAGATGGTTATCAATTCAGGAAAAAGAGAGGACTAGAGGGCTGGGGATGAGAGTCCTTGGCTAGCCTGTGTGAGGCCCTGGGTTGTATCACCAGCCCCACAAACAAACAAAAGCAGAGAGACAGAGACAGAAAGAGAGAAAATCTAGTGTTACCTCAGTTTATTAACGAATATGAGAGGATAAATATCTGGGCCAGCCTGACTGGGATGCTAGCAAACTTTTATAATAAGCACACAGCCTCTCTTGTAAACATGACGTTCCAGGAGGACTCAAAATACATTTTTGAAAGGATCATGTAATTAGCTTAATTCTGGTTCAGCGTTTGGATCTTGGTGTTTCTATAGACCTCATTTTTAATGACGTTTTATTCTGTTTTGTTATATTTTTTATCATTATTTAAGTCACCTTTGACTTTCCTTTTGGAAACTGTGGGGCTATAAATTGAAAAGTCTATTTAGAGTACTTAACAGAAAATTTAATCAAAATGCTGAGCCAAATTTCAACTAAAAAGGTATTAACGTCACTGGACTTGTGATTCAGATTGGCAGGGTAATGCTGTTCAGCCAAATAGGGGTTTACCACACAGTTCCAGACATTTAGAAAGTAATGAGATATTGAGCATAGGAATAGAAAAGGAAAATATATTCGAAAAACCAAATCTACTCAGTATGCTAGAGTACTACAGAACACAGACACATCATTTGTATTTCCTCTTTCTCAATGTAGATGTATTTTTCATATTCAGACACTTATCACACACACTTGTCCACTCATGCTTATAGTCACATGTGGTAATGTGTACTGAACTGATGGAACAGGGTGGATGTTTGAGTCTAGACTCAAACTTCTAAAGTTGCTGCAACCATCACTTAAAAAAATTATTTGTTCTAATTAGTTATACTTGACAGTAGAACACATTTATGCACTTTGATATATCATGCATAATGGAGTATAATTTCTCATTTTTCTGACTGTACATGCTGTAGAATCACATTGGTCACACAGTCATATATGTACCTAAAGTAATAATGTCTGTTTCACTCTACAATCCTTCCTACCCCTATACCCCCTCCACTTCCTTCACTCCCTTCTATCTTATCTAAAGTAACTCTATTATTCCCTAGCCCTGCCCCCATTATGAATTAGGATCCACATATCAGAGAAAACATTCAGACTTTGATTCCTTGGGATTGACTTATTTCACTTAGCATGATATTCTCCAACTTCATCCATTTACTGGCAAATGCCATCATTTTGTTCTTCTTTAAGGCTGAGTAATATTCCATTGTGTGTGTGTGTAATTTTTTAAAATCTATTCATCTGTTGAAGGGCACCTAGATTGGTTCCATAGCTTAGCTATTGTGAGTAGAACTGCAATAAACATTGATGTGGCTATATCACTGGTAATATGCTGATTTTAAGTCCTTTGGGTATAAACCAAGAAGTGGGATAGCTTGGTTAAATGGTGGTTCCATTCCAAGTTTTCTGAGGAATCTCCATACCACTTTCCATAATGGTGCTTTGGGAATGTACCAATTTGCATTCCTACCAGCAATGTATTAGTGTATCTTTTTCCCCAACATCCTCACCAACATTTATTGTTGTTTGTATTATTGATATTTGCCATTCTGACTGGGTCGAGATTAAATCCTCGAGGAGTTTTGATTTGTATTTCTCTAATTGCTAAGGATGTTGAACATTTTTTCATATATTTATTGATCAATGTCAACTATCACTTTTAAAGGGGAAAGTTAATTCAGTAAACCATAGTACGGATGTGTGTATTTTAATTTTGACAATTTTAAGAACTTAGGATCAGACTTCATTTCTAGAAAATATTGATTGTGATGAGCCATTTATGTTGCTAAGCTAGCTGCATGCAAGGCAAATGTGGTCTTCATTGCCAACCTATGAGATAAGATCCATATTATGGATTTTACTTGGAGAGAGAAACTTGCAAAGGACCTGCTTTGGAGGCAGGTGATAAATACAGCTCTAGATCATACTGTCCCAGATGAACACAGTGTAGGATCATTTTGATAGATTGTTGAAAATTAAACAAGACTGTACAGAATCTTAACATTACCCAAAAGAAGAAATAGGAAAAAAAAAACACTCTTAGATGGTTTATGAGGGGAAATGGAATTTCTTCCCCTTTTCATAATAATAGGGAAAGAGGGAGACCTCATTATTGGAACCAGGTAGGATACTTTACTTTTATAAGATATTTTACTATTTCAGCCCTCGATTAAAATGGTAATAATTATACAAACAAATGATGGTATTAATTTTTACTTGTGTAGCACTTTATATATATGAATACTTTTTCCTCATTTAATACCATAATCACATGAAGCAGGTATTTTACAGTTTTACAGTTATAAAAGCTGAGTCCTTGAAATATTAAGTGATTTTTTTTTCAATGTTACACAGCTCATTAGCGGCAAAGCTAGAACCTGGTTTCAAGTCTGTATGCAAATATAATAATTCTAAGAAGTTTGATTTCTAGAGTTATGGGGGATTAAACAAAAGGATCAAAATTAATCTACATCTCAATTAGGACCGTCAAAGTAGGCATATTTACATACTACCACAACTGGAAAACTTAAGAGCTGAGAAGTGCTCCAGTATTCAGTTGCTCTGGTAAATTAAGTATTTCAATTAGAGAAAGTTTGTGTTTCATAACTCAAATACAGATAGCAACTCGAATGCTAGTTTTCAAATAATCACATAACAGTACCTTTAGTACTAAAACTATACTTGATGTCATTTTGTCTTTGGGTGATCTAGAAAACGTGCTAGTTCTTTATGTAGCTTATCATAGTCACTATTATGTAATGAATTGCTATTACATTTGCCTTGGAGTTTTTTGGTACTTAGTACTTGGTAATAGACATCAATGATGGGGGGAAGGTGTCACTTCTCCCACTCCAGGGCTTCCTAAGACTGCTATTTCATTTAAAATCTAAAGTCCTTAACTCGACCTTCGAGAATTTGCATTGTTGGCTCTTGACAACTTTATCTCATGTCACTCTTCACCTCAAACACCACAGAATCTGTGTCCCTTGATGAGTAGAGAAGGAGGAGCAAAAGTGGGTAACAGCTATCTAATGGAAGGGGTGTTCCCAGGTGTCAGGAATCAAACTCTGTCTCACAAGTCAAGGGTAACAGTAAGTGCTGTATCTCCAGCCTAGAAGAGTCTCTGGCACGTGATAGATGTTCAACAAGTTTCCTTTCTTTCAACTGCTGAATGAGAAGATGAAGAAATCTTCTGATAGTGATCCACAATACTCCAGAATTTGCAGGAATCTCAACACTGAGCGAAATTCTGGCATTATGTCCCCACTCCAACTGGGATATTGGTGAAAAGAATACTGACCAGTGATGGGAAAAGTTGCCATTCTGAGCTTGCCAAGTAAATATGCAGACCTAGAATCAGAGGATTACTGTAGAACAGCACACATGAATTTAAATGTCAAAAAATGTAAGCAAAGAAAGAGAATAATAATATGACCATTTAGCCCAAGAAAATGCTGAAGGAATGGCTTAATAAATCTGCATGCCTACAAAGGTTCATTTTCCAAAAGAATTAACTTGAGAAAAGACTAAGGAAGAGTAGGTTTTCATTGCAACTGAATAGATTTATGTGTTACTCAACTGCATAAAATTCATTATAGTGGACTTTGTTACCTATTGGGATTTATAGACAAAGGATGGATGAATGGAGGACAATAGATGATTGTAATTATAAATCTTGCAAACAGGATCAATCCACATGTATCCCAGAGGCCTTAAGTTCTCTCAAAAGAATTTAGGGCTCAATGGTACATTTAGTTCCCTTTCAAACCTTTTATTTTTGTGTGCATTTATCTGATAGCTGATCTTTTAAAAAGTATTAATAACTCCATGCTAATGTGTTTTTTAACTTTTTAAACCATTCTCATTCCTTTTTGGAAGTAGGCTTCACAGATCCTTACTAAATAAACTTGGCTAAGAGCCTGTGATGTGTTGAATGAGGCAGGCCTTATAAATCTTCTTTTCCTTTGCATATCTCTTGCCTCTACTATGTAGTAGGTTAGAACAAACCAAAGGAATATGTAAAGGTTATGTTCCAACTTTCTCTTTTAATTGACCTCTGAAAAGTTCAATGCAAAGCATCACATGGTATGTGTAGTAATGGTTTGTAGATTTTTAACAATGAACTTGCTCTTTCTTTGATAAGATATGAAAAGGCCAGGGCATGTGAAAAACACTTCTGTTATTGTCCAGTTGGTTTTCTTCTGGATTTGTTTTACTGTTGAAAATGGAGGGTTTTGTGGGTTTTTTTGTTTTTTGTTTTTGTTTTTTTCTGAAAATGAGGTCTGATGAATTACAACTCAATTGAATTCTGCTGTTCCTACCTGAAAAACAGGGCCTATCAGAGCAGGCCATCAATTCAGTGCTGTTTATGTGTCAATATCAGGCTGGGGAGAGACTGGGGAGGGAGAGAGGCAAAGAAGCAGTGAATGTGGCGAGAATGAAGGAGAGAAAGAGAAGAGGGAGACCATTGACAGCTCAAGGTTCTAATGGAACAGGTCCTGTTAAGTTATAAGTATCTAAAAAGTTATTATTTAACCAGAGCATGTCTCCCCACTAGGCCAGAAGCAGGAAGTTCCAAATTCTTTACACTGAACCTCTAGCTCAAGAAGAAGGAGTTCTGGCTTGTCTTCAGACCTCCTAGGAGGATCACCTAATCCGTTAGTTTGTAACAGACTCACACAGAGAGAAGATCACCAATGCTATTTTTTCCTACAGCTCCAGAAAGTTATATTGCTTGCTGTGAGTCTTTGAATCCCCACTTATCTTTTTTTTTTAAATTTGATTTAATTAGTTATACATGACAGTAGAATGCACTTTAATACATCATATATAATGGAGTATAATTTCCCACTTATCGTTTATGATAAATGTTAATCAATTACATTTCTTGAGACTAAGTTTTGTTTTGTTATAATTGTGGTAGCCAAGGAAAGCTTGATATTTTGAAAACTGAATTATTTTTAAATTTTGATGTATTTTTTATTTCTAATGAATAGATCTATAGAAGCTATATGTGTTGAAATCAGGAATTTAGTTTCTCTTAATTAGTTAAAATAGTTGATTTCTACTTGTTTCATAACTATAAATACTTCAAGAAATTCAAGAGAAATCTTCATGAAGTGATACCCTATGTATTTCAGGTGTTATGTGAGATTCTTAATATTCATTTAAAACTTACATGAACTTTTATGATTAGTATATGAGGAAACCAAGGTTGGGAGGTTAAGCAGCTTGCTTTGCTCCTGGAGATAGTATAGATGAGAGTGGAACCCACATCTCAAAGCTCAAAGCTCATACTTTCCTTACATCTGAGTATGTTTTCCATGAATCTTGGTATTGTATATACAGCTTAGTAGAAGTTCTTTACCTGCTTAAAATTCTTAGCAATTTTACTCAGACCCATCATTACATTAATATTGGCATAGCAAACATCAAATCCTTTCATATCAAATATATTCCATTATCTTCTTGAATATTTTCCTCCCTGGTCAACCAAAGGTCAAATATTTCTTTTTTTTTTTTTTTTTAAAGGCATTTTTAGTCCATTGGAGTTTTCAATTGCCTTTTAGAAATCTCTGTTATCTCAATATGAATTTCCATAGATTAAATTTGAACCTCAAGGTGCCATCTGTATCAAACTCATTTATGATCCATTGATATTAGAGCATGCCATTAAAATTTCCCCAAATGGAAGTGCTGGGGAGGGATATTGGCCAAATTAATTGTTACATTGTGTGCATATTTGAGTATGTAACAACAAATACTAGTATTATGTACAACTATAATGCACCCATAAAACAATTTGGAGAGAAAAGATAAAAATTTCAACCAACATACTCAGCTCAGAGAGACAGGGTACCGTCTTGTAGAGAGGTTTGTGCCTCCTAACTACAAAAATCATCTGGATTTCCCTTGAGTCACCTAAACATCAAGGAAAAGCATCAGACTAAAAAGCACAAAGTAACTTTGAACAATTCATTTTGGTTAAAATTATAAATATGTAGTGCAGACAATAAATATTGAGTGACTCCCATGATCTAGGTACTGAGAGACACGTAGCATATTTTTTGACACTTGCTTTTATTAAGCATCTCATATGTCTTCAGCAGTAGAGTAGGCACTTGAAGTCATAAGTATCATAAAATGTCATGGAAGGGACTGGACTCCATCTAACTGGCCTTAGGTCATTCTGTAAGAACTTCTTATGAATTGGATTACAGTAACTATATTTAAAACTTAGAGGAAATGCTGATATGCAAAGAACCTTAATCTTTCCTGACAGAAATACAGTGACCATCATAATGAATAGACCCTGCCAGTCTGGGGTTGCTGTCAATATGCGGCATTATGCCCAGGGCAATTAAATTTGCCTGTTTTTTATTACTAAGACCAAATGTTTGGCCTGGATTTATGTAGAAAATAAGTAAATTCCATTACATGTGATTCACCTTTAAGTAACCCCCTAAGTGGATGAAGACTCAAGTTGAAAACTTACATTTATTATAGAAATAATCTATTTAGCAAGCATTTATTAGGTTACCTTATGTTCACCAGGAAGCATACAAAAGTTTGAACGTGCAAAGTACAGTTTTTGTGTTTAATAAATGTGCAAGCTAAATTGACCAAAAAAAAAAAAAAAACCTTCATTAAAAAAAATCACATGGGAAGCGTTGTTGTTTTTAATAAGAAGGCAAAATGAATTGTTATAAGAAGATACTCTGAAGGCATGAGGAATCTGGACTCTGGAGTCAGAGGGGGTTTTGGAATGTTGTCTGCCAGTTACTGCCTGTGTGACCTGACGCCAGCTATTTCTCATGCCCCATGCTATGCAATCTATATGATAATAGCTCCCACCTTGTAACATTGTGTTGGGCCAAGATAAGGAAGTTTCTGGCAAATTTCCTGAAACATTATAAGTACTCAATAAATTGTCCCTATTCATTTTTATGATGTGTTTTGGGCTGAACTCAGTTTTTCAATGTACCATTGTGCACATTCTCCACCTAAAAATGTAATGAGGTCACAGCACGCCCCTCCCCCTGAGCTTCTGCTTGCAGGCCTAATGCCCATGCATTCAGACAGGTCCATCCTGTGCAGTCTAGGACTCCTTCTTCTTCCTTCATACTTCCAAAATACAAAAATGAATGCCAAGAAAACCAAACCTCAATGGAATGCAGATTGCAAACATCAGGACAAGTCATTAGTTTTTTTCTTAACAATTGTACAATGACTGAGTGACTTTTAAAAATAAAATAGCAAGAATTGGTGATGTGCCTTTTGAACTGGGCACTGCTCTGGGTGCTGCAATAGTCATCAGGATCACTCTCTGAGATTGGTTGACTTGGGAACCAAACAGACTTTGTCTCAAAATCTTGGTCTTTTTATGTCTCTTTAATGATTTCAGAAGAAAAATATACTCACTTTGAGTCTGTTTCATAAACCATAAATAGGGAGTTAGTTTCCTTCTGGGGTTGGCACAGTGCTTGGCACAGCGGCTGACACATACAAAGTAGTCCATAAACAGGAGCTGCCTTCCACTCACTCCTCACTAGGAGACAGAAACTGACGCTGCCTCTCCAAATCTTACGTCCAGCAAGGAGATGGATTTGTGTATGTAAAGTAGCACAGTATTTAGATTCGCTGTGTTGCTGCAAATGACAGTCCTCAAGTAGTCAAATTGGAATTTGAACTCAGATCTTTGAATGCCAAAGAAGGCCATACATTTTTCATCCTTCTCTGCTGTCTTCTTACTTTTGTTTTAGGGGAGCATTACATGCTTCTTGGGGACACATGCATGAGATGCATTAGATTGCTCTATTAACTGTGTCTCTGTACTGACCCTAAACCCAACCTCGCCACCTATTCCCAAAGCTGCTCCACTTCCTCCAGAGCTCAAGGTCACTGAGGAGCTGGCTTTGTTCCTAATCCTTGCCTTGTCCAGTGCAGCTCAGAAGCACAGTGTGGGGAGGGATGAGAAGCAGGAGGAGAAGTGATCCAGAAATGTGCTTCCTCCAAAATGGTGCTTTCTTAAGGATCTTAAAGGTAGTTGACATGGGTGTGTAACATCACGATTATGTAAGCTACCTGGTACCGAAAACCAGGAGGAAAACTCTCGGAGGCAGAGTAAAGCTTTTACTACTTTTACTTCTACTTTCTTAGAGAGAGCTTAGAGAGGGAAAGAAAGATTTTTAGAGAGAAAGATTAAAGAGAGCTTTTCTTAGTTTAGAGTCTTAGAGAGAAAGATAGAGCTTCTTGTCTTGTAGCTTAGAGTAAAGAAAGATAGAAAGCTAGAGCTTAGCTTAGAGAAAGATTAGAGCTTCTTTCTTCTCTCTTCTTTCTTCCTTCTTCTTTCTTCTGTCTTCTGTCTTCCTTGGGAGCCCCGGCCTAACTCTGACCAGTCATTACTTCTTCTATCTGGTTTCTCTTCTGTCTTCTATCTGGTTTCTCTTCTGTAACCGCTCTGCCTACGTTCTGGCCGCTCTGATTCTGACCGACCGAGTGACTGCCCGACTGACTGAATTCTCCGTTCTCCTAACTCGGACCGCTTTCACCCGGTTATATACCTTCAGCTTTTCGGGTGCCTACAGGTGCGTCACATACATATCAGGTGGAACTTATGGCTTCCAGCTAGCTGCAACAGCCCTTCCTAATTAGGGCTCCTTCACGATTAGACAAAGTAATGTGTAAGCCAGGCTGTGAAATGAGTAAACAAAGCAGGCAAAAGCAGCGCCTTTAAAGGGGCTGCCCCCCCAACAATCAAAGACACAACCAGCACCAGTCACCACCTACCTCCACCCACCCGCAGTATAAGAACCAGGCTTTCTCTTTCACTCTCCCTTTCAGTTGGACCTGCTACATCTCTTCCTAGCCCAGTCTCTTTAAGATGGCTCTGTGATAAACCAGTTGCTGCCAAGATGCTAGGGAGGTAACCATTCCACGTGTGGCCTCTCCTCTATGTCATCTTACCAACTAACAATGAAAACGCAGGAGTTAGGACACAGAGAGAAAGGGGGGCTTCTTGGTGGGACCATCCACTTACATTTTTAGGTGTCTTCTGTGTGGTTTGTCCTCACCTTATGCTTGCAGGATGCCACCACCTCAGTTACCTCCTGTTTAGGACTCAGCCAGAACCGTTCTAGCCCTTCATTATCAGTGCAACAAAATTCTCTCCCTTTGGATCTCTGTTTTGAAGTTGATGGGGAAAAGTCCTTTCATTTTTCAAAAACCCTTAATTTTTACCCTCCCATTCTCAGTAAAGAATAGTTGACCAAAATCTATGCTAGAAACAATTTAACTTCAGAAATTAATGCTACAGTCTTCATGTAGTTATGGAGTCAAAAGTGGGAATCACTGGATAGAGTGTTTTTTAGCTTATCAGATTATCAGAGTGTCTGAAACTTGCTATTTTTGGAATATACTTAAATATCATATATTCTTTTGGAGAAATTTCTTTGAATTTTTTTTGGATAAACTCTCAAAAGACATACTTGTCCTTCTCCATTCACTTTTAACAGTTGGTATGATTGCTTCTTCTAGAATTTTCTGAAAAACGGGTTACAATAAGAATAACTAATACTGTATAACTTCATTTGCTGTAATCTTTTGCTTTTCTTCATACTTTTTCATACTTCATACTTCCCTAATATTTCCACTTTCATAGGGGATAATTTGGTCAATGTTTTTACTTATTAAACAATTTAATTCACATTTTTTTCTGGAATTTCATACATATGATATATTCCTAATTAAATCCCATGTATAAGTGTATTCCATGTATTGGGAGAAGGACTTTCAGTGAAACTATACTTACAAATTGACATAGCATTTTATGAAAGTAGGCAAATTCTTTCATCTCATTACTGGCTGATTTGTTATATATAGACGTAGAGGTTGAAATACAAAGAGAATGTAATTTGTATTAAGATGTGTGATTAGAAATGATTCTAGGAATGGTTTTATGTCTCCTCACTTCTGATACAGTATACTTTTTGCTGGAAAATGGATAACTCGTGATGGTCTTTAATAATTACTGGAACTTCTGTGTATTTTCTAATATATTTGGTAGGGTATACTGTCTCTTATAGACCAAGCTCCCAGAAATCAAGAGCTTGAAAACAAAAGATAATAACAGCATTAGTTTTGTGGTCTTAAAATCACCAGTAATGATTTGTGAGTATAGTATTTATTGTGAAACAAAGCTAAACTGGAAGCATAGAGAAGTCATTTAGGAGACTAGAAATATAAGGAAAATTGTAGGAAGAAAACAATGCTTATGTAACTATGATATTTTTCCCTGTAAGAAAATACAACAGAGGGTGAGAAAGATGAAAAGGGTTTTAACTATAAAATTTTAATTGAAGGGGGAGAGAATGTATCCCTAAATATTATGGGTAGATAGTTTTAAATGTCAATAAGTTTTCCTGTAAACTCATCATTTGAAGAATAATAGAAAATAGTTTCATGTGGGAGGAGATTTTCTAAAAAAACAAACACTGACATTTTAAAGACATAAGTGTCTTAAATGGTATGATTATTAAAATGCAAAATTAGACTGCACAGAGACATTTTGGAGATTATATTTGAGTAGTATCCTAAGAGGCAGATAATAAATGACTCAGATAATCTGAGTGATTTGGGCTGACTCACATGTTTTGGAAGAAGGTGTCATCAAATCCCTGATTCTGTCAGTGTTTTTCTCTTTGTTCCACCTGGTAGTGCCAAACAAATCCCAAAGTGTCAGTGAGTTTTCTACCTCCAACTTTTCAAATCAACATTGGCATTTAGTATATTTGAAAAACACTCCCTAACTAAGTAACACAGCCACATGTTTGCTGGGAACGTGCAGGAGATGGGAAGCCCAGACAGAGCCTTGACTAGATAAGAGTGGAAGACCCAAGACTGGGTTTGGTTTGTCAAGATAGAAGAAAGGGGCCTTTTTACCCCACTGCTGCCTGAATGGTGCTTCTTGGAACACTTTTAATCAATAAATACTGTCTGGTGCCTGTATGAGAAGAGAACATACAAATAAGGAGGCATTGGCCTCTATCCTAGAAAGACTTGGTTGTCAGGGAAACTGACATAGTAACTAATGAGTGGTAATATTTGATATAACATATATAAATAATACTCTGGTAGTGGAGCCCAGAATAGTCAGTGTCTTACATCACTAGGATTGAGAGGCCCTCACAAAAGAAGTAACATGTGGCTTGGGCCTTAATGAATTAAAATCTCAACCAGAGGTAAGGACCACACAAGGAAAGAGACACTGGTACTAATGGAGGTATGTTCAGAGAATGGTTAATAATCCAATCTAGCCTTGAAAAGTGGGAGACCTAGAAAACAATGAGATGGAAATACAGAGATGTGTCAGGTCAATATAGTTCTCTTGGTAGAGTTCACATGAGCCATTTATTAGTATTATCTCAGTCTCAAGAATATGTCCAACCTGGAAATGGCTATTCTAAATCTGTGATTCAGGTTTGTTTTTTTTTTTTTTTTTTTTTTTTTTTTTTTTTTGCAGAGCCTCAGTCTAGGTGATGAATAACAGTAGTCTAAGAAAAGCTTGCAATCCTCTCCGTACCCATATGTCCTTATGTGCTTGTAGTGCTAAGAATTTACAGTGCCAAGTTCTGATAAACATCTGTGGAAAATGTAATGAGTCATGCATATGTGCATACACACATACATAAACATACAAGGAAAGAAACACCACTTTTGAACATGCAAGTTGCTGTTGCAACTTCCAAACTAAGTTTACTTGTGCTGCCATAGACTTCTTTGACCCTTTCCTATTTCCTCACAGGATTGAAAAAACGTACAAGGAAGGCCTTTGGAATACGGAAGAAAGAAAAGGACACTGATTCTACGTATGTACTTTAATAAGAGTGTTGTGCCTCTGCAAAACAAAACTGTCAGGTGCTCTGTCGCTCACTTAAAGATTGCTTCAGAGTTTCCTTGAATATCTGGTAGTTTTCTTTGTTCTTCCCATTTCTGGGAAACTGTAGTTGCTCAGCATAATTAGTTAGTTATCAGATTTGTGCTAAAAAGGTGAAGATTGTCATCATATGTTCAGGTTTTCATTTCTCTCTCTCTCTCTCTTTTAACCACCCGGCAGCCCTGCTTGCCAGCAGTCCTGGGAAGCCAAAGTGTGACAGTTCGTTTTGTGGGTGCCTAGAAGCATTCATTCCGACTTTAGGGTTGCTCCTGATATCTGAATGGAAGAAACAACAAAACACCTGTTTAGCTAGACGAGTCCTAGCCAAAGACAAAAACGTGTACTACATAACATCCTAAAGCTCCAACTTGAGATGCCAAGATTTTGTACAAGCAGAATCATAAATCAACCAACAGAATTCACAGGAATGATAGGATATTTGCCTGTGAATAAGAAACTAATGCCAAAAACAATGCTGGGGATGCTTTTATGTGTTTAAATGGTCTTATTCAAGAGAATTAATTGCCCATGGACACTGATGGACCCTTGAAAACATCAATAAATAGCAGTTTTATTCTACATCTACTAATTTGACCATCTGGAATTCTTTTTCAGAAGGATTTGACTCTGATGCAAAATCTCAGATGTCCTTCTGAGCCAGGCAGATAACTCCAGACATGAGATTAGCTGGCCAGAACTCAGAATTCCAACCCACACCCCCATAAGGAGAGCATCGTGACTCAGCTGTGGCTGGCTGTGACCAGGTGGAAGAGATCTGTGGTGGTCTTCTGGGTAGCAGAATGGAGCCCATAAACCCCTCATTTGGCTGTAATCCCTGAAAGAATGTTAGAAAATGGAAAAATCAAGGTGGTATGGGTATAGGTGAAAATGAAAGGGGCCACACTGATTCTCTGTGCACTTTTTTTGTGTGTGTGCATAAATTTTCTCATAAGATTCTCAGTATTTCCCTGTGCCCTTGTCCTCCACAAACTTGTAATTTGTGGATAAAATACTGACTATACAAATTAAAATCTTTCCTACAAGTAAATGAGATAATATTTGAAATGCCTACTAGTACTTAGTATTTCACAAATGCTCCATAAATGACAGCTGCTACTATTCTTATCATTACTGATACAAATCAACAGTAATAAGTTCCTTGTGAGCAATTGAAATGGAATTTCATGGGAATTTGAAGGTAAGAAAGTTTACATTTGGACTGAGGATCTATGATGCTTCAAGGCAGGCGGAGTCCTCAGTTTCAAGGACATGCATTTCATGCAAAAGGAGTGACAAAAGCAAAGGCAGACAGGTGGGAAAGTCCAGTAGGAATCCAGGAGAAGGTGAGGGGGGCAGAGTGTCTACCTGCAGGCTACAGGTAAAGGTGATAATGGGAGGCAACGCTGGGAAGGAGATGAGGGCCAGATAGGAAGGGCCTCAAGTGCCAGGCTGAGGTATCTGAACTTCCATCCTTACCTAGTGGGTCACCTTGAAGACCTGAACATTTTTAAGCCAAACAATGTGAAGGATTGAGTAGGAGAAATGTTGTTGTTGTTTTATTGTTTTGTGTTTTGCCCAGATACCAAATGTCAACTCTCCTTTTTTTATATTTTGTCTGTGTTTTTTCTATTGGTAAATATTTCCTGAAAATTACATTTACAGAAAATTTTTTCTAAATTATTAAGTTAATAATATTTTTTCAGGATCATATCATTTGCATTGTTTCTGAATACATTTATCATTTTCTAAAGATTAACCTTGCAGAATAAGTGATGGTCCCTTTACTAGGGTTGGAACCCCTGGGCTCTTACACCAGCTCTGCCCATAACTCAACAGCCTTTGAAATTACACTCTCCCTTATAGGGCCTAGTTTCCTCACATGTTTAAAAGAAAAACGTGTACACTAGACAAAATCAGGTTTCCCTAAAGGGCCAGATACCCCACCATTGTGTCAGCAATCTGTTGACACCTACATTGTGCCACCTGTTGTGTGGGTCACTGCTGCATGAATTTCAGGAGGACATCATAGCAGAAGCCAACTATTTTTCTGTAAAGATAGTGTTGATAAATGCACCAGAGATTTCTGGTGTGTGAAGAAAGTTAAAGATAAAAAGCTATCTTGAAAGAAAAAGAAGAGGTTAAGTAACCTCCCTCGGGCCAGCTGAGCTAATTTACATGTGGCCAAAGCACTGCTCTTCCAACTCCATTTCCAAAACTATGAAGATGAGTAAGTTATTCCCCATGGCTTTGGGTGGAGGCCCAATATCTTTCTTTGGTACTTTAATGAAACATTTATTTATAGAATCCCAAGCATCTCTTCTTAACTTCTTATCATTTGAGTGCCCAAATTACTTATGGGATAGCAAATTAGTTGTAAACTGGTTCTCCCATCAGTGATTGGTCCAAAGACAAGCTTTTTTTTTTTTTTTTTTTTTTTTATTTTCCATGAACCCTCCCTCCCCCACCATTCTCTAATTGGATCTCATATCATTTTTGGAAAATGAATCATAATTGCAAAGGGGTTGGTAAAATGCTCTGGCAATTTGCTGTCCCTTCAGCTTTAGTTAATGCTTATTGTAAGCTACCTGGTACCGAAAACCGG
Organism: Tamias sibiricus; assembly: GCA_025594165.1. Taxonomy (NCBI): domain Eukaryota; kingdom Metazoa; phylum Chordata; class Mammalia; order Rodentia; family Sciuridae; genus Tamias; species Tamias sibiricus. The sequence continues at coordinate 59,224,691 of CM046658.1, forward strand.
GAGGAAAAACTCTCGGAGGCAGAGTTAAGCTTTTACTACTTTTACTTCTACTTTCTTAGAGCTTAGAGAGGGAAAGAAAGATTTTTAGAGAGAAAGATTAAAGCGAGCTTTTCTTCTTGTCTTCTTAGCTTAGAGTTAGAGTTAGAAAGATAGAGCTTAGCTTAGAGCTTAGAGTTAGAGTTAGAAAGATAGAGCTTAGCTTAGAGAAAGATTAGAGCTTCTTTCTTCTCTCTTCTTTCTTCCTTCTTCTTTCTTCTGTCTTCTGTCTTCCTTGGGAGCCTCGGCCTAACTCTGACCAGTCATTACTTCTTCTATCTGGTTTCTCTTCTGTAACCGCTCTGCCTATGTTCTGGCCGCTCTGATTCTTCTGACCGACCGAGTGACTACCCGACTGACCGAATGAATTTGTTCTCCTAACTCGGACCGCTTTCACCCGGTTATATACCTTCAGGTTTGCGGGTGCCTACAGGTGCGTCACATACATATCAGGCGGAACCCATGGCTTCCAGCTAGCTACAACAGCCCTTCCTAATTAGGGCTCCTTCATATTCCTTCCCTTTAGTTTAAAAAGGTGCTTTAATTCTATTTTCTCTATTTTCTTTTATTTTCTTGTCCCTACCTAGCTTTTCACCTTTTATTTTTGAAAGGGTGGATATTTGAGCCCTTTTTGAGAAGGTGCTGTGGCTTTAAGGAAGCCTAATGCTGAGGAGCAGCTAACGCACCTAGTTAAGCACAATTGCAAAAGCGGCTTTGACTTTTTTTTTTTTTTTTTCTCCTCTTCTTTATTTTTCTTTATGGCTTTCTTGCCAAAGCTCAATGGCTTTTTTTTTTTCCTGCATGGTTTTTACCATGCTATTTAATTCTCTATTTTCTTTTAAGCTCATGGCTTTTTTCTTTATACTAAAGCTCAAGGCTTTTTCTCTATATTTTTTATGGCTTTTGGCCGGCTACTCTGCTTCGGCTTTTGGCCGGCTCGCTTCGGCTTTTCGCTGGCTACTCTGCTTCGGCTTTTCGCTGTCTACTCTGCTTCAGCTTTTGGCCAGCTACTCTGCTTCGGCTTAATTCTTAACTGGCTTCAACTGAGTCAGAGGCTCTGCTCTCTTGTTTCTACTCTTTTTGCTGGTCTCAACTGAGTCTGAGGCTATGCTTTTTCATTGCTCTTATTTCTTAGCTTTTCTTCTCTGCCTGCCGAGCCCCGGACGGACCACCATTTGTAAGCTACCTGGTACCGAAAACCGGGAGGAAAAACTCTCGGAGGCAGAGTTAAGCTTTTACTACTTTTACTTCTACTTTCTTAGAGCTTAGAGAGGGAAAGAAAGATTTTTAGAGAGAAAGATTAAAGCGAGCTTTTCTTCTTGTCTTCTTAGCTTAGAGTTAGAGTTAGAAAGATAGAGCTTAGCTTAGAGCTTAGAGTTAGAGTTAGAAAGATAGAGCTTAGCTTAGAGAAAGATTAGAGCTTCTTTCTTCTCTCTTCTTTCTTCCTTCTTCTTTCTTCTGTCTTCTGTCTTCCTTGGGAGCCTCGGCCTAACTCTGACCAGTCATTACTTCTTCTATCTGGTTTCTCTTCTGTAACCGCTCTGCCTATGTTCTGGCCGCTCTGATTCTTCTGACCGACCGAGTGACTACCCGACTGACCGAATGAATTTGTTCTCCTAACTCGGACCGCTTTCACCCGGTTATATACCTTCAGGTTTGCGGGTGCCTACAGGTGCGTCACATACATATCAGGCGGAACCCATGGCTTCCAGCTAGCTACAACAGCCCTTCCTAATTAGGGCTCCTTCAGCTTATGTTAGACTGCACTCATTGAGACCTTGTTGATGCAAACTGTTTTCAGGGCTGTTGCAATTCACTGGTGTTGCTAAGCAACCTGCTAGGGTAGCTGCCAGCTCCAACTTCAGCTGATTGAACCTCTGTAGATAAAGAGTTGGGTAAGGACCAGAGCTTCCTGATTTGATCATCCTTACAGTGACTGGTAGAGGAAGGGAGAGAGCCTGTGCTATAAGTGGCAGGCCCTGTGCAGGATATTTTGTTACACTGATATCTTTTTTAATCCTCGCAGTAATTCAATAGGATTAATAGTAATATCTCAGTTCTAAAGATGAGAAATCAGTACAAAAGAGGTTAAGTAACTTGCTGAAGGTCAGTCAGAAAATAAGGCTTGGAACTAGTATCCTAGTCCAGAAACTAGTGCCTGTGCATTAGTCATGTAAAAGAACAGGTCTGGGTAGGCAAGGTTGTAACCCAGTGTTTTCATCAGCTTTTTCGCTGCTATGACTAAAAGACCCAGCCAGAACAATTGTAGGAGAGGAAAGGTTTATTTAGGGGCTCACAGTTTCTGAGGTCTTAGTCCATAGACAACAGGCTCCATTCCTCAGGGCTCAAGGTAAAACAGGACATCATGATGGAATAGTGTGGCAGAGGGAAGCAGCTCACATATTGATCAGAAAGCAGAGACAGAGACAGACTCCACTTTCCAGATACAAATGTATACCCCAAAGCCACCCCCAATGGCTACCTCCTCCTGCCACATCCTACCACTTCAATTATCACTCAGTTAATCCCTATTAGGATATTAATTCACTGATTGGATTAAGACTTTCACGACCCAATCCTCTCCTTTGAACCTTCTTGCATTGTCTCACACATGACCTTGGGGGATATCTCACTTCCAAACCATAACACTCAGACAGGAGAGTAAAAAAGAAATGGTAGAGTTTCAAGAAGCAACCAAAACTTCTAAAACATGAGGCCAATGGTCCACCGTGGATGACTTGCTTGAAAATAGATATGAGTAAATATAATGGGTCTGTCATTAAAAAAAAAATACTATGTTAAAATAAAATTAAAGACTTCATAAAATGAAGGAAATGAATTTGCAACATATACCCAAATATCTGAAGCAGTTAAAATATCTCCCCATCCTGGTTCAAATTATATAATAATTATTCTTTACTGGGTATTTATTGTGATCGAGGCACTGTTTCAGGCTTTTCACTTTTATTAACTCATTGGCTCCTCCAGTAGTCCTACAGGATACATGCCATTCCTAGATAAGGAAATCAAGACACAAAGGGGTGAAGTAACTTGCCTGAGTTCTTACAGCTGGGAAATCCACATTGGTTGAATCCAGGTAGTCTGACCCTAGAGCTGGTCCTCTTAGTTGCTATGTTTACTCCTCCATGAGAAAAAAAAAAAAAAAAAAAATACCAGCATCGACTGATGGAGACAAAGGATTAAAATCAGACTCCAGAGCTGTTATGTGTAGTTACAGTCTTTCTGGTTAAAAAATTTGAAATACCATCCCAATAACTGCCATGGCATGATAAGATCAGGTGGCCTCCCACTTAATATCCTCTAGTGCTATGTCCTTGTACCTGAACCAACAATGGGCACCACCATAGCCAAGCCAATCTTCAAAGGCTTCTAGTCTCCACATCTATTGCTGGCTGTCCCCAAAGGCACTTCCATAGAATCAGTACCTCTGAACATGTCTTATCCCTAAAGTCATTGATGCACCTCTCTCCCAGCTCACTTGGCAGGGGTTGAAATCCTAACAAGAAATGCCCAGTTTTGCACAGATATATATATATGAAGGAAAATTAGCTTTGATTAGCATAGGTTGGCCTCTATGTCTTCTTGATTTTGTCCTTGCCTGGGCTTACTATGGCCACATTAAGTCACTGGATAGATTTGCCTGCCTTGTTCTTTCTTTGTTGAGCATGTCTTTCCATTATTTTTATCCCATTGTCCTACCTTCTTGCCTGTACATTATAAGTACCCAATATTTGTTCAATGAATTATAACTTTTGTCAGGTGAGATTCTTCTACCCTTCTATTTTAGATGAAATGTCTTTGAACCATTTAATTCCCATGCCCGGGAAATGTCCAAAGATTCCAAGATTTCTGTCAATTGCAATTGTCTTTCAACATCTGAGTCCTCTTTACTTTCGGTGCCAGTATCAGTGATTTACCACTGCTACTCTTTGGACAGAGAACTAATCATGAAAAATGATGCTACCCAATGTTTGGTAATCCAGTTGGACTATTCCATTCATTTTGAAATGGTGTTGATGGGGAAGGGGAATCATCTGAGCCCAAATTGTCCTCTCTCCATATTTCTCTCTCTTTCCCTCTCTCTCTCCCTCCCACCACCACCCCCATCACTGGCCCCACCATATGAAGCAATAAAGAATTTCCTTACCTGGTTCCACCTTCTAAAGAACAATTCCAACACCACCAAATTCATAGAGATATCACAGCTCTCCCCAAGTATTTATTAAGATTTTTTCCCCCAAATACAGGTTCCTTTCCAAACATAAATCTAGTCCCTTATTAATAGCATAGCACGTTTAAGCTCCTTTATGCAGTGAATTAATATCAGAAGTTACCAAATGACAGTGGATACCCTCTTTGCTTCTCCCTACTTCTCTGCTCATCTAGTCCAGTCTCCAGTGTTTCTGTAAGTGAGCAGTTTTGTGTCCCTGATGAAGAGACATCATGGAATAGAAAATAAATTATAATCCACTAACACCTTTGAGTACTTAGAATGTGTCAGGAACTATTATAAATTTATTTTATATATACATATATATATATACATACAAACTTAATGTAGCTTAAAGAGGTTAAGTAACAAGTTCAAGGTCATAGAACTATGAAATTGTGAAATCCAAACCTACAGATTCATCTTACACTAAAGCACTGAGCACCTCAGCAGAGTGTCCCCCAGAACTGCTTCCCTGGATTTTAGTTATCAGAAGGAGCCATTTGGCAAAATATGCCCTTCCTTCCCGTTCTCCTATAATCAAAGGAGATGTAAATACAGAAATGAGAGAAGATACAGATTTTTAAAATAAGCTCAAAAATACCTCAGAAGTTTCACCTAGCAAGAGACAGTTTAGGACCACTTGCAGTGGAAAGAGAACATAGGTTCACATGTGATACTTTGAAAATAAGACTGGGCAGACTCTAATGAAATCCCTCCCAAAAGTCGGCCAAAGCACTGCACCACCAATTTGTGCCTTTTGGACTTCAGTTTTCGATGATAATCTTTCTCTCACACCTCACTTTCAAATATGACTTACCCAATTTTTTTAGTTGGTTTTCCTTATGCAGGTTTACTGGGGTGAACACAGGGGAACAGGAAGGTGCTGGTTCATGATTCTTACTGTGATACTTTAGTCTGTGTAGTCTGAAAGATTCATGATCATAACTATCAATTTCTTTTTGTTACAGAGGTTCTCCAGATCGAGATGGAATTGTAAGTATTTAAATGACCATTTTTAATGGTTTGCACTTCAATATATACTATATTTAAATTTCCTGCAGCTCCATTTATTTTTCTTTTCTCTCCCCACCCCTGCCCCAGGGAATAAATAGCTTGGAAGACTTTTCTGACCTCTCACTTTTGTAATTTTCTCTAGTAATTGCATGAGACATACAGGTAGTCTTGGTCAAGTTACATTTATTTGGTGTATTCACCTAAAACCCTGCCCAGGAGCAGGCAAGCAAACTAGTCATGGAAATGATGGCTCCAAAGCCAGACAGTTCATGCAGGGGCTACTACCATCAACTGTTATTTCATTTCCAATTTAATGATGTAAAAGCTCATTATGTGAGAATGTTTTTCTCCAACAGAGGCCACAGAGTCATAAAGGAGCTGGGATCCAATAAAACTGAAAGAAGCTTTTCCCCTGGCGTAGCTGGGCTGCAGATAGATTTTCTATGTTAAATTCAAAATTAGGAAATGGTCTTAAAACCACTTATGCCTGAATTTACAGCCTGAAAGAGGAAAGTGTGTCCACTGGGTTTAGATTTAATAGTAACTCTGGCCCCTTGCTAGCCTCCAAGATTTCTTGCTTCTTAAAGAAGTCTGTGGTGCACGGGCTTGGGTTTATCAGAGTTGCACGTTTGGGGATTCTGCCCCAGCTTCTAAAATGACTTCCTTCAAATCTAAATCAGATGCCTATTCAGAAGGTTCAAAAGAACAGCTGTTACTGGGGAAAAAAAAAAATGGACTCACATTAGGCTCACTGGGCAGGAGTGGGCTAAAATAAACCTGGTGGTTAAAAACTTATTTTTTTTGAAAATCACCCTTTACAATATTATACCTAAATCGGGGTGCTAATTGCAGCTATAGCAGGAGTTTTTCTCCCACACTTGACTTGAGGTTCTTAGCTTTGGGGTGACTTTTGCGTTCATGTGGTTCTCACTATGAAATGTTAAGAAAAATAGACAGAAATTGATCAGACATTGGGTAACACTATAATCAAGGCTCTATTCAGCAGGGGAAAAAAAAGACCCAGAAGACTCAGCTTCTCCTCACCTCTTGCTTCTGGCTCAGAGCCCTCTCGTTAACTCTGTCTCAGGTACTCTTTGCTTCTGTGTCTTTTCTTTGCTTCTGGCTGGGTCTCCTCCCTGGGTCCTCTTGTCCACGCCTTTTCCACCTCTGCAAGGCTCTGTTAGCTACTCTGCTTTCTATCCTTGCTGCTCCAGGACTGGATTGCTTATTTCTTGCTTTTCTCACTCTGTCACTCTCAGTCTTGTCCTTTGTTTTTCTTTCTCCAAAAGCCCTGTTCATTGTCACTGAGGCCCCGTTGCTACCTCACTATTCTCTGCTTTTCTGGGAACCACCAGTTTAAATCTCTAGTAAAACACGCACCATGGTACCTGGTGTGGCAACTGGCACAGAGCAGTTAGCTGAACATGTGCTGTGTTAATGAAGCCAGTGTTCATTCTGGGGACCCATCCCCCCAGGCCAGGGCTTCATGCCCAGGTCCCCACGCCCTCCTTCCCTACACCATTCCAAATTCTATAAAGTTATATAGTAGAAATTTTGTCCTCTTTGTTGCTTAATTAGAAATGCCACAAATATCATTGGTCATAGGTCACTGGTCAATCTTACTTGGTAAGAAAGGAATTATTTAATTTCAATATCTCAGGTTATAACAGACCTGTTCTGAACAATACTACATTCAAAAGTTCATTTTCTCAGAACCAGGGTGTACAGCTTCACAGATAACTGGAAGTTATTAGCCCACTGCAACTTTTACCAGTTAAAAATGTTAAGTTTCCCCCCAAAATTTGGCCACCAAATTTTGAAAACCACTGCGGTCTGGCTGGGTTCAGATTCTTTTTGTATTGAGTGCTTAAAGATCTCAACCTGATGTTCTTTCAAATTCAAACCAATTCCTTATCTGCGGACTCAGTCCATTTTTGTATGGCTAAGACAGTTTCCCAATGATTGTCTTTTGAATGTCTGAAGTTGAAGTTTATAGTTTTACTAACGTGGTTCAATAAACTACAGGTGCTGGTATACCCAGCTAGTGCTTACAAACTACTCAGTAAACACAGGGTCTGCAAACAAAAGCTCTAACTGATAATGCCCACTTAATTTCAGTTTCTCCAATTTCCCTGAAGCCCATCGCTGATGCAATGCTTTCAATCTGTAGAGGCTTCTTGAAGGGGCTGCATATGTGAAGGTGGGCTTGCCTTGCTGCCCACTGGCTGAGGGTCCCCATCGTTGGCAGAATTGTCTGTCATGGTGGTGAGACTTCAGGCAGCTGTGTACGACAAGACCTTTGCACAGGATTTATTAACTTTTCCCCAAGCAGTCCCCATTTCTCTTCACAAATAAACTAGTGTACCAGGGTCCCAACCCTTGCTGTGGGATCTTCTCTGCTCATCTCCATCAGGCGTGCAGGAAAGGGCACAGATTTGGAATTGTCAACTGTGTGTACTGTATGTATCAGTGACCCCCAAGAATATTTTGACTAGGGAAAAACATGGTGGAGCTAAATTTTTCATACTTAGATATACAACAGTTTTTATTCAGTCTTTTCTTGTTTGTCTTGGTGTCTGTTCTCTACTTGTAAACTAAGTCTAAATGAGGAATAGATTCACATGGTCCCTAGTACCTGGGATACATCTTCCTCCTTCTCCCTTCCATGACCTAGCCAACCCGGCCTGCTGAATAGAGCCTCATTATGGGCCCCAAAGTCCACTCTTTGCAGAAGGAACCCTGCCAAGATTGGTAGGCCTACAATTTGGCCTAGAAATTGTTTCTCCTCTGGTATGTTTGCTGACGCCATGTGATTCTTTATGTGTCTTGAAGAACAAACAGATCCTTTAACAACTTTTTTCTACATGAAAACAATCAATTCCAGCAGCCCAGCCCACATGAACCACCCTACCATAACAAAGCAGAGTGTGCGCGTGAAGGAGGAAAAAAAGTTTCGGTAAGGAAACAGATTTTAGTTTAAAATTTCCAAGGGGTTATAGAAACAGTGAGTAAAATCCCAATTTGAATTGTGGAAAATACAATAGTTTTTATTTATTCCATTTAAAAGGACTCTTTCTTAGGTATTTCCAAATGACTTCTTGAATACCTGGGGTCAATTTTTAAATCAAACATATTGACTTTATGTATTGACATCTGAATATTCGTTTAAAGAATGATCAGGTATGAAATATTCATGTTTCCTTTGTCTTAGACAAAGGACAGGGATTCAAATTTTAAAATTCAAATTTTAAAAAGAATCTTCTATTTATAAAGAAGGCTTTTGCTATAATAAAACATCACCATGCAAATTGAGTAGTACCATTGATTAGAATAAGCACTATCTCAAAAATATAAGGAATTTGGCAGGACCTTGCCCTGTGGGAACCAGTATTCTAGACCAAAGGATATAGGGTCAGGTATGCTGATTCTAGGCCAGGCTATGCAATAACTATAGCTATGTTGTCAAATGCGGTAGCGACTTGTGGCTATTTGGCTAGAATTCAGTCCCTCTGTCACACTTGCACATTTTAAGTACTTCATAGCCTCTCATTTCTAGTGACTACCATATTTGATAGCACATAAGTTCATAGAGAGTTCTATTGGTTAGTGCTGTACTACAGGATCATTTACAAAGTGATCCAAGCCTACCTTGATAGGGAAAGGATAATATTTAAGTAGTACATCATGTGTCTTCAACACTTCCCTCGCAAGGATCACTACATAGCTATGAGCTGACTTCAGATAAGAGGGGCACTCACAATGGAAATTTGAGAACTTTGATGAGTGTATAATTGAATATAACTGTTACTATATTTATTGATTTAGCCCATCATATTATCTGAGAATAGATAATAAGCTTCATCAAAGTAAAATGTCTACTAAAATAAGATTAGCATATTTGTGAACATCAATTATCTTGGAATAGCAGTCATATGTTTGAGTTATAAAAATTACTTATGCTAAGTGTAGAATTATAGAAAATACAGAAGATAAAGAAGTAAAAGAACATATTAATTCAATTCCAAGAGAGAAAAATAATACTGTTTGTCAGTGAATAACTGATATCACTTTGAAAATTAGGCCTAGTTGCCAGCGATGTTTTCCCACCTAACATGTTCTTCCCTGCTTATTCAAGGCTTCCCATTTGAAATCAATACAGCCATTACTTTTACCATCATCATTACTATAAGCTGTACCTTGCTTAGTGTTTGAAAAGAAGAATTCCCCCACCCTTGGAGTCTAACCAGAAGAATTCAGGAAAGTTCTTGCCTAGCTTTAACATAGTAATTTTCACTTGCAAAACCACAGATATTTATGAGAGTAACCTGGCATGAATGAGACCAAATTGCCAATTCCTCTAATAAAGTCAAGTGTGTGTGTGTGTGTGTGTGTGTGTGTGTGTGCGCCAAAAGGAATGTATTGTTATGATTTGTAGTTTGTGTTTAGTATTTGTTTTTTAAAATGTTTCTGTTTTTTTTTAAAAAAAATTATAGGTTCTGCTTTTCCTTTAGCTCAATCTTCCACTGATTTCCATGGAAAACTGGGAATTCTTCACTCAGCCCAAATGTAGAAATTCAGGAAATTCTTTATGCATAGTGTTAGTTATGCTATCAAGAAGAAATACACACACATAAACACACACAAACAATAGATAGGAAATTTGTTGCACTGAACATATAGACAGTCTTGGATTTGAAAATCTTTAATTATGGAGATGATATTCTAATAAAAAGAAACTGCACAACTGAAAATTTTGAACTCAACAATTTACCCAAACTCTTTGGTGTTGAGATAGAAATCCTTTGTACTAAGGAAAGGTTTAAAAACTAAAAGATATATTGATATCAGTATTATGCTGATCCCAAAATTCATGAGTTTACTCTTCTGGAATCAATTTAGTTCATTGGATAATCCTATATTGAATTTGGGTTTTGTATATGCTTTCCAAGAAGGAAATGGAACATTTTCCAATTAAGTTATATATTTTTTAAAAAAATGGTGGAGAAGGAATTTAAAAGGAATCACATGTGACAAAAAGAAAACAGGAACCAGATTTATTTCCAGGGGAGAGAATTTTTTTTTTATTATTGTGATGCAATGGACTATGTTCTCAATAGTATCTTCATAAAGTATATATGTGCAGAGTTAATTTGGAAGATTTTTTTTAAAAAAGACCTTTGTACAAGGTACAAAGAATATTGCCGAAATACCAATTCAATGGAGACAATTCTATGGGAAGATTGAAATGATGTCCAAGCACAGATTGTTGGAGCAGGACAAAGAGATAGATAGGCAGGCACAGGGCCTATGTTCCTAGGTGCTGGTCCACGGAAACAGGACAGAGTTCTTGTATTTGTAAATTCTAGAGTGTATAGAAAGAGAGAGATCACTGACACATCTCTGCACCCTGTTTACACTTGTTAAATTACTGCCAATTCTAAGAATGCCCAGTCAACATTCAGTAAGCGCTAGTCAATGACAATGGTTATTCTGGGTTGTCTAGTGATCCTCTGTGTATACCTGAAAAGCTTACTTCCCATTTATTTGTCAAATTGGGTATCAATGCTTACATTATAGTTCAAGTGGCCTTTGTGATTGCAAAATTAGAGGTCCTGTCTTCAATCCTCATGCATTTCCATTTGATGTGTCATTCTGAGACCTGCTATTGCTCAGTAATATATACCATCGCTCTGTGTGCTAAATACAAGAATGTTCTTGGATAGAACCTCCATTACTGACCCTATTTGTGTTTTTGTCTTTTGCTCACAAAAACTAGAGAATCTTAGCAATTTCCTCTTGGGTGATGTCAAATCCTTGCTTGAGAGCTTGTGGTCATATGTCATGATTGTACTAGGGACCAAAATAAAACTTATTCTGCTTGCAAAGATATGTGCCTCATGGAGGCACAGACCACATAGATGAGGAAAATTCACCATTAATCCTCAAATTCTATTTTAATAATTTGATGAGAAAAACCATTTGAAAAGAATCTCAACATTAGTTTTAATAACTAGGAGCTGAATGAACTAATTGGGAGCTGAGTTCCTTTATAATTTATCAAAGAATTGTTAGAAAAAAATTGAGTCCGTGTTAGAAATGCTAAAAGATTAGTTAATGACTTGGATGAAAACTCTTTGATTATGTTGGAACTAATTGTATATAAGAGCAGCATGGAAGTAAAAGTGTTTCCATTTAAAATATATGTGCATATGGTTATATCCCTTGAAGGTATAGAGGATTAAATTATAATGTAGGTGCTGCTAATCCTTCAATAATTGAATAAAATTTGAATAGCTAGTTGCTAATACCCTTATGCCTAGTATCTTACAGTCTTTTGTGAAATATGTAGGCTCTTTTACCTAGTGCCATGGCATCTAAATTGACCATTCAATTACATCAATGTGTTTCCATAATAGGCTGCTCTAATTTGTCTTTCCAGTGCTGGATTTTGGTAGCTCTTGCTAAATACAGATAAGAGTTAAGTGGTTTTTGTTCCATTGTGGGTTTTTTTTTTCTTTTTTTTATTTAAATGTTTCCATTCTAAATTTATTTTCAAATTTATTACAGAAGAAAAGCAATGGGGCACCAAATGGATTTTATGCAGAAATCGATTGGGAAAGATATGTGAGTATCAGAATATTGTTTTTATCTATTAAGCATTCTGAAATTTTATAATGAGTTGAGACACTCATGAGAGGACTTAGACATAAGTAAAAGACTTTCCATCTCATTAGGAAGTGCCTGGCATTTAGGATGGTGGGGAGGTGAAGAGCACTGCAGTCCACATACCAGCTGCACGTGGCCATAGAATAGTTATTTGCTGGCAAAAAAAAAAAAAAAAAAAAAAAGTCAGAATAATAGTTACTTTGTAGTTTTGTGTAAAGGACTCAAGAGTTAATTATTTGCAGAACATTTTAGTAACCTATGGAGCTCACAGTATATACTCAAAAAAATGCTTTTTCTAATATTAACTCCCGGTGTTTCCACCCTGGTTCTATTTCCAAGCAGCTTGGAGAGTCAAGGCAAGGCAGTTAACTCCTGAATTTTGGTTTCATGACAACTACCATCATTCCCTCCAGAAACAGCAAAGGTCATAACCATATGCTTCCACCACAACAGAACAGCCTGTTGGATCCAGCCAGGATCCCTGCTAGATTTCTAATCATATAGAACTTTTAAATCATTTTCACATTGAAGATCATTTCTATTGTGTAGTAAGTGCCCAAATCATGATCCCCACAAAATGCCTTTGCTCTTATCCTGTGACTGTCATAACCTAATCTTCCCTTTCATGTTCAAGCTTTTTCATATTTATTAGTAAGACTTTGTTTTTTATAATAAATGAGGCTATAGTTACTGAATGCTCAGTGTCAGTTATAATAGTAAATGCTATTAATCTTTACCATCTTAAATGGCAAACACTACATTATCTGTACTTTAGAGAAACTGAGGCTCCGGGAGGTAGAATTCTTTATGCTTCCCCCTCTGCAGTCCAAGCATGCCAACATACTACCTGTCTTCTCTTAGGCCTCGTTCCCAGGATTAGGTCCTTTCAATATTTCTAACAGTTCAATTCCTCAAAATGTCTAACACCCTCTAAGTTATCCTAATTTCAAATTATTGACAAATATTGTTATAAGGGAAGCTACTAGAGTGATCTCTTCTACCAAAATTTAATCTTTTTACCTAGAATTTTGTTGCGTTTTATAGGATTCTTTAATATGTCTGAATGGTTAACTCTAAGCAAACAGGAAGAATGATCATTATAATGTCAAATTATTCATCAAATACTTACATATGACTTCCCATCTAGCAAACAAACCCTAAACTCCAGTGCTGTCCCTGGTTGACACACAGTACTTAAATGAAGCGTAACTTCCTTTAAATGTGTTTAGGCCTGAAAATGAATCAGATCACACAGGAATTGTTCTTGTAATTATGCATTGCATACCAATTTCTCCAAGTACTAGGAAGAATTTATTAATGTGTTAATTTTATTTAATAGGATGATATGTTTTGTTAAGGAAGACCTCAGAAAGGAATAAGCTTTAAGCAAAGGCCTAAAATACAAGTCAAGGATAAATGGCTATGCATTTGAGTGAAGAGAGTTCCGACCAGAGGATAACACATTCATGAGGACCCTAAAATGAGAAAACTTTGCAGCATCCAAGTCCCAATGTTGATAGTGCTGGAGGGGGATCAAGGGAACAGAAGCTAAGGCTAAAGAGAGGAGCAGGAGGCAAACTATGCTGGGTCTTGTTGGCTACACAGAGATGCTGGGGTTTTGTGCTAAGTGCAGTGAGGAGTCAGAGACAGGTTTTCAGCAGAGAAATGCCTTCCATACATTTGCATTAAGAAGGAAGGAAGGAAGGAAGGAAGGAAGGAAGGAAGGAAGGAAGGAAGGAAGGAAGGAAGGAAGGAGAGGAGAGAGGAGAGGAGGAGAGGAGAGGAGGAAGGAAGGATGGAAAGTAATTCTGAGTACTGGAGGAGAAGGATAACAGGGAAACCACAATATGTGTTCCAAAATGGTGGATTTCAGACACAGAAAGGAAAATAATATATATGGTCACTTATATGCAGAACATCTTTTCTCTAAGTTAGATAAATAGAAGAATAGAAAATAAATAGGGAAGGGTAGTTACCAGGAGCAGGGAGGGGGAAGAAATGAGAAAAGTAGATCAAGAGGTACAAATCTGTGGTGAGGTAGGATGAGTAAGTCTAGATCTCTAATGTATAGCATGTGGATTGTAGTTAATCATATTGTATAAACTGAAAACTGCTAAAATAGTAGATTTTAGATGCTCTTACCTCCACCCCCACCCCCACACACAAAGGGTAACTTCGGAAAGTGATGGAAATGTAAATTTGACTATAGTAATCATTTCACTCTGTGTATCAAAACATCATGTTGTACACCTTAAGCACATATAGTAAAGAATACACTTTAAAAAAATGGTGGCTTTTCCCATGGAATTCCTGTTCTCACTCCATGATCATGTTTTGATTGCTTCAACAAATGCAAAACTCCTCTGTCACTGCCAGGCCTATAACCTCAACTTCAGCAGGGCCTCCCTTGCATGCCTCATCTTCCTCCCCTCTCAGAGACAGGACATAGTCTCAAAATGCCATGTCTGACACAGGCTGCTGTGCTCTTGAGATATGGCATCTGATTTCATTTAGTTTCCTCTTTGGTTATTGGGATAATTTTTCCACATATAATTTTTATGTCATTTAATGAGATAAAATGTGAGTCACAACATTTACCATATAATAGGAACTCAAATATGAAATGTTAATCCCAGTATTACAACTGCCTTTTATCTTTCCTTTTTCTAAAGGTAGTGGTTGTCTGCTATTAGAACTAGTTCAACTGGGAATACCAGCAATTTCCCAGGACTAGAGAGTAGAAATCTTAGATTCTTCTGAAATGTCCCTCTCCTTTTCCTCCTGTGATTGATCTAGTACCAAGAACTAACAATTGATCCTTTCAGATGTCCTTAATGCATCCCATCTTACCACCAAAACTTGAACCATATTCTCAGCACATCTTGCCTGCATTGACACTTGTATTTTAAATTAGTTGTCCTTTCTCCAGTTTCTTCAGCTCCCAATCTATCTGGAAGTGTTCTTTCAGAACACCTCAAGATTCTGCATTTGGCATGTCCCACCCTGAGAGGCTGCAGCAGCTCTAGAATCCAACCTCCTGCGTGGCACATTGGCCACCCGTGGTCTTATTGCCCAGTCTCCTATTGCACAGCACTTCTTCAGTTGTCATCTCTGCCATTGCCTCTTTTTTCCCCATCTGAACTATACAGTGTCCATTCCTGCCATAGTGTCTCAATATAATTTCTCCCCACCACTCCACAGGGACTCCCTCTCTGTTCTCTTCTAACTGCACCAAAAGGCACATGTGGACCTCATGCCTGATGCTTTCAAACTTCACTAATTTCCTCTTCCTTCTAACTCTGATCTAACATGGGTGTTTTGTATTGTCATTAATTGTTGCGTACCAAAATCATTTCAATTTCCCTAAGAACAAACAATTTGCATTTTGATTTCCCCATGTTGCTTAGCAGTCCTTGGCTTACAGGAAATGCCTAATAGGTTCTCTTTGAATGTTTTCTTCCACTGACAATGATTCCTTTTTTTATTCACCCAGTAGGAGGATTCTCCAAGTATCCTTGATTAAATATACAAACATATACTTCTCGGCATTTGCTTCCAAAAGTTAAAAGCTTGGCCCCCTAGGATAAGAGACTTGTCTATATCCTTACATAAAAGATTGTGAATGAATGGATAAAGAAAATGTGGTATGTAGCCACAATGGAGTTTTATTCAGCCATAAAGAAAAATGAAATTAAGTCATTTGCAGGAAAATAGATGGACCTAGATAATATTTTGTTAAGTAAAATAAGTCAAACTCAGAAGATTAAGGGCTTTATGTTTTCTCTCATATACAGAAGCTAGAGAGGAAAAAGGAAAAGAAAGGTAGTGGATCAAGGATCTCATGAAAATTAAAGAGAGGAAAAAGACCACGAGGTGGGAGGTGGTGAGAGAGAGGGGAAGTGCCAGGGAGGGATATTGGCCAAATTATATTGCTATACTGTGTGCATGTATGAATATGTAACAACAAATTACATCATTATATACAATTGTAATGCACCAATAAAATGTGGGAAAACACATGAAAAATTCTCTAGGAAGAAAAACATTCCTCTATCATTTCAAAATAATTATTGGTCAATATGTACTTATATTTTACAGAATTCGCCTGAGCTGGATGAAGAAGGCTATAGCATCAGACCTGAGGAACCCGGCTATATCCTTTCTTTATTTTATTTTATTTTTTATTTTAATTTAGAATCTTCAGAAAACAGTAAGCTAAGGTCAGGTTTTACAGAGGTGACAAAATAACCCAAGCTACTATTCCTAATAGAAGAAATGAATAAATAGCACAGAGAACAGCCTGATCACTAACAAGCAGGTATTTTGCCTTGATCTATTAATAGAAAAGAGAGAGAAAGGCAAAAGAAATGTGCTTAAAAAAAAAAAAAAAAAACGCTTGTGTGTGAATTGTGGGTACTGGGTTGTCTGCTAAAATCTGACATGGCAATGTCATTTATAGTGACTGGAAAATAGCCATTACTGTCCTCTCCTTCCAGTTCATCTCTGGGCAAAGCATGTCACACTCTGAAGCACCCAAGACTCTTCACAGATGATCCAGAAATAAGTCTTCCTCTCTCTAAGGATGAGTGAGCTGTGAGCTCACACATGCTTGTGTGTGTGCAGAGTGTGACACAACAAATGGGCAATGGCAGCAAAAATTAGGGTGTGGATCAGCACTCTTTGAAATTCACCATCCCTGATCATGTTCTAAGGAAAGGTGAAGAAATCCTAACTTTAACTCTTTTATTTTTGTTTGTTATGCTTTGATTTCCTGCCATCTCGGGATGCTTTTGCAGTGATTATGTGCAATCACTCTTGTCTTATTATACTCATCAATGCCTCCCAGTAGAAGAAAGAGCTAAGTATCTTTAACTGTGTTCTACCTACCAAAGGAAAGCACTTTTATTCTTCGAGTGAATCGGAAGAGGAAGAAGAATCACACAAGAAATTCAATATCAAGATTAAACCATTGCAATCTAAAGACATTCTTAAGAATGCGGCAACTGTAGATGAGCTGAAGGCATCGATAGGCAACATTGCACTTTCCCCGTCACCTGTGGTGAGTGGCTTTTTTATTTCAAGCTTTGGTGAGGTTGGACAGACAGCTGTGTTCTGCCTGTCTGCATTTAGCCCATCATAAATCCCCTACATTGAGGGCTACACGCAGTCACCACTGTATGAAGTCTATAAGCCTCAAACAATCATTCTAGCTTAAGAAAGTTTTGCTCATTCAATACTGCAGCTCTTGCATTTTTGAAAATGATACAAATATATGGAATCACATTTTATTTTATTTTCTGCAAACATGTATAAAAGAAAGTAATGAAAAAATTATCCAGATTTATTTCTGAAACAAATTTTAACAATTAAGAACATGACATTCACAAATTTACTAACACATCTTTTAAAAACACATCTTAGTTTTAAAATAAAACTAATAAAATACATAAAAAATACACAAAAGGAAAACTAATAAAATTGGCTTTGAAAAACATTTTCCTTGCTGTGTTCCAAAAGAACATATTCATAATATCATAATCTAATTAGATATTAAAACTCATATTCTACATTATATTTTGTGATTAATTTGCCTTAAGTTACTTTTTTTCTCATCTTTAAGATATGTCAAGTACAAATATTACCCTATTTATATTTTTCAAATGAGTGTTTTCCTACAGTCTGTGCTTCCTTTCCCCAAATCCCATCTACTAAATGTCTTTAGTTGCTTGATTCTGACATTCAACATTCAGTACTTTTTCTATGGTGTTTGATAAATGCCACCATTGTTTTCTAAAAATAGCTGTAAAGAGCAGATGAAGGCTTTCAGACAGGTAGCTAATAAGTTCCTGGCATTTTCTCTGGGCAGGTGTGCATTCCCTGCAGTGTCCACCTGAACAGGGTAGTTGAATAATGCTGAACTGTTTCAGAGGTGCTTCTGGAGATGTCTCAGACTTTCTAAAGGAGTCTAGTCATGCATCCTTTGAGGATGAACTTTGACCAGCTGGGGGTGAAGATCATCTGTAAGGCTGCCTTCTTTACAGCATATGTTTATAACAACCTTCATCACTATCTCGGGTGATAATCAAAATGATTGCTAGTAGCAACCAACCATAGCAAATGATACTTCAGGTAATTTTTATTCATATACTCACCTGCTACCTTAAATTACAGCCCCCAAAAGAGAAGCATATAATATATTAATTTTATTTCTCTTCTGCAATGGAAGATAAAGAATTTTAAATGAAAGAAATATATTTCTAGTAACAGGGGCATATTAACGCACACACTTCCACTTTTCACCAGACATCTTTCAAATTGGTTTTCAGTTACTGAATCATTTTTTTTTTTTAATTGTAAAACTCCACTAAAATGCCAGAAACCCATTGGTATTCACTTCCCTGTAAGGTATAATAAATGTAGTGGGCATTAGGAAATTATCTGGGGTGAGTGAAAGAAAGCAAGTTCACGGGATTAAATGAACAAATAAACTTACTAGCACAGTCCCAGGAACATAGTAGAACTTACTAGTATAGTCCCAGAACATTTGCTGAAAACTTGTTGAACCTAAGAAAGGGTGTTGAACCCCCACATCTAAGACTCTATATGCCTAAGCCATCTGGTAGGTATCCCTCCCACCTTATGCACCTTGCTTAAGGTGCAGCAAGAAAAGGAGTTTTTTTTTTTTTTTTTTTTTTTTTTTTTTTTAGCTGTTCTCAAATCTGTTTTTAGATTATATGAACTTAAACTTCAGGTTCTGTTTTTAAAAGACAAACAAATGCTATCAGAAGACATTGTCAGTTTCTGTCATTGTGTCTTAAGTAATTATTTAGGGGAGTTCATTTGGAAATGAGATTTTTCCTGATTTTTCTTCAAAATTATTTGCAGAATCAGTTTACATTTTGAATCATTCATTTCTAACTAGTACTGATGCTATGCTCCATGCTAGCTAACAGCAGGATGAACAGAAACAAATTTCAGTATCGTCTTGCTTGGTTGATTCATAACTCTCCACCAGTAACAGTGCCTCTCTCTTACGAAGTTCACTGCTTTTTAAGGCAGACTGCTTCATTGTTGAAAGAAAAAAAAAATCTTCTTCTGTTAAACTGAATATGTAATTTTTTGTCCTTGGTTATGATTACATTCCTCAAAGGATAAGACTCCTCCTTTGCCAACTGGTTTTCCATGGAGCAGATGGATTCCAAATCAAAGTTTAGTGTGCAGAATATTTATTAAGGATTGACCTTCAGCTTAATACCTATGGGATGGGGTGAGCAGAGGCAGCAATTGAACTGTTTAACATGTCCAACAACAGCCCGAGCTGATCACAGGAGATCTATGAAGCTAGAAAATGATCCTTCAGTGTTACCTTGAGTTTGGCTGAGATGAAAAATCTTTATACTGCTGTATAAGTTACTACTCCTATAGGGGCCACCCTAGGAAGGGACATGACCTTGAGCAAGGTAGCTTTCTGTAGCTGAGGCAGGCCTTGAGGTCCTGGCAATTGAAGACTGTCTGTCAGTAGCACTCCTAGCAGCTTGTGCAAGAAACCATAGGAAGGGAAATCTGCATGGCACACTTTGGTGTCCACCACAAATCCCTGTACCTGACATAGGGCCTGATGATCACTGCCATTCAATAAATGTTTGCAAGTGAGTGAAGAAACATGTGAATGAGACCAAGCCAAGGAAAGAGCTCTGTGGTATGTCACCACGCTAGAGCAAGTTACCCATCCACACTTTAGGTATCTGGTTCATCATACAATGACTCACCTAACTATGCCCTCTTCCTGGCCTCTTATTTCCATTCTACTCAAACCAGTGATGGGAACCTTATTAAATGCAATGCTGAATTTGACAGACGTGGAACGTCTGCAGCATTTCCTGGATCTACCAGATCAGAAGCCCCCTCAGAGCCAGTGATGGGTTTACTTTGCCCTGACATTTCTTTGCACTGGCACCTAGGGCTACCACCTTCATTTCCAAGTTCTTTCTGGCCATCTATTTAAATAATTGGTTCTAGAATTTTAGGTGACTAGGAGACAGCAGTGTGGTAACAGAAAAAGCAAAGAACATATAGATTCAGACAGACCCAGGCCCCAGGCCAGAACTATCACATTCTACCTTATACAAGCCCCATGACTGTTCTGGAGCTATATTTTCTTACCTGTAAAGATCTAGGATAACAGTCCTGAGGGAAATTTTTTGCAGATTTCATAGGTCCATGGCAGAGTTAAATCACTTGGACAGTTATGAATAATTAATGAAGTAAAGCACTCAGAAGATCCTAGTAACAGTTACTGATACCCAGCAGGCATTTGTTTCTTCATTACTAATCTATATATTTTTAAAAATCCTTTTTCTCCCCATTTGAGGGTCTTGCTGTGCTTCCCCACACCCCATCTCCTGCCCTAAAAACAACGCACTGTGTTTTCATGCCCTGGAATATAATGTGTATCTCGGGGTTTGAATTCAGTGAAAGGAGTGTGGGGATCTCATGCCTACCTTGAACTTTCATTCTTAACTCAATCTGATCCACCTTTTAGGGAAATTGTTTTTAATTCAGCTTTTTCTCCCTTCTGGGCATTTATGATTCATTTTTCTTTCAATACAAATAAAAACTACTTACCCCTGAAGGAATTGAGGTATAATAGGAAAGATGACAGACCTGAACCTGGCCTCTTGCTAGCTGTGTTGTTTAGGCAAAGTCCTTTGACCTGTTTGAGTCTTGGTTTGTCCCTCTCTAAAATGGGAATATCAAACCTACAGATCAATGGCTGTGATGTCTGTCTCTTTCTGCTAGTACACCAATTCCCCAAAGAGAAAAGATAGAAACAGAGATGTGAGATGATGTCTTTTGCTTCCCTTTATCCCACACAGAGTAGGTGCAAACCTCTATTAAGTCATCCAACAAATATCTTTGTTCTTAAAGAGTAAATTATATTCTGAAAGGAACTAAATAATGGGTACAAGAACTCTAAGGAATATGCCTTTACAAAAGCAAACAAACAGCAAAGTCAGAATTCAACATATAATTGAATGGAATACAATTATCTTTAAGATAGTTTGAGAGAAATGGAAACAGGTACTTATTCCAGTTGTGTCATAATTACTCAAACAAGTGAGCTCTACTCCTTCTTAGCTGGTGATCCTAGGCACATTACAAAATCTTTGTCATGGCTTCTTTATCTGTAAATGGAAATAATTCCCATGCCTATTTCATATTGCTACTTTGAGGATTGAATGAGTTAATAAATATGTACATGCATTTATTATATATATTTACATATAATAAGTACTCAGTTCATTCAGAGATTATCTCATCAGAATTATCTGCAGACACTCTAGGTTAACTTTTTTTAAATTATCATAATAGTGATAAATCAGGTAACCCAAACATCCAAAAGTCATTTATTTCCACTATCAACAATTAATTATCCTAAGCATCAAGCTGAGAAAATATGTAACTGTTTAGCAATGCCTACGAATTGATTTTAAAGGTAATTCCTTTCGTAAGTCATTTGAGTAACATCTACAGCCCCTGAATAAGTATAGGGCTTCTTTCTGGAGCCTGTACTGAAAGTTACCATTTGCAATAGCACACTATATCATGCATGCCCCATCAATAGACTTTCTTACTCCCCTTCAAGTTATTTCACCATATATTTGTTGAGCCCCTTCCATGCACTGGGCCCTGAGAGCCTATAACAGAAATATTGAAATTGAACTATCTGTCTAACCTTCTTGCCAACACTCTACTTTTAAAAAATCATCAGAAAACAACCTATAACTAATATTGCGAGCAGGACACAGAAGCTGAAAAAATCCCCTTGTGGCCCAAACCCCTGCCTGACTTCCCGCTCTGGCCTCCTTTCAGTGTCTCCCTGCTTCCTCACCTTTCCCAGGGTCTTGGATGTGGACATCTCCATTCCTTCTGGAACCCACATGGAGCACCATCGGTGACACATCTGTAGCCATGTGCTGAGCTCACTAGGTACTTAGAACCCTGTGGCTCCTGCAGTTTTCATGGAAGTGATAAAACAAATGCTGTGGTTTAATTCTTGGTGCAGTCATTTCCTTTCCTCATGTGCTGCTACTGACCCTTTGTTCTGTGAGCCAAAAACACTGCAGGCTTACCTTGATAAGTTGTATTTTACTCAAAAGTGTTTAGTTCTGTATTGATTAAGTTTTGCTCAGGAGTAAGTCTAAACTGTTTGCATTCTGACTCAGCACTTTGACTCAGCTATTGGCTCTTTTTAGGAAAAGAAAAGTTCATTTGCTCACCCTACACATTATGCATACAGTTTCTGAGTACTCACAACCCTTTGAAGGCTATTGTGCATCCCACAGTCCCAACTCTGAAGCCCACCTCCTGCCTTCCTCCCAGACAATCACAGACACTCCCTTCTACAGCACTTCATGTGCTAGCCTTTGTGACAGGAGAGCCAGGCTACTGACCAGGTCTGGTCATATGCTGTGAGGTCATATGTGATTTCTAATTTGTTAAAAT
The DNA here is from genome assembly GCA_025594165.1 of Tamias sibiricus. Classification (NCBI taxonomy): domain Eukaryota; kingdom Metazoa; phylum Chordata; class Mammalia; order Rodentia; family Sciuridae; genus Tamias; species Tamias sibiricus. The sequence goes on from CM046658.1 coordinate 59,247,147, forward strand.
TCTCTCATTTTATATCCAGACTTCATGTACCTCTGTTTCAAATGTTAAAGAATGACAACTCATTTTTTTTATGTGGCTTATATTTCAATTACCCTAAACAATGAATCAGTCAGCAAGTACTTTTTATGTCAGTGGTAGGTTGTAATAATGCTTTATGTGTTTGATCATGTCATGATCAAAAGGATGAAATGAACAGCTGCACTCTTCAAGAGCAGGGCTGTGATGATAGCCCCATTTTGCAAAGAAACCAGCCTCTTATACCAACACCAATCAAGAGGCTATTGAAGGTTTGAGGGCCAGGACTGGAACTCCTGTGTCTATACCCTTTCTGCTTAGGTAAAACATAATATGTTTTCTCATCTACAAAGGTGGGGTCTAGGATTCAGTTACCTTAAGATCCTTCCCAACTTTCACCCTCTGCTGTGTTTTCGGGCCTAATGGCCTCTTTGGGAAGCTCTCTCTTGTCAAGCTGACTGAGTATAGGGCAAGAGAACCAAGAAACAGAGCATTTCCTTTGAAGCTCAAGGGCAAATAGGAAGAACACAGGCTTTTGAATCAAATATGTATCTTATTATCTGCATGTCCTGGGCAAGTTCCTTAACTCAGAGCATCTGATTCCAAGGATGTAAATGGGAACAGTAGTTATGGACCTTCCCAGGGTCAGTGGAAGAATCATGGGAGATGGTGTTGCACAATGCCAAGCCTCGTGCCTTGTCACTCAGGGGAGGTCCATTCACTGTGACTTCCCTTTCAGTGGCACCTTCCTTTTCCTCCAGCTGAGAGACTTGTGGGAGGCAGAAGGAAAATAAAAATAGCGAGGGAGGAATTGAGCAAAGTCAAGAGGAGGGCTGAGAGAAAAGATGTGAGAGTAGGAGGCACCCTATTCTGGTGTGTAGGATAGTGCCTCCTCCTCTTCCCTGTAAAATGAAGTGATAGGAGGATTTAAGGAAATTGATGTTGAGTTATGAAGGAGCAGTTAGCTTAATATTGTTTCCTGGAGAATTGCAATCCATAACAGAGTTATTTATCCAAAAACTATGAGAAGGGGGAGATAACTTTGAACTGGAGACAGTCTGGTGCTGTTTGTCTGTTCCAGGTGGCCCACCCACCCTCCCACCCCCAAATTAGCCTGCCAAAGAGCAAAATCCATGCATTTGCTGCTGCTTGGTAACACCACCCCCTTTCCTGTCCTCACTTTGACAGAAGGTTCAGCACCCCGTTGAGTTCAGTAAAAACAAGGAGTCATCAGTGGGGGAGGAGAGCTCCAGTCTCCTACACACCAGCACTCTCTTCCCACAGAAAAACTTCGGTGGTGCAAGGAAAGGTTGTTGCATGGCTTAATTGCACACATGCTCCTGCTGACTGCTCAGCCCCTGACCTCACATACAGCCAGGCCACAGGCAGGGGTGCAGCTTTGGTTCTACTCATCAAGAAAGCTTTATAGGACAACAATGATTTGGGTTGGTCTAGACTGGGACTATCAAACATGGGGCATACAAGCCGCCACTTCCTCCTCCAAACACTCAGCAGACCTTGAAGCTAGAGGTAGTTTAAGGCTCCCCCTCTAGATTGAGCTGCAAGCCACTGGACCAGAATTAGCCAGGATTAGCACCTGATATGAAACTTTTTTTTTTTCCCCAGAACTTATAGAAAAGAATAGATGGGGAAAATGGGTGGGCATTTTCTTTTCCAAAATATATTGTTCCCTCCCCTATATTTTAAAAAACCACAGACTGACTGCAAAAAAAATAGTTTAATGTCAAATACACGTTGGTTCTCTCCTTCGTTAATTTATTTTTCTGGGAGAATTCTTTGTTGCTTTCATTTCCTGACCTCTAAAACCACAGTGTCATTTTCCAAATCTTCCATGTCCACCTTACTTGGGTAAGAAGACATGGTTGAGTTGTTGTATGTTTTGATCTCCTTGAAAATGAATGAGTAACACATTCAGTATTCAATCTGGAGCCCCTTAGTCATTACTTCCCCAGCTAAGTACTGTATATTTATTCCTCTATGTGAGGTGTAAGAGGCAGATCTTCCCACTTTAACTCCCAATTCTTGAGTTCTACTGGCTAAGGCACGCTGACCTCATTTGGGGGATCTGATCACAGTGGTTGGAGACCATACTGATTTCTGTCATCAGCTTAAAAATCTAATTGAATGAGACTATATACATACAATATTGACCCAAAAAATATTAGAGTAGCCTCACCAGAACAGCAAATTCTTAAATGACATGCTTTTAATTATGATGTCAATTCTAATATTTAAAAAGGCTAAGTTTTATATCTATCTCTAAGCTCTTCTATTTTGATTGAGTTAGTCCTTCTGATATGGATTCTAGAATTTGAAACTACTTTTTAGCATAATGGCCATAATCAGAGTAGAATGGGCTCTGTAAAGAAGAAATCAATGTGGAAAATAAGTTTTTAACACAAGCATAATGTATGAACAATTCACTGAGTGTTGGGTTTTTGACAACCCTTCCTGCACTCAGAGATTGTAGGTTCTCAGTGTTTCTCTAAGGACCATTTTGTCTAGAGCCCACAGCATTGGATGGCACATAGTAAGTGCTCAAAAAAATACCCGTTGATTGTTTGGGTGGATAGATGCTCTTCACAATGGCAAATTATCTGGAACTTGATGGCTAGTCAGAATATAATACAATTTCTATTCTTTACATTATTTTATTAAAAGAGCAAATATGGTTCTCAATCACTTAGAACTCTTCCCCTTCAACTCCACCAAGTTTCTTTCTCCTTACTGGAGAGTTGAGCAATATAAGTAATAACTTCCTGGTTTTCTTCTCTTAAAATTTGCAGGTTCTTTTAAAATGTTTATTAATATATTTGCCTACCCCCATGGGTCCTAGTTTTAGTTTTTAATACATCTCTCTTTCCTTCATATTCTGATGAAATGTCTCAGATTTTCTGTCACTTTTTTATCCTTGACCCTAAGGTCAAATATCTGTGATTATCTTTCTTATACTATTATACTCATTTTCATGCTAAAGGATTTCTATAACTGTATGAATAATAGTATAACATAAGTATAACAAGGTAGGAAAGAAGCATTTATCTTTTTGCCCTCTAAATATTTTCTGTGTCATAAATCTATAGCAATTAATGTAATTTTTAATTGTTTTATTTAAAAACTCAGAGTATGAATCACTCACATTAATTATAAAAAAATATTTTCTATAAACTGGGGAAAATGTCATTTCTAAACAGAGTGAAGTTGCTACTTTTTCTTATCTGTTATATCTGTCTGAAGGAGAGGCTCTAACTGCCCCTGGATGCTATCTGTATCAGTGGCCAGCACAGAGCCTGATCTGCTTGTCCTGCAGTGGACAGCAGAGACAGAAATGAGATGCACTGACCTCATTCTGTTGCCCATTTAAAACTCCCTTTCTACCTATTAACCTATTGGAAACCCCTTTTTTTATATTGTACTATTTTTTAATGTGATACATGGGGAATCCTGCTGCATCCATGTATTTTCAGATTTTTTGTTTTTTTGTCTGTTTTATCTATGCCTTTTCTCAGTGGCTGGTTGTTACTCAACATCCACACTGGAGAAGCCCTGAAAAGCAACAGCAATGAGCTACATCAAAAGAGAGTGAACCCAGAGTCTTTAAGTGGCTTTCAGTACCCTCTGGTCAGGTCACACCCAGTCCCCAGACTAATACCTGTCATTCTTCTTTTTTTTTTTTTTAATATTTATTTTTCAGTTGTAGTTAGACACAGTACCTTTATTTTATTTATTTATTTTTATGTGGTGCTGAGGATTGAACCCAGGGCCTCGCACATGCTAGGTGAGCGCTCTACTGCTGAGCCACAACCCCAGCCCTAATACTTGTCATTCTTTTGGCTCATTTCAATGCTCCATGGCTCCCCAGTTGGACCCTCTTCCCGCAGATAGCTGCATTTTGACCCCTCTCACCAACTTCTGGTCACCTTCTCAAGGACGCCTATATGCTGACCACTTTATCTAAAATCACAAGAACCTTTGCCCTGGCATTACCAAACTCCTTTATTTGCTCTGCTTGTAAAAACTGCATGTATCATCAGGCATGGTAGAACTCACCTGTAATCCCAGCAACTCAGGAAGCTGAGGCAGGAGGATCACAAATTCAAGGCCAGTCTCAGCAACTTAGTGAGGCCTTAAGCAACTTAGTGAGGCCATGTCTCAAAATAAAATATAAAAAAAGGCTGGGTATGTGGCTCAGTGGTTAAGCACCCCTGGGTTCAGTCCCTAGTACAAAAAAAAAAAAAAAAAAAAAATCATCATTTAAAAATAAATACTTTGCTTATTTATTACATTTACATTTATTATGTATTTGTGGTCTGTGTCCTCTTAGTCCTACAAGTAAGCTCATTGGAGCCTTTTTGTTTTGTTTGTCACCAATGTGCCTAGAACAGTGTCTCATATTGATTATGTGCTCAATAAATATCTGTTAATGGCTTAATAAATGAATAAATAATACATTTGCTCCCTGTGAACACCTAATTAGTCATAAATAACTCATAGGAAGTGATTGTTTTATAATAGAATCTCATTAGTTATAATAAAAATTCAGAATACAGCCATCCTATTTTTTAGGTTATGCAATTGCAGCTCTTAAAAGGGCTTACAGATTGAACTTGACTTTTTAATGTCTCGATTCTATTCTATGATGCTATGAAGCCAAAAACCCTCATGGGCAGCTCAGTTCTTATTAAGCTGTTTAGTGTCAGGAATATACTCAGAACACAAAACCTCATGCAAGGGTCATCGAACTTATTGTGTATATTTCCTTAATATTCTACTTTAGCTTTGGCTTTGGTTTTAAACAGAATCCAGTTTTAAATGTTGGTGATTTCTTGCCCCTCATGCAAAAGCACAGGCTTTGACAAAACCTAATTTGTATAAACGCTTGCCCTATCAAGTTTCCTGGAGCAGTAACAGTCAGAAAGAAATTCTGGCTCCGTGGAAGGTAGGGGTCTGTGGGTTCTTTGGAAAATTCTTGATTAAAGAAGGAGCTGCCCTTCAGCAAGACTCACAAGTTGGTAATAGTGGTTTTTGTTTGTTTGTTTGTTTGTTTGTTTGGTACTGAGAATTAAACCAAGGCATGTTTTAATACTGAGCCACATCCCCAGCCCTTTTTATTTTTTATTTTGAGACAGGGTCTCACTAATTGCTTAAGGCCTCATAAGTTGCTAAAGCTGGCCTTGAACTTGAGATCCTCCTGTCTCAATCTACTGAGTCGCTGGGATTATGGGCATGTGCCACTGTACCAGGTGGTAACTGTGTTTTTTCAGGGCATCAAAATGAGAAAATCCCTGTCCTTAGAGATCATGCAGTGGTTATGTTTTAGGTAAATGCCTTGTCCAATCTAAAAATTCACTTATTCTATCTCTATTTACAAGTGAACCTGGAAGTATACATTTCTTTAATTCTCTTATTTTTCCCATAATTAAAAATCAACTCTAATACTGTCAAAGTGTTTTAATTTTCTAATTTTAATATTTTTATTTTTAATTGGTGCATATTAGTTATACGAAATGGTGGATTTCATCATGGCATATTTTTACATACATAAAACATAACCAATTTCACTCCCAAATACCTCCCCCTTGCTTCCCTCTTCCCTCCCCCTGATTCCCTAATGGTCTCTCTTCTATTTTCACCGAAATTAGTATAAAAGGTTTCTCAAAAAGCCAAAAATAGAACTGCCACATGATCCAAATATTCTACTGTATGGTATTTATCTAAAAGAATTAAGGTCAGCATACTTTAGAAATACACACATATCCTTGTTTATCACAGCATAATTCACAATAGCCCATAATAGAATAGGCCTAGGTGTCCTTCAACAAATGCATGGATAAAGAAAATGTGACAAATATATCCAATGGTGCTTTATTCAGCCATAAAGAAGAATGAAATTATGTCATCTGCAGGAAATTAGATGAAACTGGAGATCATAATTTTGAGCAAAATAAGTCAAATTCAGAGTTTTGTGTTTTTTTTCTTCACGTTAGCTCATTTCAAATCAAGAAATATTTTTGTTTTCCCATAAAGAGAATTGTCATGCTTTGTTTTCTTTTCTTTTTTCTTTTTCTATTTTTATAACATTCTGAAGAAACCCTTAAATTAAGAGGCCATAGACTAAGTGTGAGTAGCTGCTAATAGTGCAAAACAACATGTTGAATAAAGATGGTTTAAGACATCATGCATTATGGTATTGAAAGGTACATGGAGGAGGGCAGGGGCCCTTATCATTTGTGTGCTCATGTTTATTCTTTGGATTTTAATTAAATGAGTTGTATTTAATTAGACAAAAGACTGAGAATTATATTCTATAATCAGAGTTTAATCCCAAAGACTTAAGGCCTGCCTCTAAACACAAGCTCACCCTCTGAGTAGCTTGTTCTCTGAGACCTGCTACTATACATGGGTGTGATCTGTTTAATCCCTTCACTGAAAGGATACAAGTTTATTTTCCAGGCTCTATGATCTCTGAGCATTAGCTCCATTCTTTCTAGATCACAAAAGGAGATCTAGACCCTGAAAAGTGGGTTCAATCTATTGGGCACATGAGTCCACCCTGGACCAGCCTCTGTGGAATTAGATAATCTGGGATTCAGTCACAGCCATGTTCCTTTGTAGTTATGTGACATTGGAATTTCTTTTCTTCATCAATAAATTAGAGACAATAAAGACACTAACCAACCACATAAGGTAAAACAATAGCAAGTTCTTATGGAATTTTAATGGTCGGTGTCATCCATATTTTTAATCCTCCCCCCAAACCCACAAGGGCAATTACCCCTACTGTAGAAAATGCATAATAGAAGCACACTGTGGCTTGCCCAAAAGCATCCAGAAAATTAGGGGTTGAGCTAATTTGGATACATATAATCTCACATGCTCCTTCCACCATGACAACCTCTTACAGGCTATTTGATTTTAACTCCCAAGTTACTTTTTCTGTGGATTGAGAACCTGGACCTTATTAATAATCTTCATTTCTCTGTGCTACTTACCAAACATCTGCCTTTGAAAGTGGCATCAAGGATATGGCCCTCTCTCTCAGTTCTCAGCTGCTCTGAAGCATGCATATTTGCTATAGAAGAAAATTCCACCCTGGAGATCTGATCACATAATTCCATACTAACGTCTGCATAAAGCTGTGTCACTTCCTTGGAGCCTCTGTAACATATGTTAGCACCTGAGGTCACTAATGGGCAGAGAAATTAACAATTAAGTGGGAGCTAAGTGAAATATTTATAGGAGCTGGTGAAGGAACCATTACAAATGGGGTCACATGCCTTGTGCCATTTAAAATTCAGCCTTATTCCATAGAGCTATTCATCTTCCCATATATCAAAAGGCTATGCTTCAAACATTCGTATCATGTTTTAATGGCCCCCAAAAGCGAATTCATCAACATGTTTTGAGTGCCTACTATGTACCTAGCACTGTGTTTGGGGCTAAAGAGGGTTCATTTATAACATTGCAGTGGGTTAATAATTGAGTAGAGACATCTAGATGATACAGAACAAAACAAGAACTGGGAAAATATGCTAGCACTGTGTGCCTTTGTTTTCCCAGAGGCTAATAAATGCCTAGCATAGAAAGATCTTCAATATTTATTTATTGTTTTAAAGAAAAAGAATGTGCTGCCATCAAGTGAGAGAAGGTGACCATTTATTCTGACTGGGAAGCTTAGAAAAAGGTCTCATGAGAAAAATGTTACTTACTGGCTTTAGAGAATGAGTAAGATTCTGACTGGAGGAGAAGGACAAGGCTTGGAAGGCAGAAGCAGTGTGAACAAAAGGCAAGAGAGCCTGTGAGTGCTGTCATAGCCTGGAGAGGTCAAGGAGAGCTATGGCTAAGCATGGGCCTCACAGAAAGCCCACAGAGGAAGGTGAGGCTTCGGTGGCAAGCTGCAGCCCACAGGAAGGCCTTCAGAGCCCTAGGCAGGGTTCCCGGTCTATTCTCTGGTTAGTAGGGAGGTTTATGAAGGAAAGGGGTAAAGTATTATCTTCTGTTTCTGGAAAATGATTCTGGGGATAGTATAAAGAATGGATTAGGAGATGAAACAGGAAGCAGGATCAGCCTCAACTAAGAAGAGTGTGTAGGAGACTATTGGAATGCAACAGTCAGCAAGAAACAATGAGGGCCTTGCTAAGACAGTTGCTTAGGAAATCAGAGGGTTGACTCTCCAGGAAAAAGAGTCCATGGACCAGGTATGAGCATGGCTGCAATCCCAGTGCCTCAGGAGGCTGTGGCAGGAGGATCATAAGTTCAAAGCCAGACTCAGCAACTTAGCAAGGGCCTAAGCAACTTAGGGAGATGAGACCCTGTCTCAAAAAAAAAAAAAAAAAAAAAAAAAGGAAGGGCTGGGAATGTGGCTCAATGGTTAAATGCCCTGGGTTCAATCCTTGGTGAAAAAATAAATAAATAAATAAGGGTCCAGGGAGGGGTGGAAAGAATAAAAGATAGCTTTAAAGAATAATTCATGGCTCTAGCCAGAGCTACTTGAAAAAAGATGATAAATGCCAGGTTTTCTAACAAGACTGGAGTTTCTGGGAAAGTCACCTTGTAGTTTCATGACCAGACCCAGCTGCAATACATAAATGGCATTTTCTAACCACTTTCAATATTACAAGAGCTACTTCTATTTTCAGGCATAAATCTGTTTGATAAAATAAACTATTAAAAAAAAAAAAAAAAAACTCAGAATGTGCTCCGGTGGAGGCCATACCTTTTGCCCTCTGAAGTTTGAATTAAAAACAGCAGCCTAGAAATGACCATATCAGACACCGAGGAAGCATGTACAGAAGCAGTGCCTTACAGAGAGGTCTTGTGAGGTCATTCTGAGCCTTGGGTATTTCTTCTAGAAGATACATGTTACCTCTCTCATTTTCTCTTTATTTTTCCTCCCAATGCCTTCGCTTTTAGAGGAAAAGTCCGGTAAGAAATAAGAAGTCCTTTCCATGCTTTGGCCAAACATTATTAATTCTGTTCATTGTCACCATCTGCATATCTAATGACTGACTGTGTTATATACCTAAACAAGGTTTTGAATATGAAAACAAACCTTTTGAACCAGGACAAGATCTAATTACACCACCTGGGGGAAAAAAAGGAAGTTGGTTGCTTAGTGATTTTGCAACCCTGTTATTAAGGGCCATAGGTAATTTTGTGAAGATTCACCTCTTTTTCAGTCACAGGCATGTGATCAAATATTTTAAGTCTTACATTTTATTTATTGCAGCTTCCACTTGAATTAGTCAAGCTACACATACTTACTGTGAATTAGGAAAACATTTTTTAAGTCGATTTTTTGTTTAATGTACAACATGGTAGCCACCTGAATGGTCATGAAGCTGGCCAGGGAAAGGGAGTTTTAGAGAGTCTTGAAGGTTTTTGTTAGCTTGTTTCTGTTTTAGTAAATCAAAATATCCCCTCTTGGAAGTGTCAGAGACTGAGAAAGGGGATCTTTATAAAATGTAAATCATCCCCTGGACATTACTTTTTAGTGCCAGTGGGTGATTTTTAGTGGCAGCACAAATTTGTCATGAGGTACCTACATCTTTTTATTTTAGAACAACATGGAAAGATCTCAGGGTGGGAGATGGGGATTATGTTCTTTTTGTTTGCCTGTTTTATTGGGAACATGTTCTCAAGATGTCAATGGATGTCTGACACACATGACCACTACTGTAAAATATAAAAAAGTGTTTTCATGTTAACAAATACCAAGAAGTGGTTGGTTGATTCCACCTAACTCGCCTAAGTGGACACTGCAATAAATGCTGTCACTTCTTAGCCTGCCCACTGAACCAATCATCCCAGTCTCTGCAGCACATGCAGAAGAAAGTCCCTGTGATGGGGCTGGAGGAATGGAAGGCACACAAAAACATTGAAAAGGGGTATTAAAATATTAAAATTTATCAAAATATGGGCCCAAGTCTTTTTTTTTTTTCAAAAACTAAAATGAGCACCTATTATTATGGTTATGATTTTGGTGATCACTAAGCTGAATGGCCCACTTCTAGTAACTGTCAACTATGTGTCACATGTTATGTGACAGTAAAACACTGCTGGTGTCCTTCAGTGACCTATCCATATATGTTGCCAATTTCATCTATTCTTCTTGATCCTGGATCACTCTTAAAATTAACCAGATTTAGCCACTTCATATTTTCCTGGATGTTACTTTTTAGTGCCAGTGGGTGATTTTTAGTGGCAGCACAAATTTGTCATGAGGTACCTACATCTTTTTATTTTAGAACAACATGGAAAGATCTCAGGGTGGGAAGAAGGGGTTATGTTCTTTTCATTTGCTTGTTTTATTGGGAACATGTTCCCAAGATGTCAATGGATGCCTGTTGTTCTTTACAAATTCTCCATTTCTCATTGGTTTTACACCTGTTGTCCTTATAAAAACTTTAGCAAGTACATGTTTTCATTTCATCTGTGTGTCTTGTCCTCAGGAATGAGTCTTCCCCCATCCCCTAGCCTTGTCTTTCTTTGGAAATGTCTATCTTGTTGATGCCTTAGACTGGTCACCTCTGAATGATATGTTGGTTAGTGACAGGTTCTTTGTTTCATTTCCCACATGGAATTTCAGATCATCTAAAACATGTGGTTGGATACAATAGGTATTCTCTGTGATCATATTTATAATATATGGAAACAAGTTTAAATACAGACAAACAAAGACAGTGGGGCAAATAGGAGCTTGCTGCATAGTTTGTTCCCACCCTAGTGCATTTGAAAACAAAGAGTAATGCTTTCTGGGATCATAATAATAAACTAAATTCCAACTTTCTAATTCTTTCCTAGAAAATTCTGTAACATGCATCCCTTAATTTTCTATGACTAGACTGTATAAAAATGTTTGATGCTTTGTAGTTTATTACCCATTTTGTTTGTTTCGCCAAAGCACTGAGTTTAGCAAATGAAGATATTTCAAAATCTGAGGCTTGGTTATTCAGTGAATTTGAAACCCACATTGGTTAAGACCAAGATGTCCCAGGGCCTGGGAGCGTACCTTAGTGCTAAAGCACTTGTCTATTATATGTGAAGCCCAGAGTTCTATCCCAGCACGAGACAAAAAAGAAAGAAAAAAAAAAAAAAAAAAAAAAAGATTAAGGTATCCTAATTAACTGAATTTAAATAAGTCTTGTTGTACAAAAATAAATAAATAAATAATAATCCTATGGTATGGTAGAAGGACATTGTGGAAACTGTAAGGGCATATATCACATTATTTTCTTTTAGGGACTCATATTTATGTTGAAAATTATATAAATTTTGAAATAAACATATTCTAGCTAAAGAGAGATCTTCATTCTAGTGACCAAATGATAAGTTAACTGTTTACCCACTTTGAAAATAGCCTGAAAATACAAAGAAAGAGTTATCTGGAATTGACCATCAAAACAAAACTATAAAGGAACATAAAATGATTTCCAAAAACTTCTTCAGAATACATCAGAAACCCAAGAGAATTGAACAACTAATGTTTAATTAGGAATGTAGGAAATTTGTTAAAAACACCAGTAGACCAACTACAAAGACTGAGCCATCAGGCATAGAGATGAAATAACAACAGCAGATCTTATGAAAACTGATTATGTGGAATACAAATGCCTGCAATCAGGGACAAATTGGCCACCTGCAGATTCTGAACAACTGAATAGGTGTTTTATTTGGTTGTGCAGTTTAAAACAATTTTAGCTTACATTTGAAAACTGGAACATTTTAAATTAAAAAAAAAATTTTGGGGGGGGGATATTTATCTTCTCTCTAAAGATCTAACAGCAGCCAGGCATAGTGGCACACACCTGTAATCCCAACAAGTCAGGAAGCTGAGGAGAAAGATCACAAATTTGAGGAAAACTCAAGACAATGTAGTAAGACCCTGTCTCAGAATAAAAGAGAGAGAGAGAGAGAGAGAGAGAGAGTGTGTGCTGGAGATGTAGCTCAGTGGTAGAGTCTCCTAAGCACATGGCCCTAGATTCAATCTCCAGAACTTTGGAAAAAAAAAAAAAAAAAAGTAAATAAATAAATAAATCTGGAAAGACTACATATACTGCATATTTCCAACTATGTGACATTCTAGAGAAGGCAAAATTATGGAAATAGTAAAAATATCAGCAGTTGCCAGGGGTTATAGGAGGAAAGAGGGATAAATAGGCAGAGCACAGAGGATTTTCAGAACAGTGAAACTACTCTGTATGATACTGTGTTGATAGAGATATGTCATTATACATTTATAAAAACCCATAGAACATATAATGTCAAGAGTGAACCTGTAAGCTATGGACTTGGGAGAATAATGATGTGTTCAGTGTATATTTATCAATTGCAAAATATGTACTATACTCTGGTGGGGGATGTTGATACTAGAGAGGTTATGCAAGTGTGAGGCCGAAGCTGTATGAGAGATCTTTACCCTCAGCTCAATTTTGCTGTGAACCAAAAACTGTGCCAACAAAGAAAGTATATTTAAAAAAAATTTTAAAAGCACAAAAATAAGATGTAAGAGCACTAGGCCCACATTTTCACATTGTAGACACTGGGTGCACCTGAATAGTGGCCAGTTCCCCAGGACCTCATGACCAGCCCTGCCCTGACCCAGCACCACGTGTTCCTCCCCCTGCAGGCATTTAAGTCTGCAAGTCTCAACATAGATCTTTCAATTTTTAGAATAAATCAAGACCAAATACTAAATTTGTTTTCTTCTATTGTTTTTTCTTCTATTGTTCTATTGTTTTCTTCATCTTTGATGCAAATTCTGTAGAACAAAAACAAAATGCTAAATGCTTTGAAATTCTTGAGAAATGACAGGGGAAAGGGTAAAATAAAAATTTTAATAGGTAAAGACCCCCTCCCTCATGGCTAATAATAATTTTGCTCATCTTTTTGTCCAGCAGAGCTCTTCAGTGGTGATAATATATATAAAGTCCTTCCATTTAATTTCTGGGAATCTTTTTTTTTTTTTTTTTGAGGATTTCAGCTACCCCTTAATTGTAGGACTTCTGCATCTGCACGTTGCATGACTTATAGACGTGGCTTTTGGATTCATGTTTAATCAAACTGTGACTACGTGAATTTGAACATTTAGTCTGACGAAAGAATTCGGAAGGAGAGTTTCCAAAATGCTATTTCCTAAGATGATCTTTTACTAGGAAAATTATAAGCTTGAACTATTGATTTAAAATATAGGTTTTTAACTCATTGAAAATTAAGATACAACAATATGAGTAAATTAATATATTCAAAATTATTTTGAAAAGCACTTTATATCATCTTGAATTAATAAAGTTTCTTGTAGTTAACGTTCTGCCTCTTTGTGGTTGTAGTCTGCATTTTATATCACATTACTTCTTATAATTTTATACTGTAGGAACTGTGTCACTTTTAGTCATCTATTTTGAAAGTTTGCCATGAAATTCCCACATGTGCTTCTTTAGAAAAGAACTTTGGTCACTAAAGAATAATAAAGTCTAATTCTCCTATGGAATAGTGAATATTCCTCAAAACATGATATAGATTAGTCTGTAAGTGATTTGATTTAAACTCAAATATGTAATTGATAAGTAACATTTATTTTCTAATTTTGCTTAAATTGCATCAATGCACACAGGTTTATGAAAAAGGTGGGATCAATAGGGAACAGTACCTAGAAAATAGGGCAAATAATAAAGTCTAAACTGTTACAGTGAAAACTGACTAAAGTAAGTGTGTCTAAAGTCCCAGCCACTTATAAAACTGGTCTGAGAAATCACATTTCCTGGACATTAGCCTCAGTGACTCTCTGCTCTAGAAGTCCTCCCACAAGGTCACACTTAAAATCATGAAAAGAACAGAATAGAAGATCAGAGATCTAAATTCTGCCTCTGGTTCTACAGATTTACTAGCTATGTGTCCTGGAACTTCCCTTTCCTCTCTGCATCATAAAAGCAGTAGACTAGATCCCCCTGGAGGCCTCCCAGATATAAAAGGCTACAAGCCTTTGTGTCCTGTCTGTTCTGGGAAGTGGCCCTGCCTCCTCCTGTGAGCAGCCTCCTGCATGTCTCTTGTTGCTCTTGACCTGAGTTGTCCAAGGCCAGGAGCGAATCTGGTGGATCCTAGATTAGCCCACATTCACATCCACAAAGTGAAACTCTGCACATCTCTCTCCCCTCCCACACCCTAATCACTGGTGTTACAGCAAAAAGATCCTAAAGAGGGACAGTAATCAGAGGCTGTGGGGTAAATTGGTGGCAGGCACAGTCAGGGTTGGAGGAAAGCGAGCTCATGTGTCTGCTTGTTTGTAGTGTTTTCCAGACACCGTCTGGTCCACTTGTGTTCTGTTGCTGAGTAGTTTTCCCTGTTCCCTCCTGTATTCATCAGGAGCTATTCATCTTCCCCATCACATGCCTAATCATAACTGCCCATATCACCAGGGCAAGGACAGATACTTAGCAAACACTGAAAGGTCCTCAGAAACACACATTCTAAATAGAACACTAGAGAAAAAAACTGAAGAAGAGGGCTGGCTCTGTACATTCCTCCTAATTTGTTTGGAAGCTCCCTTTTAGGCCCCAGTTATGGAAAATGCATTGCATCTGTGATACTTGCTAACACCCAGTGCACACAGGGAAACAGTCTTTCCTGCATTCTCTACTCTCTCAGACCTCCCTCATAAATAATCTGGAGAAAACTCCTTGTGGTAAGACATTAACACCATCAGGAAAGACTTTGTATGTTTCTGCCTTGTTCTTCCATACACATAACTAAAGCTTGAACATCCCCATGAGCAAAGCTGTATCATACAACAGAACCTCTCTGAGGTTCTGCAAAGCCTTCCATGGTTTAAATGAGCCTTAAACACAATGCCTGCCTGTCTTTCTCTGGCCTGATTATTTGGAGTGTGTGTGTGGTGGCCGTGTTAAAATCTTGGATTATCCACGCCTGTTGACTGATCCATCATTCTCTGACTAGGTGTCTGTTCTCTATTCCTTTTTGCTGATCACAGAGGCGCAGCCCGGTAAGAACTCTCAACATTTTACCTTAAACATGTATAGAGAAAATTGCTGCCAAGGCAAGGTGGCCAGGTTGGTTTCCCATTAAATTTATGATAACTCGGTGTGAATGAGGCAGATGAATTAGGTTTACTGGTTGGAATCCTCTGATTTTCCAAGTGTCAAGGGCATATTTTAGAATTATAAGAGCATGTTTCCATAACAGACTAGATCAATACGTTGTGGTATGTGTGTGTGTGTGTGTGTGTGTGTGTGTGTGTGTGTATCTCCAAGGACAGCAGATTGGCCAGAAAGCACCATAGAGGTTGATGGTAATATGATAATAAAGAATCCTAAAACTATAAAGAAAGTAAAGAATCATGTTTTAAGCCATGTTGTTCTTAACCCTGTTCAAAATATGTGCTTGGATCATAACTTAATCGACCACTATATGCTGATACGTACTTAGAATTTACATTTTGGGGTCAGTCTTATTTTCAACTCAATACTCCTGGATTGTCAGATCATTCTAATTTATCACTGAAGACAATTCTAGCAGGTCAAGGGTAGTTCACATTGGTCAAAGTGGAATCTCATTTTCCTCAAGTTAAAGAATATGAAGAATGTAGAGCAATGACAAGAGCCTGCTGTTTTTGAAGTGACTCCCCCCGACCCCTGTCTACCTTGCCAGTCACTTTAAAGAGGAAATGAAACTGAAAACAACACCCTATGAACCATCCCTATGCCTGTGTCAGTCCAGCTAATTAGTTTGAGACAAATACCCTGCCCAGGTGACAAGCTGATGGTTTTCTGTTTACACTACACCCCTGAAGTTAAAGATGGCGTCTATAGGAACTGCTCTACACATGTGAAGATTCCAACCCAGCAGTCAGGTGGTATAACAGATGAGGAAAGAGTGGATTTCATTAATTAAAAATAAAAATAATATATTCACAAAATACATGTAGCATCAATCACTGAAAGGAGGAAAGTATGTTCATGTAATAAGAGGAGTTTTTTAAGTCAATGGGCTTCTGTCCCCGAGTGTGGTTTGTGTGGTCGACATCACCCCAATCCTATTAGAGGTTTGTCATGGTGACAAATGGGCTGGATCCAGCTCACAGTGGGACTTTCTTTTCCATCGCTGTTGACTTGCTGCTGGTATTTCAAATACCTGTTCCTTTCCAAATTGATATTCACTTATTGTTTCTAATTTCCAACCAACAGGCTTTTCTTGCATATTTCTTCCATGTCTGGCTTGCCCTTATGATCGTTCATTCATGAGAAGTACTTATAGGGATGGCTTCTCTAGTACCTTTCAATAATAACTGATAAATACAAAAGAAGCTTTCTACCTTTCTTGTTTCTTGGATATTAACACTTTTGATAAAAGGAGTAGGACAGAAAGACCAAAGTATCTTCAGTCCAGCCCCTGGAATCTCCTAACAAGTGGATTTCCATTCTCACAGAACTGGGTAGGCCCTGTTCCCTCAATGTCAACATATTGATCTTGTGATTGATTATTTAAACTAAGACTCCTTAAGACCTTATTTAATTCTCACTATCAAGAGAATCCATAACCCAGAAAAACATTTTAGCTGCATTTAAACAACTTAGTCTCTAGTTGTTTGTCTACAGACCCTTATTATTAAAAAAAAAAAAAAAAAAATCTTTTTTAAAAACCCTCATATCCAAATTCCCCTAATGACCTTAGCAGGATTAAATGAGCATATTTATTTTAAAAAGTTTTTGCTAATTATGCAATAATCTCCTATCTGGCACATGTAGTAAGGGGAAACAGATTGCACTATTGGTCCAAACAAGCCATAAAATAATAACTAGATTGAGCCACCTGCCGGAAAACATCTAATGGATCTTTGTTCAGATTGAAACTGCTCCTATATCCTAAATTGGTTCAAAAGAGAACAGAAAATTCTGATATATCCTTAGGAAAGAGGAAAAGAAGCTTCTTACAGTTCTATTACAGAGGTGCTAGATCTTGTCCTAAATTGTTAATGTTATAGTCTGAGAAAAGAAAACAGATCTGTGACCACCAGGTTGAGCTTTCACCATAGACAGAAAGTAGGGAAAAACATGTTTGGTGGCAACGCACCAAGACGGTCCATGGCCCTACCCCTTTGCTTTCCCTGCCCTCAACTGTGTCCCTGCTATTCTCCTAAGTCAGGCCATGCCTAGTCATGCCCTACCCCGTGATGCAACCCTCCCACAGTCCCATGGTAGCATTCCCACACAAAGACTCTTTCACAGCTTCTGTTTTTAAGTCAAAAATTGTTATATAGGGCTTGGGCTGTAGCTCAGTGGTAGAACATCTGCCTAGCATGGGTGAGGCACTGGGTTGGATCCTCAGCACCACATAAAATAATAAATAAATAAAATAAAGTTATTAAAAATATTTTAAAAATTGTTATCTAATCAATTCTTCTGTTTTCAGAATAAGTTTATGCCAAGACATTATAAAAGCTAGAAATGACCTGCATGCAGTGTTTCTGCCAAAGCTATTTGCATTTCAAAAGTATCATAATGTCTTGAGCTAAAGAAATAATTCAATTAGTAAAAGGATGGATCTAGTGGCAGGCATGTGGAAGAAATTGGAGAGGAGGAGGGTGGCAGGATGGAACTCTTTCATGAATAAAAACTTTTTAATGAATAAAAACCCTTCATTCAGTGGTAGATGCCCCCAAGTTTCCCCTCCCTTTAATACTTGCCACTTTTATATTTTTTAATTGAGTTAGTAGCTGATGACTGCTTCTACTAACAACTTGGGGACCCCACCTGACTAGGAGCAGACAGTATTCCTAAATACAGTCTAGAACTTTCAAATGTCAAACATATGTTGAACTTGGATTTACTTTCTTATCTGTTAAGAATTTAAGAGGGGTTTTGTTTTTAATGGACTATTCATTATTTGTCTTTAATTTCTCAAATCTACCAAGGTAAGGGGTTTTTCTCTGTCAGAAGATTTAAGATTTACCCTCCTTGCACACTATAACCTTTGAATAAAATGCAAAACTGATTTATGTGTGTATCCACAAGTTCCAACTTAAGTATGGTTCTGAGAAAATTTTCATTTTCCCCGTCTGCATTTCTTTGAGTTCAGTTTAATTGCAATGACAGAAATAATACGTATTGTACATAACATATATGTGGTCTTAAGCCTTATAGTCTCTATTTCTAATTCTAGGGTGCAATTAAAAGGAACTTATCCAGTAAGTATATCTTAGCTACCAGAAATAGAGTACAATTTGAAAGAAGAAATAGTTCCTTGGTTCTTGGAGCATTTATACATTTAATTTATAAACTCTTGGGCTTGATTTTTAAAGCTTATGTTTTTTGTCTTTTTTTCTTCTTTTTTTTTTTAACTTTTACAGCAAAGAATTCTTGTTATAATAGAATGCTTCTCTGGGTTCTGAATAATTGATGTTTAAATTTAAAAAATTAATAATTTTTTGGAAAAACTTTTGCTATTTTCTTCCTGTATTTGTCAACTCTTGCTGTATTATTTAAGTTTATAAATGATTTTAATCAAGTGTGCATTTGCTAATGGGGGTGGGGAGAAGAGGAGGCCAGAAGGAACTGAAGGTGAATTCAACTTACCCATTCTTGTGATATTTGATATGAATATTTTAATCAACCAAAGTGATGTGATATAGATTATGACATATATAGGGCATGATTTTCCTCTGCTGCATACAACACATCCTAGGGAATTATAAATTCATGGTTCATAGTTAAAAGATAAAACATTTTCTTGGCATTTCAAGAAGAGAATAGGCAGAAAGTGCTGGCTTCATTTACTATGTACATATGGCTGCTTTGTCATTCTTTTATGATAATTGGGAAGCAGAACTGATCAAGGCAGCAGACATTCAAAGACTCAAAGACTGGTGTGCTATTCCACTGAGTGCTGGAGTGTACAAATCTTCTATTTGATGGCTTGTTTATGGTAATTCTTTGGTTAATGGGGTTTTACAAATGCCAGAGAAAATACCACTACATGTGACAAATATATTTCTGTTGCGTTGCCAGGGGAGAGGGTTTCTTTTGCAGAGTTTTCTTATTGAGTTGTTTATTGATGGGACTTCAATCTCTAAGTGTTTCCAAACATAGTTCATTAGACACATCAGAAGGGAATGGTAAAAACATGCCTGAAAAGGTCTTTTGTCCTGTGCATCAGGTGAAGAAGTGGCCAGACCCCGGCGTTCCACACCAACTCCAGAACTTATAAGGTGAGCGTGAAAGATATGAATTGTGTTTTATGTGAGGCATCATGAACTCTTAACAATTTGCCAAATATCTTTTGGTCTAAACTCTGGGTTCCTGTTAATGAAGGGTGTACCTACATGTACAAGTTCATGCATCTGTAGCATATTATCATATCATACCAAGGGAGACCTTTAGGGAAATACTGTGCAGTTATCTAAAGTAACTCCCTATCAGAAGATGGTCCCCTCATTAAAGAGAAGGCTAAAGGTCCATATAATAAGATCGTTTGGCTTCTGAAATGCTGATCTGAAACACGTTTATATTGCTCTATGAAGGAAAGTCTCTCTGGTTGTATGCAACTTCATGATATATCTCATCTGCCTCGTACCAAAAGAATATTCTGGTGTTTGTTTTTAGCAGAACATTGTATTTCACAGTGTATTCTTTGGGTAAAATATTACACAAATGGACACTGTTGTCCAAAAAGCCTGCTGTTTCTCTTTAAATCTGATCCTTTTAAGTCTTTTCCTTTCTTCCCCAGCCTCTGTTCTCTCCTCTTCACCCCCGTTCCTCACCATACACAGAGAACTCGTTAGGATCCACAAGTTCTAGAGTAGAAATGGAGAAGGTCATGCAGCTG
This sequence comes from Tamias sibiricus, assembly GCA_025594165.1. Taxonomy (NCBI): domain Eukaryota; kingdom Metazoa; phylum Chordata; class Mammalia; order Rodentia; family Sciuridae; genus Tamias; species Tamias sibiricus. Next base: position 59,267,019 of record CM046658.1, read on the forward strand.
TTTCTTAAGAGTCTAGATTAGTAATTAGGAGAAAGTTTGTGTTGTGGCCCTCCTGTCCCCTGATAGTTTCAGCACTCTTCTTCTCTCTCTGATATATACCGTGCTAGAGTATTAGGAGGTCATAATGAGCCCTTGGGTGGGAGGGGGACAATTAAGTTAGAAGCTGAGCAACCCAGTTTCTTGTTCAAACACCAATTTCTTGGGTGGCTTGTGATGTCACATCCCTATGCTCAACTTTTACTAACCATAGACTACCTTAGTTACAAACCAGAGATGTGGTAAAGACACATAAAAATGGTTTTTGAGATATGAGGGCAGGAGGGTGTTTTGCAATAAACTATTACCTCTAAATATTATCTCTTCTAGACATAGAAAATCATGGTGCTTTGAAAAACCTTTTCTCCTTCAACATATTTCCATTTGACCAGCACCCTAACCCTCCACTGAGAACCAGGGATCCTATCTCCTATCAATACTCTTATCCCATATTACATTTGACATCTTTATGTAATACTTTCTAGCCATAAAGATGCTTTATAAACATGTTCTTGCACGTATATATGCATGACTTTCTATGAACTTTCATAACTTTTTTCTCTGAATAAGTTATTTTCATCACTAATTGTTGGTTTCTACTCCCTCCCCCCCCCACACACATTTTTATCAAAAAAAAATTTTTTGAAAGCTTGTATATCCTTTTGAGCATTAATTTTTGAGCCCTCTCTTGTATTTTGCCTCAATGTGTGTGATTTAGCAAAAAGCCTCCTGATGACACTGTGGCCCTTGCTCCCCTCTTTGGCCCACCATTAGAATCAGCTTTTGATGAGCAGAAGACAGAAGGTAGGAAAAAACACGATGCATCTGTAGATTTGTTTTTTCTTTTTCATTAAATTATAACTTATCTAAAGAAGATATGTATATTTTGAGGCATATTTTAAATGTATCATCATATTCATAGTGAAGAAAAGTTTCAATCTTGGTAGATTTTCAAGGACAGGAGTTTAGTTTACATATTTCTGTTATTTTAGGATGTGACATTTTGCTTCCAGAAGTATCTAATAGCTAATAAGCTCATTCCTTGAATAAGATTGGTAAAAATTAATGCAAATCTACACAAATCCTTATTGAGGAGTAAATGCTCTGTGACCAAATGGCTGTCCTGTAGGGTGTTAGCAGGAGCATGAATGGAGCCAGGCCTTCTGGCACTCACCACAGTCACTGTCCTGTGACTGTCTGGCCTCTCTGCTGCATTTATTCTCTTTCCATCCCATCAGTGGAAGTGACCATCGAATTGCTCATGACAGTCTTTGTTTGCTGGCTCAAGACCCAGGAAAGACTTCTAGTCATTTGGCAACTTAGAAATCAAATACTATGAGAAAAATATCTTCATTTATGCCATCATTGTTGAGCTTTCCTATTAAACATTTATGCTTAGTGATAAATATTTAACTTTTTATAATTAACCATGTTTTTTTGGATAGCTAGAAATAATATATACTTTGCTGGTATAAAATAATCCCTCTGTACAAGAGATCTAATCTATTCTTGAAGTGTGTTTATGTCCAATGCATGTATCTCCAGTAGCTGTGTTTGATGAGATAAATGTCTTTATAAAAATTATTTGACTTAAGAACATTATGGTATATGTATAACAAAATGGTATCTTTCTAGGACCCAATGGTGAAGTGCTCTTATGTGTTAAATGCAAGAATGCTTAGAAGTATAATGAGTAGTCTAAGATACAATAGCAAAGAGACAACAAATAGAATAAAAAACAAGACAGAATTTTATTTGTTTCATGTGAACAGTCTGGAAGTAAGCAATGTTGGGCTGGTAGGGTCGCTCTATCATCTCAACAGTTACCTTTATCTCTGAGTCCAAGAGGGCTGACCCAACTTTCCTCCCTTCCCTGTCAGAGAAAAAGCAGTGGGGAGAGGCCAATGGAACTCACTGCCAAATGTCAGAGCAAAATCTGGAAGAGACACCTATCACTTCCAGACAAAGCCCACTGGAGAGAATCTGGTGCCATGTGGACAGCTAAACTCTTTGACCATGGAGAAATGGAGAATGAATCTGGGAAATTAGCAGCGGTCAGCCACACCTGAATATTTTCTACAACTTAATAGTTAGGAAAATATATAAAGAACATCCCTAAATACTCCTTTAGTTATTTAAATGCTTATAACTTAGATTCACTCCGTGAAGCGGCCTTGCAGTAAGACAATTATTTGTCTTATTAACTCATCTGCAATCAGTCTTGCTTTTAATGATATAATTGTATGATGTGCAGAAATGGGATTTAATTTTTTTTACCTGAATCTGTTCATAACTATGTAGAAATGTTATATAAAAAATAGAAGTATTTCTTAAACATCAAAGAGGCATTCCACATTGAATTCTTGAAAGTAATGCTGCTTCACAACAAAACAGAGCTAAGATCATTTCTAAGGTTTGCAATGGAGAGGAGAGCCCTGCGTGGACTTGTCATTCATTCTGGTTTGGCTATCAAGTGCCAGCAGCCCCTGAAGTTCGATAAAGTTCTACCATTTGCACCAACCACATGATCTGTAATTGATTGATCCTCCCAGTACTAGTTTAAAAGGCCTGGAGGGCTATCTATATTTTGGACTTAGGTGTGCCTGGGTCAGATCTCAGCTTCTCTACTTTTTCTACGAACAAGTTATTTTCATCACTAATCGTTGGTTTCCTCTCCCAAGGTGGCACCAGTATCACCACATGGTGATGTTATGAGGATTAAAAATAGATAATAACAGCTACCACCCTTCTGATAAATGTTCATTTTAATACATTTCATTTGTATCCATTACTTCCTTCATTCCTCTCAGTAACTTATTATCTCCACTTCACACTGAAGGAGGGAAGCTCAGAGAGGTTAAATGCCTTGCCCAGGGTTCTACAATAAAGTAGAGGCTAGATTCAAATCCATATCCCACTAATTTCCCAGCCTGCAGTCCACAGTGTAATAAATCACCTCAGTACTTGCTGAGAAGAGGTAGTTATTCTCACCATTACCGTAATAACAAAATCAGAAAAATAGAAATGAAAGAGAAAAAAAATGTTAAATTTAATGTCTTTAGACCCAAAACCTAATTGCCCTGATTTACTTCAGATGTCCAAGCATTTATTTTTCTGGTGCTCTTAAGATATTCACCAACCATTTTTAGAATAATTATTTCTCTTTATGATGCTGTGAAAGGTTTATTTAAAGATCCTGGAGACCCTTTAAAGATAGAAATCACTGCACAGAACCCAGGCATTTTCAGCTTTGAAGCATATTCATAACAGATTTAAATAAACCAACTTACAACAAAACAAACATCCATGGAATTAATACCTGAATATTCAAATGGATACCTGAATTGGAGCCAGTAAGTGTACTGATATTCGGAATGTCCTTCAGTGACCAAACAGGAAGAAAATGCAAAATCCGTTTTGAAAGTTTTTACTCAGCTATATGCATACACACAGACACCCCCTCCCACCTCCACACACCACACTTCTATTTCTGTTTTCTGTTTGAAAAAAATGGGAGCAGCACATTGCTAAATTAATTTCCCAGTATAAGGCAAGGGGGAGATAATTTTGTAAAGTACAAGTTTAAATTGAAATTTTTTAAGTTCTAAAATCCAGGGAGGTTCTTTTTTTAACTTACCCTGGGAAATTCTCTTTTTATATTTCCAGTTATTTTAGATCAGCCTGAGATATGGGGTGCAGGCCAGCCAATTAATCCAAGCATGGAATCGCCAAAGTTAACAAGGCCTTTTCCCACTGGAAGTAAGTTATATGTCTGCTCTGTCTGGAAAATAAGTGACTCATTTTACTGTCTGTCTGCCGAATGAAATCAGGTGACTCCTAGAAAGTCGACACAAGCAAGGTTTGAACAGTATGATATTGAGAGGAGATGTTATTCTAACAGCCTAAAGAGTTAGAGAGGCCATGGCAGGTTAACCTCTAAGACGGAGAAGTAAAATTATTAACCTTGAATCATAGACTCTTCTGATGTCCCACATGTTCATCCACTTATTCATTTATTTCATATGTATATGTAAGAGTCAGAAGCAAATGAGCTGAGGGACCTGCTGGGCTGATGAGATATGGTCTCTGCTGGTCCTACAGAACAACTGAGGCTGCATAGGACAAAAAGGACACATTGAGATCAAAGAAGGACAGTTGGAAAGCAAGATAAATTGGTAGAGAGAAGCTGAGACAGGAAATCAGAACAAATTTATATCAAAGCAGCCTTTGTGTGTGTGTGTGTGTGTGTGTGTGTGTGTGTGTGTGTGTAAACTGCAGCAGCATGTTTGAAATGTTTCTCCATACCACTGGGAAACAAAGCCAGAGGGAAAAGCCCTGACTTCCTTGAAAAGCTTTCTTTACAGACCTAAGTTGCCCAAACCATTCCTAGAAAATCCTTCCTAAATGCCAAGAAGGTAAACAAGTGAAATGTTTATGTAGATGATGTGTTGGTTCAAACACCATTTATTTCAGAGTCTTGAGTTTTATGCACTGTGGTGGCACCTAGCACAGCAGAGGCCGCTGTTTATTGATGGACATTGTATAATTCTGCTCATTTCTTGGTTGCAACACAGGTTTACTACTTTAGGTTATTAGCCTTTGCGGTAGTTTACTTGTTTTATGGTGTTTTGTTGATTATAATCTTGATCAACTTTTTATTACTAAGGAGCCTGTAGATTGACTCGTGTGGGAAAATGATTCACAGGAGATACAGTTTTCAGCAGCTCTTAACAAAGATTAAGGACCGCATGCTCCTGGGCTTTGAGAGGACAGCTGTTAGTCATGCTTATTGTGGCAAGAGCCCTCCAGCTACATGTGGACCCGACTCAGCCTGCTTTTAGGATATGAAAGATTAGAGCACATCCAGGTTCACATCTGAAACCTGAGATGATTTATGAAATTAGTGTGAACTCTTTTGAGTGTACCAAATACGGTCAGTGACAAAAAAAACATACATTAAAGGGAAGGAAAAAATGTAGCTGTTGAAACAGTAACTTTTAATCTCATCCTTAAAGTGACAAAGCCCTGTTCAGAAGAATAAATCTCTTGGTGGAGACCATAGCACTAAACTTATTTCTATCTGAGGATTTTGTTGGCTGTAATTTTTACCAACAGAACCTCTTCATTCTTCACTGGCCCAAGTCACTTTGCCTCTGACTTTCATTATCACACCCTGGGCTATTAACTGTCTGTGAACATGATTTTCATCATCAGTCACAATTCCTTGAGGGCAGAGGATTTTTATTCAACCCATTTTGTCCCAGCATAGGAGGTAGAACTTAGTTGGGGCTTGAGGCTTACTAAGTAATGTTTAAATGAATAAAGCATTGATGTTATTTTTACTGTCTGACATCCTTTTGGCAAACTCTTAGTCTCATAAAATGGAAGAATCTGAATAGGTCCTGCTTTAGTCTGTTGGCTTTGAACTTCACAAAATTTAGATCATTAATGGTATTCTATTTCCAAAATCAAGTCTATGAATGAAAACCCTAATCCTGCTTATCTAGTGTCTTGCATAATTTAAGAAGAATGTGATCAATAACACTTGACTTCTCATCTCTTTACAGCACCTCCACCACTGCCTCCAAAAAATGTACCAGCCACCCCACCTCGAACAGGCTCCCCCTTAACAATTGGGCCAGGTAAGCTTCAGGTTCCTTTCTAAGATGATGTGGCAAACAAAGGCACAGCCCTGGACCTCAACATGCCCTCGATGTTTTGGAAGTTGTTGTCTACACTAAAATGGTACAATGTTGGCATTTAGTTTTATTTCCACTACAATTTATTGTGCAAACTTATTTTAAAATGCCACTTCCAGGTTGCACACATGGAAGAAAGAAAAGAAGAAGTAAGGAAGGAAAGAGAGAGAGAGAGAGAGAGAGAGAGAGAGAGAGAGAGAGAGAAAGGAAGGAAGAAAGGAAGGAAGGAAGAAAGGGAGGGAGGGAGGGAGGGAGGGAAACATCTCATAATTTTTCCTTGGTAGAATAAGAGCCACATTCACTTATAAAATGAAGTGGGGAAAATACTGGTATGAAAAGTTGTTTAATTAACCATTCACTTTGTTGGATCTTATTTTGGTGATTTTAAAATTAATAGTCTCAAGGCACAATTTGAATTTTTATAAGAACCAATAAAAATTTTGCTAGAACTAAAACTGTCTAGTCTACAAAGACATAAAATGGTTCTCAGGATGAGCAGTGTACTGTTGTTGTGCAATTTTTTTTCCCCAGTAGTCATTCAAGTATTTACCATCTCATGGCAAAGAGATGTATAAAGATCATGAAATGTGGCAAGGAACTGCTACATCCTTTTAGACAGATCTCTAAGGCACATCTTTGCCTCTATTAAAATCAATAGTATGTATTCATACAATTTATAATCTACCAAGTCTTATTGGACTGGCAAATCAAAAGTAGTAATAGTTATTTTATGGATCTGAGCCATAGAATGTGGTTCTTTATCATTTTGGAATTCTATAGCCATTTCATCCTTTGCAATTTATGCAGCCTGGTGAGTTTGATAGGTACAGAGAGGATATTTATCAACTAAAGCGAAAGCAAGAAACATCATTTATAAAATTTATATTGACTTAAACTCAAAAGAGGATCATCCCGAGACGCATAAGTACAGGTGTTTGCATGTTTGAGCCACTAGGGTCTCCTGTTTCCAACAAATTATGCTACATATAAATAAACCTACCACCAGCAAAATTATAAATATTGTATGCTGTGCAAAATACTACCCCATTTATCTGTAGCCTTGGAACCATGAAAGTTAATTCCTTTCACACTATAAATATGGAAATGACAAGCCAGTTCTTATAGCCTGAGAGTTATTTAAAGGTAAAATAACTTTTGGTCATGCCCTCCAGTTATTTAAGTAACAATTTCTAATTTGAATAACCTAGGTTTAAAAAAATACAGTTCTTCAAATTGCAGTTGTTATCAAGCATTTCATGCCAAGCTGCAGAAGATAGTTTTTTTAACTTTTGCCTCTTATTATTGATATGAATTAAAAAGAATAGCTGATGCCATCTAAGACAGAGACTTCTATTTTGTAACTGCAGATAGATATATACCACAGTTATGCATGTGATGTTAACCAATGAGATTTGATGGGAAAAGGAATTATTACATTTTTATTATTTTATTCTCTATTAAACAGGCATATGTATAACAGTTCCAATAAGTAGCAAATGCTTCCTCAGTAACCCATGAGTGTCATGTGTATGCATGTGTTTATAAATATTTGTGTGGGGATGTCTCTTTAATCTTTGTGCTGTGTTTCTGGAGTATTAGAAGAGCTACAGCTAAATGTGATGTCCATTTTTTTTAAACTAACAGATATCATCATCAGTTTCCCCAAACACACTAGAGCAGACAATCTTCATAAATATGCGGGTGATTTTTAGTACTCGAGTCTGTCTACTGTGTTGTGTGGCAGTAGGCCATATTTTCAGAAACAAACTCCTTTTGGAATTTGTATTTTCAGAGCCTATATTTCTTACGAATTTAGCATTAGTTTCTGGAAATGATCACCCTTGGTTCTCTCGTAAGCAGCCTTGAGAGCAGCATCATGCTCAGCACTTGAAATGATGGTAAAAGTGGCCAACTGTGATCACCTTAGAAGAATAAATAATAGCATCAAAATATGATGCTCACATTATGGAGAGGAGAACTCTCCTTTCACCCAGCCGAGATATATGCCCATGAAGGCACCTCACAGGGCAATATATCTACCAGACTTTGCCTCACCCCATCACCCCCCCCCCCCCCACATAAATAATATTAAGAAAGTCAATTAAAGTTTAAAACGAACTACTTTGACCACAGGAAATGAACAGTCAGCCACAGAGGCCAAAATTGAAAAACTACCCTCCATCAATGACTTGGACAGCATTTTTGGCCCAGTGTTGTCCCCCAAGTCTGTTGCCGTGTACACTGAAGAAAAGTGGGTCCATTTCTCTGACACGTCCCCGGAACATGTTACTCCAGAGTTGACTCCAAGGGAAAAGGTGGTGTCCCCACCAGCAGCCTCAGACAACCCAGATGACTCCCCGGCTCCAGTCCCTCCTGGCCCCCCGGGCCCCGCGGGTCCCCCAGGACCTCCTGGGCCTCCTCGCAATGTACCATCTCCGCTCAATTTAGAAGAAGTCCAGAAGAAAGTCGCTGAGCAGACCTTCATTAAAGATGATTACTTAGAAACAATCTCATCTCCTAAAGATTTTGGGTTGGGACAGAGAGCAACTCCACCTCCCCCACCACCACCACCCACCTACAGGACTGTGGTCTCGTCCCCCGGACCTGGCTCGGGCAGTGGTACGGGGACTGCCAGTGGTACGTCTTCTGGTTTGCGTGTGCTCCGTGTGCCGGGGAATGGCCGTGGCTGCTTGAGTGTGAGCAACACCCTCCCCCTGCCTGGCAGTTGGCCGTAGAGCTCCAGCATTCCTGCTCTGGTCTGGGTGTCCTGTGGCCCCGTGGCATGCCCCAGTCCATCCAATGCTCGCAGTCGTGGTCAAGTCTGTGGATGTGCTCTGCCCGCCCGGCCCTTAGGCGCACCCTCCTCCACCCTGCCGATAGGAGGCATAGATGTTTTTGAAGAAAGCTGTAATATCACTGTTAGGAATTCAGGAAATTTCTAGAAAGACTTATTTCAATGAGTGGTTTTACAGGTCACATGTCTCTGGTTCTCTTATCTGATGCCTCCTGAGAGCCCTAGGTTTTGTAGCTCAATGTGGGGGAGAAAGGTCCTGTTTTTTTCTTATTTTCTTTCTTTCCTTCTTTCTTTCTTTCTTTCAAGTGGGGAGAGAACTTTGTTAAAAAGCAAAAAAAAAAAAAAAAAAAAAAAAAAAAGATGTAAGATTTGCAAAGGAGATTTTGAAGATTTTTAAAGAACTGCATTAAATAAACAAATGCCTTACTACATCCACACCCTAATGGAGCTGCCACTGCAAACAGACTTATTCTCACATCTCATCACTTGACATGCCCATCAGGCTGTGACATCAATGCCAAGTGTGGTGACAAGTGATGGAAAAGTCTACTAGAAATTAGAAATTTGCCTTTGGGGACTCTCAATGCAGATTCTCACATCGAATTCAATGTTTTTTGTTTTTTGTTTTTTCTCTGTATATAGCAATTTATTTTTCTTTTTTTAATTATTATTTTTTATTCAAAGTTGTAGTATATGACAGTAGAATGCATTACAATTTGTAATACGTACATAGAGCACATTTTTACATATCTCTGGCTGTATACAAAATATATTCATACCATTCTTGTCTTTATACATGTACTTAGGGTAATGATACCCATCCCATTCTACCTCCTTGCCCCCTCCCTTCCCCTCCCTCCCCATTGACCTTTCTAGTGTTCCTCTAATCCTCCTATGCTCCCCATCCCAACACCGCTGTGGATCAGCCTCCCTATATTAGAGAAAACATTCGGCATTTGGATTTTTTATACTGGCTAACTTCACTTAGCATTATATTCTCCAATTTCATCCATTTACCTGCGAATACCATTATTTTATTCTCTTTTATTGCTGAGTAATATTCCATTGTGTATATATACCACATTTTCTTTATCCATTTATCTACTGAGGGGCATCTAGGCTGGTTCCACAGCCTAGCTATTATGAATTGTGCTGCCATTCCATTTTTTGTTTGTTTGTTGTTATTTTGAACTTCATTTTCTGTCTTCTAACCATGTAAGGACAGAAGCTCTTGCCAGGCATACCAAAGAAATACCAAGATCTTCCAAGTGCATCGTTTTCATATTGTTTAGATTGCTCAGATTCATCTGGCAAGATCCTCCCAGCCTTCCCTCCCTTGCAGGGGTTCAGTTTCAGCACCTTCCCTAGAGGTGCCCTGTGCTCTTTTTCTTTGCTTTGAAAGAGGTAACCAAGATCTGGGGCTGTAGCTCAGTGGTACAATGCCTGCCTAGCATGTGTGAGACACTGGATTTTATCCTCAGCACCACATTAAAAGTAAATAAATAAATAAAAAGTTATTGTGTCTGTCTATAACTAAAAATATTTTTTAAAAAAAGAGAGGCAACCAAGCATGAGACATTTAAACCTAGTGAGAAAGAAAGGGGCTTGTCTCTGTTCTGATTGTCACTCACCACTGCTGCCTGTCTCCCTGGAGGGCACTTCAGTGTTTGTTCCATGTCTGCCTCTGTGATTTTTTAAAGCAAGGGCATCAAAGAGGATCAAGAAATGGTGGATGTTCACCTGTGCCACAACAAAACCAGTGTTTTATATCATTAAGTGTTCCCCAGGCCTTTCTCTCCCCAAGAAGAAACACTATTTTCTTAATATACCAGGTATTGAACTCAGGAGCACTCGACCACTGGGCCACATCCCCAGCCCTATTTTGTATTTTATTTAGAGGCAGGGTGTCACTGAGTTGCTTGGCACCTTGCTATTGCTAAGGCTGGCTTTGAACTCAAAATTCTTTCACCTCAGCCTCCTGAACCACTGGGATTACAGGCATGCGCCACAGCACCCGGCTGGAAAACTATATTTGATAAGCAAACATGGCATTAAATAAAATGAGCAAGTTTCTTTACCACAGAACCTTTGGAAACCTTAATTTTGTCAATAATAAGAACTAGAGTTGCATTTTCTGCTTAGCACTATGCTAAGTGCTTTATGCACATTATTTCATCCTCACAACGACCCCATATGGAAGGCACTATTATTTCCCCCATTTTGTATATGGGAAAACTGAGGCTCAGAGAGGTCAAGTCATTTGCCCAAGTTTATACAGCTGGAGATAATAGACTTGGGTTTCATACACTCAGGTCCATCTGATCCTGAGCCTGTGTACTTACCCCTGTATTCTCCAGGCACTTCTGTGAGATTTGGTCACAAAATATCCCAGACTTAATTGACCACTGACAGCCACCTATATTGCATAGTGTCATCCGCAAGATCACCAAAATCTGCTTCCAGGATGTACTCTTTTGTTCACTTCTCTCTAATTCCAGAGGGTTAGAGCACCCACCTCCATGCTTCTGTTGCTTTTTTTATTTTTTTGGGGGGGACACAGGCTCTGTATTTATCTGTAAAGTTACTTAAAGGTTCCTGTGTTAAGCTGTCAGACAACAAACCTGAAGAAGTTGTCTGTCTGAAAGAAGGGTGTGCCTCAGTTTTTTCCCATGGGGCTCTCTCTCCTTGGGCAGGCTCTCAGTGCCCTGAAAGGGCTCTCCCTATGGAGGGCCAGGATGCTCTCCCAAAGCCAACCCCTTTAGTGGGAGGTGGGGAGGACAAGGCAACTTTATCCTTAGCCTGTGTTTTCATCACCTTTCACAAAGCTCTGGGAGATATTGTATTGAACACTGATTTACTAAGGAAGAGAGCAGCTTTGGTTTTCTTTCTGGAATCCTTGAGAGTTTCATTCTCTTAATGTTTAGCTTTCGTAGCCTTACTTGAAATTATTTTATATGGTTACCAGTAAAGTCTATAGATTTTTAATAATTGAGCTGAAAAAAGCTGGCATTATAAGGATTGAATTTCCAAGTAGGAGATTGATCTGATCCTATGTAGCCCATAAATAAATAAGACTTTGCACCATCATCCCTTTAATTAAGTCCCAGTTTATTTGCTGCTTAATCTTTTATTGATGAATACATACAAACTGTCAAAAATAGAATTTTAGGATCACAACAATAGAATGTATAGCTTCATGCTTTAAAGAAAAATGATGCTTCTCATTACCTGCCTTTTATAACACATCCTGATGGGACTAACTTTCCTGCACTTCTCTAACTGATTTTAAGTGGGTACCATTATTCTCACAGCCTAGGGTGTCCTAACCAAGCTGTGAGAAACAGAAGTGCTACCTGCTGTTGAAACACGGTGGGAAGTAAAGAATTTGCTCCAAGAACTTCAATTTCCTTATGGTAAAAGTTATAAATACCTAATTTGGCCAGAATAGTGCTTTATTGGAATATAGATGCTGATTCTTGGCAAAGGCTATCTCTTCTTCCATGTGGACTGTGTGCCAGGGGACAGAAGGGAAAATAAATTTTACTGGCCTTCAACAGGTTTGGACTAGGAAGGAAAGGAGTTAGTCAAGTGAAGCTGTTCAGAGAAACATTTTCCAACTCATAAAATATTAAAAGATATTATTCATGTCAGGTGTGGTGGCACATGCCTGCAATCCCAGCAACTCAGGAGGCTGAGGCAGTAGGATCCCAAGTTTGAGGCCAGCCTCAGCAACTTAGCAAGACCCTGTCTCAAAATGAAAAATAAAAAGGGCTGGGCATGATGTTCAGTGGTAGAGAACCTCTGGGTTCAATTTCAATCCAGAGGGAGTTGAAATTATAGTACTGGGGGAAATTTTTTTCAAATTTATTTGCAATTTTTTCAAAGTTATTTGCAATTACACACACACACACACACACACACACACACACACACATACACACACAAAGTTTGAATTAACCAAAATATATTTCCTAACTGCAAGTCTTTTAGAGCAATGATGTCTAAGAAATCACTAGCCACATGTAGTTACTTCACTTGTAATTATAATGAATTAAAATTAATGTAAAATCCAGTTATTTTGATACAGTAGCTGTGATTCAAGTGCTCAGTGGCTACCTGTGGCTAGTGCTATTAATGAACATTGCTGTTCTAGAACATTTTCATCATCACAGAAAGCTCTACTGTAGAGTTCTGTTTTAGGGCTTTTAATGTGTTTATTACCAAAGGCGGGTGGGCTGGGGGGGTGGAGAAAATATAGTATATAACCATTCCCATACATGCTAAATACTTTTTCCAAAGAAATTGTGTAATTGTGTTCCAAGAAACACAATTTGGGAAAGGTTATTTAGTTCTTTCCATATTTCAAAGTACATGTATTTTAATGCACTTGACTCTCCCAATAATATTGTTGGTATATTAGCTTCATTTTGCAGATAAGGAAACAAGCACAGAGGTAACTTGGGCGGGGCCATAAAGCTAATGGTAGCAGAGCCAGAATCTGGCCCCATATCTGTTGGATTCCATGGTCTATACTCCTACCACTTCCCCCAGCTGCCTCCACTGTCCCCCGCACCACATGGACACGTAAGAACAGAAGTAAAAGTTTAAGCTATAGATATGTGGTTTTCACTGGTTACCACAGAAGCTGCGTTGAAACATCAGATCGAGAACAGCAAATGGATCAAGAGCATAACAATTGTTGCCAACTTTGTTAACCCACGAAACTCAATGGATGTGTAATTGTTAACGTTAAACCTAAAAGAGTGGCATTGTCCAACTTGTTTTCTGAATCGTTCTTGGGAATAAACACTACCCAAGAAGAAAATCAAAATATAATTAAAATCAAAGAGGATAGGGATGTATAAATATTATCCATCTACACCCTTAAAACACCAACAACCTCACAAAAGGGTGTGAAGCTTTGGGTCAATTGTGGAATCACCCTCAGGCCCTGTGTGTCCTCTGCTGAGCTTCAGGGAACCTCAGGCAGGGTGTTAACCCAAATATACTTTAAATGCTTTTAACATATTCTCTTAGTTTCCTTCTAATGGAAGAACAATTCAATTACATCAATGCAATGAAGAAAGAGTAATTTAAATTGGGGTATCCATAAAGGAAAAGGAAAACAATAAGTTTTTAATTTAGCAATTAACACTTGTTTCTTTACTTTTTAGTTGTATCTTTGTTAAAAGATACAATCTTTACTATCATCATCCAGACCTATTGCGTTCTGTTGTGTAACATTTTATAGTTTAGCAAATACTTTCATAAGCATTTTCAGTCTCCCTATTACAACTACCTTGTAAGTAGAACAATGTCTTTTTTTTTTTTTTTTAAATGGGGAAGCTGAGGCCAAGAGAGGTGAAGATCCCATAGCTAAGGAGAGGTGGCCAGGCAGGAACTCAGACCTCTGGATTCTTCACCCAGTGTACTGTCTTCCAGTATTCCACACCACCTGATGACAGCACCTCAGTACTTTCCCAAGCATTACTGAGAGAGGATTTTTTAAATTTCTCTTCTGGAGCATGCAAGGAAAGAATAAACAGCCAGTCTTCTCCTAGGATTGATTCAGAAGACTATTTCTTAGAAATAGACCCATGAAGAAATATTTTGGACCATTCCTATAGCAAGGTTTGCCCAAAGCTGAATAGAAACCCCTTTCCCCATCATTAGAGAGAGAGAGAGAGAGAGAGAGAGAGAGAGGTCCCTAAGACTTCCTGATACAGACCCCACTGTTTCAATGTTTATTTCCCATCTCTTTGCTGTCACTTCTATCTTCTGAAAACCTCCTGGGTGCAAATCTACTAACACAATACTCAAATCAAAATTTTGGAATGGAACTTGTCAAAACATACTCCATTTTTTTTTTAACAAAGAGAACATTATTCAGAGACTGAGAACGTTTACTTTGAGAGATGTATACAAGTTGACCATGTAAAAATAAGGACAGATTTTATGCAAAATGTGAGGCTCCACAGTCTTTCCAATGTTGCAAGAGCTCAGGCTTTGGAATTAAATATACCATTTAAGTGCCGTGATCTTGGACAAGTAACTAAATATCTCTGAGCCTCTGTTTCCATTGAGATAGTACCAATACCTACCTCCAAAGCTTACCATAGGAATCAGGTAATCCATGTAAAGCACCTAGCATACATCCTGGCCCATTAAAACAGAAAGTGAGAGTTCAGTAGAAGTAAGCATACAGTAGGTGGTAGTGATGGGGGCAGGTGGCATAGAGAAGAGGTGGCAACAATAATTAATAGGATGTCACACTAATGTAGAATAAACACTGTAGAATAAATTCAGAATAAATAGTACAGAGAAACATATTCAATATTTCAGATTGTTTAAACAAGGAGCAAGGTTTATCCCCAAGGCTATCCTCAAATGAGAACAGATTCTGAAGTGATGGGTTTTGCTACTCAACTTCAAAGAACTTTGAGAATCTGAAGAGCTAGAGATTGAGATGCTGGTCTAGAACTCCAGAGATCACAGATTTGTGGTGTGTTGCGAGGGAGGTAGTAGATAGGAGTGGGTAGGGGAAAGAAGAATAGATATTTTCCTGGGGCAGGATTTCTTAAAATTTTCTTTGGATAGTTTGACAACCTATGTTCTAACCAAAGTGACAAAACTTCTGAACAAGAACCATGTTTGAATATTGATTGACTTTTCTGAGGTTTTTGGCCAAGTGGTTTTCCCATGCATCCCAGGCATATGACTGAAGATGGGCCCTTGAGTGCAGACACCCCTCTGGTGTGCTGCTTGGTGTGCATGCCAGCCTCTGTGTGTCATCTGTGTTCCATATGCTTGTCATGGACAGCCAGAAAAGTAAATCCAGGAGGTTCTTTAAAAAGCAGCTATGAAAATCATCAGGGACACAATCTATATTGACATTACTGAACAGACTTCACAAAATCCTCTAAATTTGGTGTGTTTCTATTGCTATGATTCAAAACATAAAGTACTCATGCAATGTCTAATTTTCTTACTTATATTTTGTCCTTTGCTTACTTCAAGTGTTTGGGGACATTGATAAAGTTTATGCCCATATGTTGACTCACAGTCAAAAGCATAATTCTCCTACCCTGTTTAAAAAAAAGAAAAATATAATATAGAAAATCATTAATCTTCCTCTTCTTTCAAGTTCTAACCTTCATTTTTTTTGTCTTTTAAAATAATTTTTTTTAAAAAATCAGAGAATTTACCCTAAGTTTAGTGTGTATGTGATTAAAATTAAAAGTACTACCAGGAAATAGTCATAAGAATTCACCTTCTGTCACAGAGTAATAAAAGGATTTACCTTCACTGGGTGTCACATGACAAGAAAAGGTAATGAGCTTCAGCTTCTGCCATCAACCATAGTTCAACTGAATACATTTTTTCTTTATTAAAAAAGAAAGAAAAAAATGCGTGCTACAGTGCTTAGCGTAGTAACTGCCAAAACAAATGTCCAGGCATTGTATTGTGATGACAGCATTCTGGTCACCTCTGCTTCCAGCCATTTCTAACACCGGCTTGTTTTCCAGGTGCATCATCTCCTGCTCGACCAGCCACTCCCTTGGTTCCCTGCAGCAGTACCACTCCACCTCCTCCTCCTCCCCGGCCTCCCTCAAGGCCAAAGCTACCTCCAGGAAAACCTGGAGTCGGAGATGTGGTATGTTGCCCTCTGCCCTGGCTTGCTCAGAATCAGATGGAAAGGACACCAGTAGCCTCAAGATATCTTAATACAGGACATCTCAACTTCAGGTCTAAGCATTAGAACTCTTTCCCAAATGACCTTTTCAGGTGGTTTCTGAAAGATAGTCACTGCCAATGGGTGTATCTTTCAACCCTCCTCAGGGGTCTACCATCTTTCAAGGCAACGTCTGAAATGATGGATGATAGGATGTTTGGACCCTCACCTCTGCTATAGGGATGGATGTCAATACAGATAGTCATGATCAACTTGCGCAAACCCTTTAGAAAAAGAGGTGTTTGGGGGCTAGGGTTGTAGCTCAGTGGCAGAGCGCTTGCTTAGCATGTGTGAGGCACTGGGTTCAATCCTTAGCACCACATAAAAATAAACAAAATAAAGGCAGTCAGTCCATCTACAACTACCAAAAAAAAATTAAAAAAAAAAAAAAAAGAAAAAGAGAGGTGTTTCCTTCCACAATATTTTTCTGATTATTGGAAAACTCCAAGAGAGAGCAAGTGCTGGTTTCTGACCCTAGAATACAGATACATTATTGGTGGTAGGTGCACCATGTGAATTTGAAGAAGACAGCATCAGCCTGATGGATTTGTTGTGGAAGTGTCTTGCATTGTGATTTAAGGCTGAGGTATGGAAAGCAATCGGACAGACTGTGGCAGAGGTCAATTTTGTTGGCATCTGTACACAGTCCTTGGCTTGCTAGCACAGTCCAGTATTTTGTATTTAAACATCTTTAGATGGAATGAGCTTTTACAGTGTTTCCTGCTTAGTCCCTGAGGGCATATGAAACCAGATCACAGATCCCATTACACAGCCCCGGCTTCTCTAAGCCCAGCATACCCACTGAGTTCAGCCATGCTGGGGTTTATGGTTTCTGCAGCTCTGCTCCTCAAGATGTTGTGTAGATAAAGCCCATTTGAGTGTGAAAACAGGTCATCCATATGCCTTTAGGGACCCAAGTTGTCCTATCTGGGACTGGGAGACTTTAACAATATGGAATCAAAGTGCTACAACCTGTGTGTCTAACCTGTCATCTCTTTTCTTCTCCCTACAGCCCAGACCCTTTAGCCCACCCATACATTCTTCCAGCCCTCCTCCGATAGCACCCTTAGCCCGGGCTGAAAGCACTTCTTCAATATCGTCAACCAATTCCCTGAGTGCAGCCACCACTCCCACAGTTGGTAAAAATTATCTCCTCTCTTTTCCTCTGTTTGTGGTTTTGACTGGCTAAGTTTTCTGATCTGAACTCCCCAGGCTCTATGTTTCTGGTTGAAATTGTTTTGCTGTGTGTTTTGCTACTGTCACCTGACTCTTCTTTTCCAAGCACGTTCTCAGCAAAGGAGGCAAAAGACTTGACGTATGCAAACGAACCAATAAGCAGAATGTGAAAACCTGTACTTTGCAGGGATCGTCTTATGCTATTCTATACAGAGCTATTCACAAAGCAGAGAAGAAATTGCCAAGGAAGGTCCTGTAATTTAGATATTTCTCATAATAAAGGTAGTCTCCTTTGAGGGGAAATGTTTAAATTCCAACTGTGTACCACACCCTAAATTGCAAAAATTAGAACGTTTATTTTCTTGAAGGTTCTATTTTTCATCATTTTTGGTTGTCCTGAGGTTGACAAATGGTATAAACATTGGCATTGTGAGACATGATAAAAAATTTTTGACATTTTTTTTCCTAGTGCTTTTCAGTGATATGCAGTCAATTTTCCCAGAAAAATTAGTCATTGCTGGCATTTTCTGTAAATGCCTGGTGCCTCTTTCCTTATGCTATGATGAGAGTGAAGAATGGAGAATGGCTGCTCGGCTGGATGGTTTTCCCAATTTTCACTGCCTCCTTTTGCCAGGAGCATCTTCCCTCTTCCCAAGGCTGGTCTCTGTCTCTTCCCACCTCCCATCAGCTCCTGCTGCCTCTCCCCTTTATTGCATGGTGGCTCTGACCTGGGGCTTTTCCATTCCATTTTCCCCATACAACTTCCCTCCTCATTGTCTTCCTTTGTTCTCTAAAATCCCCTCCAACTCACCCATGTTATAAACCAGCTGACCCATCCTGCATCACTGAGGAGGATCATCAGCCAAAGCTAAGTGAATTCTTTCTGCTACCTAAGGAAGAGCACCCTGCAGACTTGCCCTTGTGAGAAGCAGGTGAATCAAAGTCTGAGGCTCTTCTTGACAACTGCCTATTTTCTCAGAGAAATAGGTTAAGGTGTGCTTCTTAAGGGCCCCAAAAGTAATT
This sequence comes from Tamias sibiricus, assembly GCA_025594165.1. Taxonomy (NCBI): domain Eukaryota; kingdom Metazoa; phylum Chordata; class Mammalia; order Rodentia; family Sciuridae; genus Tamias; species Tamias sibiricus. Next base: position 59,285,479 of record CM046658.1, read on the forward strand.
TCAACTTCATCACAGACTCTATATGTTAAGTCAGATAATCCCAAAAGAACCCTTCAATTGTGGTGAAAATATAGGCAGTTATCTGTGAGATTTATTAACATTTTTATACAACCGCATGGATTCCTCATCTGCATCAATTGGGGCAATTCAGGGCTTCTGTTTTGAAAAACAGAAATGTTTTGAAAAACAGAAAATTGAAATGCCTATTAGCTCATTTCTTTCTGGTTTTGTTTGTTTGTTTGTTTTGTAACATCTTAACCTTATTTTTTTTTTTCACTCTCTCTTTAATATCCTTGATTGCTACAGCCTCACCCCCACCCACCAACACCACCAACACCACTCCCGTTCTACTATTTTGTTTTGTCAAGATTATTCATTCCATCCACTCCATGTGATTTGCCTTGTTGGTCAGAGAAGAAAGTAAGAGTGAACTGTCACTCCTACAGCAGCCCCCAGGTGACCTCAAGATGAACTATATAGCATGTTCTTTCAACTCACTTTGATTCATAGAGAAAACTGAACACACAGGGAATTTGAACCGTGTCTATATTCTGGACAATGCATTTCTATACTCCCTGCTGCAGAAATCTCAAATCCTGGCCAGTGACTTTGATTTTTAATATATCTAGTATGTGTTCTTTCAAGATTAAACCATGGAGGGGCTAAAAACAATAGCCACAGAAGAGGCTGGTCTTACTGATTCACTGCTGAGGAACATACTGATTTAATCTGTTTGGTTCTCTTGTTTTTATTTGGCTTCATCTACCCACTGAATTCCTCGCCCTCCTGTTCCTTATTTCCTCCTCCTGTGAGTTGCCTGACAGCCACTTCTCTCTGAAGTAAATGCATTATTAAATAACTGGCAGCTTCTTGTGTGTTGCTATTTCTCTTTCTGGGGAGGATGTGCTTTGGCTGGTCAGCACCACGGGCCTCATCATGGCTGACTTGGAATGTTGATTTAGTGTAGTCAAATGGCTTAGGGGAGCTTGAAAATTTCAGCAGCAAATTCCCTGAAGTCGATGGCTCAACATTTCCCTCCACCACCACAATACTTTTTCTTGACATTTCCTATGGCACTTGAACTGTAATCTGGGCAAGTATATGGAAACCAATGAGCAGAGTTTAAAGTTATCCAAGAACTAAATTTTTAAGAGCAAGTCTAAACTTTCTACACCAAAATTCATGCAAGAAAATGTCCCTAAAGAGCTTTCAGTATGAAATTTTTCATAAGAGATGTGATTATCAAGTAGCCACCAAAGAAACTCTATGCATAATTAAACCTGATTGACAGGTGATATCTAGGACCTTAAGAATTGACAAAAAAAAAAAAAATCTAATGCTACATGAGCAAAATGGAACTTTCTGTGTAATGTCACAGAAATTTGAATGATGAAGAGCCTCCTACTCAATTGTATGTCATCACATTTAAGACACCCCTAATTAAAAAATACACCATTGTTTTATATATGACTAAAAAAGAGAAAAAGCTATCAATTGAACTAAGATGCAATGTTTTCTTATATTAATTATAAGACCCATTCCAATTTCAGATAACTTATCAATGGAATATGGTAAAATCTTTGTACTAATAATGGCTCATAGGACCTGTATTGTATGATTTGGGAGAATTCTGTTAATATTATGGGGACAGGGAAAGTATATAAAATTATTCTATTATAAAAAACAAACTCAGAGAGAAAGAGAAAATGGAAAGAGTTATCTCTAATAATAAATATCCAATTTTTATTACTTGTTTCTTATTTCTAAGGGTGTTAGTAGTTTGTTGTTGTTGTTGTTGTTGTTTTAAGATATTTGCAAATATCTTCTTTAGGACACCACAGCAAAAAGACCATGGGAAAGATAATTTTTCTTTCCTGTTAATTTGAAGTTATATTCCTTCATTGGTAGTTATACATTTTAAATTGCATCTTTAACATGCAAGGAAAACTGAAATGAATGAAAAGTAATCATGTCTGGACACCAAAGGAAGTATCAGATGGATTGGATGCTTCCTTTAGTCCAGAACCTTGAGCAAAGGTGATTTGTATTCAGTAGAAGAACTATAGCATAGCATCTAAAAAGTAAAACATTTCCTCCAAAGTGGTTAGCAATTCTAAAAAAAAAAAAAAAGAATAGCCGGGCGCGGTGGCGCACGCCTGTAATCCCAGCACTTTGGGAGGCTGAGGCAGGAGGATCGCGAGTTCAAAGCCAGCCTCAGCAATGGTGAGGCACTTAGTAACTCAGTGAGACCCTGTCTCTAAATAAAATACGAAAAAGGGCTGGGGATGTGACCCAGTGGTCGAGTGCCCCTGAGTTCAATCCCCGGTACCACAAAAAAAAAAAAAAAAAAAAAAAAAAGAAGAAGAAGAAGAAGAAGAAAGAAAGAAAAGAAAAAAAACTGAATCAGCACCAATTATTCTGCACAAAATGAAAAGATGCTATTTTCTTGGATTGACCTGTCTCCAGTGCATCCATGGATATTATTATAGGAGTTGCATTAACTTGTTGTAGCTACCAAAGAAACTTTATGCATAATAAAAACTTATTGAAAGGTGATATCCTAGAACTTTAAAAATTGACAAAAAATAAATAAATAAATAAATGAAGCTCCCTGCCTATTCCCTAAGTCAGGCAGCAAGCTAATTGAATATTTTCCCCAAACATTATTATTGATGGAATGTTTTTTCTACCCTCATTCATGTCTATAACTTTGCATTGTAGATAGTGTTGCCCATTCCTGATCTTTTTATGAATTTTATTCAGTTTTCTACTAAAGTGTAATACTACATTTAAGACCTATGGCAATATTGTTTTAATCACATAAAGTAAAAGCCCCAATTACCTGTTTTTGTTAGTTGGTGAGAAAGAGAGCCCCGTGTAAAGATCTAAAACAATTGATGTCCAGAGCATCAATTCATAATGTTGTGGTCAATGAACAAAGACATGTATCCACAGCTGGATACCATAGCCAAAAATGAAATTATGATAATGCTGTTGAAAATTAACTGTCTATAACTATCAAAGGCAGGTGCAAGGCAAATTGATTTTGGATAATGATGAGGCTGAAATGGGATATTTCATTCAGAGACCTGGGATTTATACAGTTGCTTTTTATGGTCATGTTGAAAGCTAGCTTCTCTTTTCCTGGGGGGAATGTGCATGCTGGGCAGGCCTGTTGAGCTGTCAGGGTTGTCAAAAGGCTCTTGTTGATAGGCATATGTCTGGCCACTTGAGAATTGCATTGAAGTGAAATACACTTGCATAAGTCAATTATTTATGATGCCTTTAGCAACTCCCTGAGAAGGGCAGGTGTGATTTCTTCCCTGGAGCTGACCAATCCACAGATGCCAAAACCTGACATTTTTAAAATTTTAATTTCTTCTCATAGAATCATCATCCAATAAGCATATCACTTTCTCTTAATCACAATCCCAGTGTTTTCAGTTCTATTTCCTTTTTTTCATGAAAATCATTCCTGTGTTTCAGTCAGTAGAGTGTGCTGTTTGATTTCATTTGGGATTTGTATTTGTGTTTTTGTTTTCCATTCGTTTATGTTTTTTTGGTTCGTAGTGTCAGAAGATGATGTTTTTTATGACAAACTGCCCTCGTTTGAAAGGCGCTGTGACACGCCTGCAGGTATGGTGCTAGCGGAGTGATCTCTAGATACGTAGACTTTTAAAATCCAAGCCATTATCCATCTGAATGCTAGAAACTTCATGGACATGCTCCTCACCTCATGAGTGTCCAGTGTCTCTCAGATGCACCCTGTACATTTAGTGTTCATCGCGGAACTCATGCCACTGAAACATTTGTAAGTGGACATATAAAAAAGCAGCAGGTTGCATGACAGTTTCTCAGTGAAAAGGTTTGAGAAAGGTGAGATGCCATTGCTTTGTGACTTTTCAAAGGAAGGAATAATTTAACTGCTCAGAATTCAGAATTACACGCCCAGTAACTGCTTTTTAAATTTAAAACATAATAGAACAGCATCAATAATCTCATTTTCTCTTTGGTACAGAGGTAAAGGGTGTTTTGTGTCTGGATGCCTAAGGTGATTCCAGCAGAGGGAATGGAAGACCTGAGACATCTTCCATGAACTTTAATTGATATGCAATGCTGTTGTCATTTAAGAGCTAAGCTGATGTTTATATGACCCATAATACCGAGTTGAGTTTATCTTTCTGGAAACACAGAAGGGGGTGACATTGAAGACGAAATGGATACAGCAATTGCTGAATGACAATTCGCCCAAAATTAGTGCAGTTAAAATATGCTGATGCCCCTGCATGGCCAGGAAGACTTCTGCTCCCTGCACACGAGCACCCAGTGTCAAGCTATCAACAACCGTACCCATCCCCTTAGGCCGCCATAGCTTTGCTTCTGCTTTCTGTTCCTCAACTCAAAAAAAAAAAAAAAAAAAAAAAAAAAAAAAAGACAAAACATAGATTGCCAGCCTTCCCTTTTTCCTGCACGCTAATGGCATGCAGTGCCTCTGCCCTTCCCTGTAGTGAGATTAATGACCTGCTCTGTAACTCACATTGTGTCCTTCTCTCTCCCTCTCCTTAACCTTTCCCATCCCGCTTCAACTCCTGGCCATACAGAGAATGAACAGCCTTCCCTCGTTTGGTTTGACAGAGGAAAGTTTTATTTGACTTTTGAAGGTAAGTAGTACATAGCATACCAGATTCTAATTTATACTCTCCTCATCCTTTTGTCCCCATCGGCATTTCAAAATCCCAATTCTGTCCAAAAGTTCTGGTCTCGCTTTCTACCTAAAAATGCTATGGCTACTTAGAAAATATTAAATACTGAAGAAAAATATTACATGAATTTGGTTTGTATGTGATCTTCAATTTTTCATACTAAATGAATTAAAGCTAATTTTCTATTAATATTAGTCACTTGATTAAGTGTGGTAAATTGAACAACAAAACCAAACAAAGCACATCTTTTCTTGGCCAAGGAACTTAACTCTGTCAACCAGGGCTCTTTCCTAACTCTTTTGCAAATGCAATGCAAAAAAAAAAAAAACATAAAGACATTTTTGGTTGGTACTGGTGTTTAACTTTGTTTTCAATAATTAATATTCCAGATGCAATATCCATTATTGTGGACTGTAAATATATATATAAATATATGTATATATTCTTAGAACAAGATATGCTGCATAGGGGATCTGAAAAACAGGGAAAAGAAAAAAGAAGTATTTTAGTAGGTCTGATTTTTATCTGAAATTGCAATTGGAATGGCTGCAGTAAAATGACAACTATTGCTGGACTCGCCATTTTAGATAATTAAGGAAAATAAATATAATGTTAAATTTCTAAGATCAGTGCTTGGTAATTTCTTATATGATGGATTAAGGATTATCAATCTTCTGTTCTAAATCATCTTAACTGATCAGGATTTTGACAAAATGGCCCACTTAAACTAATGGTAGGGGAAAATATTAAGTAATTTTACTTAATGGGCCATGTTACACATAACAATTTATCACATAAGCCCCTACATAGCTAAATTTATCTTGGAACCAAAAGTTGGCCTAAAAATATTCTACTCTAGAGTCAAATCTCAGTATTGAACTTTGTATTTAGTAACAACAATAATTTTTCTAACTTGGATGTGTGATTTAATGCAATTTAAAAATTCAGAATTGCATATATATATATATGTAGATCATATGGGTGTAGTTTTCTAGTCTCAACAGTGAATTTTTGTTTGCCACATGGCTCTTGATATGGAAGCCCTTAGCTCAGAGTAACTTGGTTTTTGTTGTTTGTTTTTGTTTTTTTCTTTTGCAGTACCAGGATTGAACCCAGGGGCATTCTATCACTGACCTATGTCCTCAGCCCGTTTTATTTTTTGTTTTAAGACAGGTCTCACTAAATTGCTGAGGCTGGTCTTGAACTTGCAATTTTTTTGTCTCAGTCTCCTGAGTCACTGAGATATTACGGACATGCATCCAGCAGCTCAAAGTAGCTTGGGTAACTGCAGGAAAGATAATCTGATTTCAAACTTTCCAAATATTCTGATTTTTTTTGTGGCTGGGTAGAGGACTGGTGACTTAGTGGTCTTCATGGGAAGATGCATATTTTCCACATGATATCGAAGACTTCATTACCTTAAGTCATTAATTTTATAAGATGCAAAGTCCACAAACTTGTGATGGCCGAAACTTTCCATTCGAATCAGATGGAATTAAAAAGTGTCCTGGAATCTTCTTATTTATCAACACCTCTCAAAGGATGAAGAGGTTGATAATCCTGAAGTACAATGAACACCTTGCAAAGGCCCTTTCTCTAGTTCAGTATGGCCATAGCAAAAGCTGCAGTTTTACCCTGCTTTTGTTTGTTGATTGATTGATTGATAGATAGATATTGGGGATTGAACCCAGGGGCTTTGCCACTGAGTCACATCCCCAGCCCCTTTTATTTTGAGACCAAATATGGCTAAGTTGCTGAGGCTGGCCTTGAACTTGTGGTCCTCCTTCCTATAGAGTTGTGGGGATCACAGACATGCATCATTGCACTAGACTTAGTTCACACTGTTTTAATGAGGCAATTAAGCAGTATACTGGGGAAGCTCTAAAATAAATTCTTTTTTTTTTTTTTTTTTTTTTTTTTTTTTTTTTGGTACCAGGGATTGAACTCAGGGGCACTCGACCACTGGGCCCCATCCCCAGCCCTTTTATGTATTTTATTAGAGACAGGGGTCTCACTGAGTTGCTAAGTGCTTCGCCATTGCTGAGGCTGGCTTTGAACTCGCAATCCTCTTGCCTCAGCCTCTCAAGTGCTGGGATGACAGGAGTGTGCTGCTGCGCCCTGTGGAAGCTCTAAAATAATTGTCTGTGACTTCCCAAAATCAACTCTGACCGCTTTTTCGTGGTTTCTGTTTGTTCTGGCTTTTGACCACATGTTATCACATGTGCTCCTGTTTCAGTGTGGGTCTCTTTTTAGAGAGAGAAAGAGAACTTTTTTAGAAGACACCGATCTAAAGACATTGTTGTTTGCTTGTTTTAGAAACATACATTATCAATCCAAGTATTTCATAAATATGTGGAATAACATTTTAAAGAAAATATGTGTAATATCTATTAGTAAGTTTCTGAAGGTCTAAGATTGATTCACATTAGCAAAATCCAGTTTCCTTAAGCATCTCGATTCAGGTCAAGAGAAGTCAAGCAAAAAAGAGTTTTAATGTAAATTAACGGGACTCTCAAGTACTGTGTTTTGTTCATCTTGGACTTGGTTCAAGTTTGGGAAGTATGAACAAGTTTTTTCTGGGGGCCATGTGAGCACCTTATCATGAATGTGCACATCCCTGTTCACCTTACCAAGAAATGCTTCTGCAGAGAAAAGTGTTGAAATGCACTTCCAGGGAAGCCTTAGGAGAATCTAAAAATGACACCTGAGCAAAAACGGCTGTGTTTTAAGAATGGAAAAGGTTTGTTTTCACCAGTTATGTATGTGAGTCCCTGATATTTTTAGCTGGTGTAACCTGGAAATTTTTTTTTTTTTATTTTCTGTTGTGATGATAAAATGACACTAAATTGGCCACATTTTAATATACCTTGAGAATAGTGCCCCCAACTCAGTTTCTAGATCCCAGAAGAGATGCCATCAGCATATTTATTGAATAGCATCTCTGACATGTTTTTCTAGGGAAACTCTGGTTTTACCCAACCTTGTTATTATTAATATTAATCATCATTTTCAGTACTTTGGGTAAATGTAGAAGAGGAAGAATGATTACCATACCAAAATATTCACCTATTCTAAATAGCTTTTTTATTATTATTTACTGACTTTTATATAATGTTTTTGTACTCTCTTCAAAACCTTAGCCTGGGGGCTGGGGCTGTGGCTCAGTGGTAGCACACTTGACTGGAATGTGTGAGGCACTGTGTTCAATTCTCAGCATCGCATATAAATAAATAAAATAAAGGTCTATCAACAACTAAAAATAATTAGGAAAAAAAAAAACTTTCACCTGCCTTGTTCATTGTTTTGTTTTTATGATGATTTATACATTATAGTCACTCAGTGTTTGAGCCACTGACCAACCAACCAACTAATGAAAATTGGTTTACGAGTTTATTTGGAGTTAACATGAGGCATTTCACATTTTTAAACTTAATTTAACAAAAAAGATAGAAAAGCATTAGACAGTCATCTCACCCAGAAGAGTCCCACAACATTCCTGAATGTTTTTCTTTCATAAACAGTTTCGCTAAAATCTTAATCTATTTACTTTAAATTAGGCTTTAACAGAGTTGGGTTACAAATGGTAATGAGCTTTTAAATTCATCTGCATCTATCCAATAGAAGCGATCAGCTACCCTTCTGAGGTGGGAGGGGAAAATATTTTCATGACCAATAGAATATGTGGCCTACACATTTGAACAAATTTTAACATCAAAATGTTTCCAGAAATGTGCTAGCTGGCCCTCTCCTTGGTTGGATTGTTTTAGCTACAAAATCAACCTCCTACCCTAAGTTCTTGAGCATCTTGGTTTCTAAGAGCTTTTCATGATCATCTGCTCCTGAGTCTCTGGCCTCTTGCACTCTCCTCTCTGGAAGCCTGGCCTGCTGCTCCTCCTCCCCTCACTCTTCTACATTTCTAGCCTATCTGCTGAGCTGCCCATTTTTTTCCTTAATTAAATTCCAACCCTTTCCAGGGACCACCATTTATCCTATATCCTCTCCACAGAAAGTTCTTCAGTCTTCTGTGGATCATATGTCATGGGGCTAAGGGGCAGTGTTCAAATTCTCCCAGCTCCCCATTGCTGCTCCCAAACCTTCCTGATCCTAGAGCAGCCATCTGATCATCCCACCCCTTCCATTCCTTACTGCTGTTAACCCCTGGCCTCAGAGAGTTCCTCTGTATTTTCTTACCGGCTTGCAGTGCTGCAGCTTCAGCCTCTGCCCCTCCTCTCTTCCTAGTATGGTTTATGACACTGGATTAAGCACATAGGCTCCAGGGCCTCTTGATCAGTTCCAACAAATGTCCCCTCCGCTCTATTCAGTAGCCTACACTTCTGAACACATCTTGGAAATGTTTCCCACTGGCAAGTGTCAATTTGGACATTTCATAGCTAACAGTTTGTCACCCTTCTTCTATCAGAGACTACATTAATCAATGATTATTTCATTCAGTAAATATTTATTGAATGCCTACTGTGTGCCAGCACTGTCCTAAGCCCTCTCCATTAGTAAATTAAAGAGAAGAAATTCCTGTCTCTACAGAGCTTACATTCTAGTGTGGAGGGTTATAAATAAGGAAATAAGAAGTAAAATATACAGTATGGATACGGTAGGGAGTTCTACAGGAAAATCAAATAGGGAAGGTGAATGGAGCATATTGAGAGACCTGAAAAAATAAAAACAGTGAAGATAGTACTTAATATATGAGCACTTAACAGAGGCAAAGTACTTTTCATCTGTGATCTCATTTTATCTGCACAAGTGGCTGATGAGGAAACTGAGATGCAGATAACCTAAGTAACTTCCCCAGGATCACACCCCAGGCAGAGGCAGGGTAAGGATTTAAACTCGGGCCACCAAGCTGGAGACCACTTGTCTCCCTCCTGACCTACCAGGCATGTGTAATCTCATTCAGTCTTTGCAATAGCAGTGGTTTTCCCTATCTCCTAACTTTCTCACTCTTTAATTCCAGATAGTCTTTGACTTCATTGTGACATCTGTTCTCCTGTCCTTCCATTGTCAGTCAGCCTGCTAGTCCTGGCCTACATTCAAGTTCTTTTCTCTATCCAGATTAGAGGGAAAATACATTTCTGGAAGAACCTTAATGATCTATACATTCTTTTCTCTTCGGAAGTATGTCCTCTGTGAAACAGCATTTTGAGTATCTGGGTTCTTTAGGCAGGTTATTGGTAAGATTAAAGCATGAGACTTAGTCATGGGTAAGTCACAATCATAGAGAGCTCATGACTTTCTTTACACTGGCACAGTGATAAAATTCAACAAGAGGTTAACAGGTCAAATTCTTCACATCACAAAGATACTGATTCATTCACTCAAGAGTCACTAAATAAAGGGAAATTGGAAAGTGTGACCAGTTTTCTGCTCTGCTAAATTCACAGTGTTCTTTGGGTGAGAGGTGTCTACTAATTGTACCTACCCCCACTGAAGGCCCTTTTTAATCAAAAAAACACAGCAAAGTTATTGAGTTCCCACTCTATGCAACTTACAGCATTAAGTACAACCAGGTGGGAGAAGCTACGTAAAAACATTTTTAAAAAAAAGTGATGTAAGCCTGTCTTTATTAAAAGTATAAAAATTATGACCACTTTTGCCTTCTCTTGGTTGCATATCCTTTTCCTCTATTTTGCAATCTTTTTTGTTCTTTTTCCATTTTCTTCTTCCTGACATCCAGACATGAATGTCTGAACATAATATGAGACTGAAGGAATTTTTAATACTTTTTGTACACAACAAATAAAAATGAACTGACATATAAACTTTAAAAATAATTTAATAATTTTGTAGTTCTTTGCTATTGAATATAAGGAAAATAGTTTTCATAGGATACTCCATTTTTCTGAGTTTTTGTATGTCCACTGCATGGTCAAGATGAAATGTATTGTTCTTTCCATTAAAATAACTGAAGGTCACCGAGGGATTTTTTAAATAGCCTGCACATGCTAAAATGATTAAGTGGAATGGAACCTGCAGAACGTTCTGGGAGATCTGCCAAAGGTTTCAGTATTCACTTTGGCTCTTCATGGTAGACTAGTTGCCTGGTTCTAAAAATCCCTGTGACTGACCAATATGCCGATATTCCACTTGGTTTCTTGTTCTTTGAGGTCAGTGCACTGTTCCATTCATATTTAGTGATCAATTGCCATGCTGGTGATAAGAGTAGAAAGCTAGCACAGTGTTCCTCCATTCTGGCCTTCTGCCTAGGCTGAATTGTGTGTATGTTCTTCTAGAGAGGACATGAATGTACCAAACTTGTGTAAGTTCTTGGATTCAATACCCATGGGAAAGGTTACGAGTAGATGGAAACTTCTACACCAAGCATGTTGCCATGCAAGGGGTACCTGGTCAGTGAAAATAGCATACCCTTTACACTTATCTGGGTGCAGCTGTCCTTGCCAGTAGTGCTGATGTGATGTGTGACTGATGAGGCCTTAACATGTCCACATTCTGAACTAATCGCTCCACATCCAGAGGCTCGTGTAACCTACACAGCAACCATATGAAGTGCACAATATTATTATGCACATTTTAGAAAGAGTAAACAGAAGCTCTGAATATTTAAGAGATTTTCTTGTGGTAACACAGCTATCCGGTGACTAAATCAGTTCAAGGGGAATACATGTTGAGTCACAGAAGTGATATTCCTAATCACTGTAATGTGCAAGTCTTCAAGAACCATGTGATCTTAACCATTTAATGTTTCCATGTCTCTGCTTTATCATCTTTAAAATGGAAGATATAATGCTCACCTGGCAGGACAATTAGGAAAATCAAATAAAATAGATACATTTTTGTTTATTAAGGTAGTATACACTATGAAAGTTTTTTTTTTTTTTTTTTTTTTTAATTCACACTGTGAGGTTATATTCCAACCGAGTGAGGAGAATTAAGAGAAGGGACCAAGAAGATGATGTATTCAAGATTCATGTCATTCTTATTTCTGGGACTTTCCTTGTCTCTCCTGTGACCTATTAGCTCTCTGGTGGTAACTAAGCCCAGGATTTTCTTCTTGTATCTCCATAGGATTCATTAATGGTGTGTTTTCCTCGTCTTATGATCATAATGGTCTAAAATGCAGGCTTCTGAAAAATCAGTCAAAAGAAAGTGAACATAATCCAATCGATTGAAAGTATATAAATATTGGACAGGCTTTGCTTTGCTCAAGATTGAAGCCTTTCACTCCCAGAGAGGAAAACATGAACCCTGAGTGTGTGTCACACTTGCTGGTGCAGAAATGGATTACAGAACTGAGTTTCTCATCTAACTCTCATCCTAGAGTTACCAACTGAGGAAATCAAGAACAGCACAAAGCCTTCAGCTCCAAAAAGAAGGGTTGCTGTGTGTAGATTATTTTGAAACCTGAAGTGTAGGTTAAATAGTTCCCTAGAGCAAAAAAGAAAAAAAAAGAAAATAGGGCCAATGCTTAATAGAAAAAGAAGATTTGCAAGCTCATTCCTGCACTCAGTGGTTCACCAATATTTCATGAGCTCTTCATAGCTACAGGTTCCTGTGTGGGAATTATGGAGGTAAAATTCTGCCTTCTAGGAATTCACCAAAAAAAAAAAAAAAAAATGGTAGCATTGGCTCTTCTTATAAAAGGCATTCTATGGCATGTGCCAGAGCAGAATTGCAAAAACATTTTTTTAAATATGAAAGATTTTTAACAGGGAAGAATCTGTGATAACTTTTTGGAGAAAGAGGGATCTGAGCCTACCAATATTAAAGGAGGATTTCAGAATGCTGAAAGTGTTCCAGTTTGATGGAACAACTGAAGAGAGAGGTATTAGAGTGAGTAAAATCTAGGTTGTGGTCAGGGACAGTAAGCCCCGGAGAGGCAAAGAGTGTTTGAAGAGATGATCATGAAAGGTACGTAGAGCTCATATCCTAAAGGGAGTCCTCATATTGGAAGAAGGAATAGAATGGCAATCCTTATACAAGGTTGAATTTTAATTAGCTTATAAGAAGGGAAGTGGTATGACTTAGTGAAGCAGCCCACTTACCATTGCCATGGAGAGATATCTAATAGAGTGTGGAAAGGAGTGAAAATTGATTCGGAAGCTTCCATCCTGAGACACAGAGAGAAGGGTACTGCTGTCAACCAGGAGAAAGGAATTGGCAAGAGCAGGAGTTTGGATCAGGAACAATGACTTCCCCTGAAGACCTCTCACGTTTGAGGCTCTCACACAGCATCCATGTAGTGTGAGTCCAGGAGAATATGGACCATGGAAAGTTGGGAGTCATCTGCTTGGAGTTAATGGTTGCATCCAGAGAAGTGAGGGTTTAACCTTGGGGCATGCCTGTATCCAGCAGCCATATTAGAAAAAGAACATGTTGCAATTTGGATCTTGCCCCATTGGGTTTTTCTTTAAATAGCCACACAAATATTAGTGATGAAGTTTGAGTGTGATATTCAGTGGTTTTGTTTTCATAGCAAACATTAATTTCCCAGCTCTCTTGCTGATGTGGCATCCCTCAGCTGTTCATGCTGAGGCAATGCCTGACTGACTAACCCAGTAGCATTGAGATGAGCACCAGAGTACCAGATAGGAAGACTGCAGACATCATGCAGCCACTCTGTGGCTGTTACTGCAGATACAAGTCAACACAGAGATAATGCTCTGCTTCTTTTTCCTAACTACTGGGCATCAGTCTTTTGTCTTCTCTTGGTTGAATATTCTTCTCCTCTATTTTGCAATTTTTTTTGTTCTTTTTCCATTTTCTTCTTCTTGACATCCAAACATGAATGTCTGAACATAACATGAGACTGAAGGAATTTTTAATACTTTTTGTACACAACAAATAAGAATGAACTGACATATAAACTTTAAAAAATAACTGGATAATTTTGTAGTTCTTTGCTATTGGAAATAAAGAAAATTGTTTTTATAGGATACTCCATTTTTCTTTTTTCATGTAATAGGAGTGCTTAAGAAAAATTTCAGAGTTCTCTACCTACCCCTACAGTAATCTTAGACATATGTCATGTTTAAAATGAGAAATTCAATTTCCCATGATTATTATTATTATAACTATGATTATTATAGTTTGACTTAAAATACGCCTCGTGGTAGGTTCAATATGCATATGCCTAGCCATGCACATATTGTTAATATTTACCAGGAGTCAAGACTGTCTTTATATGTTTATATATGTGTATTGATTGTGATAGATGCACAGCAAAATGTTAAGGTTTTCCATATTTATTAACTGCAATGGGTAGATATCTGATGGGGAAATAATGAACAAATTTGTAGGATGACGCCTTGATAGCAGTGCTATCAAGACTGATATCATATCTGTATTCATTCAATTCATGCTTATTGAGAGTCTCCTTTGTGCATGCGACCATGAAAGGCATTGGGCTACAGCAGTGAACAAATAAGAAGCCAGACATTAAACAGAGAGTTGCAATAATGTATGAAGAATAGTATAATGAAGGAGATAGGGTACTTTGGAAGCATCTACAGGAAGTCCTAACCTAGTCTAGAAGTTAGGATGATGGAAAAAATTAAGAGTGATGTTTAAATCTAGGTAGCTTCCACTTAGAAGCAATATTAAATGTTTGAAGAGCATTAGAATGCTAAAATAAAATCTTACATAATGTGTAAATATTACCTTAAAGGCATATGGAGTTCTATCCTAGATATTAGAAAGAGTCCCCAATTAATATCAGCACATGCACATACACACATATATAAAGAAAAAGATGTGGATCCGACACACACACACACACACACACACACACACACACACACACAAATATGTATATTTCATATAAGAGAGTACATGTTTGTGTGTGTGTGTGTGTGTGCGTGTGCACATGCACGTGCGTGTGTGTACAGGGGCTCTGGGAGAAGAAGCCTTCTGAATCTCAGCTATACCCTCAGTGCAAGGTGTGACTAAGCAAGTCATTTAACCCTTCTAAGACTTAGATTCTTCGGAAATTGAAATGATAATTGCATCTATTTTATAGAGTTGTGATCAAGATTAAAGCCAAGTCCTGAGTTTAGTGTATGCAAAGCACTTAATAAATTTTTAACTTTTCTTGCTATTATCCAACTTCATATATCCCTTGCTTATAACATGGCTCTGTTCTATGCAGTTCTTGCCTACTTGGGAGGAGTTTGAGTTGTAGACTTGTAGAATTCTAGTTTGCTTCCATATAAAACAGCTGACAACTTAGTTTGCTGTGAATTGCTACACTTGGCCTCCCTCCTTGTTAGCAGCTACAGCAATGATCTTTGCTGCTTATGGAGCAAGACAATAATTCGGAAGCTAATTCCACCTCCCTGCTGTGCACACCCACCTCCCTGAGAGCCCATCATTAGAGCTGACTCATTGAGACTAATGATCTGCCTGGAGGCACACTCCTCAGGGCTCAGTAATGCTGGGAAGAAATCTATAACCTTCTTTTTTACTATGTGATTTGTGAATTAAGGCGTTTCAACAGAATTGACAAGTAATTCTAACCTTCCTGAGAAAAGACTGGAAAGTTGAGAATCCCATACAAAAAAACTACCTCATCTTTGGATGGTTCTGAGCCTTTGTCAGACAATAACTTTTTATTATGGGTCTTTTAAAAAGAGCTGTCCACAGGTTGAGGCTGCACACTCCATTACAAAGTACTCTTTTTATGGGCTGGGACTAAGATTTAGTAGTAGAACAAATGCTTGGCCTGCACCAGGCCATGGGATCCATCCCCAGCACGATAAAAATAAATAGATAAATAAATAAATAAATAAAATGACTTTTTACGAACCTCTGACTACTCCAAAAAGACACAAATGACTGATGAAGGTATACTAGTAGTTCAAAGAGATGATGTCAAAATTCAGGAGAATCTCTCATTTCTAAGCACTTAAGTGTGTCTGAAATGGATATATTTAATTAATGTCACATATACCCCCAGATTTTAGACAGTCACTTATGAAAGGTCTTTGCTAACTATTAATTACTATAAAATGTAATCATTTCCTAAAATAATAATTAACATTAATGAATACCTAATATGTACTAGCCATGTGCTAAGCCATTGACACTAATTGCTTCATTTATTAAATCAAAGACTGATTTGAAGCCATTAAGATAAGCCATTGCCCTTAGACTCAAAACCCCTCTGTGTTCAACTACGTTGCACCATGCATTTGATCCTCATCTCTGCCAGACAGGAGATATTACAGACTTGCTCCTCTCTTCTGCTGGTTCTGCTGGAACTCACCAGAAAACAAGTAGATATAGTCTTGAGGCCTCTTTCCCTGTTAGCACACAGGCAACGTCTGCTATGTACAATTATGTCTCTTAATCTGTTATTCAGAGTAATGACAACATGGCCTCCCTCAAGAGCTGACTGAGGGGCTTGGAGCATGCCTCCCAGAAAACACAAGAGGCTCTTCTGGAGCAGGGGCAATGCTAAATTTCCAAGGATGCTTGGGTGGAGTCACAGTTATCATTGAGGAGAAGGGTCCAGGAAGAGAAGAACGAGATATGTAACAGTGGCTACTCCTTAGATTTTGCCTGTTGTGGTCTCTACTCACCGCTCATGCCCCTGGTGCTGGCAGCTCAAGCAACAGACTTTCAGGCATTCCAATTTAGCAGTAGCCTTCTTCCTGCTTCTCCACTCACAGGTGCTTGCCCCCTCAGGAGAAAAACTTTCAGTTGTGTTCAAAATCACTAGCACCCACTTTTTAACTATAAGGAACCAATCAAGAAATAGAGGAGAAATGTAGAAAACTTGATGTTATTTAAAATCCCAAAATAATTCCCAAAGTCTATTCGTAATATTTTTGCCACAATACCAAAATAATGCATGTTCATTACAGAAAAGTTGGAAACACAGAAAAGTACAAAGAAAATGAAATAAGCTATAATCCAATAATCATAAACACTGGAGTTATTTTAGTTTATTTCCATTCTAATAGTTGTCATGTGACTATGTACTATGTGTGTGTGATTTATAATGTCATACAGTATATGATTATGCATCATTTTCTATTAATATATGATAATGCTTTCCTTGCCATTACAAAAAAATTGAAATTTGAAAATAGATCATAGTTTGTTTTATTTAGATCATGATATGAATTTAAACACAACAAATTTTTCAAACAATATGGAAAAGCATAAATAAAAAGTAAATATCACTCCAAAATCATAATCTCTTGAGATTAGTGCAGATAACAGTTTTAATGTTTTTGTAAAAATTCTTGAAGAAAACCCTTGGTGTGTGTGTACACACACACACACACTTGTGCATTTACTTGATCAAAAAAAAAATTCAATAGGATATAATCCATTGGTTTAACAATTTTCAGGGGCAAAATAAACTTTGTTAAGTATAGAAAAAGTTTGTTTTCTAACCACCGATAGCAAAGTGCAAACCACTATCTTCCATATAACCATCAGAAGTAGAACCTAAACCTATTTCATATTCAGATGCTATAGATTTGTCTGAATCATGTCTGGCCACTCAATGGTCATGTTTTTAATATCACAGTGACTTGACATATTTTTAAAATACCATATGTTTATAGTTTTGACCGGTTTATACCCTTTTGATAGGTAATTAATTTTGCAACACATCAAAACTCCCCGAATTTTCAGAGTTGCTTTATAAATCATCGCAGAGTAACCAGCTCTCCTGAAAGTCAGTTAGAAGGTTTTGGCAGATAGAATCTTAGTGCCTGAGTTTTCCTTCATGATGCATGAATTGGTCATAACCTACCTGTTCTATCTTTCTGTGGTTTAGAGTTCAAAGAATACGGCACTTTCTCCTGCCTCCAGCAGCACAGTCAGTATATGGCAGTTAATCGTCTGCAAACTAGAAACTCTTCATTGTCTTACTGAATCAGAGTAGAATCTATTTCCTTCATTTTCCAAATGTAAGTTAAAATTTAGATGCAGGAGGAGCTATCAATTTAAGTAACTCAACTCAACAGAGGAGAATGTGAGGTGAGCTGCTAACGTCTACTTATGGTTACGTTTCCAAGGGCGTGAGCAAAAATCATGGTGGCACCTGCTCTGTTAGCAGCTGGCAGGTTTCTTTTGACACTGATTACAAGCTGCATCTCAAGTTCATAAATGTTAAGATGCTTTCAAAAGTATGATTTTTTTTAAATAATAAAGGAAATACATACATTTTAGTGCAACTAGAATGTACTCAGCTTGGTAAACGTCAGTCAACATTTTAAACTTATGTTATATAATGAATATATGTGATTGTGTATACACTCACACAACAAACTCAAACTCACAAATCTGGCCTTTGTTTTTCATTTTACAAAAATATTTTTTAGGGGGGGAAAAACATACTGAATATAGGATTTTGTAAACACTGGTAGGTGACAAGTGCAACTTTAAAACAAAGAGGCAAAATCTACAAGTATTTTGCCTTTAGGAAAAAGGGTATTTGAGATCCCATTCAGACACAAGTGTGACTCCATCTCCTATGAAAGCATCAGTTTTGTTTTCTTAGTTCACCATGCCCATTTAAAACAGTCTCAGAATAGAGGCAAAAAATGATATTGAGCCCAGAGCAGTGGCACTTTCCTGTAATCCCAGCAACTCGGGAAATTAAGACGGGAGGCTCGCAAGTTCGAAGTAGCCTCAGCAACTTAGGGAGACCCTAAGCAACTTAGCAAGACCCTGTCTCAAAATAAAAAGGGCTTGGAGGGGCTGGGATTGTAGCTCAGTGGTAAAGTGCTTACCTAGCGAGTGAGAGGCACTGGATTTGATTCTCAGCAGCACATAAAAATAAACAAATAAAATATAGGTATTGTGTCCATCTACAACTAAAAAAAAAAAAAAAATTTAAAGGGCAGGGGATGTGTCTCAGTGGTTTAAGCATCCCCTGGGCTTAATCCCTGGTACAAAGAAAAAAGAAAAGTGAGACTTAATAAATTACTAAAAACTCTTTATTTTTAATTTTCTATTGGCACTTGATTTAAAAGGCTCATGTCACACTTCATGATAAACTGTGAGTTAAAGCCTGGGCTTTAAATATTTGTTTTATTTAAAACAGGACCTCATAGAAATTTATTTTCAAATACATCTATCCTTCCTGGTATTTTCATAAACCTATGCACATTATATGTCACACTGTCCTCTTGAAATTTAGTTTAAAATGACATTGGCTGTTGTGTGTTCTACAGTAATTCAGTTGTGTGTCTTCGTTAGCCTCACTGTTGTCATTCTTTCAATATCTTTCTTCCAGTTCGGAGAAACAATGAAGTAATCTAACCTGGCAAGTTTTAATCTAACCTGGGAAATAATCTAACAAGAGAACTGGCTCCTTGTTTTATTTCCAACTCCTTGATATATATCATCATTTTAATGGTTCTATAGTATATGTTATATACATGTACCTATTGTTTATTAACAGATATATAGGTTTTCACCTCTCTTTTCTAATATATACAATGGTGTAAGGAATATCCTTGAACCTGTAGCTTTTTGTATTTGTCTGAAGGTATCCTAAAGATACACCACTCAAAATGGAATTGCTGAGTGAAAGCATATGTATATCTCAAATAATACTACATATTGCCAAACATCCCTCCAAAATGTCCATCACAGCATTATGATTAACAATGTTTTCATGTCCTTACCTACACTATTGTGTCAGTATTTTTTATCTTTACAATCTAATAGGGAAAATGCAATATGTGGTTTTTTAGTTCCATTTCTTAATTACTGAAAACCTTTTTACTATCTGCATAATGCCTCATTCCATCACTACTCATGATTTATTTCACCCACTTCAGGCTCTTGTTTCTTCCATTTATTAGATATGTAAATTGTTTGAAGTTTCACCCCATGCAATGAATATCTTTACACATGATTCTTTGACCCTAAGATATTTTCTTAGAACAGGTTTTTAAAATTGGATTTATGGGATAACATTATGAACCTTTTAAAGGTTCGTGGTACACATTGCCAAACAGCTTTCTAGAAAAATTATGCAAAATTTTAGTTCCACCAACATCACATCAAAGTGCCAATTTCATTATATTCTCAGAAGTATGTAGTATTCGCTTTTTCAGATCTTTTCTGATCTTCAAAAGCAAAACTTGCTTTCTTCCTGTTGCATTTCTTTGATTACTAGTGAAGCCAAACGTATTTTAATACTTTCTAAAGTATTTATGGTTCTTCAGTGAATATTTCTGTTTCTTTTTAAAGTCTTAATATTTCCCACATCTACCTGAGAACAGGTTAGTGCATTAGCCCCAGGCAAAACCTTCTAGCAGTCACCAATTCTTTGAAAATACCCAGCAGACTTGCCACATGGGGACCATACTACCCCTGCCTGATGTTCTTGGATGTCATTTCTAGAACCTCTGATTCTCCTCATCCTCACCTGGCTCTTGTTTCTTCCATCCCAGCTCCGGGACATGTTTCATTGTCTACCTGCCTGTGTTTGGCCTTGCTGTTGTTTGGTTTGAAGCCTGACCCAGGCTATCCCTAGCTTCTCATTCCTGAATCCCCTGACCATGTTTACATCTTTCCAGGCTCAAGGACTAACTATATTGCTCATGGAAAAACCATCTCCTGGCTTGACCAGGCCCTAGAGCCTCCTTCCCTATACTCAGTTCCCTTGGAAAGTCCTTCCTAGAATTTTTCCCAAAAAATCTTGACTAGATCACAGATAATCATAGCACTGCAGATATGACTCATTCAGTATAAATTTAAGGATAGAAAATTACTATCCTTTAGTAGATCCAGTGCCTTACATTTTTCTCTAAATTGTTGAGTCATACAAAAACATTCACAACCCTGGCCCTTTTAAACCTATAGATTAGTGATTCTCACACTTGGTTTTTCATTATCCCCCACCCTCACTTACTCAGGGATCCTTTTTAGATTTTTTTTGTTTGTTTGTTTTACTTTTACTCCCCAGTAGGATGTTAATATCACAAGTGTGGTATACATCTATGTACTTTTTGTATATCTGTGAGCTTTATATGTTTAAAAAGTAGGATTTTGTTCACAACTTTCCAAGAACTAATTTTTACCTCCTTTGAGGTGGCCCCCATTGAGAATGCATGCTGCATGGAGTAAATCTTACTAACCTGTAGAGTAAGCATTCACATACAGGGTAGGGTTTAAGAATACGATCGAAGTTAGATCTGCTTAAGTCCCAACTCCTCTACTTGCTGTAGAACACATTACCTATAGCAAATCATTAATTTCACTAAGCTTTAATTTCCTCCTCGATGAAATATATATAATAATGGTATGTGCCTCTATGAGATGTTTTGAGGTTGGAAGACATATGCATGTAAATAATCCATGCAGTGGCCATCCTAGCAAGAGCTTTGCATAAGTTTGCTCTCCATATCATTATTCACATTCTTCATAGTACCAGGCTATAGCTGGCTCAATCTGAGATGCTTGATCAAACTCTCAGTGCTGTCAATGTGAAAATGTCTAGGATTTGGCATTAAGAGTCCTCATGCTAGACAAAGAAAACGGTAAATTCTTACCTGAGGAAATCAGTTGAATATAAGGCTTGCTATGGCTCTAGTGATGGAAACAAAGCATAATTTTCCTATTTTCTGAGTCGAATAAAGTAGGCATTAGCTTTGGGTAACAATTTAAAGAATGCTAAGGAAAAACTCCATTTGAAGAAAAATTCACTATAAACTATGACAAAAATATTAATTGATTCCATGTTTCTGAACTAAGCAGAATTTCAAAAGCAAAAGTGTGTGTGTGTGTGTGTGTGTGTGTGTGTGTGTGTGTGTGTGTGAACCAGGGTAGGGCAAGTAGGCAGGGCAAGGAGGAAGACTGAAAATAATTGTTATCCTCTTTACTCGTGCCTTGGGGTGCTTATATGGGAAAGCATGGAGCCAGGTAGACCTAGATGTGAATTCTGATTCCACTACCTTCTGACTGTAAGAACGTGGGCAAAGACTGTTTTCTCTCTTTTTTTTGATCAGTAATATGTGGTAATGCCCGACCAGGCACACAGCTGTACTGATAATTAAATTTTGCACTATGTGTAAAGCATAAAAGCCAGTGTCTAGCTCAAAGCAGGTACTCAATAATATTGGCTCCTTGCCTTTTGATGGGTTCCCCCCCCCTTTTTTTTTCCTTTATTGACACTGAGAAGGTCAGCTGATGCCACTTACCTCTAGGCACAAGAAGCCAAGGTAACACTTACATAGGGAAGCTTCTTGATGTTTTTAAGCCTCAGGCGGCCAGCTATAAAACGGTGATAATAATATGTTTTCCATAAAAGCATCAGCTTCAATAAAGTTACCATGTGGAACATTTAATGTAGTCCCTGGAATTCAGAAAACGTATGCTCAGATTCATTCTCATCGCAGAATTATTATTTATTAGATTAAATAATAGTATTAGACTAAAATTCCCCAAAATTTAGTCCATAAATTTTTATATGCAGCATGAACATACATGTACACCACAATACACATATATTTTTACAATGTAAACCAAATGTAAATTATAAAATTCCAAAATGTAAAGAAAAAGATCAAATTTTACTCTTTTTTCCCCAAACTTATCCTAATTTTTTTTAAAAAAAACAAGCTGCTATGACATTTTTTAAAGTTAATTTTTTAATCATCAATTCAACTCATAAGATCACATAAGTGTATTCTCACACTTTCAATTTAAGGTTTCATGATACTGTTCTTTCTACTGACCTAGGAAGAATTTCTAATCCCTTCATGTTTCCCTCCTGTGCACACGGCCTTGAAGGCAGAATGAAACAATACATTGCTTGTAATGACTGTTGGCAGTTTTGTCTTCACTGCTCTGTACCAGGTACTGCCATTCACACATACTGGTAAATCCCTACCCAACTGTTCAGTTTTGGTGACCTTGAAGTTAATGGATTCTAAAGGCAAGCAAAGGCCATGATGACATAAAAGTATTTATCTAACATTAATCTTCATTCCAATATCCATTTTCCCAAATTAACACTAGCACATATCCCCATCCTTTATATGAATGCATAAGTTTTTCCATAAATGTCTGACCTTACAAACAATGGCTGTACCATCCAAATGCAGTGCATCTTATTACAGAGTAAAATTGCTAAACTTAACATGGATGCAGCATTCAATGCAGTCAATGAAAGTGATTATGTAAGTCTATCTCAATCACAACCAAAGTCATCATCCATTGAGTTGACAGAAATAAAACTATTAATAATTAAAGACAGAAGGGGGAAGTTTGCTTATATCATAGCCACCTTAAAAGAAAATCAAGAAATTAAGAGGCCCTTAGCAATAATGGCTTCACTTATGGTCATGAATCAAAGCCAACCCTGAACTTCAGATGGTATGGAGAGCTATAATACAATTTTATCTGAAAAATATGCGCTTTCTGAAAATATCAGCACAAATCATTTGTGTTCATTTTAAGAATTTACTAAGTAGAATTGTAGCTCAATTTTGTTAACAAAAGATCTTTTCACAAGTTTAGCTTATGACAATTTCAAATCTCAAACAAACCTTTCTCTCATTATATACCATGAAATTTTAGTAGGTATTTTAAATACATTAGTTTTAAGCAACTTCTTTGATATTGACTACTCTCAGATAACAAGGTCATCCTATCATTATAGTTAATCCTCACAATATCTGTGAAAAGTACCCATTTTACAATATGATAAAGCCAAAACTCAAGAGAGGTTAGGTAATTTTCCCAGGTTCAAATTATAGATTTGTTCATTTGAATAAAACAAGTTTGCATTTAACCAATTTTTGTCTCCTACTGGTACAAGTACTATATCAAGCACCTTAAACAGATACAACAGCCACTTATCTGACCTGGGACAAGTTAGGCATGTATGCACACAATTCATCTTTTAGAAAATAAAATTTTAGTGATGAAAAGAGCCCAAAATCCTAGTCTATCTTCACTCTCAGTGAAGAATTCCATTTGTGATATCACCTACCTTTGTTTTCCTAAAGGAAAAAATCTATTCAATCTTAGATAACCAACTCTAATTCCACAACCTCAGTAAAGCTCACTCTGATACAATAACAGCAAAAAAAAAAAAAAAAAAAAAAAAAAAAAACTAGAATGTTTTTCAAATATGTTCCATGTTAAGGACTTCACAAATGTTATTTGGTGTTCACCACAAGTCTATAATATGGACACTTTTATTGATATTGTTCTGAAGATGAAGAAACTGAGTCACAGACCTTAAATAGTTTATCCCTAGTCATACAGATTATAAGTGGAAAAGCCAGAATTCATACCCAAGTCAATATGACTCTAGAGCCCAAGTTTCCTTTACTTAAACCATGTAATAGCATCTCCTCTACCATGCATTTATCAATTAATCTTGCAGTGAAATAATTTTATAGTCCTGGCACTTGAACTATCATCTTAAGCTCCTAATTGCATTCATTGTTTTTATTTAGTGTTCCATTCATTTATGTCTTTATTTTCTGGAAGTTTACACATTTGTGTACCCACCACTCTCTCATAGTGGAAGCTCAACACATATGACAGATCCACCCAAATCACCAGTGAAGGGGTACTATTTTCAGGGCAGCTTATTTCTCTATTAGAAAATTGTTCTTACTACAAAACCTTTAAATGCCTATAAGCAATTTAAAATCATAGGATCCTAAAACAGAGAATATGCAGTGATTGCCTTCATTTCTTGGTTGAGAGAACCTAAGGTTAATTGAATTCCCCAAGGTCACAAAGCTATTAACTTGCAGAAACAGCCTTGAACTCTGGTCCCCTGAGTCATTGACTAGTAATATTATTTCAGGTATTTTAAAACAGTTTCCAGATCCCTCTTTCAGTCCTCTCAGCTATAAGTATTAAATTTCTCACCATCCTGGACATTCTCCTAGTTTTATCCCAGTTTCCAATAATCCTATTAAACAAAGATTCTGAGGTTCTTCAGGGGAACAGAAGCATTCATTTATTACTAATAGCATTGTGATTGAGTATAATCTTTGTGTAAAACACCCTGCCATTCTTTTTTTATTTTTTTAGTTGTAGGTGGACACAATACCTTTATTTTATTTATGTGGTGCTGAGGATCGAATCCAGGGCCTCACAAATGCAAGACGAGCGTTTTACCGCTGAGCCATAGCCAGCTAAAAATGATCTTTTAAAAAAAAAAAAAAAAAGATCTTCTTTTTGGCTTGGTCATCCCAAACCAAAAAGGAAAAAAATTAAGGAAATTATTAAGGAAATAATTAAAAAGGAAGAGAAGATCAATTTATACAAAGATTAATTCAGATTTAGTACCTAGAAATGACCTAACATTAGGATAAGGTTTGTAGAATGATAAATAGTTGTGGGAAATGATATGAAAAACATATGTCAATGAGGAAAATTATGTAATAAATGGAAAAAAGAAAAATACAAAATGGCATACTATAGATATACAGGCATGTGAAGAAAGTAGAGTTGTAAACTGCGGGTCTTTTAAGGTAAAAGGGATTTTTTTTGGGGGGGGGGGGGAAATGTTTATTATTCTGTTTGTTTCTGCTTCCTTGGCATTATGATTAGATCTACAGCAAGGACTATAATGCCCAGAGGTAGGCATAGCTAGGTGAGGGCTGTGTTGGAGAAAATGGGAAGACACAGGTCACAAGAGAGAGAGAACTTAGTCAGATCCCAGATGGCCTTGTACATCACAACACTTGGGTGTTGTGGTGAATAGATGTTCTCATTGCAATCTGATGAGCTTTTGAGACATGCATACAAACAACCAAGACACAAAAGCATCATTCCCAGTGATCTTTCTGTTACTCCTCCATTAATACTGCCCAAGCTAGCTGAAGTGTTTGGAACCCAACAATAGAAAGCTGATCAGCTGAAAACCCCTGAAGGTTCCCCCCCCCACACACACACACACACACATTCTTCCACCAAGTCAGTCTTCCTCAAGCCACAATTGTTTGACTAATTTTTAAATATATAAGAATTTCACACTGATTTTTGCAGATATTTTTCTTGTCAGTGCCAGCTAAGTATCCCAAAAATTTGAGAAATTTTTGAACATTTCAATGAGCCTGTCATTATTTTAGATAACCTCTGTAGAAGATGATGATAATTACCATAAAATAGCTAATTGTTATTCAGTGTTTTCTATGAACCAAGTGCTGTGCTAAATGCTGTAACTTATATTATCCTGAGAACAGGTTTACAAAATGGGTATTATTACATCATTCCCACCTAAGATCATTTAGATAATGAGGGCAAAGACAGAACCAGGTATGTGTAATGCCAAATGCCATGCTCTGAGCCTTACAATGTGCTATTTCTGAGCATTTTTTTTTTTCTAGTTTTATCCAAGGAACTGAAGAGCCCAAACTAAGGACAGACCTCTGAGATCATTTTCCAGAGAGTTCCTCCTCAAAACAAACAAACAAACAAAGACATGGAACCCCTGATTCATGCTCATTGGATATTGTGATTCATCTAACTGTCAGACCACTTAGAAAGATTATTATCCACCCAACTTTTACTAGTCACAAGAATGTCATGAAAGACTACTAAATGCTTTGCAGAATTGAAAAATAAAATACCCATAATATTCTCTTTTATATATGAACGTTTGCATTTCTCACCAATTTTATCTTTTTTCTTTTTAAGTCTCATCTACATTATTGTCTCCCTCATTAAATTGTCTACCACAGTATAGCCAATGTGATCTAAACTGAAGCTCACAGACCCCTTTTCAAATATTTCAGGGGACTCTCTTCTTCAATAGGAGGTGTTCTAAACTCAATTCCTCAAGGATCTTAAGGAATTTGTAATCCTTCTTCAAATTATGTAAATGTTATATATATATATATATATATATACACACACATACACACACTTTTTGCTCAGAAAAGTATCCAGGATTTGTATAAGATTGCCAAAAAGAAACTATTATTTTAATGCCTATAAATCATTTACAAAATAAAGATAAATTTTCCCAAACACTTATATAAAACTCTTTATGACCTGAGACTCGTCTATTTCCATGTCTCACCCTCCAGTACCCACTGCACTCCCCTCCACACACTGACAACACACTCCCTGTGGTTTCTCAAAAGGCCGAGTGTCTGCTCAGGCCCACAAACATGTGCATGCTGGTCTCATTTCTCCTCCCCTTCATGAGACCCTATTCATCCTCAAACCTCAGCTCCAGTATCATTTTCTCAGTGAAGGCTTCCTTGACCTTTTCAAGCAGCAGTAAGAGCTTTTGTTGGGCTTTGCTCACGCCATTCTTTAAAAGCATTTATAGAATTACTCTCGTGTTTTCAGGTTTTTCTGCCCCCTCACTAACTCCAAGTTCTAATGGCCTCATGACTGTGAGTACTCCAGCCCTCTCACCACTCTGGCCCTGCCTTAACCATTACTTAGGGAAGTAATTCTCCTCCAGAACCTACTAGTCACTCAATGAATATTTGAATTAATGAGTGAGCAAGTAAACTGAGTAACATCATTACAAAATAATGGCCTCTTTTCATTGTGCCTTCATTATTCACAGATTTGCATAGACTTGACTTTACTGAGATCCAACAATGGATAATTCAACATATATTTAACAAAAGGTCAATGTAATGCTGGTTCTGTGTTAGGGAGTGGGGTGGTCCCATAAAAGAAGCTGATGCCTTAGTTCCTTTATTTTAGGAGTTTACAGTCCCACAGGCAACAAAGACTTAGACATACACACTCTTAACAGTACTATAGGTATTTGCCTGACCTTAAATAGTACCGCAATCGCCTATAGGAGATAAAATCATATAATCCTTAGAGCCTACATTTTTAATTCATACATAATCTCAGTTAACAATCTTAAATAGTTTGTATACCAGCTATGCAAGACTAACAAGTTATATAAACTCTTTGAGCCTTGGTTCCTGGGTTAGTCAGTTTTCCATTACTGTGGCAAAATACCTGAAATAATCAGCTTAAAAGGAGGAAGGGTTTATTTTGGCTCAGGGTTTGAACGTTTTCAATTTATGGTTGTTTATCCCTGTTGCTTTGGGCCTGTGACAGCACAGTAAGTCGTGGTGGGAGCATGTGGCAGAGAAGGTCAGTTCTCGTGACAGCAAGAAGCAAAAAACAGAGAGAAAGGGGCTGAGGTCCCAATGTCCCTGTCAGGACCATACTCCCAATGACCTACTTCTTAAAGGCTCCACCACCTTCCAATGGTGCCACAGGCTAGTGACCAAGCCTTTAACATGTTGGCACTTGGAGATCACTCCAGATCCAAACTATAGCAGTTTTGTCAAGTGCGTAATGAAGATAATGTTCTCTCTTCCAACATATGACACAGCAAGTGTACAACAAATAATGGTGGTGGAAGTAACACTGATAGTGAAGGTTGATGGTGAAGATACTGCTGCTGCTAATACTTATTTAACTGTAAATGCTTCGGGACAAGGATATGTTTAATATATCTTTGCATCCTCAGCACCTACAACAGCATCTGAGACACAGCAGATATTTAAAAAATGTTTGTTAAATTAATTGTCAGAACCGGGCGCGGTGGCGCCTGCCTGTAATCCCAGCACTTGGGAATCTGAGGCAGGAGGATCGCGAGTTCAAAGCCAGCCTCAGCAATGGTGAGGCACTTAGCAACCCAGTGAGACCCTGTCTCTAATAAAACACAAAAAAGGGCTGGGGATGTGGCCCAGTGGTCGAGTGCCCCTGAGTTCAATCCCCGGTATCAAAAAAAAAAAAAAAAATTAATTGTCAGTTACCAAGTTGAAAACATTGAGAGCCAAGAGAGTACAGAAAAGGAAGCAATTGGCATGAACTAGAATGATCAAGAAGGGTTTTATTGAGGAAGGAAGTATACAGAGGTTAGAATTTTTGCATAGCTGGAGAAGAAGACAAAAGTTACTGAAAGCAAAAGAAAACAATCTCAACACTAGCACTAGCATGTGCCAGAAGTGGGGAGGAATGAGCACGAGACATAAATACTATTTACTCTGCGTCAGTTCCATGCCTCGAAGTTAGTAGCAAAGATGGCAATCTAACCATTGGTGCATTTGGAAGCTAGAGGTTACAGCAAAATGATACAGTTGAATCTTTCATAGACAAACTGTATGGTATAATGGTGAAAATATGAGCTTTATAGAGAGGCAAATTTAAGTTTGCCCCTCTGACCTTCAGCATTCTCTTCTATAAAATGGGAACCAGCATGCCCATCCCATTGGGCGAAGGTGGAGGTGGAATGAGGTAATCCATATAAGGCACCTAATAAATGTAGTGTCTGGTACACAGCAGGTGTTCAATAAAACAGGAGAGCTGCTGATATTTTAATAGTGTGAATTGGTGCATTAATGTGCTTGCATTCAGTCATTGTGTGCATTTTGGTTGTATATGTTTTTAGATGTGTAAACTTGAGCTTACTTGAACTAAGAACAATTGAATGTTTTGAAATGAAATCATCCAAAAAGGGACAGTGTGTGTAACATGATACCACTTGGCTATTGGGCCTTTCCCAAGTTTTAAGTGTGAGCAATTGATTAGGTTGAATACTCAAATAGGAAACAGAAAAGTAATAATCTTATTTATTTATTTATTAACTACCTGCTGCACAAACTGTCATGCAAAAATACTGCCTCCTCATGCTTTATGCAAAACATTTGAAAACCCTTGTGACTTTGTTCTTCTGCTTGGATTTTCCTTTCTGTAGTGAAATACATAACTGAATGAATTTCAAGTGTGTTTGTCTGTAAACCAGCCAAATATTTCCTTTTAAATACTTGAGCTGTATGCATACAGAGTTATGATCTTAGCACATCTTTTAGTGATAGATTTTATACCTTAATCCTTTAGTGGGCTTTTAGTTCCATATATAGTAAATGTCTCTTAATAAATGAAAGCATTTCATCTCATGCAGGTTCTTCCAGGGGACCCAGCCCCCTAACCATGGGAGCCCAAGATACCCTCCCTGTTGCAGCAGCATTTACAGAAACTGTCAATGCCTACTTCAAAGGAGCAGATCCAAGCAAGTAAGCCTGGGACGTGGTCCACTGTATTCTCCAAGCTCTATCCTATCTAGCAAGGGACAGCCCATATATTACTATTTTATTCTTTATCCTGAAACCAAAAGAATCCAGTTAACAATAATAGTTGACACACCTAGAATAGAGGATAAAATTTAATTAGTAATATTATCTCAACTGCTTTTTGAAAAGCTATCAAAAGATCCAATAATCGAATATGTTACTGTTTAAAAATCTCTGATTCAGTTTTAATTGCAAGTAATAGAAACTCACTCAAATCTAATTCTGTCAAACTTAAGAAAGTTTATGGTCCCCCAAAAGCTATGTCCAGATCATTTCTTTTATGTCTTAGTCTTCCCCAGAAGGGAACAGCCCACATATAAGTGGAAACAGTGGATCATTGGAAGATAACATGGAAGAAAAATACCTTCCCAAAACACCCAGTGAAGCAAGGGAACAAGTTATATGATATCCTCACTAAGAAGAAAAAACTGTCCAAAAACAAAAGGAAAAATTAAAATCATAGCAAAATAAAAATTCTAGGGAAAAAAATGCAGTACCCTCTATTCATATTAGCCTGATTTCATTTATATCACTATGTACTGACAATGGACTTGACCTGAACATATTTGTGGCATCATTAAATATTTTACCTCTTGATAAAGAGTTCCATGGATAGGATTCAGAAAGTCTATGCATTCCCTGAAATTATATTGTGTGCATTTTATCAAAGAGAGCAACTACAGAATCCATCAGTTTACCAAAGGGATCCATGATTTTAAAAAAAAATAAATAAATAAGTGTGGTTATTAGCCCACACTAAAAATTAAACACCTAAGTCAAACCAGTTTTTAAATATCATAAGCATAACTCCATATCTGAATCTCATTGATAAATAAAGGGGAAACATAAGGGAGGGGAAAATTGCTCTTAATTTTTTTACTTACAAGGACTAGGACTTGGAAAACCTTACTATCTATGACAGGAAAAATTAATTTAAAAATTAAATGTACATGCAGACAATTTTATAAAAATTTTTTTTTTTTTCTTTTTGTGTGTGGTACCAGGGATTGAACTCAGGGGCACTCGTCCACTGGGTCACATCCCCAGCCCTTTTTTGTATTTTTTTTATTTAGAGACAGGGTCTCACTGAGTTGCTAAGTGCCTCGCCATTGCTGAGGCTGGCTTTGAACTCGCAATCCTCCTGCCTCAGCCTCCCAAAGTGCTGGGATTACAGGCGTGCGCCACCGCGCCCGGCTATAAAAATTTTTGAAACAGTGATAATTAAGTATAATTAGAACTTAAATCCCCCACATATATTTTAAGTGGCAATTTGTATGACTAAGTGTGAATCCTCTTTACACTTTAGAAATACTAGTTTTTTAAAGTCTAACTCTAATAACATTCTACTAGAAAACCAGTATAATTAGTAACTCTAAGTGTAATGCCAGCCCCTGGGATCTACCAATCTCCCTAAATGTCACATCTCTTTCAACAATATGTAGATTTTATTCTAGGCACATGTGTTAGTCAGCTTTTCATTCCTCTGATCAAAATACCTGACACAAACAACGTGGAGGAATAGAGGTTTATTCTGGCTTGGGTTTCAAAGGTTTCAGTTCATGGTTGGTCGGCTCCATTGCTCTGGGCCTGAAGTGAGGCGGAACATCATGGTGGAAGGGTTGGCAGAGGAAAGCTGCTCAGTTTATGGCATCCAGGAAATGGGGGGGAGGGGGGGTCAGGGACAAGATGTAGTCCCGGAGAGCACAACCCCTAGTGTTCTACTTACTCCAACCTTGCCCCACCTGCCTACAACTTCCACCTCCTCCCAGTCGTCCATTGGTATTATTAATCCATCAAATGGATTAATCCACTTGATGGTTAGATTAACACTCATGAACAGATCATTTCCTAAAATCCCACCTCTAGACATTGCTGCATGGGGAACCAGGCCTTCGTTACACTATCCTTTGGGGGAACTTCCCAGATCCAAACCATAATAGTCAAGATTATATTACAGAGAAATAAACTCTGCGGGCTCTGGTTTCTCTCATGTCCTTTCTCAATCATCTTCTAAGCACTCCAGCCATGTTGCATAACCACACTGTTAATAGAAATTAAAAGTTACCTCATCCAAGTTTGTGAGCACCCTGAGCTTAGGCTGTGCATATATTTTCTACATATATGCTGGTTATGCAGGGTCTTCTTTGTACAAAGAATCTGCATAACTTTCTATCATACCAGTTCTGAGAACTACTTATTGCCAACTGACATATACCTTAGGAAACTCAGGACAGCCTTCATTGAAGGAAAAACAGATACATGCCTTTTAAAAAGAAGAAATACGAGTGCCAAGGGAATGATATGCTGGTGTGAAAACCACTGGCAATCATACCAGAGTGAATTCTTTTCTGTCTACTCTGACTTGGCTTTCACTCACTCACTTATTCACTCAGAGAGCCCTAATGGGTCTTGCACTTACACTTCTGTCCTCTAAAGTCTTCTTTCCTCATGTCATATCATTCCTCTGCTCAAAACCCTCCTTTCTTGCTCAAAGCAAAAACACATAGTGCTCTGTCCTTCAAGACCCCCACACCCTCCCAGCTGCAGCCTCTCTGACTTCCTCTTCACTACTCCTCTCCTTATCTCTGACCTGTCTCCATCCCTCGCCTTCCAACTCACTTGGGAAGGCGTGCTAGCCTCCTGGATGTTTATCTTTCATCTCCCAATCCTATTCACACCTCAGGGTCTTTTCATTTGTTGTTCTTTCTGTTTTAGTGCTGTTTTCTCCCATATATCTTAGTGACTTGTCCCCTCACTTCCTTTATGATTCTTCTTCTTTTTTTTTTTTTTTTTTTTTTTGATCTTTATTTTTATGTGGTGCTGAGGATCGAACCCAGTGCCTCACACATGCGAGGCAAGCGATTTACCACTGAGCTACAGTCCCAGCCCATCCTTCTGTGGTTCTTCAGAAGACTTATCAGAGAACTTCCCGTTCACATTTATAAAATAACCACATTCCTCCCTCACCACTCAACACTTCCTTCCTCCTTACCGCCCCCCTACCTCTTTCCCCATGACCCTTCTCATTAACATCTTACATGTTTTTCCCTATTGTCCATTAAGGTTCTCTTACCCCACTCTCTTTCAGAGTATAAATTATTTTGTCTGTTTTGTCCATCATTATATCCTTAACACCTAAAACAGGATCTGGTGTGGAATATTCAAGGGGTGTTTGCCAAACAAGTTTAGTGGAAGTACTCACCTAACATCTACAGAATGGCGACTGTGTACCTACCATTGAACTAGATAGGACAAGTATTGATGATGAAGACAGCTGATATGGAAAATAAGACTTGTACATAAATGTAATACACAGTCCATCAAAGAATAGGTGCAGATATGGTGTGATGGGTGATAAGAAGCCCTTAATAATATTTTTTGTTTTATTCCTAAGAAGTGGTATAGCAACCTATAAGGCCCCCTGTGGGCCTATCACAATACAAACCAGTTTTTGCATCCTGTTTCAGTCTCCCCAGCACACATGACAGTTGTATCGGGAGGTCTGCACCTCTGAGCCTATTGACCATGATCTTAGCATTCCCATGAGCCTAATAATTTAGTGTCCTTCCTATGTTCTTTCTAATTAGCTCAGCCTTTGGAAATATATATATATATATATATATATATATATGCTGAACCTTTGAAGATATATATATATACATGTCTTCATATATCTTCATATGATGAACCTTTGAAGATATATATGAAGATATGTCTTATATCATATATGTATATACATATATATATATATCTTCAAAGGTTCAGCATATATATATATATCTTCAAATACATATCTATATATATATATATATACATATACATATATATATATATAGCTTGTGGATATAAATGCAATCTTTCTTCAATTATAGTATCATAAATAGTTGCAGTATATCTTACATGTGAAGAGATAGAAGATCCACTGAATTTCATTAAAATTTTGAGATCTGGGGGCTGGGATTATGGCTCAGTGGTAGAGTGCTTGCCTAGCATGTGTGAGGCCCTGGGTTTGATCCTCAGCACCACATAAAAATAAATAAATAGAAATAAAGGTATTGTGTTCAACTACAACTAAAAAATAAATATTAAAAAAATTTGAGATCTGAAATTTATGAACAGATTATGAGGTGACTTTTTTTTCTATATTCCATATCTAGGCAAAAAATCATTTTATTTGTTCTCCCTTAATTATTCACTTTCAGGAAAAACCTCCAATTCTATAGCCAGGTAGAAATAAAGCCATCTGCCATCTTTCATCAAAGCCATTTATTTCCAGATGATGGATCCAGAAACCTACTACCTTAATTACTACATTCAATGATATGCAATAATAACACATTCAAATATAGTTACATTCATTTCCTGAACATCAATAGCATCTGGAACAGGTACTCTGACTTCTGCATCTTTTTCAGTAGCTCATAGGTAGAGATTCTTTGATCTCTGCTACATTATCAGTTCACATTTGAACAGCCAAGGCACTAAAAGATAAGGTAAAAGGATTAATTCTCTAATCCCTTAGAAAAACTTGGGTTTCTCAAATATATGCTACCCATCTTTTATCATCATGTTAATTATTTATTCTGTATTGTCTCCTTGTTTCAACAGGAAGCTTGTACAGTGCCATGCTTATTCTATTTGTTGCTATTGATTCTGGTGCATTACATAGAACTTGGTATATTGTATAGGTGCCAAGTCTACAATTTTTAGAAGTATGAATTTATTCTTATAACATTCCATTGAATTCCTGCCCTGTTACATTCTGCATTTTGTGCACCTTTGTCTTCCCAGAACTGAAAACACAGTACTTAACTTCACAATAGTAGATAAGAAGTGCAAGAAACTACATCAGTTTCCTAAAAATGATCTGTACCCTTGTGTCCAAGGGTACCTAGAGAAAGGAAAATTAAAGAAGATTGAATGGAGAGAGAAGTAAACAAGTCTTTGAAAAGGGCTTCCCTGGAACTGAATCTTGTAATATGAAAAGGATTTTGCCTAATATACAAGTCAATGAAAGAGGCATATAACTGAAAGATGTCAAGCTGGTATGCACTGAAGACCTCTTATGAAGAGGGTTGTGGGTTAGTTATCAATGTAGTGTGTGGAAGTCACACTCGAGAGGAGGGATGTGTTTCTGGTGACAGCATATAATTCAGATTCAACATTCACCTACCCAAACTGGCCAGCAAACATGGTGCTGCCTGTGGCAATAGGGAGAACCTAATTTTATAAGTCATTCACCACTTGACTTTGAAATTTTTGCCATTCTTGACAAATGTTTCATTTGTAAGGATTCACACCATTTGAAATTTTATTCATAAAGAGTTTGTTCATATTTCCATTTCACATCATTTTTAATTTCTGTAACTCAAACTCACATGAAATGTATTACCTTATATATTGATTGGAACAATCGTTAAGGTAAAAAAATTATTTTCCTTTAGTGAATACTCAAAATATTAAATTTTATATAAAAATTTCAGATCCAGTTAGACACTAGATAGATTAACAAATCAGCAAAGATCTGGAGATGCAGAAAAATAACTGAGGAGCCTCTTATTCTGAACTATGCAAACTACTTCTGTTACCCAACACTGAAAGCCCTTGGGAGGTAGGAACTGTTTTAGGAACTGTTTTACTCTGCTTTTTTTTTTTTTTTTTTTTAGTTGTCTCCTGTTCAAAATAATAATAATAACAGCTTGCATGTCAAGAGAGTGAGTAAATGTTTATTGACTTAATAAATGTCACATCCTCTCCTCTCTGACTTGCTTACAAAAGACAAACTCGTTCCCTACCAAGACACTTCTTAGATTTCCTTTTCAACAACCTGGCAAAGAAACTGAGAAGACTCCCTATCAATTAAAAAAAAAAACGTGGGCCACTACTACTAACAACAACATACTTAGTGATAGTAGGTGCTGACATATAAATTAACAAGTGCTCTGACAAATTGTGGTTGTCTTCCAGAACATAATGTATGTCCATGTATTGACAAACATCAAGAGCAGAATCAGCTTGAGGAGAAGCGAGTTTAGGCACCACTTAAACACCAGTAATCAAACAAGGTTAATGAATCTAAAAAGTAAAGGAAAAAGACAGCAGTTTGTACCCAACCTGAGAGATCAGTAATATTCTTCAGGAGAGACAGAAATGCAAACTTCCAGAAACCGAAATTTTTATTCAGAGCAGTGCAAATTCATGGATAACATCTGAGTGAGGGAGAAATACCTGGCAATTTGATGAAATTCATCTCCCCCACCCACTTCTAACCCAGACCCAGCATTACACATACAAAGCTATAACAGTTCTTCCCACACACTATTTTGAATATGTACCATCTCACCTGAGCTAGGTGTATCCCATCAATCACAGAGTTGCATAGTACACCAAGTGACTATGGGTGAAAATTGAGACTTCTGTTCTCAAATGTAAGCAAAGTTTTCATTTACTAACCCAGCAATCTCATTTCTGAGTTTGGAGCTGAAGTGGTACATGAATGAGTCAATTACCAGATATATGGAAAAGTCTTAAAGAAGCTCACTCATTTTAAATACAGGCATCCCTCAGTGTGTTGGAGGAAAAATAGGTTTCGGGAACCCTCCACAGATACCAAAATCTACAGATGTTCAAGTCCCTTATGGCATCACGTTAGCCTATAACCTATGCGGTCCTCTCATATACTTTAAATCATCTCTTGATTACTTACAATGTCTAACATCATGTTCATGCTATATAAATAGCAATATCCTGCATTGTTTAGGGAATAATGACAAGAAAAACAGTCTGTTCTTGTTCAGTACAGACACAATTTTTTTCTGAAGATTTTCCATCAGTGGTTGGCTGAATCTGCAGAAGCTGAGGGCTGACTATATTTCCTGTTTTCCAAAGAAAAATAAGCTTTTTGAGATGTTTGCTTCTGATCAAGGTAGAGTATCAGACCAATTTACCCTCTCACCTGGAATAGTTCAGATACAGGCAAAAATACGTGAAACAAAGATTTGCAAACCCTGGACCTAGGGTGAAGGACAGACCCCCCTGAGAGCTGAGGTGAGGCGTGCCAGCTCACTTCTTCAAGTTACCAGGCATGGCATACTCAGAGCCCTGCAGACTACCAAGTGTTCATGGGAGGTGTGTTGCTGAGGCACTCCACTGCAAAACTGGCTTAAGGGTGCTGCTGGCCACCTTGTACTGCAGAATCTAGCAGTGAAGAAGGCTGAAATTCAACACACACAAGGCAGGAAGCCCAGAGCCAGAAACCCTTCCTGCTTTGTAGAAGCTGGTCATTGGGGTATCCCAGTCACTTGAACTACATAGCCCATAGGACAGCTGCTTATGCTACTGGTCATTGGCAAAACCATTTTTACAACCCACTCTAGGAGACACCACATTCATTGTAGGAGTTTGGCCCTAGAAAAGCCCTGTTCATTGTAGGAACCTGCCTAACAAGCATGCTGGAATTGAGCATGCCTTCTGTCCAGTGCCCTCTCTCTACTGACAAAATTTAACATGGAGTTTGTTGGCAAAAAGAAGAAGAAACGGGCCAGTTATTAATCAATCTTTAGAGCAGACAGTAAATGATGAATTGAAACTGAGAGGTAATAAATTGATTTTATGTTGAAATTAATACAGTGATTCTAAATTTCATATGGAAATGCAAGAACATACAATAACCAAAACAACTTTGAAAAAGTACCAAGTTGGATGACTACATTGACTTGATTTTAGAACTATTGTAAAGCTACAGTAATCAAGACAGGGTGCTATTGGTTTTAAAATGGGCAAAATAGATCCATGAAACAGAACAGTGGATCCAGACACCATCCCAAACATATATGAACAACCGAACTTCAGAAAATATCCCCAAAGTAATTCAGTGGAGAAAGAATAGTCATTTCTGAACAAATGTGCTGATACAATTAGATAGCCACATACAAACAGATGAACTCAGATCCATATTCCACACTGTATACAAAAGTTAACTAAAAATGGATCACAAAGTAAATGCAAAACTAAAAAGAAAGAAAAATTGTATAGGTGAAATTTTTTTTTACTACTTAGGACACCAAAAGTATAACTGGGTTAGATACAACCTATAAGAAATAAACTGATGAACTGAAAACTTGCCCTTTAAAGTGCTTTTAGGATAAAGGAAAAACTAAGCCACACACTACAGAAGAAATTAGTAAAATGCTCTCATACAGCTGTATTTTCCACTTTAGAAAACCGTTGGGCAGTTTCTTCAAAAGTTAAAGGTACACTTACCATGTGTTCCTGTGATTTCATTCATGCTCCTACCAAGAGAAAGGAGAGCATGTATCCACACAAACACCTAACACATAGTCCTCACACCTTAATAATAGACCAAACTGGAAAGAACCCGAGAGGTTCTTCACCTCAATGGGTGAATGGTTTTTTTTTTAAATGTTGTTGTAGTAGTATATCCATGTACCTCAGAGCACCAAGAAGGAATGAATTATTGATGCTCACAACTACATGGATGAATCTCAAAATAATTCTTCTTAGAGAAAGAAACTTGACATCCCAAAAGTACATTGCTTGTAATTCTGTTATGTAAAATTCTAGAAATTGCAAACTAATGTAGTGACAAAAAGGATATTAACAATTGCCTAGAGATCAGGACTGGAAAGCTGGGGTAGAGAGATTACAAAAATGGAGTTCAAAAAGGCAGGAGGAGCCGGGCGTGGTGGCTCACGCCTGTAATCCCAGCACTTGGGAGGCTGACGCAGGAGGATTACGAGTTCAAAGACAGCCTCAGCAATGGCGAGGCACTTAGCAACTCAGTGAGACCCTGTTTCTAATAAAATACAAAAAAAGTTCTGGGGATGTGGCCCAGTGGTCGAGTACCCCTGAGTTCAATCCCTGGTACAAAAAAAAAAAAAAAAGGCAGGAGGAAAGTTTTAGGGTGATAGAAATGGTTATCTTGGTTGTATGATGACTTCACATCATACAATGTTATGGAATTTTATGCTATAAGTAAGTGCAGTTTCTTGTATGTTAATTGTCCTCCACAAAGCCTACTTAACAAAAAAAAAATAGGGATATTTTTCTTTACAAAATTTCATTTTATTGCGTTAATCTGTAGGACTGATTTTATAATTGTGACCAAATAGACAAGTTAATAGAATAAAGAACTAATTAAATAGTAAGCAAGAACTTTACCTCATAAGTACATAAAAGACTATGCTCAAGGTACTAACCACATTACTCAAAGTCTCAGTAAAGCATAATAATATGATGCAATTTAATATCTTGAAACATGCTGCCAAAAATTCAGAAATCAAAGTGAGAATCACAAGAATATGATTCTATTTGTGAGGTCAACCTATAGATTTTGTACTTTTATTCTTACAGTTCACTCTTTAAAAGTAAGTTTTAAGCAACAAGGTCTCACATAAATTAGAAATGACTTAGTAGCTGGAAGAGGAATTAAGAGCACACCTATCATCTCTTTTGCTATTTACATAGTTACCCAAATCTTTTCTTTTTCTTAGCTGTTTTGATTGACAGTGTACTGACCTGACTTTCCTCTCTCTTTCCTCTCATGTGTTTTGATATGCCAGATGTATCGTTAAGATTACCGGAGAAATGGTGTTGTCCTTTCCTGCCGGCATCACCAGACACTTTGCCAACAACCATCCCCAGCTGCTTTGACTTTTCGGGTGATAAATTTCAGCAGGTTAGAACATGTCCTGCCAAATCCCCAACTTCTCTGCTGGTAAATATGATTTTGCATAAATTTTTGGGGATATGTATGGTTTAGCACTTTGTACTTAGATGACGAATGTGTTTTAGCAAGATAGTAGCACTGTCTCTAATTACCACTTCTCAGATATGCTTGTAGATTCAGGCACAGAACTTTAATCAGCTGTCAAAGTTTTCCAAGGGTAACTTGGGTATTTTCGTGAACAACTATCTAAAGTGGTTAAAGTAACATTTAAAGTAATAAAATGTGTTAGTGACAATTTATTCATTGGCTAATAAACCAATAATAGGGAAATCCTTTGTTGTATTAGCATCTTTTTAAATTAAATAATATTTTAACCATGAGCTACTCTTCACATGAACTTGAAAATTTTCTTATTAAACATAATTTCACTATAATGGTAAGTGTTTTGATGGAAATCTACGGGCATGATATCAAAGAAGTTTAGGCAAACGTGTTTGTATAAATACTTTTTCATGTCTAACTATTAAATCTGAAATGATGTCTTTATTATGCACATGCACAGCTACACAGACATACATATATGCATGATATTAAAATGATAAACTGTATCAAGTTACTTATTTGCAGTGGATAAGATAAAAGGAGTCATTCTTGATAGCTTCCTCTTTACTAGATCCTGATATTCTGTTTAAAAATCTCTCTCTAAAGTAGTCACATTTTAACTTTGCTGTAACCTCCTTGGTGCAAGTGGCCACTATCATTTCCCTGGACCACTGCAAACTGCCTTCCTTCCTGAATCCAATCTTGCCTAGCTACAATATATTTAAACAGCCAAATTATGTTTTCTAACATGACCCAGGCCATCTTTGCCCATAATCCTCTTCACATTGCATCTGTCTAGAATCTAAACTTGTTACTATTTCCTTTGATCTCCAAGTGTACCCTTGCCTGGCCTCTCTGTTCTTGCCTGGGAATCCCTCTGGCAATAGCCAGGTCTGCCCATCAGTGACAGGCTGATTCCCACATCAGCCTGGATCTTACTTTCGTTTTCACGGCAGGGCTGGAGTGGGTGACCCTTTAGCCAGTGATAGCCTATTTGGTTTTGTTATTTACTGCTGCTCCACCATCATCACCACCCCTAATTTTTAAAAGGCAATGGTGACCAAGGTTTTTTCACTGCAGTATAAACCTTTGGGCATTTATCATCTTAGAT
Organism: Tamias sibiricus; assembly: GCA_025594165.1. NCBI lineage: Eukaryota > Metazoa > Chordata > Mammalia > Rodentia > Sciuridae > Tamias > Tamias sibiricus. The sequence goes on from CM046658.1 coordinate 59,326,117, forward strand.
CCAGCCAATTCTCTCATTTATCTTTACTGAAAAATGTCATTGAGGTTAGCAACCTTGAGGCATTTAGGTTTGCAATCCCTGTGACTTCTACTTCTGTCTTAGGAAAGGGATTTGCCTGCAAAAAAACGTTCAGGAACAATTGTCAACCCAAGTGTGAGACTGAAGAATTCTCCTGATTCCTTTAGCATTGAGGAGTTCTGTGTCTGCGTAGGCATTTAATTAGCAAAGCTTTCTGGAATATTTATTAAAGCAGGTTCTTTGAGGAAACACTCATAGATATATGGCTTAGCTTTTTTTTTTTTTTTTTTCTTTTTTTGTGGTACCAGGGATTGAACTCAGGGGCACTCGACCACTGGGCCACATCCCCAGCCCTTTTTTTGTATTTTATTTAGAGACAGGGTCTCACTGAGTTGCTAAGTGCCTCGCCATTGCCAAGGCTGGCTTTGAACTCGCGATCCTCCTGCCTCAGCCTCCCAAAGTGCTGGGATTACAGGCGTGCGCCACCGCGCCCGGCGGCTTAGCTTATTTTTTTTTTTTTTTTTTTTTTTTTTTTTTTTTTTTTTTGTGTGGTACCGGGGATTGAACTCAGGGGCACTCGACCACTGGGCCACATCCCCAGCCCTTTTTTTGTATTTTATTTAGAGACAGGGTCTCACTGAGTTGCTAAGTGCCTCGCCATTGCTGAGGCAGGCTTTGAACTCGCAATCCTCCTGTCTCAGCCTCCCAAAGTGCTGGGATTACAGGCGTGCGCCACCGCGCCCGGCCGGCTTAGCTTATTTTTTAACTGAGCAGATGCATTTGTTTTTAAAAATAGCATGATTAAGATCCTCCCAATTATGCAGCTCTACTTAGTAAAAATGAATGGCAAGCTGCTAGATATTAATTCTGAACCTCTGTTATGGTCTAGTGAGAAAGTTCCACCAATGCAACTGACAGGGCTGGAATCCGGGTCCTATTACATATTTGCTGTGACCTTAAGCAAATTACTTGATTTCACTGACCTCCCATTGCTCTTATCTCCTGCCTCCTTGTGTAGTGACAGCTCTGGAAGCTTGGGGTAACTTAGATGCTTTAAAATAAAAGTAAAATGAACAGCCCTGATCAATATCCTTGTTTCAGCTTGAACAGGGAAAAAGTCTCACAGGGCCAGGACTCTTTCCCAGGCCCCATAAGATTCAAAGAGCTTTGCTTTATTGGCAATCACCTCATACTAGGGCCTAGCAGAACCACACAGGTCACACTGAGACCTGGCCTCTTCCCTCCTAGATGCCACCTCTCCTAGCAGACCAATGGTAGTTTTAAGGCCCTGAATTTTGTGACTCTGCTTTCTTGATTTGTTTGCCTTCTGGAGACTAAAGGGTAGCATCTCACTTTTGATCTCCCTTTATCTCTTTTTCATTTTATCACCCTTCTCTTTTCTGAACCATTAATTTTCTTGTATTATAAATTTGCTCATCTTTAAATTGAAGATAATGCTTCTTTTGTAGGGTAGATTTTAACGTAATAGTTTATAATGTATCTAGCAGAATGTGTGGAACATAATGGGTGCTCAAGAATTATAGCTACAAAATTATAGAGGAAATTCTGAAAGTAAGGTGTCTATAAACAAGCTGTGTTTCCAGTTACAAACTCACATGGGGCCTCAGTTTCCTTGATATGTTGGAAATGAACAAATGCTTCATGCACTCTTGCTTGATTCTTATTATTATTGAGACAAGAATCTACAAGATGGATTGGATGGTTGGTCTGTGAACATGCCTCTGAGTGAAACTAGCGACTCATAGGGATTCCACCCTCCTAGGGTCATTAAGACTGCTCTCTGCTCTTCCATTGTAATCACCATGGTTACCATCACTTACCCTCCAGGATCATCTTGGATGTAAAGTGATGTCTTGCATGGTTTAGATACTCTTGGGTAAAATCTTGAATGTTGAAAAGATAGCATGGAAATTTTAGTATCATCCTTTTCTCCTTGGTTGGTAATAAAGGCCATGTTTGCCTTTGGCCAGTTCTTTAACTGGATAATTTCTAAAAGCTATGGGTTAAGTGAATTCAAAGCAAATAAACATGTTCGGCTTTTTCATTGCATTAACTGACTAATTTAGACAAAACTGAGATGAGCTACTAAGTTCAGGTTATAATTCATTCTTTAAAGCAACCATGATGCAATCATGGTTTATAACAATCATGATTAACCATGATTGATGACTAGTTAATGTTACTGGGTACTCACTGAGAATTAGAACACAGTATCTCCTCCCTATCGATATTAATCTGTTAATATGATACTGTTCAGAACCACATTTGTACTTAAACTGCACAACCGTGAAAATATAATCTCTACCAGTTGTCCAGGGTGAATACAGAAATCAGATGGCAATATTTTACGATGCTTCTTGTGTAAATGCTATTTGTTATAAGCTGCTATTTAATCATTTTTCTTCCCAATTAAACAGTGATAACACACAAAATGATGCCAATACCAAGGAATTCTGGGTAAACATGCCAAATCTGATGACTCACCTAAAGAAAGTATCTGAACAAAAAACCCAGGCTACATATTACAATGTGGACATGATCAAATATCAGGTAAGTCTATTTATTAAATGACCAGGGTGTCTTTCACATTAAAGCTTACATTCTAAATTGCCTAATATAAGTAAAAGTAAATAAAATAGTATTTCTTTTAATATTATATGAAAGCTGTCACTATAAGGAAATGGACACCTTAAAGAGCTACTCTGTGACCAATGACAATAATATTCATGTGTATCTTTATTTAAACTTACAAATGAAATAGTCTCTTAAAAATTACAGAAACATGGGGCTGGGGTTGTGGCTCAGTGGCAGAGTGCTTGCCTCACACATGTGAGGCACTGGGTTTGATCCTCAGCACCACATAAAAATAAACAAACAAAATTAAAATGTTGTGTCCATGTATAACTTTTTTTAAAATTTTAAAAATTACAGAAATGTGACAAAATGAAGATACAAAAAATTACATTAAAAGTATAAGTATCATTAAAGTAGATCACTGTAATTTTAAGACCATTAGTGTTCTAAAACCTCTTTTATAAATTATTACATGTAAATAATCTAGGTTTTTGCATAGTACAATAGTCCTATGAAACTGTTCTAATAAAGCTTATGTTAAGAAATAATTCAATGTCAAAAGAATGTTTGAGCTAGACTATGGAACCAACCTAGGTGCCCCTCAACAGATGAATGGATAAAGAAAACATGGTATATATACTCAATGGAATATTACTCAGCTTGAAAGAAGGGTGAAATTAGGGCATTTGCCAGTAAATGGTTGGAGTTGGAGAATATCATGCTAAGCAAAATAAGCCAATCCCACAAAACCAAAGGCCAAGTGTTTTCTCTAATATGTGGATGCTAATTCACAATAAGGCAGGGGGTGGGGGCACTAGGGAAAAATAGCGTTAGATTAGGCAAAGGGAAGTGAAGGGAGGGGAGGGAGGGAATGTGGGGATGGGAAAGATAGTGGAATGAAACAGACATTATTACTGTATGTATAAATGTGTCTACATAACCAATATGATTCTGTAACATGTACACTTTGAAAAATGAGAAATTATATCCCATCTATGTATGATATATCATAATGCATAAGTCATTCTACACTCATGTAATATAACTAATCAAAACAAACAAAAAATTTTAAAAATAATGCTTGATAAAATATAATATTGTACCTGAGAGCTTTATTTTTGTGCCTAGGGTTGCACTTCCCTGAAATTATTACTGATCTAGTAAATAAGTCTATTCAAAACAATATTACCTGTCTGATTCCCAGTTACTTGACCTCCTTGACTTTTTGTTTCCCAGTACTGGGGCTACAACCCAGGGCCTTGAGCATGCTAAGCAAGTGCTATTCCACTGAGTTACACCCTCAGCCTCTCCTACATTGCTTTTAATGCATTATAATTTTGATGATTAAATATATTCAGAGTACTTTTCTTCATATGAGGAAAGTTGCATTTTAATAGAAATCAGTACATCTCAAAAATGACTGCACGGTGCAGTGACCAGGGATTCCATAGACCAATGCTGGCTCTGAACTGATGCCAAAAAGAAATATATGTGCAGACATTTAGACATAATATGTGCCTTCACCCTGACACCCCCAGATATTTTTATTTGTATTTGTCAACCTATGTATCTGTTTTTTTAATAAGTTACCCATGTGGTTCTAATGAACTCTGTAGTTTGGAAAAAATTTACTTGAAATGTTTGAAAGTGGAATATCTATATGGTGGCATGTATTACATAAATGCCAACAAACAAATGTAAAGGTTTTGCCTGAGGAGAGTATTGTCACAGAAGCAGCCATGTCTCTGAAGAAGGGTCTGAGAAGTTCCCAGTGAGATGGGGAATTTGACTCAGGATCAGCAAGGTCCTTGGCTTTCATGATGGAAAAGAATTTTAGCACCACCAGTCAGAGGCATAGATAGGTTTATTTAAGAAAGTAGATAAGCATTCAAGGGAGAATACAGGCCATTCAGAGTGAGAAACACACTTCTTCTAAAGAACACTTGATGAGAGGTCAGTATGAAAAGTATGTAGGGATGATATCAGTCCTGAAATCTCAAGGAGGTTTCCGGTGTGATCTGGTCAATCTCTGGATCCTTGGGCAGACAGGGTCTTCATTATCTGATTAATAGATTGCACTAGAAAGTTACCTAAATTTAGGTTCCTCAAGATACTATATCTATCATTACTTAATTTATTTAGGGGGGCTATTAATTAACAGTGCTAAGATAGAATTACAGATCTCTCAGGAATTTGGCAATAACAAGGCTGAGTAACAGACTGGCTTAGGGTGTGACAGTCCTGAGAAAGTATGCAGAACTTTAAATTAAAATTTTATTTCCTGTCCTTCCTTTATGTCTCCTTTTTACCCATTTATCTTCTATACTACTTCAGTATCATTTAAACTTTAGATATTATAGGTTTTATAGTACCAACAAATATATGCTATGGCATAAGTTCATAACTTTTATAAGTAAAATATAATAGGAGATGTATTTTATTTAACTTTTTTCCAAAATATTTAAACATGTCTAGCGACTGCTGTGAGCTTGTAAGAGAAATGAAAAGGAATAAGCAATGCAAAGTCCAAATCTAATTTTCACCTGAATGGTTAAACTTAAGGGTACACGTGTGTTCTCCTGTCCAAGTGTTAAAATAAAACTGAAGATATTTCCCTTCGTGAATCTAATTGCAAACACTGTATCTACATTTTCATTTCAGATTAAAAGATTTTTTAAACTTTTAAATCCTGTGGAATATTTTTATTCTTTATGTTTGTTATTAATTGAATCTAGAGAGTAGATAATTCACTTATCACAATATGAGCTTTGTGTAAAATGTAAAGTGTAGGTAAGAGATTAAATTCTGGAATTAAGTAAATTTCCTAATGGCCACTGGCCTTGGGTATTTAATCTCCCAGGACCCTTCCTGCAGTGGCAAATAAGGGTAAAAATATACCCATCTAGATATTTTATAAGTTATTATAAGGAGCTAGTAGCCTACTATATTTCAAAATACTCTGAACTATAAGTGGCCCTAGTCCTGTCTTTTCAAGTGTGCTCTGAGGAATCCTTTTTGCTGTGATTCAATTGTATTGTTATTTTTCAACAATGCAAGGAGTTGGGATTGGGGTCACTGCTAGCATTTTGTGGGACTGCCCTCAAATCCCAGCATATTTAGTCTGTGGCCACCAATAGCATACCCCAGAAATTGGGACGATCAAAAACGCACCTTCACCTATGCAAAAAGCCCCTCCCTGGGTAGAGGAACCCTTATGGAGTTGAGAGCTGCTACTCAAAGTTGTAGAGAAGGATAGAGTGCAGAAAAGGGATGGGGGAGGAAGGTGCTGCCCAGCTTCTGATCTACTTTAGATAATAGATTTTTTTTAAAAAAGTTTATTTGTAGGAAGGATTGTACTGCTAACAGTATTTTAAGTTTAAAAACTATTATAGTGGCTAGCTGGTTAAAATTTTTATCAGAAGTCATATCTGTCATAAAAGGGGATCAGAGGAGGAGAGGACAGGTAAGGGAGAATAATGGTAGAGTGGATATGATCAAAGTATGTTATGTGCACATAGGAATATGCCACCACAGAACCTATTATCCCATATAATTAAAATGCACTAATACATTTTTTTTTAATGGGCTCATTTCTGGACTGTGTCTGCAACAACCACTCCTGCTTGTGAGTCAACTCACCCTCAGGACCCTTCCCCAGGGTGTCCATATGTGCTGGCATTTCCAGTGAGTTGCATATGTTCTTCAAAAGCAGCAAAACCCATACTCCCTGAATAAAAATCCAAGGGCAAAGACATCCCCATGCAGTCCCTGCAGTGTACGCAAACCTAGCAGAGGAGAATCTCCAAGAAATCTATTCACAATCATATATCAAATAATGATAACACTGATTTTTTCACTGTGGACCCAGAATTCGAAATTATGTTATATTTGTCTTTAGACAAGACAAAGTGCTGTTGATTCTTCAAATCTGACTTAATCTTAGTCTAACTCACTCAAGGTTGGTTCAAACTAGAAAGTAGTTCTTCTAGTTAGAGGACCAGAGGTCAAGTCCTTACTCTGGCAAATCACAAAGGAGTAATAATAACCCTTTTTGTCTATCTCATAGTTTGTTGTGAAGAGCAAATATGGTAAGAATATTAATACGTAACATTTATTAAAAAATTAATTCCTTGCTGGACTCTCTGCTGTTTCTCTTCTTCAATCTTCCTGACAGCCCTGTGGGAAAATATTATTGTTATAATTCCCATTTGGCATACAAGGAAATAACTGAGGCTCAGCGAGATTATGTCCAAGCTTATAAGTAGCAGAATCTGAATTCACACCAGGACTGTCTCGTTTTGTGGCCTTTGTGTTCTCAGCTCCTAACCAGTGTGCTAGCCCACCTTCCTAATCAGCAGGAAATGCATTGTAAACACTAAAGTACCCTAGAGATTTGAGCAATTGACTTTATGGTTTTCTTTTAGTAATTTTTGTTGTCAGTGGACCTTTATTTTATTTATTTATATGTGGTGTTGAGAATCAAACCAGTGCCTCACACATGCTAGGCAAGCGCTCTGCCACTGAGCCACCACCCCTGCCAACACACCAGCCTTCCTTTGATGACTGTACCATATGGAGGAGTGTCCCTTGCTAGGAGTCTCCAGGTGGGATTGCACTTGCTAGGCAAGGCAAGTGCTCTACCTCTGAGCCACAAGCCCAGCCCCTGACTTTATGTTTTTCATCTGGAACAGTTTGCCTGAAGCACCCTGTTCTCTCCCACATAGCACCCTTTGTAGTGCTTTTCACTGAGTACTCCTTTGTGAGTCACACAAACAAGACTATGACTTTTTTTTATGTTTATTTTTTAGCTGTAGTTGGGCACAACACCACCTTATGACATTCTAATACCTTTCTTTCAGCAGATAATCAGAACTTCTGGTTTAGTTCCAGATTAACGTTCGAGTCTTAAATATTCCCTTTCCTGTCGTTTGGCAAGGTGTCTGCCCAGGGCATTCAGTCCACACCTCTGAACCTGGCAGTGAACTGGCGATGTGAGCCTGCGAGCACAGACCTGCGCATAGATTACAAATACAACACAGATGCGATGACCACAGCCGTGGCCCTGAACAATGTGCAGTTCCTGGTCCCCATAGATGGAGGCGTGACCAAGCTGCAGGCCGTGCTTCCACCTGCAGTCTGGTAAGAAGCTAATCATCCCCTGGTCACAGACTCCTTGGCATTTGTGTTTCCTGTAGCAGATCACAGTAGGCCAGTGTGAGAGGGTTCCGGGCCGGAAACAGAAACTGCTGTAGCTATTTGAAGCAAAACTGATTTTTAACACAGCCATTTAAATGCTTCCGTGATGGTGAAAGTGCTGAATAAAAAGGCTTAGGCTGTTCCTCCAAGAATGTTTCCCAGAACATTGTAAGAACTGACCCACCAGGGGACTGGCTGCCTCTGCCACAGCTGTGGGAAGGAGAGAAATTAGGAGACTACCCGTGGAATTACTAAACTCAAGAACCCACTCCTGTAACTCTGATGCAAGGATCAGGAAGTTCCTGCCTCTCAACACTGAGACCAGACTGAACCCCTGTGTTAGAAGAGCCCCATGTCTCTGTTGGGTCTCTGGCCGGAAAGAAACAGTGAAGGCAGCAAGAAAAGGGCCTACTGCCTCCCTCTCCTTCCAGATCTCAAACTAAGCCTACAACTGATGGGACCAAATTTGCATCTAAGACTCTTACTGCAGGGCCGGGGTTTGTGCTTAGCGGTAGAGCCCTGGCCTAGCACATGCACGGCCTGGCTTCGATCCTCAGCACCACGTAAAAATAAAGGCATTGTGTACAACTAACACAAATAAAGAAATATTAAAAAAAAAAAAAAAAAAAAAAAAAGACTTACTGCAAGGGTGTCTGGGAAACATAGTGTACCTCTTCTAGCCTCTGAACTACATAAAAAGGCATGGTGGTGAAGGTAGAAACTGAATAGATACCAAGTGCCCGAAGTCTCCTTGATAAGGACTTGTCCTAGAAAGAACATTCCAGTTTCTCCCTATGACTGTCAAAAGCAAAAAGTTGAATTTTTTTTTAAATGATGCCGTCCAGATGACAGTTGCAAGTTAAATGTCTTAATTAATTAGCTATTACTTTACATTCTTTCAGCAGATGTGTTCAAAATTTTTTCTAAACTTTTTATTACTCTCTAAATGTTTAACTTCACAGTGTTGTAGCTAGTTAGAATCAGGAAAAGAGAAATGTATGTGTGTATAGGTATATCGGGAAAATTAAAATTTTAAAATATAGCCAAACTTTTCAACATTCTTTTAAAAAATACTATCTGGGAAAAAAAAAAAACATGGCATTCATTAAACAGAAATTCTTGCATATGGAAAAACATTTTTTCTATTTTATTTTTAGGAATGCTGAACAACAAAGAATACTATGGAAGATTCCTGATATCTCTCAGAAGTCGGAAAATGGAGGTAATGAAATCACAAGTTTATTTTATTTAGAATGTAAAGCTGAAATAACTTGTAGATAAATGCCAATTATGAATCAAAATACATGTGTCACTGAAAAACAATGTTTAATGTCATTTTTGCATTTAGTTATTTCAGTCAATAAAAACAAACAATCCTTCCAGTATTCATCCTCTTCCCCTTCCTACCAAGACCTCCATTCATAGACCATCCTTTCAGAAGAGAAGAGCTCTTATGGAAGCATGTCCTTGTCCTCTAGTAGATCCATACTCCTAAAGCAAATATTTTTCACTCCCCTCTGATATTATTCAGAGTTTGGAAAATACATGGCCTTCCATGCAGCATGCCCCCAAATTTTGAAGTACAGTTTTTCTGAATACACTTCCACAAATGTGCAAATAGAAGTAATCATACTATTCAATGACACATTTCATTCATCACAATTTTGTCACTAAAGCTTATACTATTTCCTGGTAAGTCTAATTTTGTATATTAACTTTCTAATACAATTTCCAAAATGATATCCAGAATGTTGTGTTGCCTATTTTCTTGTAATGTTCCTTTTTTTTTTTTTTTTTTTCCTTTAAGGGGTAGGGTTCCTTATTAGCAAGATTTCAGCTGTCTGAAGGCCCAAGCAAACCTTCCCCACTGGTTGTGCAATTCACAAGTGAAGGGAGCACTCTTTCTGGCTGTGACATTGAACTTGTTGGAGCAGGGTACCGATTTTCACTCATCAAGAAAAGGTTTGCAGCAGGTAAGTTGGTATCTCAAATTCTATTTGCAAAATAAGGTTGCCTTTTGCTACTCTTCATTAAGAAAGAATAGGTCATAGTTTTCTCACTGTTTTCCTTCTTCTCACTCCTAATTAGAAATCAAGCCAATAGTTGAATAAAATACAAATGGAACAATGACCTGGAAGTCAGAAATCAGAAAGGCTACTTATGCTAGTTCTGTTTCTTATGTTGGCTGACAAGTCACCCCACTACGCTCACTATGCTCATGTGTGTATTGAGGTCAATGGAATAAAGCCTACTTTCATTATATTGGCAAATAATACAGATGCTGTTTATCTTTGAATTTATCCCCATCTGAAAACTCTTTTTTTTAAAGGAGAAAGAACACAAAACTTGAGACACACCTAAAGTGTGGGAGTATTGGACTTCTTGTAAACTTTTAGTTCCAGCAGGACTTCATAGATTTTATATGTGCCAGGCTTAGCTGAGAACTAGGAGAATCTATTTTCACTTTAATAACAACTTTAAAGAATTTAGGCCACAGATTGGAACCATTTGCCCATGAAGTGAACATGACCACAAGATGGGTTTTGTTTGGCACAAAGACTAGGTTTCTTCATTTTATTTTTGTTAATGGGGCAGGGGAAGGGTTCCCAATACGAGGGTGGTTATATTTGTCAAGTATGATTTGTCAGGATGAATCCTGGTTGTCTTTGGGGTTTTTGTTTGGTTGGTTGGTTTGGTATGGTTTTGGTTTTTATTTTTGTGGTGCTGGCAATCGAACCCAAGGCCTCATGCATGCTAGGCAAGTACTCTACCATTCAGCTGTATCTCCACCCCTAAGTCCAGTCTTTCATGCCTGCTGAACTGCTATATTGACGTGATTGTTAATTATACCTCTTTCACTCTCAAAAATGAACCAAGTTGGAAAATGAATTGTATGAGCACCCTTCCTAAAATAAGTTGGATTCTCACATGCAGGGGAAAAACCCCCTACACCACCACCTATTCTGAGCAAAACTCAAACCTCGGCAAAAAATGGAAGTGTTAAAAGTCAACTAGCTGATGTAAAAAATTGAAAGTTTAAAAATTTTTACGTAGTGGGCCAGGCACAGTGGTGCATGCCTGTAATCCCAGCGGCTTAGGAATTCGAAGCCAACCTCAGCAACTTAGTGAGGCCCTAAGCAACTCAGTGAGACCCTGTCTCTAAATAAAATCCAAAAAGGGTTGGAGATGTGGCTCAGTGATTAAGTGCCCTTGAGTTCAATCGCCCATACCAAAAATAAAAATAAAAATAAAAAAATTTTTGTACTTTGTATTAGTATTGCAACCTAAAGCATGCAATACTTGGCTCCAAGGGGTAGGGCAAAAGGAATAGAAATGTTACCTATATAATAATCACAGTATCAAAATAGCAGATAACCTATTGATATGTTGTTTTGTTTTGCAGGAAAATACTTGGCAGATAACTAATAAAATCCTATGCAAGGATTCATAAAATGGAGAACCGTTGTATGAGAAACAGGTTTTAATTCTGGTTTGATGAAAGCAAACCAATGTCTGCACTTGGGATCTATCAGCTGGAAAGTCGATGGCTTTCAGCAGTGATTTCCCTCACACCACACCATGATGACCAGTCCTACAGTATTTACTTCTAGGTGTAATATTGTTAATGGTTTTCAAATGTAATTATTGTATTTGTAAATTGTATTCTCATTCCAGTAAGGCAGTTAGACACTTGAGTTCTAGCATTTTACCATTCCTGAAACGGATGTAATTTAAACTGTGGTATGTAAATTTAATAGTAGTACTGTTGAATGGCACAATGCTTACAGAGGTAGATTGCATTTTGTCAATATATAAAATTTAAATATAATATTGATAATTGTCATAAAGGGGGTGCCACATATAAAGAAACCTAAATGGAACCAGAAGAAAAAAAGAAACTTACTTTTCTTCAGTCCTTAGTATGTTTTACTCTAGTGCTAAATAAAAATTCTATCTTCAAATGTTTAGTGGGTTAAATTCAGAAACTATTTCAGAAAAAAAAAATTCTAAGGTTACAGCATATTCAAAGAAAAGCATTAATTACCACTTTTTAAAGAGCTTTTTTTTCAAACTGCAAATTTCATAAAAATGCAAACTGTAAACAGGGCCTCTTATTTTTATAACTTGTGTAAAAAGGGAAAGCAATTCATATTTAAAGTTTAAGTATATTAAATTATAATCAAGAGTAAAGAAGATGTCAAAATCTTAACTACTTCCCCCTTTCTCTGCAGTTTAGCAAATGTGGAGATTACTGAATAACCAGTCAGACTAAAACCAAAATTGTGAGTTTAATATTTTAAGACTTTCCATAGTTGAACTGGTTAACAATATTTGCACAATTCCTCTGAACAGATGGTCTCTCTCACCCAACCTGAGGGAATAATACCTCATGTCTTCCTCTTTAAAACACTGAGAATAAGAATCTCAGAAAATAATTTTTAGTTCCCTGTTTAGATCCAGAAGGAGAATTTTAATGGTTATCATTTTTATCATTTGGGAAAGAACAAATAAGCTTTATAAATGAAATTCTATTCACATCATTGTACAATAAATTTCCTTTTGGATGATTAAGATTCATTGTATAAAACTGTCAATCCTTGCTCTTGTTGGGGAATCAAGAAAAGAGTCATCCAAGTCATCTCATTGTCCCAAGGTACCATAAAAACTGCAATTCCTCAGTCTGGCCCCAAGATGTGGGGAGTCAAAAAGAACTCCTTCAACAGCCCAGTCATAAACTCTTCCCCCATTAAGATCTGAAAACATTATTCTGCCTTTAAGTCATGAAACTTATTTGAAACATAAACCAAGTCCTATTCTGGGTTATACTATTAAATAACTCAATTGTTCTATTTGCCATTAGCTGCTAAATTTCATTTTATATTCACTCAAATTTGACAAAGAATCCTTAGCCCCTTTAAATTTTAGAATGAAATTAAATTTTTTAGGTCTTACTTTTAAAATGAGATTGTGACTGGTAATTGTTTATAGTGGAAATTTTTAAATTAATATTTGTACTCTTCAATCAATGCTTGCTACCAAGAGAATGTTCAGAATGACCTGTTTTACCTTAAAAGAATTCCTACTATTCAAACAAGCTGTTAATTGGTTCCCCAAAGCCCTGTAGTGTTAAAGTTTTTTTGAACAAGCTAATTAATATACTCATTTTAAGTAAAAATAGTCAATCTGATTTTGAAACCAAATTTGAAAAATGCAAACTTTAAATCCCCAAAACATGGGAGAATTCAGAACACTAAAACCAATGGAAAGTGTACAGCAGAAAATTGAGAATTATCCATCACATGAAAATAAAAACGTGGTTTTTAAATAATCAGTTCATGAAAAAGCATTGAATATTAACACAAAGCACATTAAAAATGTGTAAATATTACTGGTTCTCATGTTTTTCTCTTTATATTTTATTTTATATAGATTTAGAATGAATAAGTAATTAAACACACAATTTTTTTCCAAAGAATAATTTTGTTGATATTGTAAAAAAATGTAATTAAAAATACAGATTTCAGTAGTCTCTAACATTGTTCAAATGTTTCCAGGAACTAAATCTGAAACTATGAAGAAAGCCTATGACCCCATATTTGGCCCATGAAACCAAATGGAAGTCAGTGATTTCAAAATTGTTAAACATTGAATAACCAGAACCTCAATAGAGAATGTATTCCTTCCCCCTTCAGAAAATAGGTCAATAATAACACAATAAGCTTGTATCAGGGATTTAGATTTTGTTTTTGTTTTTGTTTTAAATTATAGGTTAGCCTATATTTTCACAGTACTGTAGAATAAGAATTCATGTTCTTAAAAAAAGATCCTAAACAATGCAAATGTCTCAGTTATCAAAGACATATCAAGTCAGGTTCATGATCAGTTACTAGGTCAGAAAAAAGGAGACTAGTACGTCCTAAGATGATTTGCAGATTTGCAGTATAAGGGGTTAAAATTAAAAAAAAAAGAAAAGAAAAGAAAAAAAGCTCTAGTTAACCTGAACACTGTTTCCTGAACATTCTGATTCAAAAAACCTCTGCTCTAACAAGATAGAAAGTATAATGGTACTGCTTTATTTTGGCGACATGAAAAGTATGTTTTTCTCTTCAAATAAATCCCATATTTTTATGAAATTTTTAAAAATAAATTCTTATTATTAATTAGTCTGAATTTTATCATAATTGGAATGTATAATTACTAAGAATTAAATACTGCATTTTAAAGCTCTATTCACTACATCAACAATCAAATGAAAATTCACTGTGTGGTATTTGGGAATATATTCACCACTAAGGAAAGAAGGCCCACATTTCATATGATTTTGAGTGAATACACAGGAATCCCTCAGAAAGTCAAATGACAGATGTTCTTTTTTGGCTTTTTTTTTTTTTTTTTTTTTTTTTTTTTACTCAATATCCATCTAAAAAATGTTTGACTTATAATTACACAAATTTCCATTTTAAAATCTTCTTTTCAAAGAAGGTGATGAGTACCTTATTTCTACCACTACTCCTGCTGCATGACCTTGGATAAGTCTCCATGCTATTCAGTTTTCCTCTTTAGAATGAGAGGCTGGGACTGCTGTGGTTTTCAGGCTTTTCTTCATAGCAGGACTTCTTTCTAATAAAATTGTGCATGGAATCCTGTTAGGCAAAACATCTCAAAGCAATGAGGGAGCTTCTCCAGAAGCTTAATTTAAACACCATAACAACAGATGGATGAGGTGTAAAGTAACTTCTGACTCTGGAGTTCCACAATTCCACTTTGTTCAGATAAACCACATTTAAGGCTTTATAAGGAAACTTGTACATTCATGGTAATCAATACACCGTGAAAGTGAATATATACTCGAGTGCTTGCTGTGTACCAGTGACAGATATAAGCTCTTTTATTCCTTATAAAAATCCAAAATTTGTTTAAGTTACTCTTTTTAATTCCTGTTTTACCAATGATGTCATTTAGGCTTAGATAGATGAACTAAATCACCCAAAGTGGTACTACAACTAGGATACCCTGTTACTTTGATGGTGCGGAGGCACCTTGAGCTCTTCTAATTTGTCCTTTCTGGGGGGGAAAAATCTTCCATTTTATTTTATTACACACACTCCATTTGAATGTCAAGGTAAAAGACAATATTTTAAAAAACCTTGAAATAAGGATAATTCAATACAAAACTGCTGAAAAAATCAGTGTTTCTCAAAGTATGGTATATGGACTACTTGTATCTTCACATAAGAGAACAATGATGTGGTCTTAGTCATCACTATAACCCCACAGCCTAGAAGACAGTAAGCATCAATAAGTTTTTATTGAATTAATAAATCTCCAGGTATGTGATTTAGGAGTATGTATTTTGATGAGCACCCAAAATTTCAGAATCATTGCCCTAGTCATTCTTCAAAGTCCTTTTCACTTCTCACATTATATCAGAATTATATTTTAATATAAGCAATAAATCCTAAATTGAATATCATTTTACCTAGTGAGTTAATTTTTCGGTCAACTTAACTTCCTCCAGTCTTAGAAAAAAGATAGTTTTATAAATATTTTCCTAGAAAAATTCTTTTTTTTGGCGGGGGAGTTCTTCTGTTATGCTATCACAGTCTCAAAGTAGCCTGAAATGCATTCTCTCATTTTCAATACTTGAGGTAGTAGGAGGGTCATACACTGTCATTTATTCCCAATACTAAGTTCTAAGAAATGTCTCCTTCCTTGCAAGGGACACCCAGACCTCTATCTTGTGACTTGGCCTTCTTTATTTTGTAGGCTTTTGATTTTACAAGCATGAATTATCCTCATTCTAAGAGAGTTGCACCAATCTTTTTTTATTTTTGAATTTTTCAAAATAATCCCAGTGTCTCAATTAAAGTTAAGTGATATAGTAAAATATTCAGATACCTACCAAGAAGGGGGATGTGTACACACATCTCTGTTTCTGCTTTTTCTTTCACAGAAAAATCCCATTTAGTCTAAATGTACTCATTTTGCCACATGATTTTTATATTAGCAACTTTAAAAAAATAAAACCAGGATTTTTAATAACATCAAAATTGAGGCAGGCTCTAAAAATTGCTTTAAAATTAATGTAAGTATCATGTTTCCATGAAATTAATCCAATAAGTCAAAACAATTAGTCAAATGATTTGGTGGATATGAATGAACAAATCAGTACAAATTAAAGAGACTGTTGGGATGACTTACCTGCCTGCCCACCCCTCACAGGTGCACTTCTCTCTTGAGACTTCATTGTATTTTTCCTGCTCCTTTGGGGTTTTTTGCATTTTGTTTGTTTGTTCTTTCACTTGACAAACAGCATAGAAATACCACTCTCTTACTCATGGATTAACCGTGGTTATTTTTCCATTACTTTTTTCTATGGAATATAGAGGGAAAATTAGATTGGAGTACATTGCTTAAGTCTCCAAATATCAAGAGAAAACAACAAATATCTGCCCTTTTTTGTGCCCATGCTCTCATGTTCTGTCATCCTCAATAGGCTAGAGCTGGCTTTTTTTTTTTTTTTCCTTTCCTTTTTCTTTTTCCTTTTTTTTCTTTTTTCTTTCTTTCTTTTTTTTCTTTTTTTTTTTTTTTTTTTTTTTTTTTTTTTTGTACCAGGGATTGAACTCAGGGGCACTCTACCACTGAGCCATATCCCCAACCTTATTTTGTATTTTATTTAGAGACAGGGTCTCACTGAGTTGCTTAGTTACCTCTCTTATGCTGAGGCTGGCTTTGAACTCAAGATCCTCCCACCTCAGGCTCCCGAGCCACTGGGATTATAGGCATGTGCCATCAATCCCAGCTAGAGCTGCATTTTAAATGTCTTGTTGAAACTTTAGTCTCCTTCTTGAAGGGATGTCAGATTTTAAGGCTACCAAGTTGACTATTGTGAAACTATTTGTTTTATCCTCAGGTTTAGTATGTAATTTCTAATCTAAAAGGGTATTCCTATAAGAAAACGGCCCTTTGTCACCCTTTGCCAGTGGTATAATAATTTATTCTCTAGCTTTATTTCTTGAAGTTATTTTTCCTTTGATTTACACTGTTTCTAATTTCCTCCTTCTATCCTTAGGGTAGTAGTGCATTGGCTTCTCCTAAATACATTTTTAATGTTGCAAGAAAAGATGTTTTGACTTTGAAATATATTTTTAAATATCCCTTAATGTTTTAGAGAAAAGATGTAAAGTATATATTTGGACTGTATTAATCCACATACTGGTATTTTCCAATCCACATTCAGGTCCACAAGTTTGGGCAATATTCATTGTGGTCCAAAAATGAGTGGTCCCATACCATAGTCCTCACTGCTTGGATTTTGACAATAAATGTTAGTGTTTTAATGAAACTCAAGAAAGTTATTGGATCAGTAAGACATTATTTCTAAGCATAACTTGGAAAACTTTGGAAAAGTTTCCTTTTAATACTTATACATATTTCAGTAACTGCAAATAATATAACCAGGAACACTTTGAAAAGATGTTTCTAGGATTTTGTTTTAACTTTAAGGGAATTCTTCCATTTCAAATGAAATACTATCTATTTTCATTAGTATCTCTTAGTGAATGTAACTTTATCACCTAAAATATTTGTAAACAAAACAATGAAACAATTTTTTTAAAGTGTTGATTTTAAGACCTGCACCTGTGAGCAGCACCTATGGGGCCCCCAATTGTTAAAGATCTTCCAAATTCTTGGCAGAGTGAAATTAATGCTAGTGAGCAATCTACAGTCATATTTTAGCGAACAGCTTTAAGAAACCAAATCATGATAGATAAATGTTGACAGTATTTTACATAGGCTTGTTAAAAGCTATATGAAAAACATTTTAGTTAGAGCTAAGAACAGTGCACAATATATTTAGCATAGGTTTTTGTAGGACGCCACATTCTTTTAATGACATTTCACAGTTCTTGTTTTTTTTTTTCTTATTTTTTTTGCAAATCTATGTATCTATTTATACACATATATACATATATATTTGTGTGTGTGTATAATGGATAATATTCCTTTATAAAATTCCTGGGTAAATTGACTATTTACAAGTAGAAAAACAGTAAAGCTGAATTACTTTACATTTCTCTAAATATAGATCAATTTTTAATTCATCCAGAGTTTGTGCATAAGCCATCTATAATTCTAAAATGTTCCACTGAATGAGTATTTCATGCAAATGTTAATTTCTCCTCATTCAGTTTTTATTATTTATTGACACTTTTATGGCAAAACAAGTGCTTAATGTTATTCATGTATTATCACTTTAAACCATTTTAAATAATACACCAAATGACTATTACAAGGATTACTGTCCCAAGATGCAAAGAAAGATTTTAATTTTTTTTTCTTTTCTTAAGAGTTGCTAGGCTGACAGTTCTTATAGCTGTGTTGATTTTGCAGGTCAGTATTTATTTCTTACTTTGTTATGTGAATATGCATGAAAGAGATGAAAGGGCTTGCTGCTGATTCATTTGTTCTCTCTCCCTATGTCTCTTTGTCTCTCTCCATCTCTTTCCCCCTTTCATTCCTTCCCCGCCCTTTTTCCCTTCCTCTCTTTTTCTCTAAGTCTAAGGGAATTGGGAAATTGCCACTGAAGATTTTTTCCTGAAAAGCCAAGTGTTAGTATGATATTATGCTGATCCATCTATGAGCAGAGCTCCACTGTAGCCAAGCAGTAATTTACAGCTCTGGCTCTTTGAACACTACTGTGTTTTAGTTAAGAAGTCTTTTTGTTTGTTTTTCACTTGGAGAGGAAGAGATCTGTATGAATGAAATGGTCAAATTTTCATTTACGTTCCTACTAAGAGACACAATGTAAGACATTGATTTTTTTTAACTTGTACAATAAGAAACTAGAAAAGGAACCCAAGAGAAATTTTGCTGTGGTCTAAAGGTAATACAATTCAGTTAATTAAGAACAATGGTGTCACTATATGTACTTTGATTTGGTGATAGATTTTATTTAGAGTTAATCATCTATGAAGCAAAAAGATACTGAATTTCCTTACAATCTCGTGTTGAGTATATCATTTCACAAAATGCCTTGGGCATAAAATATTTATAATCAGAATTGTGGATTAAAATACTCAAGATACATTTTAAATTTAGTCAAAATGTGGTTGCCTCACCTTATTTTGCTCCATGCCCACTTCTACAGGGCATACTTTATTCTGACACCATTCCAGCTCAGTCTGTGATGAAGGTCTGTTGCCTCTCTGCAGAGCTCAGAGGAGACCAGCGAAGCTGCAAAAGCTTGCTGCCTGCAGAGCTGAGCAGAGCTTTTGCTGAGCACTGGGGATGAACAGAAAGTGTTGACTTGTTGGAGATAATCGTGAGACCATCTTAACGTTTACTTGCCTTATAAGTTAGAAAAAGTGTGGATATCACTTTTTTGTAAATACTGATTTTTATAAATGTTTTTCCTTCATAACTTTCCCTATCACTCATTTCACAAAAATCTTGAATATGCAATTATTTGTCATGACACATTACTGCAAATAAGATTCCCATTTCAGAATAAAGTTTAATTCTACCTGTGAGTAAGTTGTTATTGAAATGTGATTTTTTTCTGGAAAATAAGTGAAAAATATGAAAATAAATTGAGTTGTGAACCTCTTTTATTGCCAGCCTTTTAAAAATTTACGTGCAGTTCTGGGACATTTCATTGCATGTTTGTGGTGGGGATGATGGGCCAAAGGTTTGGCAAAGGTCAAGGGCTTTGGAATCAGACAGATCCCAGCTCCATGGTTTAACTATAGTCCAGAGCATGTTACTAAGTAATTTTCCATTGCCTTACCTTAAAAAAAAAAAAGAATAATATGGCTCCAAAATCATAGGATTGTTGAACAGATTAAATGAGGTATTATTTATCAGTCACTTAGCAGTTCATAACTAATCCAGGGTAGATATTCAGTAAACAATACTTTACTGGTGATATCTTCCTGTGAAAGGAGATTGGGATGAGCCAGAAAACTTCAATGCTCCCCTTCCAACACCATGTTAACTGTGCTTTATTGTAATCTTAATGTGAGTTATTATCATCAGCTAATGCTGGCTGTAGTGAACACTCATCAGGAGCATGTGCACTAGATTAGGAGCTTGGGGACATTATTTTATCTCTTCCTCCAATGGTTGTCCACCGCTGTGCTAGTGGAGGCGGGTGGGGGTCACATACGGGGTTTTTTGTTTTCTTTTTGTTGGGGAAGACCCATGTTCTTGGAGAAAGGGGTGGGTTACTGAAGGGGAAACAGGGCCTATTATAGCAACCTCCATTCCAAAGTTTCTTAACCTTAGTAGACTAGGAAGAGTTGTGCCCAGGCCGTTGAAAACAGGCAGGAGTTGTGTTCCAGGGGAGCCCTTGGGCATAGTACTTAACATCAGAGAATCTCAATTTTCTTTATCTGTAAAGGAAAAACAATCCTTTCTTGACAAAGTTGTTGGAACAATTAAATAAACCAAACAGTCTCTGACAAAGGTCAAGTTTCAATTACCCTTGTCATCAACCATTTGTGCCTTGGAGGGGGAAGATGGATCTCAGCCTATGGGGTGGGGGGAAGAAGTGATTGTTTTGTCTTTTTGCCTGGGGATTTAGAAACCGCAGCACTTCCCATTCCTACCCCTGACAACCGCGGGAAAGGGAACTTGATGGAGAGGTCTCTTCAGTGCCAAATCTCCGCAACCCCAGAACGCAGTGGGCCGCAGGGTGGCCCCCTCCTAGTAGTGACTCTTACAACCCTACAGCGTCTCAGAGTACCACATTGCGGCCAAGTCTGGCGGGGCGGGTGGAGGGCGTTGTTTGAGGAGATCACCCTGGAGACCGGTCGCCGAGTCCAGGGGGAGTGCTCCGGCAGCCGCTGGCAGAGCGAGACCTGGCAGGCAGAGCCAGGCTGCTTGCCCGGTGCCCGCAGTGAATGAGCTGAGGTCCAGGTGGCCCCCTGCGGAGCAGCCCTCGCCACCCTAGCCGGGCTGTAGGTAAGGGACCTCTTTCTGCAGGGCAGAAGGGCTGGTGGGGAGGAAAAGTGGTTGGAGAGATAGCGGCCCCACATTGAGATGTGGCCTTTCATGACCTGGATATCTCCACTGCCTTTTTCCTCTTCCAACAAATAAGAAAACGTGACCCCAAATTTGGGAACTGGAAACAGGTACAGGCCTTAGGCCCCCACCCGCCTGCGTGCCTGGGCTTCGAAGGTGATGCACGACGCAGAGCGCCCAGCGCGGACACCCCTTAGAAGCCAAGCAGCACGAGTCCCAGGTGGTCTTTCTGTGGCCCGCTGCACCTCTGGGGACCTCCAACCCAGGTTCCAACTCGAGCCTTGCTGGGGAGGGCGCGGCCTGCGGGGCAGCTGGGAAATAGCCAAGGAGAGCGAGGGCTCCCTCTGACTTTGGGGCGGAACATAAATGACTAGCGTCATCAGGCTGCCTGTGTTTCTTCACATCCCTAGTCCCTTTGGCCTCCACGCTCAAGAACACGCATGCCTCGTCCGCACAGGCTCAGCGGCGCTCAGGGCGCTCAGACGCTCTAGCGCACGCCCAGGGCAAGCCCTGGCACTGAGGATACTGGAATGTGCGGTGTGATCTTGGCCCTTCACACTCCCCTCCCTGTTCCTGTTCCTGTTCCTGTCTAGCGCAGTGTCTCTGTGTTAGGGCTCTGAGATGCACAGATTATCAAATAATTTAAGCGAACACCTGAATGTAGAGGTGGGCAGTGAGGGCACTGCAGTCGCGGTGCAAGTCTGGGAAGTTCACAGCTTCCAGCTTTTAAATAAGTATTTGTGAGCAGGAGGTACGTTTTCCAACAAATCACTTCATTAAATTTAAGTCCTGTTAACCTTTTCAAAGTAAATTGCTGTTGAGGAAAAACAAAAAACAACTCTTAGGGGAAGTCAGTTAGTTCATTTTAATCTTTTAAAGTTACAGCAACAACACCATGTGTTAATTAGTAATCATTTGCCAAGATTAAATATGGAGGTAATAAAAAATACAGGTTTCTGGTATGGGTATGGAATAGCATCTTCTACACATGGCTCTTTTCCCAATTACTTTCTTCCTCTTCACCAGTTCTGCAGTTTAATATTTGCTTGTGTGAATTAGATATAATATTGCATATATAAAAGTTTTCAGAGTTCTATTTCCAGTTACAGTGACCAAAATATCAACACACACTATGTATTGCTTTTGAAGAAACCTCACTTGTCCATTCAAAAAGTCTGGGTAAAAAATTTATGTACTATATTTGGGTAACAAAAATGTTTTCAGATATTTCTTTTGCTATTTTACAAAACTTGTCTTCCATAGAGTGTGATGATGTCAGACTTCGCTAAGGACAAACCTGCTCGCTCCCTGAGGAAAAGGGGGAGTGTGGTCTCTCCGGGTAATTATGACTTCGGCTGGAAGGAAGGTCCTGGGCGCGCCAGAGAGTGAGTGATGGGTTTCTAATGACTTAAGTTCAGTCATTAAAGAAAGAGGTTCATAATGTTCATCAGGGGGTAAAAGCATGTCCTTGGGGACATGAAAGAGAAAATGGGCAAATACAAGGTTCAATTGCTATTTGGGGGGGGGGGGTGCTTAAGAAAAATAGGGAAAGCTTTAGTGATATGTTGATCCTATCAGCATATTCACAGGCTACCTTGAAAAACCCTGTTCCCAAGAGAACCTCTGCACATAATGTGCACCAGCCACCCTTATAAGTCTCTTGAATTCCTCCCCTCCATGTCACACAACTGCACTGTTTGTGCATTCTTAGAATCAATATGTACATATTCAATATACTTATTATTTAGTACAAATTTTGTACTGTATTTTCATGGTCTTCAAATCCTTTTGGTTTTTTTTCTGTTTTTTTTTTTTTTTTTTTATCCTTTTCAATGGTTGTATAACCTTTTGTCAATTTAAAATTCTGGATTAGTTAACCATTCTCAAATTACTCAAATTATTTACCATACAATATGTTTCTGCTTGGTTATTTCTCAACAGTATAATGGGCCAAAGGGTAATAAGTACTTTGTTTTGTTCTTGCTACATGTTGCATTTACTCTGCTAAAGAGATGAATCAATTTTTAATACTTTCTTGGCATTCCATTTTGACCACTGTTGGTAAGAAAACAACAAATTATCTGATGCAGCAGTCAATAATTTATATATAATAGACTTTCCTTCTAACAGTCTCCAAAGGGTCAAAGGATGTGGTGTATTAATCCCGGTGGTTGGGAGCTGGTGGGCTTGCAGAATAGAGACTAGAAGAATTAGAATAATTGGAATTCTGATACCAAAATCTTTCTATTCTCAGCATCTATTAGTGCACTTAAACCTCCACCTTCGGCCCTGGAAATTCGTAGATTACATGTACAATCTCACTCACTTGCAAATGAAAACTGAATATAAAGGAAGAGCAGTCCTGGCATAAGTCAGAAACATAGGTGGGAGAATACTTAACTTTTGCTTCTAATCCTAAACCATTCTGGCTGCTATCTCCAATATATAAGTAAACAAAGTCTTTTTTTTTTTTTAATACTAGGGATTGAATCCAAGTGTGCTTTACCACTGAGCTGCATCTCAAACCCCACCCCCTTTATAAATTTTGAGACAGGGTCTCCCTAAGTTGCTCAGGCTGGCCTCAAACTTTGAGATCCTCCTGCCTCAGCTTCCTGAGTTACTGGGATTATAGGCTGGTGCCACTGTGCCCACCTAAACAAAGCCTTTTAAATTTTTGTTTTAAAATAATTATCTGCTTAAATTCAACTGACTTTTACCAAGAATATTCAAATAATCATCTGATATAATGTCCCCACAATTTTTTTTTTTTTTTTTGTACCAGGGATTGAACTCAGGGGCACTCGACCACTGGGCCACATTCCCAGCCCTTTCTTGTATTTTATTAGAGACAGGGTCTCACTGAGTTGCTAAGTGCCTTGCCATTGCTGAGGCTGGCTTTGAACTCGCAATCCTCCTGCCTCAGCCTCCCAAGTGCTGGGATTACAGGCGTGCGCCACCGCACCTGGCCCCACAATTTTTTTAAATGTCCTCATTCAAAGACTAACCTAACATCCTTGTTTGCGTGGTTTTCATTTACTTCATACCTATTAAAACACATTAGAAAGTCATATCGATGCAGGGCTTGGTGAAGCTTGAAGAATTAAAGATCACTTTTTAACCCATTATTGATGAAGTATAAATACAAATTAAAATGTTTTTAAATGCAAAAATCATTTTTCTCAACACATTGGATTTTTATCTAACAACTACTTTTAAATAGTGCTCACTTTGTTTTGGACTTTCAAACAAAACATTCTAAATGGATCTTCTACTTGCACTTTCTTCCCTAAACAGCAAATGAACAGCTTCCAAGTCCCCTTGCAGTGCAGACTGCTTAGGAAGCCATCATCCCAGTTCTCACTCATTCTACATTCCATCCCATGGTCTGCTTCATGGTCTAGATTCAGTCAGAATAGCTAATCTTCCTTCATGATATAAGTCTTCAACTGCTAGAAAAATTCAGGAAGCTCAGTGGCTATCAAATGTAGGTATCGTTTGAAATTATAATGCTTTACAATGCCTTATAGAAAAACATTTTTTTTTTTGTACCGGGGATTTAATTGAGGGGCAGTCGACCACTGGGCCACATCCCCAGCCCTTTTTTGTATTTTATTAAAGACAGGGTCTCACTGAGTTGCTAAGTGCCTCACCATTGCGGAGGCTGGCTTTGAACTAGCAATCCTCCTGCCTCAGCCTCCCAAGTGCTGGAATGACAGGCGTGTGCCACCGCACCCGGCCTATGGAAAAGCATTTAATTTGAAAATTATTTCAAAACAATTGTTTGAAGAAATAAATATCAACAGCATAAAGCATATCCTGAAGTATCTTGAAGACTTATGACATCATCTTATTTAATTTCCCTCGTTAATACTATTGGGTGGACTGTGAGATAACTGGGGCTTGTAAGACTAGGATACAGTCCAAAACATAAGTATGGCATTTGGAGTCCACAGATCCCTGCCTACTCCCAAGGTAGCATCTTCCCTAACATTCTGCAGCCTTCTACCCTCTGGCCACAATCAGCAATCCCTCTGCTGTCTGGCCTGCGGCCATTGCCCCATGCCGCTGCACTATGGGGCGACCCAACTCCTTGCCTGGAATGCTGTTCTCACACACTTCTGGCTTCCCTCTTCTCTTCCTTTAGATTTTCACTCCATCTCCACCCCTCCAAAAAGCTCTTGAACTACCCAACCAAGACCACCACCACCACCTCCAATCTAAGTTGGAGGCTCTTCCTTTTTCTCCTGCTACTTTCCCCTTCCACAAGGACCTGCATTTGGAGATCTTCTCATCTATTTCCTCTGATAGACTGTGTACTTCTTGCCTTTGTAACAGTAATCACACTGAGAAGGAAGACAAAAAAAGAATAGGTAGGGTCACTGGCAGGCTGCTTCTTGGGTGTGGTTTAAGGGGCGCAGAGTTAGCCCTTCCATCTTGGTTCTCTGGCCACCGTCTTCTGTGCTTGTAACCTGTGCTTAAAAGGATCCTGGGAGTAACGAGCGTCTGGAGTGCCTTCCAGTTGTGAAAGAAAGATTGAGTTTACATTTGACAAAATTATTGTTAAATCTTCTCTGGATTGGGTCTCTTTTGTTGAAGTTTCTTTTATTATAACGTAGATTTTGTGTTTCATTAAAGAAAAGCAGAAACCTCCTAAGCTGGACTTCCTCAACCCGACATCCTAACTGTTGACACATCAGCATGTTTCTTTCTATACCTACGTAGTTGTCACCAAATTGCATCTGTACATTTGAATTCTGTTTGTTTTTCACTTAAATAATTTATGATGGCAATAGCTAGCATTCACTGAGTCCTTATCATGGACTTCATTTATGCCTTACAGAGGCTCTGTAACAGGGGTTGGCAAGTTACAGACAAGGACCAGGTACGGTTGGCCACCTGTTTTGGTATAGTCTTCTGGTGAGGTATTTGGAAGAAACGAAAAGGAGAACAGTATGTTATATCATGTGAAAATATAGTAAATTCAGGTTTCAGTGTTCATAAGTAAAGCTTATCAGAACACAGCCATGTGTGCTTACTCTTGTGCTCTCTCTGGCTGCCATCACATTGTAATGACTGAGTTGAGCAGCTGTGACAAAACCCATAGGGATCCTTGGCAAAACCAAAAATACTTGCTATTTGGCCTTTTATAGAAATGTTTGCCAACTCCTGCTCTATAAAGATAGGTGTTACTCTCATCCCCATTTTACAAATGAAAACAAGCTTGAGGAGTTTGAGGCTCTGCAGCTACAGAATTAGCAAGTGGTAAAAAGGCTTTTGCAGATGCTATATATGTGCATTATGAATTGTAATACATACTAATATTATAAATAAAAAATAAATAAAATATTTTTTAAAAAGGCTTTTGCTTATTAGTCAAGTATTATCACTCACTGAAAATTTAGCAATGCATGTGTAATTTGCATTAATGATGCTGTCCCATTTATTCAACAGAACCTTCTGTATCCCATCCCCAGGTCAGAGCAGGTACTCTCAATGCTGTCTTTCTTGCTGGAAGCTCAGCCTTGACAGACATGGAACCCAGTTTGAACAGATGTGCTCTCTCATGTTCTTAAAATAGAGACAGAAGTTGTTAGGTCAAGTTTCTTCCCAGGATAATGTGACATGATATCCAGACTTGCTTTCTCTGAAATCTACAGTCCTTCTAGATGCTCAGGACAAAGGGTAGGGGCTGAAGAATCTGGCTTTTACCTCAAACCAAAGTTAAAGTGACACTGTGTAACCAGGACTTTCTGTGTAGATCCCACCCCTCTCCACTTGATCTACTGAGGGCCACACTCTGTACTTTTTCACTTATTTATTCAGGGTTTAGTGAGCTTCTACCATGTGCCAGTTTTTGTGCCACTTGTTAGGCCTATGAAGATAGATAACTATAGGGTTCCAACTGAGAAAAACTCATCTTTCTAGTGAACTAAGAGCCACCTGGTAACTCTTTTGCACAGTAGGCTAGGTCTTTCCAGTAAAGGTGAACAAATTAGAAAGAATTGTGTTCATTTCTTCACTTGAAGCATATATGAACCACCCAGAAACAATCCCTGCTCTCAAGGAGTTTCTAATCTGATGGGAAAGACAGTGAACAAGTCATCTTAAATGTGATGAATTTGTTCTGTGATTCTAAACCTATACTACTGTGAGCTGCTTTGGGGCGATTAAAAGTGATGTGTCCAGGCTAGAGATTAGATGATCAGAGCTAAGGACCGAGTTATATTTCAGCTACATCAAACTAATGCCTCAACAAGATTTGATTGAGATACAGCTCCCCCCACGAAGAGAGAGAAGCTTGGCGAAATGAAAATGGCCATGTTTCCAAATCCAACCATGACAATAGCTAGTTTTGTACTTTATAGGCGATTAAGCCATTTTACATACAATATCCATGGATTAACCTGTTGGTTAAATAGAGAAGATAATTATATTATCCTCCACTTACTTTTGTAAATGGGGAAATGATGGATTTTTTGATAGATGGTACTGGATGAAAATATGGAGAAGAAGCTATAAAACTAATAGAGGAAAGCGTAGGATAATATGTTGTGTTCTAGCAGTAAGGACAGTTATCTTCAATAGGCCCCCAACATGAAAAGTTAAGTCACAAAGCAAAAAGGTGCTTGATAAATATAACTTCAATAAAATTTAGCATTTCTGTTTAATAAAGGATATAATAGATACAGTTAATAGAATGGTAGGAGATATGTGTTTAAAAATCTTGCATGTTAGCAATAAAAAAGGATATCAGTTTTACACGAAGGAGATAACAGTTTTCAGAACCAAAGCCTAAAAAGCTAAGCAGAATATGAAAGCTGACCAAGCTCACTTGAAACCAGTAAAATATCAGAACTAGATACCGTTTTGCACCCATTCGAATAGCAAAGCATAAGAAGGGAAAATAATACCAAATATCAGCAAGGCAAGTGAGAATAAAAATGACCCATCCATTCAGCAAAAACATCTAACGGTATGTTAAAATTTTAGTTACCTGTGTGTTCCATATTGGCTCTGCTTTCTCAGAGCAAAAGTCAGTTTTCACAATGGCTCACAAATCCCACCGTGATCTTGCTACCTGACCCCTCTGTAATCATCCTCTCTCAGCTCCCACTGCTCTGGCCTCTGGACACTTTCAATCCACAGTTCAACACTATTGCATGTGCTGTTCTCTGTCCATAGTATACTTTTCCTGAGCCCATCCACATGGCTCACTTCCTCACCTCCTTTGAAGTCTTTGCCCATAGAGGCTTAGTTTGACCACTTGGTTTAAAACTGCACTCAGGCCAGGAGTGATAGCACATGCCTGTTATCCCAGCGGCTTGGGAGACTGAGGCAGGAGGATCTCAAGTTCAAAGCCAGCGTCAGCAAGAGCAAGGTGATAAGCAACTCAAACCCTATCTCTAAATAAACTACAGAAAAGGGCCAGGGATGTGGATCAGTGGTTAAGTACCCCTGGGTTCAATCCCTAGGCGGGAAGACTGCATTCAGGCACCCTCTCCCTTACCCACCTCCAAACTCCTGTAATCTGATCTACTTTTCCCTATGCAGTTATCTCCTCATACAATACATAATTTAATTGTTTGGTATTTTACTGTCTACTATCTTTCTTTCCTTGTTATAGCAAGTTTTATGAGGGCAGAGACCTTAGTTAGATTGTTCCAGTACTGTATCCCAAAGACCTAGAATATTGCTTGGCACATAATGATCCCTCAATAAATGTTTTTTGATCATCAAGTGAATAATTAATGCATTATGTTAATTCCTGAAGAAGCAAGTTCTATTGCTCACAGAAAAGTTAGATTCAAAGGTCCATGTGCATATAAAGTCCAGGATGACTGGGGGCTTTTACCTTGTAGGCACAAGATGTATTTATAGCAAATAGAAAAGTGCTTGTTCAAATGTTTCATACAAAATACACTTTTTTTTGCCTCTTTGCTGAACATTCCATCATACATATATCCAAAATAAAATGAAACATTTCATCTGTGTTGGAAATCTGCTATGACAGGCCACACCCCATCTTGATGATCCCACAGTGACACAGAGGTAACCTTGGCACCCACACTCCCAGGGTCACCTCTCTGACGATTGCTGAGTACAAGATGGCTTTGAACTTGTGTGCTCATTCGGGAAGTGCAGCAGCAGTTTCCTCAGCTATCCTTGACCATCATCTCACCAATAATGTGAGTAAAACACCCAAAACTACACCAAAATTAAGCAAACTTACTGAACTCCCAAGAAAAAGATTTTTCTATGCATATTTTCTTATATTCTACATCACATTTTTTTAAATGAGGTTTAATTTTTCTTGTATCACCATTAACCCCCACTTTGCCTAATACATTGTGGTCAGTAAGTACTTCTTGAATGAATAAAAAAAATCAAAAGAATAAAAATATAAATTAGAACCTGAAGCTCTTTTCTTTTTTCTCTGTGCACTCTGACATCTCTCCACTTGGGGGCAGCACATGATCTTAGCAATAACTCTCCCATCTGCAAGACCCCCCTCCTCTAAAAAAAAGCTCACTTCTTTTATTTATTTTTGTTTGTTTGTTTGTTTGTTTGGTACTGGGGATTGAACCCATGGCCTTGTGCATGGGAAGCAAGCACTCTACCAACTGATCTATATCCCCAGCCCCAAAAAGGCTCACTTCAATGATACCACTAAGGAAATGGTGGCTCCAGGCATTTCTTATTTACAAAGACAAGGAAGAGATGATACTTCTGACACTTAGTTTACCTCTTGTTTCAGCTTCAAAACATCAAAGTAAACAATAGTATAGGTTTTTCTTAAAAATAAATAAAAGCTAGGAGAAAGGATTTTTAATGTTTTCATCCAAGGAAATGATAAATGTTTGAGAAGGTAGATATGATTACCCTGGTTTGAACATTACACAATGTAAACATGTATCAAAACATCATGTGATACTCAAATGTGTACAATTTTATGTGTCAGTTAAATAAATAAATGGTGGGAAATCTAGATAATAAGGATAGTGAAAATGTCTGGAAGGGAACTCTCCTTAAGAATAGATGCTGTGGTGGCTGGTGATATTTAATTGAAGTTATTGTTACTGTCTCCAACAGTCACAACAATAAGATAGGCCTTGTAGTCTATGTAATTCATGGATGGGTCAGTTAGAAAATTTGCAACATGTTTTTGAGAAAATAAATTTCATCAAAGAATAAATAAGTTCCACATTCTCTTTTAAAAAAAAAAATTATCTCCTTGCTGCAAAAACCACAAAACACAACAGTCTTGAATGTGTGCGGAGAAAAGAGAGTTAGTATCTGAAGGGCATTGAACTAAATAAAGCTCATCCAAGAGGTGAGGTGATGGTCAAAGACAGCTGATGAAACCTCTGCTGCAGCCCTGGATGGATGCACCGGTTCAAAGCCACATTGCTCTCAGCAATCATGAGAGGTTAGTATGAGACATTTCCAAAGTCAGCCAGCTACAATATAAGAGCTAAAGTTTGTTATTTTGTACAATAGCTCTTTCTCCATGAAAGCTAATTCTAACTGTTCTCATAGTAGCACATGCAATTCCCAGTATTCACTGAATTTTGTATCAAATTTATACATTTTGATATAAATTTTATATCAAAGGACAACTGAAATTCACTCACTCAACTTGCAATGTTGTGACAGGTACCAATAAATGGTATATAAACATATATACCATTAATAATTAAAATTATAATTTATTTTTGGAGTACCTCATGTTTATCTTTAAAGATTTCAAAGGGCTTGAGTGAAGCTGTTTATTGGTAGAAAACATATTCACATTTTCCTAAGCCAGTGTTCTGAACTGATATTACTAAATCCCCAGTTTTAAAATATGGGAACTCTTTCATTTCTAAAAATTTGCCACGCCCATATTCTAGTTGAATGTTACTTGCCCATATAGCAAGTATTTTAAATATTTTAACCTCTTTTCTCAAGAACCAAGTACCTTTGTGTTTTTTTTTTCAAATTTATTTTTTATTCTAAGTTGTTAGAAATGACAGAATGTATTATATTTCATATTATACTCATAGAGCACATTTTTACATATCTCTGGTTGTATACAAAGTATATTCACACCATTCGTGACTTCATACATGCACTTAGGGTAATGATATCCATCTCATTCTACCATCTTTTTTTTTTTCTTCACCCTTTTGCCCCCTCCCATCCCCTCCCTCCCCATTGGCCATTCTAGTGTTCCTCTAATCCTCTTATGCTCCCCATCCCAACCCCACTGTGAATCGGCCTCCTTATATCAGAAAAAAACATTTGGCATTTGGCTTTTGGGGATTGGCCAGCTTCACGTAGCATTATATTCTCCAATTTCATCCATTTACCTGCGAATGTCATGATTTTATTCTCTCTTATTGCTGAGTAATACTCCATTGTGTATATATACCACATTTTCCTTATCCATTCATCTACTGAAGGGCATCTAGGTTGGTTCCACAGTTTAGTTATTGTGAATTGTGCTTCTATAAAAAATTGTGCTTCTATTGATGTGGCTGTGTCCCTGTAGTATGCTGTTTTTAAGTCATTTGGGTATAGACCAAGGAGTGGGATAGTGGGTCATAAGGTGAAGAACCAAATATCTTATTTTTTTTTTAATTCAGCTCATTCTTCTTCTTCTTCTTTTTTTTTTTTTTTTTTTTCTTTCTCTTTCTCTAATCCATCTCATTCTAATATCAGAACTATCAGATCTGGATTTTCAAAAATACCATAAATAGGATTTGGGATGTAGCTCAGTGAGAGAGCACTTGCCTAACATGTAAAGCTCCGATTTTGATCCCCAGTACTGCAAGCAAACACACACACACACACACACACACACACACACACACACACACATATGGTTTTAAAAAAGTAAGATTTTCTTACAATTTTTCATGAAGTTATAGTCTTGATGGGAACATGGGCAGCCTTCCAAGGTACAGAAAGCAATTGACTAACTAAACATGATAAAGGTTTCCAGGTTTTCTGAAACTTTATCCCTCAAAGCCTCATCTCCGCCACAAAATTCATATTCTATTGCTTGAAGCTTTGCACTTAAAGATGACAAACTGCATCAATTAGAATTTGTGTCAGTTGCATCTAATCCTTCTTATGACTATTTATTTAAAAAACAAGAAGTAGTCTAAACAAAATAAGAATTTATTTTTCTCTTACATTAAAGAAGCCTGGAGGGAGGCAGTTCAGGGACCTGGACTTCTGTCATTCCGATCTATATGATCCACAGGTCATCTCAAGAACCAAGAAGCTACTGAGTTCCTGCCATCATATCCATATTCCACTAACCAAGAAGGGGAAAAACAGGCGTCTGTTGGTTAAATTCACTTTGTTTTGTTTTTGAGGAAGCTTTCTCAAAATTTCCACCTAACAATTCCATTTGCATTTCATTGTTTCATGAGCCACGTAACTACAAAAATGAAAAGAGACTAAGGATTTGCCTTTAATCTAAAAGACAATATTCTCACAAACGTAGGGTTCTGTTACCAAAGTAGGAGAGAACAACATTGGGAAAGAAAATGGCAGTCCATGCCACAATGATTATTACAACTTTCTTTATTATAGTGGAATATTGGAAACAACCTAAAAGGCCCAGTGAATAAATGGTTAACAAAATGCATACTGTTCATGTGGTAAGTGCTGTCTTGATATTTAAAATATTGATGCACTCTACTCTTTGTTGAAGTGGAAAGCTGTCCATGATACAGTTTCAAAGATAAAATAAAACCAGCAGCTATGCTAAATCCCATATGCAAGATTGTATCACTGAAAAGATTTTTTTAATGTTGACAGTGGTTAGGTAACCACTGAGGTTTGTCTTTTTGTATAATTTTACTTTCTTTGTCATTTTCTATGTGCCTTGAATTTTTTACAAGCATACATTGTTTATGTGATTAGTGTGGAAATAAAAAGATACTGAATGAAATCATCTTCAATAATTCATAAAAAGCCAGTCTGTAAAATTTTCTATTTGCCTGCCAATGTTTAACCATTAGAGTTTTAAAGGTGCCCTTTTTACACCAATTTCATAGCAATGATACTATAGAGTACATGATTATTAATCTTCAGTAAGTCTAAATAAAGCAATAGTGAGGATTGTTTATAAAAATCCTTATTTGCTTTAGTTTTAGTCTCAGACTATTCACCCCTGCTAATTTGAGTTTTGTACCAACTCAACTTCACTTTCTGTGAATTTTTAGTATGGTATTTAGTAGAAAAGAAATAGGGGGGCTGGGTCTGTGGCTCAGTGGTAAAGTGTTCATCTCGCTTTTGTGAGGCCCTGGGTTCGATCCCCAGCACCACATAAATAAAATAAAGGTGTGTGTCCACCTACAACTAAAAGAACTTTAAAAAAAAAATAGGGTTTTTATCAAAACCTTCTGAAGTTTGTGAATATAAGTTTTAATTGCAGTAATTGATTATGTCAAGTAGTTATTGAGCTTATTTTCATTCTTTCAGATATATTCATATGTGAGACTTTGTCACTGGGAACTCAATAGGGAGCTCAATATTTGAAATCTGTCTGCCTCCCAATGTATACGACATTAAGCCCTTTGCCTCATTTCCTTTATCTTTGCTTATGTTAAAGGATATTGTGAAGGTTTTAAAATGAGATAACTGAAGGAAAGTGCTTTGCAAAGCTGAAAGTACCTACAATTCTGGGGTGTACTGGGTGATCTCAGAATAGAGGGGCTTATGCAACATGGGGTTTTTTATACTATCCACAACACCTGCAGCCACTAGAGCCAAACAGGTTGCTTTCTACTTCAAAGGGCAGTAGAAAACTGAGGAACACAGGTGTTATAAAAAAGAAGATAAAATCACAAATCCAGAAACCCAGGGGAAAAAAAAGAAGCCAGTATTTCCTGCACCACTTTGTTGAGCTCAGTGGGTAAACCTTAATTTGTCATGTAAATTGTATTGTATTAAAGGATTTTTCAGAGAAACTATCCATGGTTTTCTTAAACTATCAATTTGCAAGAAGTTCATTAATTCCAGAGAGCTGAGAATTAACTCCTCACAGAGGAAAACCCCCAAAGGGTTAAGAACAAATATCTCTTTCTTATTTAATTAAAGAAAAAAAAATACCTATTTAGAAAAGTGGTCACTCTGTACACACACACTATTATAGCATCTCCTTTGAAATGACATCTGTCTCAACTTCCACGTTCACAGGTGGAGGAAATTGGGGGTAGAGCGTTAGCAGACTCGTTAGTTACACAGTTGAATTTCATCTGCGCTAAGCTGAATTAAGTAGTGCTAGAGGGACAGTGGGGGGCTCCCCTTTGCTGTGTCCCCTGTTTAGCACCTGGATAAGCTCATGTTGCTTTGGTAACCAAGCCCAAACTCTTTCTTAATGTTGAAAAGGTTGATTGATGCTTATCGACTTAGGAAAGTTTGGGTGAATTGTGGTTTCTTTCACCATGTAGATGAGTTTCTCATTTTTCTTTTTTATACTAAAGGGATTTGGTAGGAACATATAATAGTGAGCTCTTTATAATACCCCATGTATACATAGATTTGTTTCCCAATATTTTAAGCTCCCTTATATATCACCAGTCCCGTTTGTGAGCTTTGTCTACATTGAGGAATGTTTTTGCATCTGTGTTAGAGAGGCAATTGGCAGTGGCTTTGAAGCACGCACTCCGTAATCCTACAGACATACAGCAACCCAGGGGCACTTTCTGGATGGCCAGATGACCTGGGTAACTGCACCAGGCTAAAACCACTACACTGAAACTTGCTCCAACTAACTTCTTTTCATCACAGTTGTTTCCATCTCAAACTGTTTTGGACTTTAAATAGGTCACTGGAATATTTATATAAGACTTACTTGAAATTTCCATGGAGAAAATTTTACCTCTGTAAATACATGAGCAGAAAGCAATAGTATATTTTTTTATTATTGTAATAATAGTGGTTAAAGTGTGCTTTCTCCCTTGCTTTTAGCTCTATGAGTACCGTGTCTCACATGGATGAACCAAGCCAGCGTGACGAGGTCTCTCGCCTTGCAGTCCAGATGGAGAACACCTATCAGTTGGGTGTGTTACTTGATCACTCACTCCTCTTTTAAACTTATGATAACTGATGTTTGCTTAAAATGATATCTGATAGCCTGTCATTGTCTTCAATCCTAGCATAAGGACCTTAATTGATTGATTTGATGCTGCCTTAGTTTCTTCCTCTGCAAAATGGGAGCATCATTTATTGCCTACTTTTCTTTACCAGTGTTTCCTAAACACCAAGTAATTGACTGGGGCATTGATGTGTGTGATACATGATTGAATTAAGAATTTCATTGTGTATTTCTTGATGGAATTCTTATATACATTTTACACACACACACACACACACACACACACACACACGAGTTAAGTGAAAGATATGCATTGCTGTTTTATCTAACAAAACCAACCAATACTATTAATGGCTAGAGGAAAAATCTTCAAAGCAGAAGCAAATAATTCATGGTCCCTGTTGACAGAGATGTTTATCTATTACCACTGAGGTTTCGAGTCTTTGAAAACAAAGATCTTTGCACCTGCCCCTATACTCCCAAGTGGAGCCCATAGCAAATATCTTTTCTCATTCATGTTTCTTCACAGACCTACTTGTTTTCTCTAAATGTGTACCTGCCCACTATTATCTGAATTTATGTGTAATTACTGCTCTGTGGAAATTCCACAGAGACTTACCAAGAGGCAAAGAAGGTCCCATGAGCCAGGGTAATTCCATCTGTGACCAGTTAACTCCAAGAAAATTATAAACTACCAGTGCATCCTACTAGACCCTGTATCCAGTTTTCTACAGTAATCCCTAAAACTGCATGGATTACAGGGCTTCACAATGAGTCAGTCGACGAGGTTTCTACTAGCTGATATTGCTGCCATCAATACACTTTTATAGTCTTTCTGGTGACGTTACCCAATTTTCCTTGGGGATGTTCCATGACTACCACCATTAGCACATTTTGTCCACACAATTCTGCTGTGACGAATACTGGCTTCATAGATCGAGCAGTAACGGATTCTGGGATGGCATGTAACCCTGGTCAATCCAATAAAAACTTCTGAGGTTAAATCCAGGAAATATTGATTGAACTGTTGGAGAAGCAGATAAGGCCATGGAATCTAAACAAATGTAGGGTCTGTGGCAGCTTCTACCCTCTTGCCCCCACATGGAACCTGAAACTGAGAGAGAACAACTGAATCCTGATGCCATATTTGAATCCTAAATTCAGTTGGCTATCTTAGACTTTTCAGTTTGGAGAAATAAGTTTGGATCAGGATTTTTCCCCACTTGTAAAACCAAAACGTCTTAATCCTTTTAATCACTGGGTGCCTATACCCTTGAGCTATACATACTGAGAGGCTTTGAATCAGATTTCAAAAAGACAAGGCAGTTGAAATGTGAATTCCTGTGTTTCTTCTTTGTAAGGCTGTATTTTCACAACTTATTTCTTTAAATAGACAAACTAAATTATCTGATCAGTTTTAGTACTGGGTGTTGGACCAAGTTAGAAAAGTAATTTCAGTAAAAGCTTAGTACAGATAAAATATTTCCATATTTTCTTATAAAAGTCTGTGTGAATTATTTATTTATGATTAAAGTCTCTTTATGCTCGACAATCCACTCTTTTAAGCATTCAGATAGCCATTTTAATCAAAACTATATTTCCACTTCTGCTTGTTTCTGGGCTTATTTTGCATGTGAAAGGTACTCTGTGAGCCTTTAGTAAAATGTTCTCATATCTGCACAATGTAATACTGACTGGAAGAGCAGGGATGGAAGTCAGTCAGTTACCAGCTGCTATGTTTTAATTTTTATTTTAGCCAGTGATGTTGCCATCACCTAAACACATCTTAAGTTTATAGCATGTTTGTCCTCTGAACAATTACATTTACCAAAATAGAGGTGCAACATGAGTGTAATTCATGAGAGTAGGAGAGAAAATAGAGAAAGGTATTTTTTTTAATTTTTATTTTTTTTAGTAAACAAAATTCGTATTTTCTCACTAATTACTAAACAACAGTACAGAAGAACATGCAGGCTTGGGATCTGATACATCTAAATTTAAATACTAGTTTTGATAATTTCTAGGCAAATGATATTGGAACCAAGTGTTTAACATTCTTGAATCTTAGTTTCTTCATCTGTAAATAATGATAATAGTCTAAGCATAACAGGGCACTATGAGAATCAAATGAGTTAATATATTTAAATTGCTTCTCTGTTCGTTGCTGTTGCTCCTGAAAGTGTCAGACTCCAGACCTTACCTTAATCTCTAAGAATAAAGGCCTCCTGTGATATTCAATGTAGCTTCCTAATTCATTACAGTTTAAGTGTTCCATGCGACTTTTTCTGGAGTTATGATTAAAGTGGTGCCTAATTCTTATTTATACGCATGAGACCGGATTAAGGGCTTTTGTTAGCCATCTTTGCAGCCATGCTGATACAGCCTGCCTGAGAATGAAGCAGCATAGAAAGTAGATCCTAAATACTGAGAGCAGAGACAGAGATCACTTGAGCTCAGCTTGCTGGTGTCAGCTTTCTGGTGTCAGATTTTCTTGGGCAGAACGTGTCAATCTCTCAGCATTGACTCTGTGCCGCCCTAGGGGTCCTTCCCAATCCTTACTGTCTTCCTACTCTTGTCCTCTCCTATCCTGATGTCTTCTCAGCAAGGCACATCCTCTCCCAGCACTTACTTCAGAGGGCAATAACCACAGCAACAACAAAACATCAATAAAATAAATATCTAATGAGCGTTTCATTATGTGGTACACACTGTTCTAAACATTGTAAATATTTAACTCACTTAATCCTAACGAAAATTAATATGTTGTAATTCTCATTACCCCAGTTTAGAATTGGGCATGGATATATTAAGTGATCTTAACTTTAGCTATCCTCTTTTAAATCTACTTATTTATTTATTTATTTTGGTCATGATTTCTTCACATCTTTGCTATTTAATTTCTAAAACACTTGGGGGGAAAGTTAACTAAAAAAGAAGAAGAAAAGCTTTGCTGTTTGTACTAGTTGATTCTAGAAGTGGCTTCAGAGCAGCTTAATTTGGAAGTCAGACATTGACACTTTCCCTCTCTCTCTCTCTCCCTATCTCAGCATCCCAACCTAAGCAATGGATGATGCTGGATGTATAGTGAAAGGCCACAATGAAATGAGAAAAGAAATTTTTATTTTTATATTTCAAAATAGAAGCTGAATGGGAATGAAAAAAAAAAAAAAAAACTGAGCAAAGTGTGGTAAGAACATTGGTACAGCCTAACAATGGGAACTACTGGGAACAGGGACTCAAGTGTCACCCAGATTCTCTTTCTAGTGCTATCCTGTGTACAGGCTTACTTTCCACCATGAAAAAACATAGCCTTCAGCAGTTCCTAAGATTCACAGGTCTTATGCCAAAGAAAGAGGCTGACTTCTTTTTTTTCTTTTCCCTAGTTCCAGTTTAAAAAAGGAGTGTCTAATTAGAAAGGACTCTAATTGGCGTCACCTGTGAGTCAATCAACCATGCTCAGAACTTGAGCTTATGGAAGGCAAGAGGTAGATCCTAAAGTGCCACAGGAGTGGAGATAGAAGAGGATCAGTTCCCAGAAGGGAAGATACTGTTCCCAGATGGAAGAGAGGAGCACTAGGCAGATAAAATACCTGCACTGAAGGAATTTGCCATTTTCTAAAGGGAATCATGCATATAAGTAGATACAGTGCCAGGCAGAACTAAGTTCCATGTGAATGACAATGGCCAAGTAAGGAATGTGTGATGTGAATCTTTGGTAGGAAGGGGTAAGAGGAGAATGTGATCTAAAGGACATAATCTATTTAATTTAATTCTATTTAATTCCATAATCTATTTAATTCCAAGTTATTGGTATCATTTTTAAATTTCTTCAACAGAAAGGGGGGGATCACCTTCAAATTTGGCTTCATTTCACAAGAATATTCAAATGGAAATCTTCTATAAGATCCAAAGGAAAGTAACAGAACTGTATGAATCGGGACTAGCTTACAGGGGTACTTACATGTGTTGCTTTATCTCTGACCCCAAGCAGCAGGAGCAAGCCATCCACAGATTGATAATCTCATCTCTGTTCCATAGAAGAAAGATTTCTGCTGAATAAAGATTGTGGTTAGTTCTCAGGGTCATTGTATCACATGTCTAGACTTACTCCCCACCATGATTTAAATTGAAGTGAGCAATTTCTATATTATCAAAGTGAAAATACTATTTTTGGATCCTTAGCAGACTGGCCTAACTGGACTATGGTCACAAACTATACCCTTCTGTTAAGTTCAGCCTAAGGAACTTCAGCAGGAAGGTAGAAGGGAGGACTGTGCAGCCTGGGAATTCACTTCCCTGGATCCCTGCCTGTGGGCTCTTCTCAGCCAAAGGACACTAGCTGCTCACAAGGGAGCCATTTCCACACAACTGTGCTGGGATTAAGAGCTGCCTTCCCTGATTTCTCCTCGAGCCAGAGGTGGAGTGAGGGTAACATCATCACTTCCCCCGGCCACGGAGAACTGCACTATCCCTTGTGATTTCCTCCAACCCAATCAGACCCTTGATTAAATCATCCTGGATTTTCCTAACTTCAGTTTGCCATGTTTACTTAGACCCTGACAGATATAGGCATTAAAAATAAATAGATACTGAGGACTACTAAAAGAGAATTGGATATGATTCCCAGTCTCATTCTTTCGTCTTTATCAATTCAGCGGTGATTCAGAGTGTAGATGTCAAGCCCTGGCGCAGTTGCCACATCTTATCATGACCTGAGCAGATGCCAGGGGTGCAGGATAAAGAAGATTCATGTGAAATTATGATCTGAATGCGAACTAAATGTGGTTGAAAATATAAACTCTAGTACTAGACAAACCTGGGTGTGCATCCCAGCTCTGCCACTGTATGATTCTAGGCTGGTTACGGAAATGTACTTAACCTGTGTATTCGAGGTAACAGGGGAGATTCACCTCAGATGTATAAACAATTATAGAAACAAAAGTAAAGTGCTAAGCATGGTGCTTGATACATAGAAAATGACCAGCAAAAAAAGTAGCCATTGTTTGTGTGAGGATTATTATCTGTAAAATGTTTAATTCTATTTAAATCCAGAAATCATTAGCATTTATGTGCTTAGCACTGAATTAGACTCTGTAAAGGATAAAATCCAGTCTTGCTTACCATTTCACTGGAGAGAAACTCAGGTTTGCCTTAGCTAGTATCAAGTTGATTATGAGCCAGTATAGCAGCAGGGACCAGTGTGCGGGAATTAGGGAGAGCTGGGGGTTGACTTGCACCTGAGGGAGGTTGAAGTCTATCTGAAGAAGACATCTGAGCTGGATGTGAAACATGAGTGGATATTTCTCAGATGCACAGATGGGGAATGATGCTCTATTTTAAAGTAAGTGCAAGAAAAAAAACACATGAGCATCCTTTAAAAGACAGGTGGGCTCCAGGAGCAGGAGCAGCATGTGCATGGGAGCCATGGCAGAGGAAGAAGAGACCATAAGTTGGTTAGGAGCCAAACCATAGAACTTGTCAAGGGGAACATCACTTCAGGTCCAGGGTTTCAAGCAATTGTTCTTGTTGCAATGTGGTAGGTAAATTAGAGGGGGGTGTAAGAGCTGGGAAGCCAACTGGAAACATATTGACACTGAAGTAAGTCGCCAGCATGTGAACTGGGAAGAAAGAGACCTGCAAAGTCAAACTCACGGTGTTAATCACACTCTGTAGGTAGTCTGGTGTATTGTATTCTTCCCCCAGAAAACCTAACCAGACACCTAATTAGCACCTCTTTCTTCCTTATTATATAGAGGCCACCAGACTAATAAAGGCCTCTCCATCTTTCAGTGTTCTCTGATTAGCCTATGGGGCAGGAGGATATGATTTGAAATTACTTCTGACAAAGAACTTCCACGTGTATTTTCAGGTCCTACCAAACAGTTTCCTGTGGTCACTGTAAATCATATCTTGCAAGATGTGTTAACTAACTATCTACAAAAAGAAGAATATGAACCAGAGCTCTGCAGACGGTTAACTAAAACAATTTCAGAGGTACATGTGTGATTTGCCCAAGTGTTAGCTATAATTACAATCTTTGCTGAAAGCACAATACACCTACTTTTAATGAAGGGAGTTCACCTTTCAGTAGTAATTAAAAAATATTTATATTTTATCAAAATATTTATTAAATCATATGTCATATATGTGTTGTATAACAAATGTTTGTCTAAAACAATGTATTTTTAAATTTCTTCTAATTAGTTATACATGATAGCAGAGTGCATTTTGATTCATTGTACCCAAATGGAGCACAAGTTTTAGTTTCTCTGGCTGTACTTGATGTAGAGTCACACCATTCATGCATTCATATAAATACTTAGGGTAATGATATCTGTCTCTTTCCACCATCTTTCCCACCCGCATGCCCCCTCCTCCCCTCCCCTCACTCCCCTCTGCCCAATCCAAAGTTCCTCCATTCTTCCCTTCCCTTCCCATTGTGGATAAAACAATGCATTTTGAACAAAAATATATAAAACTCCTCCACTTTTAAAAGTTTTGTTGTAAAACAGTGTTTTAGTCCTCATTTTCTCTTCACCATAGCAACTTTTTTGAGTGCCATTAAATATAGACAATGGACCTTTAAATCCATTTCTAGTTTTATCAACTAAATTACTATCACTTTAGCATGGTTTTCTCTACTTTGTGTTTTTAGTGAACTATTTAATAAACATTTGTAACTGCTCAAGTTACTAGAGATTGCAGAGAATGGCTCCTCAATCAGACCTGCAAGACAGTGTGACCCTAGTTAGACTAGCCTAGTGCTAACACTCTTGAAGGGATGCCACCTTAATTTAGGTTTTCAAGAACACAGCATTAAATTGAAATGTGCCCTGAATGAGTTTTTCCGTATGCCTTAGAAAATATAGATTTATTGCTGATGTTATGATTTTGCCCCTGAACATCCCACCTCATGAGGACAGTTCTTACAGGAAATCATAGCTTCGGTTCTGCAACCATTATGGAAAGAATCTACAATACATAACACTCTTTTCTTAAATTCACTATGTTTATAACAAAGGTTGAGATCTCTGAGTTTCAATGTGGCTAAATAAGGAACCCCTCCTTTTTTTTAAATTTCTAGGTTATTAAAGCCCGGGTCAAGGAATTGATGATTCCACGGTACAAACTAATTGTAATTATTCACATTGGACAACTGAACGGTCAGAGCATACTTATTGGAAGCAGATGCCTCTGGGATCCTAAAAGTGATACAGTTTCATCCTATGTTTTCAGAAATTCTTCTCTCTTTGCTCTTGCAAATGTCTATGCAGTTTACTTTGAGTGATTAAAAATAAGAAATGTAGTTTTTTTTTCTTTTCAAATCATGAAATAGGCTATATCTATGTACAAAAAAAAGTGTTACTGTCAAAAATTTTAAGACTAACATTTCAAATAACTGGAAGTTTTTGGACCTTTTCGTATTGTAAGGATGGGGGTCAGGGAGGGTGTATGAGAGAGTTTTGTTTATCCACAGCAGGAACTAAGTCTTGGTTCTGCTGGATTGTTGTTCATAAACATAGATTCTTATTAAATAAAACTTTGGGTAGTAATTATTTTAATTATCCTTTTAGCTAGAGAGTTAGAATTTCCTGCAATCCTTTTTGATGAAGTGAAGTTTTGGCAACATATGGCTATATATCCTGGCCAGTAGAAGACAGTGGAATAGTCAACATGGCATACACAAATGATAAATGTTAATATGCCTCAGTGCTGCATATAAAAAGAATACTGGTTTTCATTTTGCACTTAATAAATTGAGCAGCATTCATTAACTGCAATTATTGTTACATGTACCTGACAGTTGAAAC
This sequence comes from Tamias sibiricus, assembly GCA_025594165.1. NCBI lineage: Eukaryota > Metazoa > Chordata > Mammalia > Rodentia > Sciuridae > Tamias > Tamias sibiricus. The sequence goes on from CM046658.1 coordinate 59,368,858, forward strand.
TGCTGAGGTAGAATTAATGACTTCATAACAATTACCATGGTCCCATGGGGCCACAAGCTAAAACTAGAAGCTCTTGTGGGCTGACTGCACTTTACAAAATTGTGGAAGGACCGAACATTTGCTCTTTGATAATGGAAACTATAACTGAACAAAGGCTTTTTAGGATGCTGAAGCAGACATTATATTAAATATACATGATGCTTAATAGTAAATGTATCTGTAACACATAAAATCACATATTGGAAAGAGACACTACTTTTAAATATACACTGCCTGATGTGCCTCTGAATAGGTTTTCCCCGGCTAATGAAATTTTATACAAAATGTATAGCTGGCAGCTTAACAAATAAAACATGTATACTTACCATTTTGTTTCTATGAATTTAATACTAAAGTGACCCAGTGTGGTTTTGAATGGATGGGTATTAAAATTTACAGGGCTGAAATAGCTTATTATTCTGCTGGTTAATGTGTCTTGTACCATGGATCATTTATTTTTATGGAGCTTTCAGGCCTTTGTGTGCATGTAAAACGATGCCGTGTTGTTCCTGGATGGTAAGTTGACTGCCTAGAGGACATTTGTTAAAGGTCAAAGACAAATCGTTCACATATGGAGAAAATTAGCAATGTTATAGTCCTAAGGAAAAAATGATGTGTAATTCATATCAAAAAGAATTTAACAAATGGAAAAACCAGTCATTGCTTTATACTTTTAAATGTTTGGGTGTCTTACTTTTCCCTAAAATGTAGTAAAAAATGCCTACCTTCTAAATCCCTTTCCTTCTCCTTTTTCTGGCTTATCAAGTGACTTTTGAAAGTGAATCTGTCGATTTTCAGGTTTTTTAAATATATTTTTAGATGTTGATTGACCTTTATTTTATTCACTTATTAATATGCAGTGCTGAGACTCGAACCCAGTGCCTCACACATGCTAGACAAGCACTCTATCACTGAGCCACAACCCCAACCCCAATTTTCAGTTTTTTTCTGTTAGTGCTTTCATGGGAATATGTGTATGTAATAATTTATCACAGCCAAGCCAGGCGCGGTGGCGCACATCTGTAATCCCAAGCAATCGAGAGGCTGAGGCAGGAGGAACACAAGTTCGAAGCCAGCCTCAGCAATGGTGAGGCACATAGCAACTCAGTGAGACCCTGTCTCTAATAAAATACAAAAAAGGGATGGGGATGTGGCCCAGTGGTCAAGTGCCCCTGAGTTCAATCCCTGGTAGAATAATAATAATAATAATAATAATAATAATAACAATAATTTATCACAACCAATATTTATCCATCTCCTCAAGCCAATTTTGGCTCTGGATTACATTATAAATGTGGTAAGTAGATGAGCTTCGTGTTTTCATTACATATTTGTGAACATCTTCCTTCTTGGACCAATAGCAGGGACAATCTCACAACAGATTTGCATGAATAAAGCAGAATGAAGAAACTTCTTTAGTAAATAAAAAGTCTATTGTAAAAAAAAAGGGTTGGGGCTGGGGTTGTGGCTCAGTGGTAAAGCGCTCGCCTAGCATGTGCACAGCCTGGGTTCGATCCTCAGCACTACGTAAAAATAAAGGCATTGTGGACAACTAAAACAAATAAACATATATATTTTTTAAAAAGTCTTTTTCTTTCCCAGAGTGCTAAATTCTAATCCATGAAATAATTTATCAGCATTTATCCTAAGTTTTAGCAGACATCAAAGCCTTCAAACATGGTAACAGGTTTAAAAAAAAAAAAAAAGCAGTTCCTTATCACATTGCCACATACTGTAATTCAGATGAATTTGGTGATGAATTCTAGCAATTATATAGCAGTAGAAGAATATACAGTAAAAACTAACTTATTGTGACTAATTTAGGAGAATGCCAGTTACCACACAAAGCCTTGGGGTAAGAAATTTTTAAAGAAATGACACTATAAATTTGCAGGAGTTATTTTACTCTGAAAACCCCTTAATGTCCCTGGCATTTCCCTAGGCTTCCTAAGTGCCATCCTTCTTCACAGAGGGGCTGTGTCTCTCCTCACCTCAGAGCCCTCACTTATGCTCTTTCCACCTCAGAACACACCCCCCCCCCCACTTCCCTGTCAGCACCCTTCTTCACTTTTCTGAGTCAGCCTCAGGTCTCTCCTTCTCTCCAAGTTTTCCCTCCCTGTTGCTTCCTCCTGTTCTCTCTTCTCTGATGACTGTCATAGTTGAACTCCTGATTGTTCCTCAGCTAATTTTTTGAATATTAGTTTTGTTTTCCATACTAGGTCAAAAACATTGAGTACATGGACCACATATCCTGACAACACCTTACAAATAAAATCTAATTCATCTTTACCCTTAAGTACGTGTCACAGAGTTGCCCAACTCCAAGCTTCACGGAAAATAGCAAAGCACAGTTCAATCTTTGAGGAACGAGATAGAATCCCATAAGAATAACAGAAGTACACAGGTAACCACAGTATAGGCCAGAATATGTTGTCACAGGAAAAGTTCAGGCTGCTTTTGTCTGATTAGAGGATTTATGGACAGCTTCGTGAAGGGAAGTAACAACTTAATCTAGACTGTGAAGGGGATAAGTAGAAGTTCAACAGACAGAGGAGTACAGAAAGCAATCTAAACTGGATCAAGCACAGCACTTGTGAAGGTAAGTTGGTTAGAACAAAGACTGGAAGGTGACTGGGTAAAGCAATGACACTCAGACCCAGGGGAATCATCAAAGGCTTTTCAGTACAGCAGTGTAGGTGAAGCGACTCTAAGAAGATGTTGGAAAACAGCAGAAAAACCATGTAGGAGAACTGATGAGAGTCTGAATGGGGCAACGATGTTGAAAACAGAAAGGAGATAGCAGTTGTGTATGACAGTACGTGGACAAAGTCTGCATGAATAGGCAAAGGGGAAGGAGGAGTCAGAAGCAAAGCTAAGGCACTCTGGCCTGGAGAGATGGCCCAAGGTTTCAAGCTCTAGTGTTTGCAGACTTAGGACCAAATCCTGCCATCCCAGACATTTGTGAAATTGAATGAATTATTGATCTCACCCGGCTGCAACTTCCTCGTGGTAAAGTAATAAAAATTAGAGCTTAGCCCTCTTAGGGAATGAACATTCACTTTTTGAGGACATCATGTAACTTATCCTTCTAGATAATACCAAAAATGCATTAAGAAAACTCAACATTACTAGTACCTACCACACAGGATTTTGGAAGATGAAATTCATATTTGCTAAATTCAACAGCATAATCCCTGATAGAAAGCCCCTGATAAATAGTAGCTCCTGTTATTGAAAGTTTAAATCTAAGTAACTAGAATTATGGTCCTGTTAGCAAAAATGGGGATATCAACAGAAAGAGTTTGAGAAACAAAATACCAAGTTTTATTTGGCACTGGGAGTTTAAGTTAATAGGGGAACATTAGAGAGAGATAGCCTCAGGCAACTGAAACAGTAAGACTGGAGCTGAGAAGCCACATCAAGGTAAGAGGTTTAGGACTTGGCAGTCAGCCAAATGGAGACTTAACATCTTCCTCCCGCTTTATAAAATATTCATTAGCCAAATCTTCAGCAAGCATAGTGACTACTAATAGCAAATTACTGAAAACTCAGCTCTGAGAACATCAACCAGAAACATTCCCCCAAAACCAGCAGGGAACTTCCCCCCACCCCCAAAACCAAAATTAGATGATGCCTTTCTTTGTTTCTCCATTAAAAAAAAAATTCCTACATGATCCCTTCCTGTTGTCAGACATCAAGAGAAATGTAGTTTCTTTAAAAAGAAATGTTAGCTTCTCCAATGAAAGTATCAGTGCTGTCATCTGCTGTCATTAACAGAATGACTTTAAAGAAAAACATAATAGGAGGCCCTATGACCAAGTCCAACAGATTATGTGCTCAAAGTTCACTCACTTTTTAAATTCTTGAGAATTATTCTGTAGATGGAAATGATTCTTAAAAACAACAGTTGAAAAATTAGAGCTTAGCCCTCTTAGGGAATGAACATTCCCTTTTTGAGATCTTCATGTAACTTATCCTTCTAGATAATGCCAAAAATGTATTAAGAAAACTCAACATTACATAGTTACTGATCTTTTGCTATGCCTTTTTACTTCCAGCATTTCATACAGGAGTGGCCTGCGCCCACCATCTCTGGTTTTCTCTGCTGGACTCCTTGTCTGCTACTTTCACCCTCTGCAATCTGGTTCTCATTTCACCAATGTGTTGCTTTCACAAACAGTTGAAGTGTTCCCACAGGCCAAATGTGCAAAACATTCCTCCTGCTGCGTCCCACCTCAGCTATCTTCCAAATTCATTTCTTTTGAGTAGCAATGTAATATAGGTGTTTGAGGAGTTTAGTTTTTGTTTAAAAGCATAGGTTTGAAGGTAAACATTTCTTTTGCTGACAATCTTGACTAGCTGTGTGCCTTTGAGAAGGTGGCTAGTTCTCTGTGCCTGTTCCCTCAAAGGTAAGAATGATTGTAATTGTGGTCACCACTTAGGTTCTTATCATGAAGACTGAACAAGGAAAGAATACATAAAATACCTGATGCATGGTGGAAGCTTACTCTCAACCTCTCATTTCTTTCCATAGAACCTGTTTCTGCAGGAGCCCTGTTTGGGGAGATGGCTTAAATTGCGGTTGACTACGGGCTTTGGACATGTTTGGGCATTGGCGCCTTCCGTAGTCTCACGGGATTTGGCCCGGGATCTTGCGAGACTTGGCCCGAGATCTCGAGGGACTTGAGCAAGATTGCGGATGAGGTCTGCGCCATTTTTGGAGGTTAGAGGAGCGTGGATGGCGTGTCAGGGTGTAGTTAGAGCCAGAGAGAAAAGTTATCAGAATAAAGGGCTGTTTGTTTCCAGTTCGTCTCTAAACTTCTTCCCGCGGCTTCTTTGCTCCAAGCGGCCATCGCTTCAGGCGACAACATATTTCCTAAAAAATTGAGCAGATATTTTTGCAATTTCTGTTTACCACCATAATTCTATACCCTATGCTACTTAGTTGTTATTTTATTTTCTTTCTTTTTAAACCTTTAATTGTCTGCTACTACCTTCTTTGAATGGCAAATACTTTCTCTTCCAGTCCACCTTTATTATAGTCTTATTCAGTCCCAAAGTTAGCCTTTCTTTGTTCATCTCTACTTGTTTTTGTGTATCTTCCATTCAGGAGTCTTAGCTCCTACAGCAGTGCTTTCTTGGTTTTTTACGTTAATTTTGCTTTCTGCTACTTGTTCTTTCCTTAGTGCCCATTTGAACTCATATATTCTTTTCTTCACATGTATGAACAAACTACTAGTAATTTATTGAGACTTAAATATGTTAAGTATCTGATTAAAGTCCCCTGCAATCTCTTTTCAAATGCTTCTTTACCATTTTAACTAGTGCTTTTTAGTGCAAGATATAACTTGAAACTCATGTGTCTCCACCCACTCATCAGGCTATTTCCCTACCTAGCAAGGCAAAGAACCAGTACAACCAGTATGGAGAGCACCAGCCTTCACTATACATTGATGATCAAAAAAGAAAAATGATGTTTCCCAGAGACAAGGATAAGATGTCATCCAAAGACCAGAAGGACAGATAATCAGCCTGACTTGCTTAGAGGGCACTAGGAAACCATTGTTTAAATTCATATGAGACATATTAAGTTTAGATACCTATTTCATTTTGAAACTGAAGAAAAATAAACTGCATTGTTGGTTATGATAGGAGAGCTTAAAATGTATTTTTTGAAAAAACACAGCTAATGTGCTTGCTTGTCTTCCAGTTTACAAGCACAAGTAAAAGTCACCTAAAGACTCACTTCAAAAAGAAATAGTACCATTTATTGATTGGGTTGTTTGGGTTTTTTTGGTGTTAAGTTTTTTTGAGTTCTTTATATATCCTGGAGATTAGTGCTCTATCTGATATGCACGTGGCAAATATTTGCTCCCAAAATGTAGGCTCTCTTCACCTCATTAATTGTTTCTTTTTCTGAGAAGAAGCATCCCATTTATTAATTCTTGATTTTATTTCTTATGCTTTAGGAGTCTTGTTAGTCAGGGCTTAATCCAATGTGATAAGATTTGGGCCTACTTTTTCCTCTGTTAGGCTCAGGGTCTCTGGTCTAATTCCTAGGTTCTTGATCCACTTTGAGTTGAGTTTTGTGCATGGTGAGATATAACTTAATACCAACAAACAAACAAACAATCCAATCAATAAATGGGCTAAGGAGATGAACAGACATGTCTCAGAAGAAGATATATATCTGATCAACAAATATATGAAAAAATGTTCAACATCTTTATTAATTAGAGAAATACAAATCAAAACTACTCTAAGATTTCATCTCATGCCAGTCAGAATGGCAGCTATCAAGAATACAAACAACAGTAAGTGTTGACCAGGATGTGGGGAAAAGGAACACTCATACATTGCTGGTTTGACTGTAAATTGGTGCAACCAATCTGGAAAGCAGTCCAGAGATTCCTTAGAAAATGGATTGGAACCACCATCTGACCCAGCTATCCCACTCCTCAGTCTATAAACCAAAGGACTTAAAATCAGCATACTGTAGTAATGCAGCCACATTGATGTTTATAGCATCTCTATTCAAAAATAACTAAACTATGGAACCAAGCTTGATGCCCTTCAGTAGATGAATGGATAAAGAAACTATGGTATATATACACAATGGAATATTACTCAGCATTAAAATAATTTTATTCTATTATGGCATTTGCAGGTAAATGGATGGAAATGAAGAATATCATGCTAAGGGAAGTAAGCCAATCGCCCAAATCCAAAAGCCAAATGTTCTCTCTGATAAGTGGATGCTGATCCATAATGGGGGGGGGGGGTGGCAGGGGAAAAATGGAGGAACTTTGATTGGGCAAAGGGGAGGGAGAGGTGGGGGAGAAGCATGGGAGCAGGAAAGATGATGGAATGAGATGGACATCATTAACCTAGGTATATGTATGACTGTACATATGGTGTGATGCTACATAGTATACCACCAGAGAAATGAAAAGTTGTGCTGCAATTTTGTACAATGAATCAAAATGCATTCTACTGTCATATATACCTAATTTTAATTAATTAATCAATTAATTAATAATAAAAAATTAAAGATTATAAAAAACAAAATGGGCAAAAAAAGTAATAGTACCAATCTGGAGCATTCAGAGATTAGAGAAAGAAGGAACACTGCCTGACTTACTTTACAAGGCTAACCTAAGTCTGATATTAAGGATATTAACTAACAAAGATATTGCAAGAAAAGAAAATTACAGATAAATGTTTTTTATAAAAATGTTTTGCAAAAATCCTAAGCAAAATGTTGCAAATAAAATAGTGATGTGTATAAAAGGGACTACATTATTAATAATATATTATTGTTAATATATTCTAACAATTCATTTGTGCAAATAAGTAAAAACTCACTTAAAAGTTTGACTGTATGTGTATTATATTTCAGTGATTTTTTTTAAAATTTCAACAGGTTTAAGGTACTATATTACAGCTTTTTCTTCCAAATTTTTAAAGAACAGATAATAGCTTCACTTTATGAAATGAGAATAATTTTCATTGCCAAAATATGTTAGAGATCAGTTTTTCTATGGACATGGATATAAAAGTTCTAAATAAATTACTAATAAAGCCAGTCCTTCTGAATATTTGAAGAATACTACACCATGGTTAAACTTATTCTGAACAGAGAAATTTCAAAATAAGAAATGCCATCAATATAATTCTTCACATTAGCAAAAGAGAAAAGCATAATATGATAAAATTAAATAAGTATTTGAAATGTGTAACAACAAAATCCATCATTATGTATAATTATAATGCACCAAAGTATGGAAAAAATTAAAAATAAATTTAATAAAATTCAGAAGTCATGTCTAACAAAATAAGTACTTGATAAATATGTAGTATAATGCAGCTTTATAGATAAACAAGAATATTGAGTATATATGGCTTTGTTGTCTATAATTTTATGTATTTACTTTTTTTTTTTTTTTTTTTTTGGTGCTGAGGGTTGAAACCTGGGCCTTGTATATACGAGGCAAGTACTCTACCAACTGAACTATACCCCCAGCCCTTATGTATTTACTTTTAGTCAGCAAATGTCACTCAGAGTAGGGAACACTGAAGCCATCTTCATGGAGGGATGTCCATCACTAGTGTTATGAAGATTCTTTCAGTGGCTGCCTTCCCAGTGAAACTTTACCTGGCACCTTGAGTAAAATCTAACACCCTGCCCCCACCCAAGCCTCTCTATTTCCCTTTCATGTCTTATTTTCTTCTCAGAATCAGTTATTATCTGATATTTCTCTTGTTTACAGCTGCCTTTCATGAAAATACTCGCTTTGTCTGTTTTATTCACAAATATATCCTTAGCATCCAGAACAGTGTTTGGTACATTATTCTCTTATTAAATAATTATTGAATAATAAATAATGTAATAAGACAAGAATGTGAACCAATCAATTCTGAAGTATCTTTTTACTAATAAATGATAATATATTGTATACCTAGATCCATTTACCTGTCATGCTGTTTATCATATTTCAACTCAACATCCACCAAGTTTCTTTGGGGTAGTAGAGTTCAATTTCGGCTCCATTAGTCCCTTCCATTACCTGTCTGCCTGTCTTTTTCAGTGCTGCTCTGGCCAACAGTGTGTGATCAGATGTCTCTATATCTAGAAGCCAGATATCTGGTTTCTCTTCCCAGGCTTCATCATAGATGTAAAGTGGTTCCTTTCTTTCTTTCTTTCTTTCTTTCTAATTTTGTTAATTTTAGTTTTTGGTTGAGACATGATATTTGTGCCTTCTTATAAGGCATCATGTGCTGAATTGATTGATGTATAAATTGAGTAATGATCAAATCAGGGTAATTAGCCTATCTGTCACTTTAACCTCTCTTTCTATATAGTGAGTAAGTACATTCAAAATCCTCTCTCCTAACTATTTGAGGATATTACAATGTCTTATTATCAACTGTATTCACTCTACCATGCCATAGAACACTAGAATTGATTCCTCCTAATTGTAACATTGTATCCATTGGCCATCTCCAGGCTTCTCTCCCCCTCTTCTCCCCAGTCTCTGGTATCCACTCTTCTACACTTTATACTTTCTTTCTTTTTTTATTTTAAATTTTTTTTAGTTACACATGGACACAACATCTTTATTTGGTTAATTTATTTTTTTTTAATGTGGTGCTGAGGATTGAACCCAGTGCTTCACATGTGAGAGGCTAGTGCTCTGCCCTACACTTTGTTTCTAATGTTGGAAACATTGTGTTTCTATTTCTGAAAATCATTATGTATGTAATCATCAAAGTTGTAGAGATGTTCTCCATTTGTTCATCCCAATTATTCGTTCAAGCTTGTGATTTTTGTTGACTGTTCAGTCTAAGATGGGATCAATTATAACAAAACAATAAAGGTCATATAGTTTGAGCCAGGAATGGTAATGGATCAGTAATCCTTCCCAGTGAGACCTTCCCTAATGGTAGTAAAACTTGAAAAATAGGCATTACAAAGAATGTAAATAAGCCATTATCTCATCCAGAAAAACTTGTTGGTCATTGTGTATTATCACTGAAATTTAAACATTGACTTATGGTTAAGTAAGAATCAAATTGTTTTTCTCAGAAGACCTGAAAATATAGTCCTTCAGCACCTCCTTGAGAAACGCCAGGGGCATATATGTATCAATCAAATCCCATAAATAACAGAAACTCAGGGTATGTTTGAGCAATGAATTCCTTTCTAGAGTCTGGGCCACCTTGATTTTTGCCTCTCTACTGCAGAGATAAAAGGACATTCTGTTCTTGTTCTGGAATTGAGAAACCAAGACCCAGATAGCCAAGGCAACTTGGGAGAATGAAGCAGGACAATTCCAATTTCTTGAGCAACTTAGTGAGACCCTCCTCAAAATAAAAAGGCTTGGGGGTATAATTCAGTAGTAAAGAACCCCTGGTTCAATCCCCAGTACTGTTAAAAAAAAAAAAAAAAAAGATTATGCAGTTTGAAACCCTGCTTTGCTAATTATTCTACAGCATCAGAGAGATTATTGAACTTCTTTGCGCCTCCATGTTTTCACATAAAAATATGAGGATAGGGCTGGGGCTGGGGCTCAGTGGCAGAGCACTTGCCTAGCATGTGTGAAGCACTGGGTTCGATCCTTAGCACCACATACAAAAATAAATAAAATAAAGGCATGCTGTCTATCTACAACTACAAAAAAGATTTTTTTAAAATATGAAGATAAAACTAATAGGATGTTTCAATGTGTTTGTGAAATTTACTTAGATAATGTATGTAAAATGCTTAGCATAGTACCTATAACACATTAATGCAATAAAATGGTAGTATATTTTGTATTTTTTCCAATTACTGTGGATAAAATACATGGACCTTGCTCTGGTCTTTTCTAGTTTTGTTTTGTTTTAAAGAATGTGTCTGAAGGGATGGGGTTGTGGCTCAGTGGCAGAGCACTTGCCTAGCACATGTGAGGCACTGGGTTCGATCCTCAGCACCACATAAAAATAAACAAAATAAGGATATTGTGTCCACGTATAACTAAAAAAATATTTAGGAAAAAAAAAAAGAATGCATATGAAATTGAGCCAGGCACAGTGGTGCACACCTGTACTACCAGCAGCTTGGGAGGCTGAGACAAGAGGATTGTGAGTTCAAAGACAGCCTCAGCAACTTAGTGAGGCCCTAAGCACCTCAGTGAGACCCTGCCTCTAAATAAAATACAAATAAAAAAAAAAAAAAAAAAAAAATACTGCAAATTGGTGCAGTCAATCTGGAAAGTAGTATGGAGATTCCTAGAAAAACTTTGAATGGAACCACCATTTGACCCAGTATCCCACTCCTTGGCCTATTCCCAAAGGACTTAAAAACAGCTTACTACAGGGACACAGCCACATCAATGTTTATAGCAGCACAATTCACAATAGCTAGATTGTGGAAACAACCCTGATACCCATCAATAGATGAATGGATAGGGGAACTTTTGTGTATAAATACAATGAAACACTACTCAGCACTAAGAGAATAAAATCATGGCATTTACAGGTAAATTATGGAGTTGGAGAAAATAGTGCTAAGTGAAGTTAGCCAATCCCAAAAAACCAAAGGTTGAATGATTCTTTTGCTATGATGATACTGAATTATTATGACAAGGGAGGGGGGATGAGAGGAATGAAGGAATGTTAAATAGAACAAAGGGGAGGGAGGGGAGAAGAAGGAGCAAGGGGATAGGAATAATGGCAGAATGAGTTAGACATCAATACACCAAGTACATATATAAAAACATAAATGGTGTAAAAATACTTTATGTAAAACCAGTGACTTGAAAAACTGTGCTCTTTATATGTAATATGAAATGAATTGCAGTCTATAAGCATGTATAACAAATTAGAATAAATAAATAATTTAATTTAAAAAACAAAAGGGCTGGGAATGTGCCTCAGTGGTTGAGTCCTCAGGTCTCCATCCCTGGTATCAAAAAGGGAAAAAAAAAAAAAAAAAAAAAAAAAAAGAGAGAGAGAGAGAATGTGACCAAAATTGATTTTCATGTTATTATTAAGTCATGTCTTAGTCAGTTGATTTCTGTAGGCCTGCCATCTCCAAGGAATTAAAGTCATTCTCAATTGTGGAACTTATCTTAAATACTTACAATCTACAAGTCTTTCTATACTACATGTTTTGAGAATCTTATATTTCTTTTGCATTGGCCGAGTTAATATTTTATCACTTGTTTCTTAACACTTTGAAACTTAATTGAATATGCTTTGATTTCACTGGTTTTCATGCTTTGTAATTTTCCAACTATTTTACACTATGTGCTTGCTTATAATATTTATTTTATCTTAAAACATTCTGATCATACTATGGACATTCATTAAATGAATATAAAAATAAAAGAGAGAGAGACACACACACCTTTGGGGGAAAGCAAGGAATGAGCATTGGAGGGAGAATGTGAAAGATGCATTTTGGAGTTCCCAGCTCTTCTTTTAAAGGAAACTTGGAGAGGGATGAGTGTGGAAAGGTATGTGGGAATAATATAAGTCTGGTGATCCCTTGGATCTGGTGGTCTGGTTGATCTCAGGATCCTTAGGCTGACGTGGTCTTCATTATCTGATCAGTAGGCGATGCTGGAAAGTCCCCTAAATTACATGTTTATCATGATATCATCTCTCTCTTTTTAATTAGCAGTGTACAGGTAGACTGACAGATTTCCCAGGAATTGGGGAATAGCAGTCCTGCAAGAGAGACTGGTGTACAAAGTAACATACTTGGAGAAGTATGTGGAACTTAAGAATTAAAATCTCGGGCTGGAGTTGTGGCTCAGTGATACAGCACTTGCCTGGCATATGTGAGGCACTGGGTTTTAGTCTCGGCACCACATATAAATAAATAAAATAAAATAAAGGTCCAACAACTAAAATTATATATATATATACTAATATATATATATGAAGTTTTTTAAAAAAAGAATTAAAATCTCATTTTCTTGTCCTTCCTTCATGTCTTCTTTCTACATATTTCTTATTTCTTCTATCCTATCAGGAGTACCTGGTGGTAAAGAACACTTTGACTAATAGTCTAGTTTAGTGTGACTGCTTCGATTCATACTGAGCAGCTTAAGTTTGGATCCAGTAAAACACCACCCACTTAGCTGAGTGACTTAGGACATATTTTCTTTTTCTTTTTTAATTTTTAAAATTTATTTTTTTTAGATACATATGACAGTAGTGTATTTTGATATATTATACATACATGAAGCATAACTTATTCTAATTAGGATTCCATTCTTGTGGTTGAACATGATGTAGAGTTTCACTGGTGCTGAATTCATAAATGAACATGGGAGAATTATGTCCAATTCATTCTAGTGTCTTTCCTATTCTTGTTCATTCCCTTTTGTCTTAATTCCACTGAGCCTCAATTTCCTTATCTGTGCAATGATGATAAAGTACTGTTCTTAATGCATGAAAGAAGGGTTTAAATGCTATGCACAGCATGTTGACATGACTACCCATCTAGAGTAGATCGTGTTCAAAGACGGACTATGGTACTAATAAGAGCAGAACTTCAGCTGAACAGAAATTTTGATTTTTGTTACAACACACCAGGGAGGTTGGCTGTCAAGAGTAGAAATAAAAATGTCATTTTTTGGTAGTCTTGTCTTTATCTGTGAAGATATCTAACTGTACAACAATGGCTTGGCTATCTGGGTCTTGGTTTCTCAATTCCAGAACAAGAACAGAATGTCCTTTTATCTCTGCAGTAAAGAGGCAAAATCAAGGTGGCCCAGACTCTAGAAAGGAGCTCATTGCTCATATACACTCTGAGTTTCTGTTGTTTATGGGACTTGATTATGCCCCTGGCTTTTCTCAAGGAGGTGCTGAAGGACTATATTTTCAGGTCTTTTGAGAAAAGCAATTTGATTCTTACTTAACTGTAAGTCAATGTTTAAATTTCCAGTGATAATACACAATGACAAGATTTTCTGGATGAGAAGACAGCTAATTTTACTTTCCTCATAATGCCCATTTTTCAAGTTTTACTACCATTAGCATTTTCTATTTACTGTTGAAAAGGTATTTACAAATTTTAAAAGAAAAAAATCACAATGAGCTTGGTTTAATGGCATTTTTATTGCAATTTGCACAGTATTTTAAATTTCAAAGCATTATTTAGAATTTGAAAAGAGTGCATTCACCTTGGCAAAGGGAGAAAATAGGCATCACTGTGTTTTTAACTACTAGACACACCTTTTAGAGAAAACCTGCCAACTGAAACCCATGTTTTATGATAGAATACAAGCATCATACCAGGCATTAGGACAAGGAGATTAAATGCATGCTAAAGCTCTGCCACCCATGGAGAATTTGCTTTTGCCTTAACAAAGTGTGCTCAGATCAGTCATGGAACAGCCCTCTGTGCAGCACAGAGTTTCTAAGTCTTGTCTTGACATCACCAAATGCTTCTTTGACTCCCAAAGCCCTTCTGTGGGCATCTGTCCATCCCCAATGTGTTCCTCGCCTGAGGAATCCACCTTGGGCAGGTCCTGGGCTATGTTTTCCTCAGAAGGCTCCTGTCTATTTGGGAGCTGGAAGTAGTTTCTTCTCTCACCTGTAGGAAAGAGAAAAAACCAATACTACCTTAAAGAGCCCCAACAAAGAAGACAGCAGCCACATTCTGCTCTTGGAGAAATAAATTAAATTTCTGAAATGAAACTGAATCCCACGTGTGATTTTTTTAAATACTGGTCTGATTTCAGAGAAATTTGGCATTTGAGGAACAGCTTAGTCAAGTCTACTTTTCATTTTGCAGAGGAGGAAACTTCAATGTAATGAGTTAAGAGTGACATACCCAGTGTCCCTTGGCTGGTTAGAGCCAGATCAAAGCTTGACTGCTGCTGACCACCTTTGCTTCCAAAGGTATTAGTTATTTGCTATAAGCAAAGAACAACCCTGTGTGTTCCCTACAAAGCTGACGAAGGAACAACATGGAGACTTAAACTTCTATATCTGAAAAGAAAATGTAAGCCACACTGCTTTTATCTGAGTATCGTTTCCAATGTCCACATATAAGCTTCTCTCACTTTTAATTCATTACAAACTTACTTTCCAGAGCCTTGGGACACTAGCAAGCACCAAGAAAAATTAGATGAATAAATGCTGGTTGGTAAACCAGTAAATGACCATATAAAGAAGGCATGGGAAAACCTATGAAAGTTTTAGTACATAATATTATGATTTTGGTGGTATCTAAAAGAGATCAATTTATACATTCATTCTACTGCCCCAAATATTTCAGAGATATTTCAAATTTTTTTCTAGTACATTTTGGTTTAGTATTCTAGAAATAAATATAAATCCTAGTAAATTATGCTTACTCTCTTAAGATTAAAAACCCTATTGTTTCTATTACTATCTAGTAATATGAGCTTCAATATTAAAGTAGTAATGGCAAGATCATGCTATTTCAAGACATCACACCACCAAAATATGAGCACTGTGGATCATTTTCTAAAATATTTTGTTTACCAGGGACATTTTAAGCTAAATTAGAGTTTTCAAAATCTTATATGTAGTTGCAGCATTTATCAGTAATTATTAGTAATTAAATTTTTTATTATAAAACTCACAAATAGACCCATTTTTAAAATAGAATCTTTTTATTTTTTTTTAATTTGTTCTTTTTAGATATATATGACAGTAGTGTATTTTGACATATTTATATACATGGAGTATAACTTATTCTAATTAGGATCCCATTCTTGTGGTTGTACATGATATGGAGTTTCACTGGTCATGTATTCATATATGAATATAGGCGAGTTATGTCTGATTCATTCTACAGTCTTTCCTATTCCCATCCCCCCTTCCCTTCTTAAACCAGGTTCAAAAAGATGAATATTGTATGGTATGACTTAAATGTGGAATCTAAAAAAGTGGACCCACAGAGGGAGAGAGGAGAATAGAGGTTACCTGGAGCTGGGGTAGGAAGATGGGGTTTTGGGGAAATAACTGGTCAAGAAGGATTAAGTTCAAGAGATCAACTGTTTAACCTGGTGACTATAGTTAATAGCAACATGTTGTATTGTTGAAAATTGCTAAGAAAATAGATTTTTAAGTATTCTTACCACAGACACATACACATACACACATACAAAAGATAAATATGTGGGGTGTTGTATATGTTAAATAAATTAGCCATTTCACAATGCATACAATATTTAAAATGATATGTTGTATATGATGAATATACACAGTTTTATTTGTTAATTTAGAAAAAATAAAGTAATAAGTGCTGTTCATTTATTGCAACAGTTCACTCCCTTTGATGCAGTATAGAATAAACAAGATTTTGACTCTGGAAGCCAGATAGACCTGATTTGCTTCCTAGCCACATGGCTGACCAATTGGGTGGACGGCTTTCTCCTTGGTAAAATGGTAAACAGTGATAATATGACCTACTCCATAGCATCCTTATCAGACTGAATGAAATGATACATATAAAACTGCTTGGCACTTAATAAGTGCTCAATAAAAATCAGATTCTTCCTTTCATCTTTGACACCTACCTGAATCCCAACTTATTACATTCTATAGTTATCTTGGCGTGAAAGTCTTGCTATGCCAATAGTCCCTTGAAATTACTTGTTTCTCTCTCTATATTGCACATCTATAATAACTGCCACAGATGCTAAGCTCATGGAAGGAGCCAGGGAATCCTATGATTTCAAGCAGAAGGCTAAAGAAAATGAGGTCTTATTTATTTTTTTAAGGTGACTCACCTTTTTCCCAAGCCAAATTCAGTTTATTTTGATAATTCCCCCAGACTGATACAGAAATGGCTCAACAGTTCTTAGAGAAATAGTTATTAAATAACTTAAGCCAGGCACAGTGGCACACACCTGTAATCCAGCAATTTGGGAGGCAGAGAGGCAGGAGGATTGCAAGATTGAAGCCAACCTCAACAATTTAGCAAGACCCTTTCTCAAAATATAAAATAAAAAATAAAGGGGTGGAGGATGTAGCTCAATGATAGGCACCTCTGATTACAATCCCTAGTACCCAAAATAAAATAACTGTTAATAACAGTTACGAATAAAGAAAAACAAGGGGCAGGTATAAAGAGCAAGGGAGACAAGTGAGCCAAATTACCTTGCTGAGCTTGAGGGATCCCCTCCAGGTGCCTTTTCCACCTGGAGCTAGCGCAGATGTAGATGACTGTTCTTCTGTACTCCAGCCCACAAAGCTTCACAATCTCCTCGCTCCTCGCCTCCGAGATGGCAAATAGGACAGAGAGTAGAAGCAGAGTGAAAATGGAGCCCTTCATTTTGCTCAGAACTGAATGAGAATCAGATGGGGAGTAAATTGCCCGATCAAGTTTTAAAGAAACCCTCACCCTTTTGACCAATTTATACTAACATCCCTGACATTTTATTGGTCAGAACCTCATTTTAACAATATTTGCTAAGCACATAGGTTACACTGTGAAGTTCTGATGTGCTTTTATGATTATTGCCAGCTATTTGGTCACTTCTGAACACCATTATTTAACTGTTAGACATGTCTGTGAGACAATAAACAAACGCTCTTGGGAGACATCGTGGAGACTCATGGACTCTGGAAGCAGCCGAGCGTGAATCCCAGTCTCTGGTTTGCCACTTACTGACTGATGCAGGGCAAGTTTTAAACTCTTTGAACCTTAATAACCATATCAAAAGAATGGGAAACCCCATCTGGTAAAAGATTTTGAGTATTAAAAGCAACATCTATGTCAAAGTGATGGAAAGCCACACTTACCAATGCAGGCTGTCATGTCCTGAGTTTGATTCCTGGCTTCCCACTTACCAGATCTAGAATCTTAAGCAAGTTATTTCAGTATCCTTCTTTGTAACATTTGCTTCCGGTAGTAACTACCTCAGAGAGCTAATGCAATAACGTGATACAATAAACAGTTAACAATTTGCTGCCCTCTTCCCTGACCATCAGAATTGACTAGGAAAGACAACTTCTGTTCAGAGTTCAGGAGAACCTTGACTAGAATCTTCACTGTTATTCTTCACCTCTGACTTACGTTGCCTTTCTAAGTGCACATTTCTATTGTAACAGAAAACTGAAACTGTAACCCCAAACAACTAACTAGTGAAATTTCTCTTTTGATAAGCCCTCTGAAAGCACATTTCTGCAAAGTTCTTAACCCAAACTGAGAAAGATGGCATTTAAGATCTCAAAGAATTGATGACTTGCTTTTGAGCAAATTGAGAAAACAACTGTTTAGTTGATTCTATGGGATAAAAAAATTCCCTCAGTCTATGGCCAGGATCCTATCACCCACTCTTCCTGGGCCATCATTTTCTTCTGTAGGAAGCAGGAAAATAAAATAAAACAAATACATTCTGAATAAAAAACATTCTCTCAGAAATCAACATTTCAAACAGTCTTGCTTTCTCCATCTCTGACTGTAACGTGAACAGATGAAGAGTGGCAAGACTTGAGGTAGGAGAAACAAAGAAAGACTGTGGTGATCATTAAGATGAGGTGTGATGGTGGCCTAAACTAAGGCTAGAGCAGAGAGTGTAGGGCAGGGGTATTCAAAAGACAGGAGGCTTGGTATTGATTGGGTATTGGGGTAATAATGTACAGAGAACAATGAAAAATGGTGCCTATATTTCTGGGTTGCACAAATGGGAGGTTCAGGGTCATTTGCTATAAAGAGAACAAAGAAGGAGGAATAGTTTTGTAATCAGGCAAAGCTACTCCATCTTTTTTTTTTTTAAAAAAAAATTTATTTATTTACTTTAGTTGTACACAATTCAATGCATTTATGTTTACGTGGTGCTGAGGACCGAACCCGGGCCGCGCACGTGCGAGGCGAGCACTCTGCCACTGAACCACAACCTCAGCCCGCTACTCCATCTTTTGATGGAGCAAAATTACAGGTGAAACTGTTTTTTTTTGTTTGTTTGTTTTGTTTGTTTTTTGTCCAGAGGACAGCTGCATCACCAAGCCTAGCACACCTGGAACACCATCAACTCTTCAGCTGTTTATTACCAAACTGTTTCCGTCCTTTCAAGATTTGTATTCCCTGCCTTGATAATGCCAGTTTTCATAAAGCACTGCAGTAAAGCTATGATCAGGAGCTATAAACTGTGATTTTTCACAACCCAAAGGATGATCCCTTTCCTGAATGTCAGACATTCCTGCTGTCACCCTCACTTAATCTCTCCATATTCAAAATTAGTCTCCTTTTCTGCCAGTTCTGAAGGTCTCTTCAAGGGCTCATCTTGGGATGCTGATGAGAAGCCACCACAATCTGAACCCAGTCAATAGAAAAATGGAGGCAAGCTAATCAACATGATCAATTATCCATATAAAAAAGTTAAAGACCATAACAAAAGCCCTAGGTGTACAGCCTCACATTTGGAGACTTCATTTCCCCCATTTGGAGTTCAGAGGGTTAGACTGGATTGCTCCAGGGCTCTTCTTAACTTGAAATTCTAAGTCAATAGAAAAATGGAGGCAAGCTAATCAACATGGTCAATTATCCAGATAAAAAAGTTAAAGACCATAACTAAAGACCTAGGTGTGCAGCCTCACATTTGGAGACTTCATTTCCCCCCATTTTAAGTTCAGAGGGTTAGACTAGATTGTTCAAAGGCTCTTCTGAACTTGAAATTCTAAGTCTTGCTATAATTATGTGGTCATGTTATTCTTAACTCAAAAAGCTTCAGAGGCAAAATGGACTAAATTATACATATATAATTATGTCAAAACAAACTCCAATGTCATGTGTAACTCTAATGAACTAATAAAAACATTTTTTAAAAGACAGGAAAAGAAGAATGAAATTCTAACAGTTTTGTCAAGACTGTCCGCTCAGGTCTCCAAATAGCACTCCTTCCACATATTTCAGGGTCCAACTGGAGGACAACGAAAATGAAAATGAATCTTTCCATTTATGACCAACCACAGTTTATTGTTTGTACATCTATCTAGAACATTTAATCTTTTTTGTTGGTAGACTGACATGACTTTTTTCCCTCATCTAGTGTGTGTTAATCAGTTTACTCTCTGTGGCTATAACAAAATACCAGTGACTTGGTATATTATACATAACAGAAATTTATTTTCTGTAGTTCTGGAGGCTGGAAATGGGAAGTTCAATGTGCCAGCATGTTCAGATCCTGGTGAGGGCCCTCCTCTGGGCTGTAGACTGCTGCTTTCTCACTGTCTCACATGGTGGTAGGGGAAACTAGTTTTCTGGGGTCTCTTTCATAAGAGCATTAATTGTAGTCATGAAGACTGTTCTCATGATCTAATCACTTTCCTAGGCCCTCAATTTCTAATACTATCACTTGGATGTTAAAATTTCAATATATGACTTTTTGGGAACACATACATTCAGGCCATAGCAATATGCAATTGTCCTACATTTTGGTTTTCCCAAATTTCCCTTGTGAGAAATAACCTGTCTTTCATAGTGTTATTTTGAAGTTACGATGAGTTAATATAAATGAAGCACCTATTATAATATGTGGTGCTTATAGATAATAAATTAGCATCATTTACAATGGATTAGAAGTTTTTATGTTTGGTTGGAACTAGTTAGTATGGTAACTTTACTATGTATCGCTCAATCTCAAACAATCCATAAATTTGCACTGCTGAAGTCTTTTTCTTTCTTTCCTTTTATTCTTCAACAAATAAATTCTGAAAAGGTAGAGCTTTAGGTTTCTGTATCTTGATGTGTTTTCTTTAGGATATAAGTCTTTGAAGATATTTTGGGAAAAAGTGATTCCATGGTAATAGGCCCTTTCTTAGAGAGTAATAATGTATATTAATATAGTAAGGGTTCAGAGAAGCCTTATTGTTAGGAAATTTCTTCAACTTTAATTCAAATTTTCTCCCACATATTTGATCCTGGAAACTCTCTAGTGATGGAACTAACATCTAGGATAGCCATGCATTTCAAAAGTAGATATTTCTAGTTTTTCTCTGTTCAGGAATATGGTAGGATTATATTTCTCTGTTCTTTAAAATTGGACATGGCATTTGACGTATTTGGGCAAATGTCAGTGGAGGTGACATATATCATGGAATTTAAGGATGGGCACAGACTGCCTCTCCTCTGCTTTGCTAAATAACAACATTTTAATGCTGGAAACTGGTGGATGCCTCTGTACATTATGGAGTAGAGAAGTCTACTCACCTATAATGAATGTGCAACATGAATGAGAAAGAAACATTTATCATTTATAGTCACTGAGATTCAGAGATTGTTGGTTATAACAGCATAATCTGGCTTATCTTGCTGAGTATAATTATCTTTAAGTAACTGACATCTTGCAGATGTAGAGAACATTTATAATGATCCAAGATTTTTTTTTTTTTTTTTTTTTTTTTGTGGTACTGGGGATTGAACTCAGGGGCACTCGACCACTGGGCCATATCCCCAGCCCTTTTTTTGTATTTTATTTAGAGACAGGGTCTCACTGAGTTGCTAAGTGCCTCACCATTGCTGAGGCTGGCTTTGAACTCATGATCCTCCTGCCTCAGCCTCCCAAAGTGCTGGGATTACAGGCATGTGCCACTGTGCCCGGACCAAGATTTTAAAACAAGTAAGATCAATTATTTGACTTTAATAATTGGAATTAATTCCCACATGTTCAATGATTATTTGAAGTTCTACTATTAACATAAACCAAAAATTCAAATTAATAAGACTATGGATTTAGTAAACATCTTTCACCTATATACCATTTGTCAAGGAACTCTGGCTACAGTGTACCTAGTATTGGTGTCTGAGGCATGTTGGCATCAGTTGGAAGTACTGTCTCTGGCATCACATTTGGGACATTAGATCTCAGTTCTGGCATTTAACACCCATGTGAACTTATGGCATATTTAATGTCTCTTAATATCAGTTTCTTCAATTGTAAAATTGAGATAACAACACGGACTTCAAAAGAGTAGTTGTAAGAATTAAATGATGAAAAGAGTACTGATCAGAGTCTCTAGCACAAAGGAAACTTTCAACAGATTGATCATCAATGACAATTATAATGGTGATAATTTCATCAAACAATTCCTTGTGTCTTCAGTGTTAGAATGATAGAGTATCCATATTGGTACTCTAGTAAAGAGACTCTAGTAAAGTACTCTAGCTAAGAGACCTTGAGAAAGTATTTTACCTGTGATTAGATTTTCTAATTTGTTAGATTGAAAAAAATCACAGGATCAGTTATTACTGCTAAATTATAAAGCATATCACATATAATTAATTATTTTATGACTGAGATCTCTATATGTAAATGCAATAGCAAACATTAATTTATTTTTATTTTCTAACACCAAGTTAGCAAATATTTATTCTCAATGTGTCTACTTTTCATGGCACAACTATTTACCTAGCTGTTCTTGGGAGTCATTCATGACTCTTCATTCTGTCTCCATTGACTAAAACCTCCTCTTATACAAACATCCATTAAATCACCAAATCCCATCAGTTCTATTTTCCGAATTTCTATGTGATCCATAACCACTCTCTATCCCTTCTTGCATGACCTCAACTTTAATTTGGCCTCTTGATTGGCCTTGTCATCAATCAATTTTTCCATACTGCTGCCCAGAATCATCTAAAACATGGAATTATTACTCACCTTTAAAACCCTCCCAGCTTCCCATTTCCCTCAAGACAAACATCCATAGTCCTTTAATGTGGCCTACAAGATGTTTCATGATGTGGCCTCTCTCTACTTACTTGTTCAGGGTCAGTTGTGTTAGATACCTTCAAACTCTAAAAGTTCTAGCAATATTGAACATCTTACAGATACTGAAATTCCTTATTGTTTTTCTCTGTCTGGGCCTTTGAACATGCAGAAACTCTTTTTTTCTCCACTTTGGAAATCTGGTTAACAACTTCTATTCTACAGATATCTGTGGAATGGATACTGAAATAATATTTGCATGAACAACTTTTTGCATAATTTTATGGATCTTTCTTACCATTCATTTTAGTGATTTTTAAAAATGTCCTATCAGCAAGAATCAAAATAAGCAAGTAACATACAATCCAATAGCAAACCAGAAAAATAATAAAATAAGAAACAATAATAAAATGATTTGATTTAAAAAATAGGCAAAGGACGTGTTTTTCAAAAGCCTTATAATAGCCGACAGGTATGTGAAAAGGTGATCGATATCACTAATCATAAGGGAAATGCAAATCAAAATCACAATGAACATCACTTCCCATGTTAAGAGTGGCTGTTAGCAAAAATACAAAGAGAACAAGGATATAGAGAAAAGGAAACCTTTGCACACTGTTGGTGGGAATATAAATTGGTATAGTCATCAACAAAATTAAATAGAGATTCCTACAAAACTTAAAAATAGAACTCCCATGTGATTTAGACGTTCCACTTTTGGGTATGTATCCAAAGGAAATGAAATCAATATGTTAATGAGATATTGGCACTCCCATGTTCCTTCTAGCACTATTCATTGTATTCAAGATACAGATTCCACTTATACATTTCTTTTTTTTCTTTTTTCTTTTTTTTTTGGTACTGGGGATTGAACTCTGGGCACTGGACCACTGGGCCACATCCCCAGCCATTTTTGTATTTTATTTAGAGACAGGGTCTCACTGAGTTGCTAAGTGCCTCACCATTGCTGAAGCTGGCTTTGAACTTGGGATCCTCCTGCCTCAGCCTCCCAAGAGCTGGGATTACAGGCATTCGCCACCCCCCACCCCACCCACCCCCCGCATTTTTTTTTTTTTTTTTTGCTTTAGTTGTACACAATGTGTTTTTTTTTTTTTTTTTTAAATGTGGTGCTGAGGCTCGAACCTCGCTGTGCACATGCGAGGCAAGCGCTCTACTGCTGAGCCACAATCCCACCCCCTTATATGTTTCTTGATGAAAGAATGGATAACAAGTGTGAGATGTTAAACTGTATCTTGAAAAAAAAATTGATACTTAAAGCTTTGTTTTGTATGGACAGAGCATCTATTTTCCTTTTATGTTTTATTGTTGTCATTTTGCACTTTTAGAAATAAAAACTCAAGCCAGGTGTGCTAATGCATGCCTGTAATCCCAGCTACTCAGGAGGTTGAGGCAAGAGGGTTGAAAGTTCAAGGTCAGTCTCAAACACACACACACACAGACACACATACACACACACACAAAACAAACATTGGGGGTAGGTGGTTCAGTTAGAATGCCACAGAGTTCAATCCCCAGTATCACACACACACACCTCAATAAATAATCAAAATATATGCAATAATTTGAAAATTAAAAAAAAAACAAAAACAAAAACAGTGAGTTCTGGTGTAAGATCCTCCAAACATCCTGTTCTTCCTGGAATAATGATTCCATTTCTTTTAATAGATGACTTATTCAAAGAGAATACATGTGATAAAAGTATATTTTTAATGAGTTATTCTGAATGCTACTTAAATGATTTTTGAGTTTTTATAAAAGCAATGCCCATTTTTATAAGATCCATAACAATATTTTATATGTTCCACCTTAGTGGACATGTTTCATTTTCTGTTTAATCCAGAAATTAGTGTCAAGTAAATCACTAGCCTTTTAGTTTTATCACCAAATGAGTATGCCAACCCAAGGAAATGAAGGCGAGTAGCCTAGTAAATGTTCTATGGGTTGGGAGGTAGATTTGAGCATTAAACAGAGTTCTAAACAAACAAGACACAAAGCCCAAATGTTACATGAAGGAGGAAACGAACTCATCAGCACAGTCTGTATCTCTTGGGAAGGAGAGGGCAACCACAGCCAATTATAAAGGACAAAGAGGTTCTTCAAAGATCAGGACCTGGGGATGTGACTCTGGGTACTATGCACTATGTACCCAGCATTGTGCTGGCACTTTATCTTGGAGAAATATTGTTCCCTAAATGGATGGCAGGAACACAACCTCACAAGGTAATGCCAGTATTTGCAGAAAGAAAGTGATCACAGATTTGTTCTTAAGCTTTTGTCTTAAAGGAAAATAAATGATTTTACATTGTTATAGATCAAAAAAGCTATGACTATATTTATCAACTTTCCAGACTGATTTTATATTCTCTCTATATACCACTATTAAAATGTTTTATCTTCTCTGATGTTAAAATATTTTATTAGAATTTTGAGGATATTATATTTAAGATATTAAATGATGTACTGATTGATACAGAACAAGCATGAAACCATAATTTTGCCACTAATTTGATAACTGATTCCTTCAACAAATATTTATTGCATTCCTACTCTGTAGATGTACTGTTCTAGGTGCTAGAAACACAGTATGGTGAGAAAAACACATAGACCCTAACCCTTAGGAACTTAGTCTAGGAGAAAGGCAGACTTTAAGCAAATTAT
Source organism: Tamias sibiricus (assembly GCA_025594165.1). Classification (NCBI taxonomy): domain Eukaryota; kingdom Metazoa; phylum Chordata; class Mammalia; order Rodentia; family Sciuridae; genus Tamias; species Tamias sibiricus. The sequence goes on from CM046658.1 coordinate 59,393,757, forward strand.
CTACAAATATACATTTAACATAGTAGGTACGAATCTCAGTTTAGCAATTCAGTCGTCCAAGAAACATATCTACATTTTCCAGAACTCAATAATTTTCTCATTCCAAATTTCCATTCCATGCAGCTGGCAGAAATAAACCTCATGCTAAGCAAGTTAATGTCAGTCCAACTCAGGCTTTGTTTCCTTCCATCTTCCTCTGTGCCAAGGCCTTTCTAGTATCAGAGCTGCTGCTTCCTCTGTGTTTGGCTTCTTCAGTTCTAGTGGCTCGTGGTTGCCTCTGCACATTACTTGTTGCACAGGGAATAGTTTTCAAAGGTGACTGTGGTCCCTCCTAGGTTGCTACTTTATGGAAAATGCTTTTTAAAAGCAGGACATGGGTCTCCTATGCTCTATGGCTCCACAGGCTCCCTCTTTTTTGTACTCCCCCACCCTCTCCATCCCTGAGGAAACTTTGTATTTCTTTTTATGTTTAAGACTCTTGGTCTATGTCCCAAATACCTTCTCTATGTTCTATGCTGTTATAGAACAAAATGGAGGCCTTTGATTTATTGTCATTTTACATGTCTCTTTAAACTGATAAGCACAGAACTGGCCATGTGAGAGGAGAAAGGTAATGAGGAAAAATAAGTATTAAAATATTTCTAAATATTGTCCCTCAACAGTAATTTCTGAAATGGTGCTATGTAGGAAATCCATGGAGGCTTGAGAACATTTAATGAAGGGATCAAATTTAGTCTAGCAAGTCTTATGGGATGGAGCTCAGAAAGAACTTTCCTTACAAGTTGAGATGTGAACAGAGATCTGAAGGGTGAGTACTATGCTGAAGGAGAGTAATGAGTTGGGAGCTGGCTGTACAACAGAACATACATATGTGTTGAGGCTGAATGGCAGGTGAATGTTGAGAAAGTTTCAAGCATTATCCTCTTTGGATAAAACCTTAACTGCAGAAGAATATTCATGCCTATGTTTGGCATTTCAGCAAATTATTTGCACATTAGCTATTTACTATGCAGTAGTAAAAAGTATATAAAAACTGTTCAAAGCCTTGGGCTGTGTTCAAGCTTGACCAGTTACCAGCAGAATGCTTTTTGGCATATCACCTCTCCAAGCCTTAATTATATCATTTGGAAAACAGATACTATGATGATATTACAATTACTTGCCTCTCTTGTCCCATAGAATTATCCGAGAATACATGGGACAATGAATGTAAAAGTGTTCTGCAAACTGTAAAGAATGTGAGCATGCATTATTACTAGTATATTGATAACTCAATCTATTCACATAAGATTCAACATTTTCTAGTAGAGAGACTCTTGTGACAAAATGATAAATATTAAGCATTCTAATTTCTCATTTATATGAGAAATTTATATGATTCCACAGAGATGAACCTAAATCAACACACTAAATATGATACACAATTATTTAAGTAGTGAGTATAATCTTCCTTTCCTACCTCAATTGGAAGAGTAGCTAACAATATACTCTCAGATAACAATAATGTACATTATGTATGAGAGATGCCTGATAGGAAATGACCAAATGAAGTAATGAACACCTGGCACAGTTGCCACTCTTTCTTTAAGTTTCTAACCAGCACATTGGTGTGTGTGTGTGTGTGTGTGTGTGTGTGTGTGTGTGTGTGTTTAAAGATAACATGAGATGGCTAATGGCTAAGTAGAATTTTCATTCAATTCTTAAAAATATGTGGTAATAAGTTTACTACAAGTATTCAAAGCTAGCTGAGAAAGCAAGCGAATAACTCCTTCTAAAATATGCAGGTAAAAGTAAAGTAAAAAAATTCATGCTAATCTACAAGATGGCTGAATCATTTAAGACTGCCAGAGCAGGGATGGGAAGGGTAGAGTAGAGTAGGTTCAGTGCTTTAAGATCAGTTGTCCGGAATCTAAACAGAATAGGTTTCTCATTTTATTTTGAGGAACAATGATAGGAAAATATGTAATTTTTTAAGGATTATAAATACATAATAAAAAGAAACATTTTTAAATTATATTTTTATTTTCTTACACAAATTGATATAGAAAGTTCAATCATCTAGAAAGACAAAGACAATCTTATTGACTTACACCAGTAGAAAACTTATAATCCTTATAACCTGACCTAAACTCTCAAATCTACCTGAAAATTGCCTTGCTTTTGTTTAAAAGATAGCTCCAAAGAAATGGAGACCGTGAAGCAAGGGACACTTGAAAAAGGTAGTTCTCACTGTTACACTAATTTCATTCTGCTTATATGTATGTGTATATATTTTTCCCCAGAGAGCTTAGTTAGTTTCATATGACCATTTCCTGTCCACTTAACAAGAACAGGCCACAGTATCCTGTGGCCATAGTTAACAAACCCAGGATTTGTTAAATCACATGGAACCACCTCTTTGCAATCTATATTTGGAGAAATCATCTCCTTATTTCTATAATCTGTCTCTAGAATTCTTCATAAAATAACATCCTGAAGTGACCTATAGCTCAGAGACTCTATTTTCTTGCTGAGTCCACTCAAGTCCAAGCTTAAAGTCCAGAGCAGATTCTGGACATTCAGAGGAAGATGTCCTAGTATGTTCTACATTAACTTTTCTTACTGAATTTGGAGTGTGGTGCCTTTGGCCAAACAATACAATTCTGATATTTGCTGTCATGTTTGTCAGACAGTCTTAACAAAGTTCTATAGCTGCATCTCTCAGATCAAGGATGATAAAATTTAGGTTACAAGTTGGATATGAGAATACACTATTCTCATTACACTAAAAACTGTGTAATTATAAGTCCTGGGAAACAGAGCTCAAAAAGCATATTAAAAGTTGATGGAATTTTGTCTTATAAAGATTTGGTTTAAATAATTCTAATAATTTTGCTTTTATATCCTGTGAACTTGTTAACCTTGCTTATTCTAGTAGTTTTTTTCATTCAACTTCTTAGAATTTTCTACACAAGATTTGCATCTTCTATGAATAAAGATAGTTTTATTAAAAATAATAATTTCCAAATTTGGCTTCTAAAGAAATAATTTTCTAAGGCATTTAGACATTTTATAATTGTGTGTGTGTACAGTATATATATATATATATACATGTATATATATACACGTATATATATACATATAAGTATACAAGATATATATGAGTAATAGCATATTCATGTAATAAAATGCGTAATATAATATGTAATATATATACTCATATGACTAAGTATAAATATCTTAAGAAAATTCCAACAAAATTTTTAGAGAATACCTCTTAGCTTACATAACAAAGTAATCATGTATTTCTGAAAAGTTCATTAAATTTAAATGGAAGTTATATATATTGAGTGCTGTTTTAAATAATCAAAATGCTAGCTTACAGCCTATTTATACAAACTATTAAATACTAAACACTGTTCCTTTTCTTTAAACAACAACAACAAAACATTATAAATGATGAATTATCCTGGTTGGTCTGAACTGGGTCCAAGCAAAGTGTTTATTATATCTCCCTGAAAAGAAAAGGAAAAAAAAAAAAAAGTCACAGAATTAAAATGCAATAAAATGTAACTTAAAAGGTAATCTTTATTTAAAGTACCTTTCCTAGTATCTCCTATGAAAGAATTCTTTAAAATGACAATAAATTTTAAAATACCATTTAAAGTTTATAAGTTAGTGATGCACATGTAAAAGGCATTTAATAAGAATGAAAATGGGAACAAATACGGTTAACTTTAAACATCGACAGGTACTTCCTAGTACAAACCATTTCTTTCCTATGAAAGATTCTTTAAATAAAGTATGACAAATAATTTTATAAGGATTCAGTAGAGGAAATTTTTAGTAGCTCTTAAGTTAGCCTTAATGCTTAAACCTGAGCTTTCTGTTCTGTAAAATACCTGTTAAACTTAGTGATATCTTCAGTTCTTTCCTGATCTGTCAATGCTTGATTTAGAGAAGAACCTCTCAATTTCTATGTGGGTTTTGTGTTTTCACTTAATGATACTTATATCTTTGTACTAAAAATGACAAAATTATCATATATAAAAGGATGAAAATCAAAGATTTGTTTTTAAGGAAGACAGAGTATATAAGGAAAAGAAGCAGAAGATTAGTTTTATAATTGCATGATAAATATGATCTTGAGAAAATCAACATCTACTTCTAAAGGTTGTTGTGAGAGTTGAATAGCTAATTTATGTGGAAAGGTTTTACAAACCTTAAAAAGTTATAAACACTTTAAATAATATCATATAAGTCTTCATAAATTTGTACATGCATGACATATACTATATAGTATTTGTCACTTTCCCATCCTTTAAGCCCTAACATACCAAATCAGTTGCCCAGTCCTGTTAATTCTAACCTCAATGTGCTTTTCTCAAACTCATCTCTTTCTACTTTAGTCTCTCATTTGGGCAAATAAAAATAGATCACTACTCTAATTTGTTCAATGTTTATCTTTAGTGACTAAGGCAAACCTTGTCACATAGTACATACTCAGTAAATATTCTTCAACAAATGAATAAATTGGTCTATTTTTTTCTGCCTTCTGTGTCTCTTGGAATTAATTACATATTAGATATTAATGTTTCTAAAACCCTATTTTGAACATTTCACTTTTTAAAACTTTTCCTTCATTTTGAGCAAAATGTAAATACTAAAAGCACAGAGAAAAAAATGTGGCAAATATATGTACATTGAACCATAATAGTAAAAATAGTATCCCAAGAATGATTCTTTAACAGGTTACTTCCAGAAAAGGCTACCTTCCTGCAATGCCCTATTGAACTTGACTTCTGCCAAATTCTTTAACTATAAATCTGTTCAACGCAAGATTTACACCCCTAGCAACCAACCCACATGATGCCAGGAGAAGAGCTGGAGCTTTCCCATCATGAATGTGAGGCAAACACTGTCAACAGTTTGCTACATTATAAAGTTATAGATGCAACTGACTTCCTTAACAAGAACCCTAAAGCTTAAGAAATAAAACCAAGAATCAATTAGTGGAATGCCGTTAAATTGGAAAGCTTCTGCACAGCATAGGAAATGATTAAGAGCATGAAGATAGAGGCTACAGTATGGGAGAAAATCTTTGACAGTTGCTTCTCTGACAGGATATTAATATGCAGAATAGTTAAAGAAGTAAAACCACACCAATCTCCCTCCCAAATAACCCAATCAATAAGTGGGCAAAAGAACTAAACAAATATTTCTCAAAAGAAGAGACACAAATGGCCAACAAATACATGAAAAGTGTTCAACATTAAATCTGTATAATGCCTTTGGTAGTATGGACATTTTGACAATATTGACTGTACCTATCCAAGAGCAAGGTAGGTCTTTCCATCTTCTGAGTTCTTCTATGATTTCTTTCTTTAGTGTTCTATAATTTTCTTTATAGAGGTCTTTCACCTCTTTTGTTAAGTTGATTCCCAGGTATTTTATTTTTTTTTGATGCTATTGTAAATGGGGTCGTTTTCATCATTTCCCTTTCAGAGGCTTTGTCACTGATGTATAAAAATGCCTTTGACTTATGGGTATTGATTTTGTATCCTGATACTTTGCCGAATTCATTTACTAGTTGTAAAAGGTTTCTGGTAGAGTTTTTTTGGGTCTTCTAGGTAATGCAATTCCAATCAAAGTTCCAATGTCATTTTTCAAAGAAATAGAAAAAGCAATCATGAAATTCATCTGGAAAAATAAGAGACCCAGAATAGCCAAAGCAATCCTGAGCAAGAAAAGTGAAGCAGGGGGCATCACCATACCGGACTTTAAATTATACTATAGAGCAACAGTAACTAAAACAGCATGGTATTGGCACCAAAACAGACGGGTGGACCAATGGTACAGAATTGAGGACACAGAGACTAATACATATAATTTCAGTTATCTTATATTAGACAAAGGTGCAAAAAATGTACAGTGGAGAAAGGATAGCCTCTTCAACAAAAGGTGCTGGGAAAACTGGAAATCCATATGCAACAAAATGAAATTAAACTTGTATCTCTCACCATGCACAAAACTCAATTCAAAGTGGATCAAGGACCTAGGAATTAGATCTGAGACAATACGCCTAATAGAAAAAGTCAGCTCCAATTTCCAACATGTCGGATTAGGCCCCAAGTTCCTTAATAAGAATCCTGTAGCGCAAGAACTATTACCAAGAATTAATGAATGGGATAGATTTAAGCTAAAAAGCTTCTTCTCAGCAAAAGAAACAATCAGTGAGGTGAATAGAGAGCCAACTAATTGGGAACAAATATTTAATACATGCACATCAGATAGAGCACTAATTTCTAGAATATATAAAGAACTCAAAAAACTTTACACCAAAAAAGAAAATAACCCAATCAATAAATGGGCTAAGGAACTGAAAAGACACTTCTCAGAAGAAGATATACAATCAATCAACAAATACATGAAAAAATGCTCAACCTCTCTGGCAATTAGAGAAATGCAAATAACAACTACTCTAAGATTTTATTTCACCCCAGTCAGAATGGCAGCTATCAAGAACACAAACAACAATAAATGTTGGAGAGTATGTGGGGAAAAAGGCACACTCATACATTGCTGGTGGGACTGCAAAATGGTGCAACCGCTATGGAAAGCAGTATGGAGATTTCTTGGGAAAATGGGAATGGAACCACCCTATGACCCAGCCATCCCACTCCTGGGTCTGTTCCCAAAAGACTTAAAAACAGCATATTACAGTGACACAGCCACTTCAATGTTTATAGCAGCACAATTCATAATAGCTAGGTTGTGGAACCAACCTAGATGTCCCTCAGTAGATGAGTGGATAAAGAAAATGTGGTATATATACAAAATGGAATTTTACTCAGCAATAAGAGAGAATAAAATAATGGCATTTGCAGGTAAATGGATGAAGTTGGATAATATAATGCTAAGTGAAATTAGTCAATTTCAAAAATCCAAACACCAAATGTTTTCTCTGATATAAGGAGGTTAGTTCACAGTGTGATTGGATGGGGGTACATAGGATTAAAGGAACACTAGAATGGTCAAAGGAAAGGGAGGGCAAGGGAGGGAGCAGGGGGGGAAAAGGGGGGGAAAATGGTGGTTGAATGAGATGGATATCACTATCCTAAACGCATGATTAAAGATCTGAATGGTACTTATATACTTTGTATACAAGCAGTTGTATGTAAAAAGATGATATACTTGTGCATTATGAATAAGTAAATAAATAATCTAAAAAAAAAGTGTTCAACATCTCTAGCAATCAGGGAAATGCAAATCAAAACTACACTAAGATTCCATCTCACTCCAGATAGAATGGCAATTATCAAGAGCACAAACAATCATAAATACTAGTGAGGATGTATGGAAAAAGGTACACTTATACATTGCTAGTGGGACTGCACACTAATTCAACCACTCTGGAAAGCAGTATGGAGGTTCCTCAAAAAACAAGGGATGGAACCACCATATGACCCAGCTATCCCACTCCTTGGTATTTATCCAAAAGAACTAAAATCAACATACTATAGTGATAAAGCCACATCAAATTTTACAGAAGCACAATTCATAATAGCTAAATTATTAAGTCAACCCAGATGCTCATCAATAGATGAATGGATTAAGAAATTATGGTATATATACACAATAGAGTTTTACTCAGACATAAAGAAGATTGAAAGTATGGCATTTTTTGGTAAATTGATGGAAATGGAGAACATAATGAATGCTGAGTGAAATAAACCAGTCTCAGAAAAATCAAGGGTAGAGTGTTTTCTCTCTTATGTGGAAGCTAGAGCAAAATAAAAAAAAGAAGTGGGCTGGGGTTGTGGCTCAGCGGGTAGAGCGCTCGCCTAGCATGTGCATGGCCCGGGGTTCGATCCTCAGCACTATGTAAACATAAATGCGTTGCATTGTGTACAATTAAAGCAAATAAATAAATATTAAAAAAAAGAAGGAGGGGGAGGATCAGATATCATAAAGATAAAGGGAAGATGGGTCTAGTAGAAGAGATTGAGAGAGGCAGGTTGGGAAAGGGGAGGAAATGAAGAATGTTTTAAAAATCATGCTAAGTATAAGTAAAATCATGCTATGAAAGAACCAATCAAAAATAAATAGAGCCGGGCACGGTGGCGCACGCCTGTAATCCCAGCACTTTGGGAGGCTGAGGCAGGAGGATCGCAAGTTCAAAGCCAGCCTCAGCAATGGCGAGGCACTTAGCAACTCAGTGAGACCCTGTCTCTAATAAAATACAAAAAAGGGCTGGGGATGTGGCCCAGTGGTCGAGTGCCACTGAGTTCAATCCCCGGTACCCAAAATAAATAAATAAATAAATAAATAAATAGATTAGCAAATGGAAGATCAGTAGAGGAAAGGAGAAAATGGAGGAACATGAACCAAAATCAAATTCCATGCATATACAAATTTGTCATGATGAATCCACTACTGTATATAACTATAATGCTTAAATAGGAAAAAATAAAGAAAAACTAAAGTTATAGGTGCAAGCCTTGGAACTGAGTTCCAAGCTAGACATCAGGCTGATGTTATCCCTAACCATAAACCCTGAGCTGGTAAGACAGGACTGGAGCCAAGCTTCTGCCATGTCCTATCTTAACAGTATTCTGGTCCTTGATCTCATTCAGGAGGGGCCAGAGTGTCAGACATCATGTCAATTAAAATATCCAGAACCCAAGAATCCAAGTCCTGCTGTGCAAGGCCATGTAGGGTGACCAGCAATCACAGAGGGAGAAACATGGTCCAAAGCTACTACTGATCTTTATAATTTTTCCCAAGGAATACTTATTTCTATAGCATGCCTGGTGCATGTAACTGTCTGGTAGTTTGCCTTTGTTTATAAAACTTGTAGCCACCTAAATCAACAAATGCCATTTTTGCATTGGATATTTTTAAATTAAAAAAAAGAAACTTTATAGAAATTAAAGTTCCCTTTGTCACCTCACCAATCCTGTTTTCCCCTTATCCCTCACTTCCCACAGGCTACCTCCATAAATTGGTTGCACATTTTCTTTTTTTTTTTTTTAGAGATTTATCTTTTAGTTATAGATGGACATATTATTATTATTATTATTATGTGGTGCTGAGGATCGAACCCAGTGCCTCACACATGCTAGGCGAGTGCTCTACCACTGATATACAACCCCAGCGCGATTGCACATCTTTCTTATAGATGAAATCATAAGCCCTCCAAACCTTTGAGACACTCTTGGTTAATTAATGAAAAAACTATAATAATGTTACTTGACAAGATATTTTGACAAGAAATGGTTTTGACACTACTTATTTTGAGACTTCAAATTACTATATGGTTAGAGTTATTCTCTAAAAACTATGGAAGACAAGGTATATCAACCAAGCATGAGTTTAGCTGTAACATCATACCCTATTAATAGGTTTTTTTGTTGTTGTTGTTTAATCTCACATACATATAATACTGAACCTTTCAAATACAGTGCCCTGAATCATGAAAAAACATATTTGTATCAAGAAATTATATTCACTTAATAATGTATGGGATACGTTAAAAGAAAATTTTGCTCACCAGTCTTAAATCATTAATGTGCATGCACATAAGCACACACACATATCACACACACTACTCCTCCAACACACACAGTTTGCTAAAAATGTTCAAACTCTGGGAGTTTCAATTTCTGCTTGCAGAGCATACTGCTCAAATTAAAAAAAATCAATTCACATCCAAACATAAAAATGAGGCATTTTTTTCTCATATTTCAGTCTACATTTTATACTTTTACTAACTACAAATGCCTTCACTAAAAATATTGTTTTTATGTTTGTTTAAATAGTATTAACATAAATTTTGGCATAGTGTACCTAGCTTCTTTAAATTTGCTTTTATTACTCAGTACTGTTTCCTAGATTTATTCAAAATATATCACATTGGCACATTAAGATAGATATCATATAAATTTCTGTATTGTAGTAACACATGTGAAAATGCCACATTTTATTTATCTAAGTCCTCCACTGATGATCGCTTCAATATAGAAATAATAAACATTGTTCATTGTTTTCTCATAAGCATGTGTTTCACATTATTACTAATTAATTCAACAAAGTCCTAGGAAATTCATAGAATATAATCAGATTTCATTTACATATCTCTAAGGGTTATAGTCCTACTAGATAGGAAAACTGTAACAATTAATAATTAAATGACATGGTATATAAATGAACATAAGTAAATCAAGTGATGCAGCAACATGGGCAGGAATATAAACCCTGAGGTGAAGAACATAGTTAATTTGTAAGGAGAGATTAGAAGACATACCTATGAGCCCACTCCATCTGGAGGGCATTGACAATTTCAGTACAAAGCAGAGTTCAGCCTGGCAACAATGGGAGTTAGAAAAATCCTCTTAAGTATCCACAACTTCAAATCTCATTCCCTGGATAGCATCTTTATTTTCTTTTTCAATATATCTTTTTAATTTTTAGAAATTTATTCTTTTTAGATACACAAGAGAGTAGAGTGTATTTTGACATATTGTAACTACCTAGAGTATAATAAATTCTAATTAGGATGCCATTCTTGCAGTTGTACATGACGTGGAGTTTCACTGGTTGTGTAATCATATATGAATATAGGAAAGCTATGTCTAATTCATTCTACTGTCCTTCCTATTCTCATCCCCCCCTTACCTTCATTCCCCTTTGTCTAATCCAAAGAACTTCTATTCTTCCCTCCCCCTGCCTTATTGTGTGTTAGCATCCAAATATCAGACAGAACATTCGGCCTTTGGTTTTGGGGATTGGTTTATTTCAATTAGCATGCAGTCTCCAGTTTCATCCATTTGCTGGCTGGCAAATGCCATAATTTCATTCTTCTTTATGAATAAAATTCCATTGTGTATGTGTACCACAGTTTCTTTCTCCATTTATCTATTGAAAGGCACTTAGGCTGGTTTCCATAGTTTAGCCATTGTGAATTGAGCTGCTATGAATATTGATGTGGCCGCATCACTACAGTATGCTGATTTTAAGTCCTTTGGATATATGCCAAGGAGTGGGATAATTGGGTCAAATTGTGGTTCCATTCCAAGTTTTCTGAGCAATCTCCACACTGCTTTCCAAAGTGGTTGTATCAATTTGCAGTCCCAGCAGCAATATATGAGTGAACCTTTTCCCCCACATCCTCAGCAACATTTATTGTTACTTGTATTCTTGATAATTGCCATTTTGAAAAAAAAAATTGCCATTCTGATTGGAGTGAGATGAAATCTCAGTGTAGTTTTAAATTGTATTTCTCTAATTGCTAGAGATGCTGAACATTTTTTCATATATTTTTTGACCATTCACATTTCTTCTTCTGAGAAGTGCCTCTTCAGTTCCTTAGCCCACTTATTGGTTGGGTTATTTGTGTTTTCTGTATGCTCTACCTGAAGTGCAGGTGGTAAAAATTTTCTCCCATTCAGTAGGCTTTCTCTACACTTTCTTGTTTCCTTTGCTGTGAAGCTTTTTAGTATGACACCATCCTTTTTTTTTTTTTTTTTTTTTTTTTGTGGTACTGGGGATTGAACCCAGGGGCACTCGACCACTGGGCCGCATCCCCAGCCCTTTTTTGTATTTTATTTAGAGACAGGGTCCCACTGAGTTGCTAAGTGCCTTGCCGTTGCTGAGGCTGGCTTTGAACTCGCGATCCTCCTGCCTCAGCCTCCCAAGTGCTGGGATTACAGGTGTGCACCACTGCGCCCGGCTCCCATTTATTGATTCTTGACTTTACTTCTTGCACTTCAGGAGTCTTGTTGAGGAAGTTGGTTCCTAAGGTGACATGATGAAGAGTTGGGCCTACTTTTTCTTCTAGAAGGCACAGGGTCTCTGATCTAATGCTTTGGTTCATGAGCTACGTTGTGCAGGGTAAGAGATGGGGTCTAATTTCATTCTACTACATACAGATTTCCAGTTTTTCCAGCACCATTTGTTGAAGAGGCTATATTTTCTCCAATGTATGTTTTTGGGGACTTTGTCTAGTATGAGATAACTGTATTAATGGGGGTATGTTTCTTTGTCTATTCTCTTCCATTTGTCTTCATGTCTATTTTTGTGTCAATACCATGCCATTTGTTACTATAGCTCTGTAATACAATTGAATGTCTAGTATTGTGATACCTCCTGCATCATATTTCTCACTAAATATTGTTTTGGCTATTCTAGGTCTCTTATTTTTTCCAAACGAATTTCATGACTGCTTTTTCTATTTCTATGAAGACTGTCATTGGGCTTTTAATAGGAATTGCATTAAACCTGTATACTATATGGCCATCTTGACAATATTAATTCTGCCTATGCAAGAACATGTGAGATCTTTCCATCTTCTAAGGTCTTCTTCAATGTCTTTAGTTAGCCTTCTCTAGTTGTCATTGTAGAGGTCTTTCACTCTTTTGTTAGATTGATTCCCAAGTCTTCTATTTTATTTTTTTGAGGCTATTATAAATGGGATAATTTTCCTAATTTCTCTTTCATTGATTTGTCATTGGTATATAGGAACTCAATTAATTTATGGGTGTTAATTTTATATCCTGCTACTTTGCTGAATTTGTTTAGGATTTCCAGAAGCTTTCTGGTGTTTTTTTGGGGGGAGGGGGGTATTTTAAATATAGAATCATGTCATTGGCAAACAGGCATAGTTTGAGCTCTTCTTTTCCTATTTGTATCACTTTAATAACTTTCTTTTTTCTAATTGCACTGACTAGGGTTTCAAGGACTATATTGAATAGAAGTGGTGGAAGAGTACATTCCTGCCTCGTTCCAGTTTTTAGAGGGAATGCTTTCAATTTTTCTCCATTTAGGATGATGTTGGCTTTGGGTTTAACATATACAGCTTCAATGTTGAGGTATATTTCTACTATCCCTAGCTATTCTAGTGTTTTGAACAAGAATGGATGCTGTATTTTGTCCATTGTTTTTTCTGCATGTACTGAGATAATCATGTGATTCTTGTTCTTAAGTCTACTGATGTGATGAATTAGGTTTATTGATTTCTGCATGTTGAACCAACCCTGTGCCCCTGGGATGCACCCCACTTCACCATGGTGAACTATCATTTACATATGTTTTTATATATAAAATTTGCCAGTATTTTATTAAGTTTTTTTTTTTTTTTTTTTGGCGCTAGGGATTTAACACAGAGTCTTGTGCATGTGAGGCAAGTATTCTACCAACTGAGCTATATCCCCAACTCTTATTAAGAACTTTTGCATCTGCCAGGCATGGTGGTGCATGCCTGTAATCCCAGTGGCTTGGGAGGCTGAAGCAGGAGGATTGCAAGTTCAAAGCCAGCCTCAACAATAGCAAGGTGCTAAGCAACTCAGTGAGAACCTGTCTCTACATAAAATACAAAATAGGACTGGGGATGTGGCTCAGTGGTTGAGTGCCCCTGAGTTCAATACCCAGTACCTCAACACCCCCACCCCTAAAAAAAAAAAAAAAAAAAAAAAAAGCATTTTTGCATCTATATTCACCAGGGTTACTGGTCTGGAGTTTTCTTTTCTTGATGTGTCCTGGTCTGGTTTTGGCATCAGGGTGATAATAGTTTCATAGAATGAGTTTGGAAGGGTTCCCCCCTTTTTCTATTTCATGGAATAATTTGAGGAATGTTGGTGTAAGTTCTTTGAAGGTGTGGTAGAACTCAGCTCAGAATCCATGTGGCCCTGGGATTTTCTTTGTTGATAGGCTTTTGAGGGTGTCTTCAATTTCATTGCTTGAAATGTATCTGTTTAAATTTTCTATGTCCTCCTGATTCAATTTGGGTAGGTCATATGTCTCTAGAAATTTGTCAATGTATTCATCATTTTCTATTTTATTGGAGTACAGATTTTCAAAGAAGTTTCTGATTATTGTCTGAATTTCAGTAGTATCTATGGTGACATTTCCTTTTTCATCACAGATTTTAGAAATTTGAGTTTTCCCTTTCTTTTTCTTCTTTAGCCTGGATAAGGGTTTATCAATTTTATTTATATTTTCAAAGAACCAACTTTCTATTTCTCTGAGTTTTTGAAAATTTTTTTGTTTCAATTTCATTAATGTTGGCTCTGATTTTAATTATTTCCCATCTTCCACTGCTTTTGGTGTTTATTTGTTCTTCTTTTTCTAGGGCTCTGAGATGTAATGATAAGTTATTTATTTTTTGACTTTCTATTCTTTTAATGAATGAGCTCAATGCAATCAACGTTCCTCTTAGAACCACCTCCACAGTGTCCCAGAGATTTTCATATGTTGTGTCACTATTCTCATTTACCTCTAAGTATTGTTAAATTTCATCCCTGATTTCTTCATATATTCATTGGTCATTCCACAGAGTATTATTTAGTCTCCAGGTGTTAGGGTAGGTTTTATTTATTATTTTATCATTGCTTTCTAATTTCATTTCTTTATGATCTGATAGAATGCAGGGTATTATCTCTATATTATTGTATTTTTGCTGAGCTGCTTTGTGACCTAAGGTACAGTCTGTTTTAGAGAAGGATCCACGTGCTGCTGAGCAGAAAGTGTATTTGTCTGTTGATATATGAACTGTTCTATATATGTCTGTCTAAATAATTGAATGTATTTTTTAGTTCTATAGTTTCTTTGTTTAGTTTTTCTTTGGAGGATCTATGCAGTATCGAGAGAGGAGTATTAAAGTCACCCAGCATTATTGTGTTGTGATCTGTTTGATTCTTGAAATTGTGAAGGTTTCATTTGATGTACGTAGGTGCTCCATTGTTTGAGGCATAAAAATTTACAATTGTTATGTCTTGTTGATGTAGAATTGCCTTGAACAGTATGAAATGTCCTTCTTTGTCCCTTCTGATTAACTTTGGCTTGAAGTCCATTTTATCTAATATGAGGACAGAAACGCCTGCTTGTTTACAAGATCCATGTGAATGATATGTTTTTCCCATCCTTTCACCTTAAGTCTGTGGATGTCTTTGAATATGAGATGAGTCTTTTGGAAACAGCATATTGTTGGGTCTTGTTTTTAAATCCACTCTGTAGTTTATGTCTCTTGATTGATGAGTTTAGGCTATTTACATTCATTATTGAGAAATTATTTTTGTTCCCTGTCATTTTTATTTATTTCTGGTTTTTAATTTAGTTTCTCCTTTGACTATTCTAGTATAATTCCTCCCAATGTTGGTTTTCACTTTATTTTTCATTTCTTCTTCATGAAATATTTTATTGAGTTTGTTTTGTAGTGCAGGCTTTCTAGTTGTGAATTCTTTTAATGTTTGTTTTTATCATGGAAGGTTTTTATTTCATCATCAATTCTAAAGCTTAATTTTGCAGGTTATAGTATTCTTGGTTGGCATCCATCTTCTCTCAGAACTTGGTATATATTTTTCCAAGACCTCCTATCTTTAAGGGTCTGAGTTGAAAAATCAGCTAAGATCTAGACTGTTTTCCCTCTAAATGTGACCTGTTTTTCTCTGGAAGCATTTAAAATTCTATCCTTATTAAGCATTTTTATAATAATGTGCCTTGGTGCAGGTCTGTTGTAATTTTGTATATTTGGGGGTCCTGTAAATCTCCTGTATTTGATTTTCCATTTCATTAATTAGATTTGGGGAATTTTCAGATATTATTTCATTGAAAATATTTGGCTTGTATCTCCAAGTCTTCATCTATCCCAATAAATCTTGAATTTGGTCTTTTCAGGTTATCCCATATTTCTTGGAAATCTGTTCATGGTCATGTTCTCTTAACATCTTTTCTGCATGGTCAACTTTGTTATCAAGATTTATATTTTTGTGTTAATTGCCTGAAACTCTGTATTCCAAGTGATCTAGTTTGTTGGTGATGCTTTCAATTGAATTAAAATTGTTTTTTTAAATTTTTAAAATTTGTTTAAATTAGTTATTACATGACAGTAGAATGCATTTATGCACTGTGATATACATAGATGGAATATAATTTCTCATTTTTCAAAGTATACATGTTGCAGAATCATATTGGTCATATATACATATATACATACAGTGATAATGTCTGTTTCATTCCAGTCTCTCTCCCATCCCCACATCCCCTCTCCCCCCTCCCTTGACTTCCCTCTACCCAATCTAAGATAATGCTATTTTTCCCTAGTGCCCCCCCGCCTTATTGTAAATTAGCATCCACATATTAGAGAAAACATTTGGCCTTTGGATTTGTGGGATTGGATTATTTTGCTTAGCATGATATTATCCAATTCCAACCATTTACTGTCAAATGCCATAATTTCACTCTTCTTTAAAGTTGAGTAATATCCCATTGAGTGTATATACACACACATATATATATTATATATATATATATATATATATATATATATATATATATATATATATATATATACACATATGCCACATTTTCTTTATCCATTCATCTATTGAAGGACACCTAGGTTGGTTCCATAGTCTAGCTATTTTGAATTGAGCTGCTATAAACATTGATGTATGAGTGTGCCTTTTTCCCCACATCCTCTCCAACATTTATTGTTGTTTGCGTTCTTGATAGCTGCCATTCTGACTGGAGTGAAAAGAAATCTTAGAGTAGTTTTGATTTGCATTTCTCTAATTGCCAGCGATGTTGAGCATTTTTTCATGTATTTGTTTATTAATTGTGTATCTTCTTCTGAGAAGTGTCTTTTCAATTCCTTAGCCCATTTATTGATTGGGTTATTTGTTTATTTGGTGTTAAGTTTTTTGAGTTCTTTAAATATTCTAGAAATTAGTGCTCTATCTGACGTGCACGTATTAAATATTTGTTCCCAATTAGTTGGCTCTCTATTCACCTCACTGATTGTTTCTTTTGCTGAGAAAAAGCTTTTTAGTTTAACTCTATCCCATTCATTAATTCTTGGTAATAATTCTTGCGCTACAGGATTCTTATTAAGGAACTTGAGGCCTAATCCGACATGTTGGAAATTGGAGCTTATTTTTATGGAAAGCAGTATGGAGCTTTCTTGGAAAACTGGGAATGGAACCACCCTATGACCCAGCTATCCCACTCCTGGGTCTATTCCCAAAGGACTTAAAAACAGCATATTACAGTGACACAGCCTCTTCAATGTTTATAGCAGCACAATTCACAATAGGTAGGTTGTGGAACCAACCTAGATATCCCTCAGTAGATGAGTGGATAAAGAAAATGTGGTATATATACAAAATGGAATTTTACTCAGAAATAAAAGAGAATAAAAATAATGGCATTTGCAGGTAAATGGATGAAGTTGGAGAATATAATGCTAAGTGAAATTAGTCAATCTCAAAAATCCAAATACCTAATGTTTTCTCTGATATAAGGAGGCTAGTTCACAGTGTTGTTGGATGGGGGTACATAGGAGGATTAGAGGAACACTAGAATGGTCAAAGGAAAGGGAGGGGAAGGGAGGGAGCAAGGGGGGAGAGGGGGGGAAAAAAGAAAAAAAATTGGTGGTTGAATGAGATGGATATCATTATCCTAAATGCACGATTGAAGATCTGAATGGTACTTATATACTTTGTATACAAACAGTTGTATGTAAAAAGATGCTATGTATGTGCATTATGAAATGTAATACATACTCCTATTATAAATAAAAAAAGAAAAAGAAAAAAAACATTGATGTGGCCATGTCACTATAGTATGCTGATTTTAAGTCCTTTGGGTATAAACCAAGGAGTGGGATAGCTGGGTCAAATGGTGGTTCCATTCCCAGTTTTCTGAGGAATCTCCATACTGCTTCCCATAGTGGTTGCACCAATTTGCAGTCCCACCAGCAATGTGTACCTTTTCCCCCAGATCCTCATCAACATTTATTGTTGTTTGTATTCTTGATGATTGCCATTCTGAAAGGAGATGAAATCTTAGAGTAGTTTTGATCTGCATTTCTCTAATTGCTAGAGATGTTGAACATTTTTTCATATATTTGTTGGTCAATTGTATTTTTTCTTCTGTGAAGTGTCTGTTCAGTTCCTTAGCCCATTTATTGATTGGGTTATTTGTTTTTTTGGTGTTAAGTTTTTTTAGTTCTTTATATACCCTAGAGATTAATGCTTTATCAGAGATGCATGTGGTAAAGATTTTCTCCCAATCTATAGGCTCTCTCCTCATTATTAATTGTTATTGTTTCCTTTGCTGAGAAGAAGCTTTTTAATTTGAACCCATCCCATTTATTGATTCTTGATTTTACTTCTTGTGCTTTAGGAGTCTTGTTAAGGAAGTCAGATCCTAGGCTGACGTGGTGCAGATTTGGGCCTGTTTTTTTCTTCTCCTAGGCACAAGGTCTCTGTTCTAGTGATCCACTTTGAGTTGATTTTTTTTGTGCAGGGTGAGAGATAGAGGTTTAATTTCGTTTTGCTACATATGGATTTCCAGGTTTGCCAGCACCATTTGTTGAATAGGCTATCTTTTCTCCAGTAAATGTTTTTGGCACCCTTGTCTAGTATAAGGTAACCGTATTTATGTGGGTTTGTCTCTGTGTCCTCTATTCTGTACCATTGGTCTACAAGTCTATTTTGGTGCCAATACCTTGCCATTTTTGTTACTATAGCTCTGTAGTATAGTTTAAGGTCAGGTATTGTGATGCCTCCTGCTTCACTTTTCTTGCTAAGGATTGCTTTAGCTAGTCTGGGTCTCTTATTTTTCCAAATAAATTTCATGATTGCATTTTCTATTTTTATGAAGAATGGCATTGGGATTTTAATAGGAATTGCATTAAATCTGTATAGTGCTTTGGGTAGTTTTCCCATTTTGACAATATTAATTCTGCCTATCCAGAAGCATGGGAGATCTTTCCATCTTCTGAGGTTTTCTCCAATTTCTTTCTTTAGTGTTCTGTAGTTTTCATTGTAGAGGTCTTTCACCTCTTTTGTTAGATTGATTCCCAGGTATTTTATTTTATTTTTTGAGGTTATTGTGAATGGAGTACTTTTCCTAATTTCTCTTTCAGTGGATTTATCGCTGACGTATAGGAATGTGTTTGATTTATGGATGTTGATTTCATATGCTGAATTCATTTATTAGTTCTAGAAGTTTTCTGGTGGAATTTTTTTGATCTTCTAGGTATAAAATCATACCGTCAGCAAATAATGATAAATTGAGTTCAACTTTACCTATCTGTATCCCTTTAATTTCTTTCGTCTGTCTTATTGCTCTGGCCAGCATTTCAATTACTATGTTGAATAGAAGTGGTGAAAGAGGGCATCCCTGTCTTGTTCCAGTTTTTAGAGGGAATGCTTTCAATTTTTCTCCATTTAGAATGATGCTGGCCTTGGGTTTAGTATATATAGCTTTTACAATGTTGAAGTTTGTTCCTACTATCCCAGTTTTTCTAGTGTCTTGAACATGAAGATGTGTGTATTTTGTCAAATGCTTTTTCTGCATCTATTGAGATGATCGTATGATTCTTGTTGTTAAGTCTTAATATGATGAATCACGTATATTGATTTCCGTATGTTGAAACAACCCTACATTCCTGGGATGAATTCCACTTGATCATGGTACACTATCTTTTTAAAATGTTTTTGTATGCGATTTGCCAGAATTTTATTGAGAATTTTGGTTGGCATCCATTTTCTTTTAGAACTTGAAATATATTATTCCAGGACCTCCTAGCTTTGAGGGTCTGGGTTGAGAAATCAGTAGAGATCCAAACTAGTTTCCCCCTATATGTAATCTGATTTTATTTTTCTCTCACAGCCGTTAAGATTTTATCTTTATGCTGTGTGTTGGTCATTCTCATTATAATGTGTCTTGGTGTGGGTCTGCTGTAATTTTGTACACTTGGGATCCTGTAAACCTCTTGTATTTGATTTTTCCATTCCATTCTTTAGGTTTGGGAAATTTTCTGCTATTATATCATTGAAAAGATTGTGTATTCCTTTGGTTTGTATCTATCTCTAATCCTTCATCTATTCCAATAACTCTTAAATTTGGTCTTTTCATGTTATCCTATAATTCTTGGATGTTCTGTTCATGGTTTCTTACCATCTTCTCCATATGTTTAACTCTACTTTCAAGATTATATAGTTTGTCTTCATTGTCTGAGGTTCTGTCTTCCAAGTGGTCTAGTCTCTTAGTGATATTTTTTATTGAATTTATAATTTGGTTTACTGATTCCTTCATTTCAAGGATTTCTGCTTGTTTTTTTTTCCCATGATCTCTAACTCTTTATTGAAGTGGTCTTTCATATTAGATATTCTAACATAAACATTTGATTTTTACATAAATGTGTAACTGAATAATCTAGACTAGTAAACATAGATTTAAATTTATGTTAATTAATTTGTAAAAAGCATTGGAACATTTAAGAAAATTTAAGATTTGTCATATTTAAATTTTTTAATTTGTGAACTAAGAATGCTTTAAATATTTGAGATTTGATTGTCTATAAACTTAAGTGCTTAAAATCCAATATTTTAAATGTATAAATTAAATTTAAAATATTTTTTAAAAAATTTTAAAATTTTTATTGGTACATAATTATTCATAACAGTAGATTCTTTGTGCCATATTCATACATGCACATAACATAATTTGATCAATTTCATTCCCTGTTATGTCCCCTTTTGCTCTTCTCTACTCCTTCCACCTGATTTTCTTCCTCTACTCCATGGGCCTCCCTTCTATTTTCATAAGTTTCCTTTTTTTCCTTCTAGTTTCCATATACAAGAGAAAAATATTGATTATTTGAATCTGGCCTATTTTGCTTAACATGATGCTCTCCAGCTCCATCCATTTTCCTGAAAATGATATGTTTTTCCCATTCATTTTTAGGGCTGCATAAAATTACATTGTTTATATAAACCACATTAACAAAATTTAATTGTTTCAAAAGCTCACTTAAAATGATTATCAAAATCTGCTACATTAATATCTTGTAGAGAAAGCTCAATTTTTTAAAATGATCAAATTATAAAACAGGAATTCACAGAAGAGGAAAATTCAATATCAAAAAATTTATGAAGATAGATGAACTCAGAAGATGGAAAGACCTACCTTGCTCTTGGATAGGTAGAATTAATATTGTCAAAATGTCCATACTACCAAAAGCATTATACAGATTTAATGCAATTCCAATCAAAATCCCAACGTCATTCTTCTAAGAAATAGAAATAGCAATCATGAAATTCATCTGGAAAAATAAGAGACCCAGAATAGCCAAAGCAATCCTGAGCAAGAAAAGTGAAGCAGGGGGCATCACCATACCGGACCTTAAATTATACTATAGAGCAATAGTAACAAAAACAGCATGGTATTGGCACCAAAACAGACGGGTGGACCAATGGTACAGAATTGAGGACACAGTAACTAATACATATAATTTCAGCTATCTTATATTAGACAAAGGTGCCAAAAATGTACAGTGGAGAAAGGATAGCCTCTTCAACAAATGGTGCTGGGAAAACTGGAAATCCATATGCACCAAATTGAAATTAAATCCTTATCTCTCACCATGCACAAAACTCAATTCAAAGTGGATCAAGGACCTAGGAATTAGATCAGAGACAGTACGCCTAATAGAAGAAAAAGTAAGCTCCAATTTCCAACATGTCGGATTAGGCCCCAAGTTTCTTAATAAGAAATCCTGTAGCGCAAGAATTATTACCAAGAATTAATGAATGGGATAGATTTAAACTAAAAAGCTTCTTCTCAGCAAAAGAAACAATCAGTGAGGTGAATAGAGAGCCAACTAATTGGGAACAAATATTTAGTACATGCACATCAGACAGAGCACTAATTTCTAGAATATATAAAGAGCTCAAAAAACTTTACACCAAAAAAAACAAATAACCCAATCAATAAATGGGCTAAGGAATTGAGAAGACACCTCTCAGAAGAAGATACACAATTAATTAACAAATACATGAAAAAATGTTCAACATCGCTGGCAATGAGAGAAATGCAAATCAAAACTACTCTTAGATTTCATTTCACTCCAGTCAGAATGGCAGCTGTCAAGAACACAAGCAGCCGGGCGTGGTGGCGCACGCCTGTAATCCCAGCACTTTGGGAGGCTGAGGCAGGAGGATCGCGAGTTCAAAGCCAGCCTCAGCAATGGCGAGGCACTTAGCAACTCAGTGAGACCCTGTCTCTAAATAAAATACAAAAAAGGGCTGGGGATGTGACCCAGTGGTCGAGTGCCCGTGAGTTCAATCCCCGGTACCAAAAAAAAAAAAAAAAAAAAAAAAAAAAGAACACAAGCAACAATAAATGTTGGAGAGGATGTGGGGAAAAAGGCACACTCATACATTGCTGGTGGGACTGCAAAATGGTGCAACCATTATGGAAAGCAGTATGGAGATTTCTTGGAAAACTGGGAATGGAGCCACCCTATGACCCAGCCATCCCACTCCTGGGTCTATTCCCAAAGGACTTAAAAAACAGCATATTACAGTGACACAGCTATCTCAATGTTTGTAGCTGCGCAATTCACAATAGCTAGGTTGTGGAACCAACCTAGATGTCCCTCAGTAAATGAGTGGATTAAGAAAATGTGGTATATACGCACAATGGAATTTTACTCAGCAATAAAAGAAAATAAATTAATGGCATTTGCAGGTAAATGGATGAAGTTGGAAGACATATTGCTAAGTGAAGTTAGTCAGTCTCAAAAATCCAAGTACCAAATGTTTTCTCTGATATAAGGAGGCTAGTTCATAGTATTGTTGGATTGGGGCGGGGGGTACATAGGAGGACTAGAGGAACACCAGAATGGTCAAAGGGAAGGAAGGGTAAGGGGGGAGCAAGGGGGGAGGAGGGGGGAGGGATGGGGAGAAAAGGAAAAAAAAAAAAAAGAAAAGGTTGTTGAATGAGACGGATTTCATTTTCCTAAATGCATGATTGAAGACCTGAATTGTACGAATATACTTTGTATACAAACAGTTGTATGTAAAAAGATGCTAAATTCATGCACTATGAGTTGTACACATTAAAAATTATTAAAAAAAAATTGAAAAAATAAAAACAAACTAAAAAAAAATTTATGAAGAAACATTCAGTCTCACTGATAATGAAGAAATATGCAACCAAAATTACATAAGATACCAGTTTACATTGATTGAATTTATAAAAATTAAAGTAATAGCCAATATCAAGTACTAGCAAAACCATAGGGAATGAGAAACTCTTAGACAAAGGTAATGCGAATATAAATTATAAGAGCCTCTTTGGACACCATTTCAATAAAACAGAAAATTCAAATACTATAGAAGCCAGTGATGCCAGAAAATCATATCTTGCATGTACAAGATATCAATGTCAGTGATATGCAATGACAAGAAATGAATCAACATATTAATGCTCAAAGATCTCTCTTCCATCACTATGCATATCATATACTAACAAACATTTTTAAATAGCATAAACACCCTAACTTTCTCTTTCTCACCCAAAGTTCAGAGTTTGTGGACCAGATTTTAGAGCTCTTATGAAACAGAACTAAAAGAATCATGAGATTTAAAAAAAGAGAGAGAGAGACAGATTTAAGCCTTGAGGCTCCACTTAGGATTTGAGGGATATGAACAGAAAAAGAAAAAGGGATTACTATGAACTATGTTGGATCCACTTAAAGTGTTTTTTAAGAAATTGTAAAAAAAGACTAGAATTCTCTTTTAATTTATTTTGGACACTGGTTGTATATCTCAGACACGTTTCAATGTAGGCACAAACATCCTAGTACCCATTAAAATACCTTATACTCAATGAACATGTGAGAAACTAAAAATGCCTAAATGTTTTATATTATGAAAATAACAATCCATTTAGATTGCTTCCTTCAGAGCAGACAAAATTTCTAACAGTGTTAGTTCAGATTGTCAAATTGTTTCCAAAGGGAAACTATTTCTAGCTCAACCATCATTATGAGGACTTAAAATTTCATTTTATCAAGTGTTCGCCAGTACTGAGTAGTCCCATACATTTAAAAAACTAAACCTTGTTAATTTTAATTTGATGTGTGAAAATGCTACCATATTTTGATATAATCTAACAAAATTTGTATTTATTTAATTATTAGTGAGGTTGAATCTTACATAAGGGAAATCAATGGCATTTTGGCGAAAAATATATAGTATAAAGGATTTGAAAAATAATTAAAAAGAAAAACTAAAAAATCATCCATTATCCCGCCCCTGAGAAATAATTCTTGTAATATGTTCATTTTTCTTCTAATAATTTAAATGCATATTTATTCATCAAACATTTACTGAATAACTAGCGTAAGTCAGGTTCTATACTAGGCCTTAAGAGTACAGCCCTACATAAAAGAGACAAAACCAAAACTCACTGTTTTCATGGAGTTTACATTTTAGTTGTGGGACAAACACAATTGACAAAATATAAATAAGTATATTGTATATTCAAAGTTGATTGTTATTTCTAACAGTGTTAGTTCAGATTGTCAAATTGTTTCCAAAGGGAAACTATATTTCTAGCTCAACCATCATTATGAGGACTTAAAATTTCATTTTATCAAGTGTTCGCCAGTACTGAGTAGTCCCATACATTTTAAAAAACTAAACCTTGTTAATTTTAATTTGATGTGTGAAAATGCTACCATATTTTGATATAATCTAACAAAATTTGTATTTATTTAATTATTAGTGAGGTTGAATCTTACATAAGGGAAATCAATGGCATTTTGGCGAAAAATATATAGTATAAAGGATTTGAAAAATAATTAAAAAGAAAAACTAAAAATCATCCATTATCCCGCCCCTGAGAAATAATTCTTGTAATATGTTCATTTTTCTTCTAATAATTTAAATGCATATTTATTCATCAAACATTTACTGAATAACTAGCGTAAGTCAGGTTCTATACTGGGCCTTAAGAGTACAGCCCTACATAAAAGAGACAAAACCAAAACTCACTGTTTTCATGGAGTTTACATTTTAGTTGTGGGACAAACACAATTGACAAAATATAAATAAGTATATTGTATATTCAAAGTTGATTGTTATTTCCCTGCCATATTTCCCTCTTGTTCGTTATTTAGCTTGTTCCTTTTCCCTTTTTATTTTCTTTTTTCATCCTACCACAAATAATGCTATAATCAATTTCTTTGACTGTATTTATGAGCTTTTGTATAGAATTGAGTCCTAGAAGTGAACTACTAGTAAAAGGGAATCAACACTTTCTGAACATTTCTAACAGTATTAGTTCAGATTATCAAATTGTTTCCAAAGGGGTTATAACTATAGTTCAACTCAGCAACTTAGCAAGGCCCTATGAGAACTTATTTTATCAAGTGTTTACCAGTACTGAGTAGTCCCATACATTTTAAAAAACAAACCTTGTTAATTTTAATTTGATATGTGAAAATACTACCACATTTTGATAATTTAATAAAATCTGTATGTATTTAATTATTAGTGAGGTTGAATCTTAAATGTACTTACGAGTCATTTTTTGTGAATGACCTTTTCCTGACCATTGACTATCTTCTATAGGAGTTTTAGTGTATTTTTTCTTATTGACTTACCTACATTTTTAACTATGTATCTCATATTTGGGGTAATATTTACCAGACTGCAACTTGCAAAAACAATTTAAACACAAGAAGCAAAGAAAAAGTTGAAAAGTTATTATAAAAATGATGAGCATCAAATGATACTGAGTTGCTTGTCAAAATTTGGCAACAGAACTTTCAAACTTGAAGATTAGAGTGAAATAGGATAATGCTAAATAAACAGAAACAAAATGCTATTTCAGGAACATTGGGCAACATCTAAAAATATGGTTATATCATGTAAAAATCTTTGAATATGTACAATAACCACTTTAGCTATACTTAACAATTACTAAGTCCTGACTGCATACTCAGCACAATTCTAATTTCTTACAGATAATGTTTACAATTTGTATGTTCAGCTATATTATTATTCTTATAATCTATCTTTTACAAATAAAGAAAATTAGGCTGACAGAAAATCTAAGCCTACTAGGTACAGCCTCTTGGAATTTATGTCCTTTCCATTACACTACAGTAGAGATACTTAAAAATTGTACATCTATTGCATGCTACAAGTTAAAACTGAATAGATTAATAAAACATGAATTTTTTACTTTTGAGTCTTACCCGGCCAGAGTCCAAAGCAGTAGGCATATTTCTCAGTTCATACACAGCAACCTGCCCATCGCTATCTCCCACTAGAAGACAATCTGTTTGTTTGGCAAAGAGAATAGTTGTGAACTTGATTCCAGGGTTAGCCACATTCACAATCAAAGGGTCCAAACTGTAATGAAACATTTCATTTAAAAATTCAGTTGTTATATTAATGGTATTTGTTAACATACAAACTAAGAAAAGTTCCAGATTTCTTTTCTTAACTTCATGTAAAAAAAAAATTTAAAAAAAATTAAATAAAAACTCAAAAGCCTCACCAGGTGTGCTGGTGCACACCTATAATCCCAGTGACTAGGGAGGCTGAGGCAGGAGGATCTCAAGTTTAGAGCCAGCCTCAGCAACTTAGCAAGGCCCTAAGAAATTTAGCAAGAACCTCATTAAAAATAAAAAGGGCTGGGGATGTGGCTCAGTGGCTAAGCACCCCTGTGTTTAATCCCTGGTACCAAAACAAACAAACAATAACAAAAAAAAGCCTCTTTTTTTTCCCAAACCCAAAAGAACTATTTCTAGCTCCTTAATCAGAATGTCCTTTGGATTCAACACTGCAACAGGATTCCTGCCAAAAATTCCAATCTGCCAGACTATCCAGCAGACTACAAACTTGCTAGGACTCATGACTGTGAGCCAATTCCTTAAGGTACATCTATCTCAATATAGAGATGGAGATGGAGATAAGCGATTGAGACAGAGGCATTCATCCTGCTGGTTCTGCTTCTCTGGAGTGCTTGACTAACACAACTTATTAAATAACAATTATACTTAACAGAGGAATGTATTAATCCAAATGAATCTCTGGAACATAAGAGGACATTCTGAACAGGAACTTTTTCTTATGTTGGTCATTAAAAACAATTTATTTATGCCCTCAAATAAAAAAACAGAAGTAGCAACTTTCTATACTTCTAAAGAAGTGTTGTCCTGGGAACAATAGTTTTACCAGAAAAATTAAAATCTGAGGTTAGAGCATTTAAATTGCCACTTTACATGTTAGTTATCTCCTACTCAAAAGTAATTAATTTTGTAGTCCTTGATTTTTGGTTGATACTGATTTATACAACAAATTATGACAAAAATCTTAAGTTATTGAATTATAACTTCTAGAAAACAGTTACTATTAAGAATAGACTCACTGAATTTTAGATTATTTATTTTAAACAAAAATATACTTTCCTGCTGCTTTTGCTAATTTGCATAAAAACTTATGATACTTTCCAACGGAAATAGCAACATTAAACATTTCATTCCAGCATGTATAAAATTTCAAGAATAGATGGATCTAGATGATCTTCTATTAACCTTGCTGTAACATCTTAAAAAAATTTAAGTGCATACCCTTTGAATATGTTTTCAAATGAGGTAAGAGAATAAATAAATATTGCAAAAATAATTATTTTGTCTCCTTTCTTTATATTATTGTAGAGAATCTTTAGTTAGAAACATAAGCTTGCCATGTATGATATGTCAAAATATACTTATTGTCAGGTATATCTAAAAAAAACAAATTTAAAAAATGGAAAAAATAAAGAAATGTAAGCATGCCTCCCTGGGTTCCTCTACATACCAAGCAATGAATAGAATTTAAGGTAGTTATGATAATCTATATCAGTCTGTAAAAGTTTGAGACGTAAACTATTTTCATGCTTTAAAAATACATATGGTATAAGTAATCAACATTAATATCATATCTTGAGATATATCTTTATTCATAAAGGACTCCTGTGAAATAAATTATTATTTGTTTTAAAGTAACTATAATACTCTTTTTTTTTTTTTTTTTTTGTGGTACCAGGGATTGAACTCAGGGGCACTCGACCACTGGGTCACATCCCCAGCCCTTTTTTTTTTTTTTGTATTTTATTTAGAGACAGGGTCTCACTGAGTTGCTAAGTGCCTCGCCATTGCTGAGGCTGCCTTTGAACTCGCGATCCTCCTGCCTCAGCCTCCCAAGTGCTGGGATTACAGGTGTGCGCCACCGCGCCCGGCAACTATAATACTCTTTAACTGATGTCAAAACTTAGCAGGTATCAATTAGTTTAAACAGCTTCTACTAGAAATGTCCACAAGAAAACATTAACTTACGTGCTAATGTGAAGGTCCCAAATCTCCACTCTACTTTCATTTGCAGCTGCAAATATATAGGATGATTTGGGAGACCAGGCAACATCATAAACAACATGAGTAGTTGGATAAAAACTCAAAAATGGCTTGAGATTCTCCTGATGCCATATCATAACACCCCAATCTGCAGAACAGCTTAAGAATACATCATGACAAAATGGGTTCCATGTTACTTTATACACTGGGCCCTAGCAACAGAAAAATGAAATACACAAGTAAACAATACTTAATATCTTATATTTAAAACTTGACCAGAAAATTAAAAATACTAAAATTTCTAGCAGATTCAATATCATCCATTATTGCATGGGTATTATTTAAGCTGAGAATAAGATCATAAATTTAATCCTCCCTTAATTAGTCCATATAGAAACATAAAATACAGTGCTATATTAGCCACTAAATATTAACATATGTTATACTTTTAAAAAAATAACAAGTAGTATTAAGAAAAATCAAGAAATGAAGGAGAAAAGGAAAGAAATGTAAATGGAACAATGATAAATATATACAGAGAACAGGTATGGGCAAGAGACAATTTTACTTTGGGATCAATATAGTATTATAAGTATTTTAGAAACAAAAAGTGTCACTTCCATAACTTGCAAGAAAAAAAAATCAATGATAACAAGAAGCCAAATAAAATATACCACACATTATTGGTGCTTTTTTAGAAAGCACTTAATTCAAGCTACTATTTTTACTATAAATTGTAAATTTATTGCATGATAAATATACTGTATGTAATATTATTTTTGCAGAAATACTATAAGGTAAATTTCCCATACCTATTATAATTAAACTAACCTTATGTCCTCTGTAGGTTTCTAGGTATTGTTCATTATATGAACAAGAACACTTGTGAATATGACCTTCTTCAGTGCCAGCCAAATAGATATTTGTGTCCTACAACATAAGAAATCAAAATGTATTGGCCTGTGATACGTTATTGAGTGTGCGATAGATAGAAGATGGAACAATTCAGGATCTATTGAAATCAATTCAAGAACCAAAACAATACTATCTTTAACATAGTTGTCTGTTACCTTTTTCTTTCTGTTATATATTTATAATAATGAAACTACTGGAAAGATTACAGATTTATCCTGTACTGGAATAGAGGATAGTACTTAAAATATCCTGTTTAAAAATTACGTGGAAAAACTTTTTACTTAAATAAGGAAGAGACTTTTCAACGTTTAGATTTGCCTAACCATAGAGCTAACAGTCTAGGGTAATGATAAATGCTTTTTCACTGGAGCTAGTCAAAGAAAAGACAGATGACTTAACCATAAATATTTATGTATACAATGTTGAAGGAATCATAATTACTAGGAATGAGAGGTTGAGGTAGATTGCATCTCAAGACATCTTTAACACTAAACATGTATGCTCTGTAGGGATTTAAAACATCTGTGCATAATAGGTTATGAAAAGTCTTTAAAAAGTCTGAAAGTCAGTGCTCAATATACTGGCTATACAGAGTATGGTCATAGACCAACAACAATGGCATCATCTGGGAGCACTTGTGACCTACAAATTCTCAGGCTCTACCCCAGACCAACAAACCAGATTTTGCATCTTAACAAGATTCCCAAATGATTTGTATGTGCATTAAAATTTTGATACACATGCATTAGCATATGTAAGTACTTAAAACTGCAACTATTAGATCATGGTACAAATGTAGTTTTAAATCATATGATAAAATATAATGTTTTTCCAAAAAGTTTTATGAGCCGGGCTCGGTGGCGCATGCCTGTAATCCCAGCACTTTGGGAGGCTGAGGCAGGAGGATCGCGAGTTCAAAGCCAGCCTCAGCAATGGCGAGGCACTTAGCAACTCAGTGAGACCCTGTCTCTAAATAAAATACAAAAAAGGGCTGGGGATGTGACCCAGTGGTCGAGTGCCCCTGAGTTCAATCCCCGGTACACACACACACACAAAAAAAAGTTTTATGAATTTACATTCACTGGTAAATATATAAAAGTTCTCTTGGACCCATATTCTCCTTAAAAATTAATTGTTTATATCAGAAATCTTCTGTATTGCCATTCTATTAAATGTAAAATCATACATGGTTTAATGTCTTTTTTGTGTGAATATTAATAAGGCTGATAACTTTTTATGCTTATTGGCCATTTGTATTGCCTCTTCTGTTTATGTCTCTTGGTCATTTTGCTAATATTTTAAATATTCATATGTGTATTTTAAATATTCTAGATTCTATTGCTTTGTTTATTATGTATGTTTGCAAATATCTTCTCCCAGTGTATTACTTTTCTTTCTACTCTTTTTCATACTGTTTTTGGTATACAGAAGTTCTCATTTTATTTCATTGGTTAGCATTTATGTGCTTTTAAGAAGTCTTTCCCTACCTTGACATCAATAAAGGTATTTTCCTAAATTTTCTTCTAAAAGGTTTTTATGTTATAACGGTGGTAGGAATCTAATTCCATTTGAAAAAATATGGATAATGGTTGTCCCAACACCACTTATAAATGGTGATCTTTTTCTAGGGATTTTCAAGGTCAGTGTCAAAAGGTTGGTTGCCTAATAAATAAACTCTGAAATTTCATGCAAGAGGTTTATTGAGCAGTGGTCTCAGGAGCAACCTCCAGGAGGGAAACAGGACTGGTCAGAGATTTAAGTTGAACTACAACTGTAGTTGAAGTCACAACAGACAGATCAGTACAACCTGTAAGAAGTTCTGGGAAGCCCTTAAGGGACAGAGTACTGCCGTTAGCTGGGTATGGTAATGCACACTTGTCATCCCAGCAATTTGGCAGGCTGAGGCAAGAGAATCACAAGATCTACACCAGCCTTAGCAACTCAGCAAGACCTTGTCTCAAAGTAAAATATAAAAAGGGCTGGGATATAGCTCGGTGCTAGAGCACCCCTGGGTTCAATCCCCAATACTGCAACAAATAAACAAAACAAAAAAAGCCATAAACTTGGTGGCTTAAGTGTCCTGCCATAAAGCAAGAAGGCCAAATATTTTATATTCTCCCCCTTCCAAAAACCAATCAAGCAAGATAATATACTCAAATCTAACCATAATAAATAATCAAACTAAATGTGATTTTAACATAACAAAAGACAGAGGTTTTAATATTCTATGAAATAAGCAAGATTCAACTATGCTGTCTACTTGAAATATATTTTAAGTGTAAAAACACAAATAGTTTTTAAAAAGGGATAGAAAATGACAAATCATGATAACATTAGTTAAAAGAAATCTGGAATGGCTACATTACTATCAGACTAAGTGAATCTCATAATAAGTAGCATAATAGTTGTAAATAAGGCCATTTCATAATGATAAGGGAGTTAGTTAATTAAGAGGGCACACCAATCCTGAACATGTTGTATATACCTAATAACAAAGCCTTATGATGCAAAAAACAAAATAATATTGCGAGGAAAAATAGACAAATTGATGATTATGGTTAGAGAGTTCCTTTCCTCTTTCCAAATAATTGATTGAAAAAGTAGGCACAAAATCAGCAAGGAGATAGTGAATTTAAACAACACCATCATCCAATGTAACTTGATTGAAATTTATAAAACATTTTACCCAACAATAGCAGGACACATATTTTTGTCAAGTGCACAGAAATAATTGTCAATAAAGGCTTCACTCTGAAGTTTATAACATATCTTACTGAGTTCAAAAGGATTCAAGTCGGAAAAAGTATATTCTCTGATTATGGTGGGTTGGAATTAGAAATCAATAACAAAATGACTTTTGGAAAATCACCAAATACTTAGAAACTAAATAACATATCTTTAAATAACATATCCATTAAAGAAGAAATCAAAAGAGAAATTAGAAAGTATTTCACACAGAATGAAAATGAAAATATAACAAGTCAGAATTTGTGGGGTGCTGCCAAAGTGGCATTTAGAGGGAAATTTATGGCACAGATGCCTATATTAGAAAATAAAGAAAAGTTGCAAATCAATAACTTCAGGTTCAATCTTAAGAAACTAGAAAAACTAGAGTAGATTAAAACTAAATAGACAGGAGAAAGGAAATATCAAGATAAAAGTAGAAAATAATTATGTACTGAACAGAAAAACAATAGTGAAATTCAATTAAATCAAAACTTGGTTCTATAATATCAATATAATTATTAAAATTTGAGTTGGGTGTGGTGGCATGATTCTATACTTCTACATATATACTATGGGACGTTGAAGTAGTAGAACCACTTGAGCTGAGGGGTTAGAGACCAGCCTGGGCAACATAACACAGTGAGACCTCCAGCTCCAAAAAAAAAAAAAGCTGATGAACTTTGAGACAGATTGATCAGGAAAAAGAGAAGGAAGATGAAAAGGAAAATAGAACATGTCAGAATTTGTGAGGCAATTAGAAAATTACTAATATTAGGAATTAGTTGGCATTACTACATATTCTTCAGTTATTAGAGACCAAGAGAATATTATTATGTCAACATATATATAAGCAAATTCCTTAAAACACACACATTCCCAAAAGTCATTCAGGAAGAAATGGATAACTATAATAATTCTACATCAATTAAAATTTTGAATTTACACTTTAAAATTTCCCCATAAAGAAAACTCCAGGCTATTTTTATGCCAAGCCTTTTTAAAAAAGAATTCTGTGGGGCCAGTATTACCCTGATATCAAAATCAAACACATAAAAAGAAAACTTCATATCCACATTTTTTTACAAAGACACAAAAATTTCACAACAAATTTTGGCATATTGAATCAAACAGTATATTTAAAGGGTTATAAGTCATGATCAACTTGGTTTTATCCCAGGAATAAACATTCAAAAACAACAATTAATGTAATTCATCGTATTAACAAGTTTAAGAAGAAAAATTATATATTACCATCTGAATAGAAACAGAAAAAGCATTTACCAAAATCCAACATCTATTCCTCATTAAAATTCTCCACAAACTAGCAATGTAATGGAAACTCTACAACATGATTAATCGCATCTACAAAAAGCCTTCAATAGGCTTCATACTTTAACAGTAAAGGACTGAAAGCTTTTCCTCTAAGATCAGGAATAAGACAAGAGTGTGTCTGTTTTCATCATCGTATTGGTAACCCCCATTGTATTGGTAACCCCAATACCTCTATTCATCAACCAGTATAATCACGCAAGAAAACAGAAATAAAAGGCAATCAGATTAGAAAGGAAGAAGAAAAACTGTTTTTATTTTAAGACCACATGATCATCTGGAATTCCTTAAGCCAAGGACATTTCTAACACACCAGAATAGGGTCTCTCAATACAGCACTATTTACATTTTGGGTCAGATAATTTTTTGTTTGGGTAGTGGCTGATGAACAGGAGGAGGGTGGTGGTTGGTACATTGTAGGATATTTAGCAGCATACCTGTTCTCTGCCCACTAGATGCCAATAATTCTTCTTTATCTTCACCCTACCCAGCAAGCTTTAACAACCAAAAACTTGTCCAGACACTGACAAAAGTCCTCTGGAGGAAAAATCCCCCTCTCCTTATTCATGCTGAGAACTACTATTCTAGAGTCAAAGTGAAGGTTTATTACAGGATTTGAGAATGAAGTCAGTAAGAAGATGGCTATAGTGTAAAACTTAAAAGTAAAAAGGCCTGAACTATATTCACAGTAGTAGCCTTGATCTGGAAGAAAAGGGACAGTAAGATTTAAATATTGTCTGAATAATAGGGTAGAATAGAGAAGGAGCTCAATTTTTGTTTGCATAATGAAGTAGATAATGTTACTAAAAAGATGATCATATTAGATGTAACAGAAAACATGGGATTTGTTTTCCAAGAAATCAAAAGTGTCTGAATTTTCTGATCCCTAAGTACCTACAGAAAAAAAAAGAATAAAGAAAAAAGTAGAACTTCATTAACTATGCTCTGATTTGACTCTGGTCTTGATAGACATGAACTCAAGAGGTCTTCCTAATTCCCCAACCCTGAAAGTGTCCACTCCCACCAAAATGCAGAGCACTATATAGATTTGGTTTGCATAAGCATAACAGAGTTGCAGAGTGGCCAATAGGGGCAAGGTGGGACATTGTTAAGCACACACTTGTAAAGAGAATCCTTCCATAGTTTCTCAGAAATGCTTACCTCTCCTCTATCTGGAAAAGCAGGTATATATAGCCAACTAGACTATGTCATTCTATCTCAGGTTGACAGCTATATCCATGTTTATTTTTTCATGTACAAAGCACAATATTTATTAGCATATCAACATTTTGTCTTATTTTATGCCTTAATACATTTCAATTTTTGGAAACCATTATATGTAATAGTAAATAATGGGTTGAAACAATTCACCTTGGGATGAAAAGCAAAACACATTCCAGGAGCCTGTCGAGATATCAAAGCTTCACCTTTCTTCTCTTTTTCTCCCCATTTTTTGTTGATACCACCAGTAGTTCGCCTCAATCGCATCAAATCTTTATTTAAGGAAAACATATAATTTGTCATTAATCACATATAAAATAGTACAAGCATCATGTGTGTCTCCTCCACAAATATTATGATTTCTGACATCTTTTGCATGTTATTAGGGTAAAATTAGCAAAACTTAGAACAAGATAGTTAAAAAAACAATGAACAAACACAGTTTCATTCTTATTAGCCAAACAAAGTGTCATTTTTCATGCATAGTTCACTATGATATTTTAATTCCACACATAACAAAACAAAGATACTATAATGTTTATATCAATATATTTCAAAATATATATTAATATATATTTATATATAAACTATATATGTATATACTATATATGACATATCCTATTTATATACTATATATACTATATTATGTTAAAAATATGTGTATATATTGTATATATATATATTACCATGACAGTCCAATCCTTTTCGTATAATCCATTTGGAGATTCTTCCATCTGCTGATATAGAAACTAGAATTTCACTTTTGTCATCACCTGTTGTTCCTCGATCTTGTTCTATCCATTGTAGTTGCCATACAGGTCCCAAGTGTTTTCGAGGTGATTCACTAAAACAGAGGAAAATGCCAAATATAGAATCATCATCATCATTTTTTAAAGGCCTTAGAGTGTAAGTGATAATGGCAGCTCCCTAGAGGATCATGACCTACTTATATAATGATGTTTTTTTGTTTTTTAAATATTAATTTATTTGCTTTAGTTGTACACAATGCGTATATTTTTACATGGTGCTGAAGATTGAACCCAGGCCGCGCTGAGCCACAACCCCAGCCCTATAATGATGTTTTTATTGTATTTTTGAAAAATAGGAAAGACAATCAGTTTTCCCTAATATTCATTAATGTTTTCCCAGTTTTTTAGGAAGGAAAATTTTACTGGCCTATAGATATATTAGCTATCCCTTAACAGGAATGTAAAAGCAAAGATTGTCTTTCATCTTAGAATTTTTTTTTATTACTCTATACAGTGTTTCCTTCTCAGTTTAGTTGTGTAAATTCTGACTTTTACTTTATTTTAGACACATTGGCTATAAGTGTCTTACTTTTTATAAACTATTTTTCATAGCTTAAATCAATTAGTCATTTAAATAATTTTCAAGTAAATAATTCTTGTAATATTTTACTTTTCTTGCTATATTTCAGGATTGCCCACTATCTTGATTCTATTTATGGTTGAGATTTAATTATTTTCTGCAAAATTAAAATCACATCTCAGATTATTGACTTTTTCTATCATAGTAATGGGGTGCTTTAAACCTAGTACTGATTCCCTTGATTTTTTTCATACAAACCTCCCAATGCAACAGTTTGGAATGTTTTAAAAATCATAAGAGCCTTTTGAACATTTGAAAAAATTATGGATCCTCTTCCCAGAAATAAGCACAAAGGTCCATACTTAAAAATTATGAAAATAATTTCAAAGTTAAGGTTAAAAACCTTTGCTTTAATGACAATTTCCCATTCTAACTAAGTTTATTCAAACATTAATACAAGTATACCATTATATTTTAGCATTCCAGTCTTGTCTAGTACAAAAACCTAACCAATTTGAATAATTTTCATCTTTAACGTTCTCATTTTTTTCAACATAACTCATTCACTCATCATCCATCATACATTTACTGTACTGCTGTTACATACCTGATATTCCGTGACATATTGAAACTACAAAGGTAAGATTCAATCTTTACTGTTGAGGAGTTTATACATAATCTTGGGAACATCTTTCTATCTACAAATAATGTGTATACAGTGTGACAAGGGCCACAATGAAGATATGTATAGTATACACAAAAGGAAGAAATGAGAAGCCTTCCTGGGGAAGATGACCCAAAGCAATAGTTTAAGAATAACCATAAACTGTCAGGCCGAAGGAAATTTGCTGGTGAGATGGGATAAAAGATGAAGGAGTAAATTAAATTAGAAAAGAGCATTACAGATGGAGAGATGAAGAAGTTTTACATGTTTTAGAAATAACAGTAAAACTTTCAATAACACAAATGTTCACTTAAAACTAAGTAACATTAGAGTAAGTCTTCCTGAAAAGGTATGTATTATATATTTATCTAATTTTTGTGTTCTCACCTACTATCCAGAACTGGAACATTAGCGTGGCTCTGTACATTATAAACTGCAATTGTGCCATTGTGATAGCCAACTGCTAACAGGTTAGGTGTTCCAATTGAAAAATCCACGGCAGTAACTCCATATGGACTCTGATAAATGCGTTCTGGCCACTGAATAAAAAATAATTACATTACATTTTAAGCTTGTTTTCATAGATGATAGTAAGGCAAGATATGATGGTGGATGAGACTAATCTGGTGGCAGTAGGGATGTGAAAAGAACCAGTTCACATTCAGTTACTCCTGTCTTCCTAACTTCTATTATACATAAAAACAAAACCTCAATTACCTTATTTTGATCAAAGTATGAATCAATCACACTTGATACCTTTAAGACATATATCATTGGATTTTACAATACTATTGTATTTTGGTAATCTTTCAGCAGGATTACTATGAGCATCACATATCTACCTTCTTATGGAAACAAATAATAGGCAACAAATCATCTAGCATATATTCCTGTATTCCAGTATTTGTTTTAGAAGCCTATGTGTTACCTATTATATCTAACATAGAAAAATACACCAAAACTTTCTAATTTGCTCTGTTCTACAAGTCCATCCAGTGTAGTCTAAATCTTTTCCTCTTTCTAACCACATATGTGGAAAAGAAGACAAGTTACTGATGAATTCTCTGACAATTCATATTTAAAACAATTTGTTTCTTTCTTTTATGCTATATAAACTCAGTATCCTGACAGATTGGGGTTATTTAGAAAAAACTAACCATTTTTTTACATGCTCTTTAAATGCTTCTCTAAATTTTCCACTCTGCATTTCAGTTGCTTTTCATTTATTTGGTACTGGGGATTGAATACAGGGTATTCTACCACGGAGCCACTGAGCTATCCACAACTCTTCATTTTCTTATTTTGAGACAGGGTACTGCTAAATTGCTGAAACTGGCCTTGAATTTGCAATATCCTGTCTCATCGTCCTGAGTAGATGGGATTACAGGTGTGTGCCACCTCTCCCAGTTTAGATTTCAGTTTTAAATTAAAACTAAGTGTCAAGCTTTAAAGTAACAGACTAGGCCTTTTTAGAAAAACAGATTACCATGATTCTTACTTATTTTCTTTGTAAAATTCATGACAGTAAGAAAGTCAACTTATTTTATATCTATTGAGGACAGCAGAGGTCATGTGATAAAGACTGATTCATAGTTAAGAAACAATAAAGTCTGAAAAGAAATGTTTAATTTTTAAAGAATTTTCATTCGAAGATTCATTCTTTATAATTAGCTGTGATAATTAATAGTGGTTCAATTCTGTATCATCAGATCTAATAGCATATAGAAGATGCTCAATAAATACTTATTTAAATGAATTCATGAATTAATTCCCTTGACCCTCTGTAATCAAAAACATTTTAATTGTTATGGAGTTAAACCAAAGAAAATGAAGAAAAAATCTTAACTGACAAATTTTTCTGAAGTTTATTTGTTATATGAATTACAAACTTTATGAGAATTTGTCAATATTTAAAAAATTAAGAATGATTCTTATTTCTGTTTGGGTTACCATGGGATTCTTTATTGACCAGCAGCAAGCCAATCCTCTTTTTTGCTCTCTAAATCCAAAGTGCCCATAGCCTACAGCCAAAAGGTCCTAAAAAACAAATAAAAAATAGATTTAAAATAAAAGAAGACAGGGCTGGGAATGTAGCTTAGTGATAAAGCACTTGCCTAGCATATGTGAGGCTCTGGGCTCCATACCTAGCACCTCAAAAAAAAAATTAAATTAAATTAAATTAAAATTAAAAATTACAAAAATATTGGCAAATGTATAAAGATATCTATTAATGAACTATCTTAAACAATGCTGGTAAGACTTTTTGATTGAGGAAAAAATACCAGTAGACCATCTGTTTTCACTCTATCCCTCCATTTTCCTAAGTAAATAAAATCAAACAATCATTTTTGGGCTAAAGAATAAATACCTACAAAGTACTAGTTGGGATGTTCAGTGGTGCAATCAGTACTTAAAAGAATCCACTGCTAACAAGTTCTCTTACATATTGATATAATCTTCCCAAGACTATTAAAGACAATGTGTTAAAGGCAAATGCTACGGAATGTCTCCCACAACATTCTTATGTTGAAACCTTAGCTCCCAATACAATTGAATTTGAAGACAGGGCTTTTTTGAAGGCAATTAAGATTAAGTGCAATCTAGTTGGGGTCCTAATCCAAAAGAATTGTTGGCCTTTTGAAAAGAAGAAGAGACACCAGAGCTCTGTCTTTGCCAAGTAAGGATACATTGAGAAGGGGGTTGGAAGGGAGTTTCACCGGGAATGAAACCAGCCAACACCTTGATTTTAGACTTCCAGACTCCAGAACTGGGAGAAAATAAATTACTGTTGTTTAAGATGGTATTTTGTTCTGGCAGCCCAATCTGACTAATATGGCAGGCAGGTCAGTTCAAGAAATGCATATGTAAATACATATGGACAAAAGTCCAATGATTGACCAAACCCATATTCCTTTTTATAATCAGAATAACTTGATTTTTAGAATATTATATTTTCTAGTCACCACCCAACTTTAAAACCAATGTCATCTCTCTACAATTCCCTCTGTCTTAAAACTGTTTTCAGCATTACCTTTTCATCGGACATTGACAAAACCCTTGTCATCTCTTTGAGATTCTACATAGGCATTACTCTCTCTAAGAAGCATTCTTAGTACCAGAAAGATTCTCTGATACTCCTACAGCATTTTTTATTTTCTTTACCAAAGCATATGGAAAAGTATTATATGGGCACACTCTATGTGTAACTCAATTACTGCTGCACCTTAACAGACTGCCAGCTGAGTGAATGACTAATAAATATCTGTAGAATAAATTAATAAATATTGTATGCGCCATGTCTAATATACTTCTATATAGTTTCATTCAAAACAATTTAATTTAACCCCAATAGCAATGAACTATTTTTTAAATGCAAGATTATTCACTTACTGAAAATGTTTCATTCATCTTTATTAAGACTGCTATTAAAGTAGTAAATCCCATTTATTTATAAGATGTCCCAAAATTTAGTTTTATGAAGACAAATCTGTAGCAAACTTATTTTATTAAAAATAATATAATAAAATGATGTGTCATTTAGATTTCAATAAAAATGATTATACATAAATGATAACTATCACATTTGTACACACCACCTGTTAATGAAGAAATAAGACTAATTCTTCTTTTATTTTCAATTTGTTCATTTTAGTTATACATGACAGTAGAATGTATTTTCACATATTATACATACATGGAGTATAACTTCCCATTCTTGTGGTTGTACATGATGTGGAGTTACATTTGTCATGCATTCATATATAAACACAGGACAGTTATGTCTGATTAATTCTACTGTTTTTCATCTGCACTTCCTTCCCTCCATTCACCCCTGTCCAATCCAGTGAACCTCCACTCTTCCCTCCCTCACTGCCTATTGTGAGTCAGCATCTACATATCAGAGAGAACATTTGGCCTTTAGTTTTTGGTTATTGGCTTACTT
This sequence comes from Tamias sibiricus, assembly GCA_025594165.1. Classification (NCBI taxonomy): domain Eukaryota; kingdom Metazoa; phylum Chordata; class Mammalia; order Rodentia; family Sciuridae; genus Tamias; species Tamias sibiricus. The sequence goes on from CM046658.1 coordinate 59,434,062, forward strand.
TACTTAGCATGAATGTATCAAGTTCCATCCATTTACTGGCAAATGCCATAATTTCATTCTTTTTTATGGTTGAGTAATATTTCATTGTGTATATGTACCACATTTTCTTTATCCATTCATCTATTGAAGGGCACCTAGGTTGGTGGTTCCATAGCTTAGCTATTGTGAATTGAGCTGCTATGAACACAGGTGTGGCTGCATCACCACAGTATGCTGATTTTAAGTCCTTTGGATATATGCCAAGGAGTGGGATAATTGGGTCAAATTGTGGCTCCGTTCCAAGTTTTCTGAGCAGTCTCCATACTGCTTTCCAGAGTGGTTGCACCAATTTGCAGTCCTACCAGCAATATACGGGTGAACCTTTTTCTCCATATCCTCAGCAACATTTATTGTTACTTGTATTCTTGATAATTGCCATACAATGAGATGAAATCTCAGTGTAGTTTTAATTGCATTTCTCTAATTGCTAGTGATGCTGAACATTTTTTCATATATTTGTTGACTAATTATATTTGTTCTTCTGTGAAGTGTCTGTTCAGTTCATTAACCAATTTATTGATTGGGTTATTTGTTTTTTGGTGTCAAGATTTTTGAGTTCTTCATATATGCTGGAGATACCTGAGGTGCAGGTGGCAAAGATTTCTCCCATTCTGTAGGCTCTCTCTTCATGTCCTGATTGTTTTCTTTGCTGTGAAGAAGCTTTTTAGTTTGACACCATCTCATTTGATTTCATTGATTCTTGATTTTACTTCTTGCACTTCAGAAGTCTTGTTGAGGAAGTTGGTTCCTAAGCAGACATGATGGAGAGTTGGGCCTACTTTGTCTTTTAGAAGGCACAGGGTCTCTTGTCTAATGCTTAGGTCCATGAGCCACGTTGAGTTGTGTTTTATGCAGGGTGAGAAATAAGGGTTTAATTTCACTTTATTACTAATGTATTTACAGTTTTCCCAGCACCATTTGTTGAAGAGGCTATCTATTCTCCAATGTATGTTTATGGCCACTTTGTATAGTATGAGGTTACTGTATTTATGTGGGTTTGTCTCTGTGTCTTCTGTTCTGTACCATTGGTCTTCATGTCTGCTTCAGTGCCAATACCATGCTGTTTTGTTACTATAGATTTGTAGTATAATTTAAGGTCTGGTATTGTAAAGTCTCCTGCTTCACTTCTCTTGCTTTGGCTATTCTGGGCCTCTTATTTTTTCCAAATGAATTTCATGACTGCTTTTTCTATTTCTATGAGGAAAATCATTAGAACCTGAATTGGAATTGCAACAAATTTGTATAGCACTTTTGGTAATATGGCCATTTTAACAATATCAATCCTGCCTAACCAAGAGCATGGGAGATCTTTCCATCTTCTAAGTTCTTTAATTTTTTTTCTTTAGCATTCTCTAGTTTTCATTGTCAAGGTCTTTCACCTCTTTTATAATTTTGATTTTCAAATATTTTATTTTCTTTAAGGCTATTGTGAATGGGATAGTTTTCCTAATTTCTCTTCTTAGTAGATTTATCACTGATGTATAGGAAAGCAATTAATTTATGGGTGTTAATTTTATATTCTGCTTCTTTGCTAAATTAACTTATGAGATCTAGAAGTTTTCTGGTGCAGTCTTTTTTTTTTTTTTTAAAGGGGGTGTTCTAAATATAGAAGCATGTTGTCACTAAATAGGGGTGGTTTGAGCTCTTCTTTTCCTATTTATATCCCTTTTCTTTCTTTCTTCTAATTGCTCTGGTTAGAGTTGCAAGGACTATGTTGAATAAAAGTGGTGAAAGAGGGCATTCCTGCCTTGTTTCAGTTTTTAAAGGGAGTGCTTTCAATTTTTCTCCATTTAGAATGACATTGGCCTTGTTTTACCATATAGCTTTTACAATGTTGAGGTATGTTCCTAATATTGCTAGTTTTCGTAGTGTTTTGAAAACAAATGGAAGCTGTATTTTGTCCAAAGCTTTTTCTGCATGCATCTATTAAGATAATCATGTGATTCTTGTCTTTTAAGTCTATTAATGTGATGAATTACATTTACTGATTTCTGTGTGTTGAACCAACTTTGCATTCCTGGGATTAACCCCACTTGTTCATGGTGCACTATCTTTTAAATATGTTTTTGTATAAAATTTGTCAGTATTTTATTAAGAATTTTGGCATCTTTGTTCACCATGGATACTGAGCTCAAATTATTTTTCCTTGATGTGTCTTTGGTTTTGGCACCAGGGGGATAATATCTTCATAGAATGAGCTGGGAAGGGTTCCCTCCTTTTCTATTTCATGGAATAATCTGAGGAATGTTGGTGTAAATTCTTCTTCAAAGGTCTGGTAGAACTCAGTTGAGAATCCGTGCAGTCCCAGGCTTCTCTTTATTGGTAGACTTTTGATGATGCCTTCAAATTCATTGCTTGAAATTTATCTGTTTAAATGTTTGATGTCCTCTTGATTCAATTTGGGAAGGTCTTATGTCTATAGAAATTTGACAATATCTTCAAGATCTTATAGTTTATAAGAATATAAATTTCCAGAAGTTGTTCTGATTGTAGTCTATTTCAGTAGTGTCCATTGTGTTATTTCCTTTTGCATCCCAAATTTTAGTAATTTGAGTTTTCTATTTCTCTTTGTTAGCTTGGCTAAGGGTTTATTAATTTTATTTGTTTTTCAAAGACCTAGCTTTTTGTTTTGTCTATTTTTTTCTTTTGTTTCAATTTCATTGATTTCAGCTCTAGTTTTCATTATTTCCTGTCTTCGATTGCTTCTGATATTTATTTGTTCTCCTTTTTTTAGAGCTTTGAGAAGTAATGTTAGGTTATTTATTTGTTGACTTTCTATTCTTTTAATGAATGAGCTCAATAAAGTCAACTTTCTTCTTAGCATTGCCTTCATAGAGTCCCAGATTTCTGATATATTGTATCACTATTCTCATTTACCTCTAAGTACTTTTTTATTCCGTCCCTGATTTCTTCATGTTTCCATTGGTCATTTAATAGTGTATTATTTAGCCTCCAGGTGTTAGAGCAGCTTTTATTTCTTATTTTATCATTGATTTTTAATTTCATTCCTTTATGATCTGATAGAATGCAGGGTATTTTCTAAGAGTTGCTTTGTGACCTAAGGTATGGTCTGTTTTAGAGAGTGATCCGTGTGCTGCTGAGAAGAAAGTGTATTTGTTGATGTATGAACTATTTTATATATGTCTGTGTAAATTATTGATTTTTTTCCCTCTGGTACTGGGGATTGAAAAACTGAGGGGCACTTAACCACTGAGCCACACCCCCACACTATTTTGTATTTTATTTAGAGACAGGGTCTCCCTAAGTGGTTTAGTGTCTTGCTTTTGAACTTGTGATCTTCCTGTCTTATCCTCCCGGCTGCTGGGATTATAGGCATGAGCCACTGCACCCAGCATTGATTGTACTTTTAATTTCTATAGTTTCTTCATTTAGTTTTTGTATGGAGGATCTATCTAGTGGTGAGAGATGGGTATTGTGTTGTGATTTGTTTGATTCTTGAAATTGTGAAGGGTTTGTTTGATATATGCAGATGCTTCATTGTTTGGGGCATAATATTTAACATTTTTATGTCTTGTTGATGTAGAATTCCCTTGAACAGTATGAAATACCCTTCTCTGTCATTCTTCAAATGTCCTTCAAGCTAATTGACTTTGGCTTGAAGTCCATTTTATCTGCTATGAGGACAGAAACCCCTGCTTGTTTATGAGATCCATGTGAATGATAGGTTTTTTTCCCATCCTTTTACCTTAAGTCTGTAGATGCTTTGAATACAAGCTGAGTCTTTTGGAGACAGCATATTGTTTTGTCCAATCTGCACTCTATGTCTTTTAATTGATGAGTTTAGGCCATTTAGATTCAATGTTATTATTGAGAAATGATTTTTATTCCCTGATATTTTGATTTATTTCTGGTTTTTGACTTGAATTAGTTTCTCCTTTGACTATTCTTCTAGTATAGTTACTCCCAATGCTGGTTTCTATTTTTTTCATTTCTTCTTCATTATTGAGTATGTTTCCAGTTGTGAATTCTTTTAACTCTTGTTCACCATGGAAGGTTTTTATTTCATCATTAATTCCATAGCTTAATTTTGCTGGGTATAGTATTCTTGGCTGGATTTCACGTTTTCTCAGAGCTCCATATATTATTCCAATACTTCCTAGCTTTGAGGATCTGGGTTGAGAAATCAGTTGAGATCCAGATTGATTTCCCTCTAAATGTGACCTGTTGTTTTTCTCTGGCAGACTTTAAAAATTCTATCCTTATTTTGTATGTTAGGCATTTTCATAATAATGTCCCTTGTTGTGGGTCTGTTGTAATTTTGTATATTTGGAGTTCTGCAAGCTTCCTGTATTTGATTTTCCATTTCATTCTTTAGATTTAGGATTTTTTTTTATATTATTTCATTGAAAACATTGTGCATTCCTTTTGTTCTTATCTCTGAGCTTTCATCTACCCCAATAAATCTTAAATTTGGTCTTTTCAGGTTATAGTATATTACTTGAAAGTTCTGTTCATGTTCTTTTACCATCTTTTCTCCATGGTCAACTTTGTTTTCAAGATCATATATGTTGTGTTCATTGCCTGGAACTCTGTCTTCCAAGTGGTCTAGTTTGTTGGTGTTGCTTTCAATTGCATTTTTAATTTGGTCTATTGATTCCTTCATTTTGATGATTTCTGCTTTTTCCTCCCCCCTTCAGAATGTCTCTTTACTGAAGTGATCTTTCACTTTTTGTATTTTCTCTCTGATTTTACTCCTTATACCATCCTTTACTTCACAGATCAGTTTAATTATGTAGATTCTAAACTCCTTCTTTGACATTTCTTCCACTGTGGTGCCAATGGATTCTGTTACTGAAGTATATTGGTGATTGATTCCTTTAGTTTTTCATGTTGTTTGTGTGTCTACCCATTTAACAGTATGGATCTAAAGGAGTAGAGTTTCTACCCTGTAGACTTAGAGTGTCATGAAGGTTTCCAGTACCTCACTGTTTAGGGAGAGACAAATAATAACAACCACCAATTCAAACAATATACTGCATTAAATCATAGTTCCTACTATGACATCCACAATGTTGATTATCACAATAAACAGAAATGATATGATCAGTTATTGCCTACAATAAAACAGCAAGTTTGCAAAATGGTTTACAATTTCAAATGGTGGACAAGGAGAGAAGAAAAGTGATATATATAGGATTGTGATGATTATGAGGGAAGAGGAGAGAAAATAGAAGTAAAAACTTAAAGGAAGAGTGAAAGAGAGAATAACAGAGGTTGGCTGTTGTGGAAGCAAAGGAGGAAAAGAATCAAGGGAAACACACATAAGAGAAAAATATAAAGTAAAAAGTTAAAAATTAAAAATAAATCAAAATAACAGAATACAAAACAAAACTAAGATATTACTAATCAAATATCCTAGTTCTCAAAAAATTCATGAAAAATAACTGGCTTCAAAAATGCTAGTAATGATAAAAAATCAAGTATGAGTATGCACAAATATTCATATAGCATTAAGTTCACATTAAACAGAGAAAAAGAATTTTTAAAAAATCTTGATGAAAAGTTAAAGAATCTTTCCACTGGATTTCAAAATATTCTCAGCTTCTTTTCTCAGCAGTTTTAGGTGAGGTCTTTTGGAGCAAGATGCTCCCCCCTGGGGATTGCTGGAGTGAGAGGTAATCCCATAGGTGGAATTCCTAGAGGCAGGGTTTAGGCTTAGCTGGGCTCCATGTTCTTCACTAAATGCTAATTGGTCTAGATAGTTTAAATCAGTGCACCTCCAGTGCCCAGTACTTGCTGGTCTCCACTGGAAGACTGTACCCCAGGGATCTCCCTTGGGTTCCACTCCTGTGGTGGAGGAGCTAATTTTGAATTCTCTACATCACCTATAGACCCCATGTTTCCTGGTCTTGGGTTCAGTCTCAAAACTCATTTCTCCTGCCTCCATCCTTCCAAATTCTTGTCCAGATGTGTCTCTCCAAGCAGGTCCTGCAAGCCACCAGATTAGAGGGGAAAGGGTAAAGCCAGGTGGGTTTCCATGACCAGTTGTCCTGTGTAAACTTCTCTCCATGTCTGATTTTCTCCTGGTAAGTTAAGCACACTCTTCGTTGTGTACTGGGCCTGTATTTCAGGCCAAACTCAGGTTTGCCAGGAATTCACTCTTTCAATGCTAGTATCCATGCCTCGGTTGCAAAATCATTCCTTCCTTTGTCCTCTGCACGGTGTGTGGAGAGGTAGTGGTTTTTTCCCCCCACAATGATGTTGTGCACTGTGCCTTTCAGTTTAGTCGGGCAATTTCCTTGATCTCTAAATGCTTTATACCCAGACACGCCTCAGGTCTCCTAAAAATGCAGGTTCCTATAATTGCCTTATCCCTCTACTTTGCTCATGGAGGGACCACCCTGGATGTTGCTTGCTGCCTGGCCCTGTCAGTGGCTGAGCTGCTAGGGATTTCTTCCTTATTTTATTATATCCAACCTCCTGAGTCCCTGATCTGCTTAGAATGTCCAGTTTTAAATTCCAGTAAAGTCCACCCCCCCTGACTTTTTTTGTTGTTGTTCACCTACCTTGCGGAGAAGCTGCCTTTCTGCTTTCTTGGTTTCACACCATGGAGCAGCTAAGAAAGTGATCTCCTCTATTCTTCCATCTTGAAAACCCCATAAGGCTAATTCTTAAATATATATAATACAATGTAATTTTTAAAAATAGTTCTGGCCACTTTAAAAACACACTATTTATCCCAAAGATAGTGTTGTTCTCCAAAAGTTTTCTGAAATTGCTAAATTCCAAAATTTAGATTTAATAATGGGAAATGTCTTCAGAACGAGCTTATAAACTCCAGGAGAAAATTGGCTTTGTTATTCTATAATTATCTCTTCTTTACAAGTAAACATACCATTTCTGAGCTTGATTCAGCTTTTTTTTTTGTTTTAAAAGGATTTTTGGCAGTGCAATAGTTAAGGGCAAGAACTTGGTGCCAGGTATCTGTTTGGATTCTGATTGTTTCACTTAATAATTGTGATCATTGGGTAAGTTATTTAAACTTTTTGTGTCTCAGTTTCCTCATCAACATAATGAAAGAAACAACAGTACCTAAATGTGTTAATACAGGTATAACACAACACTGTCTGGTGGGTACTGTTTTACGTGTTTGCCAATATTAGTAGTAATAGCATTTAAAGGAATCTCAAAATTACTTTGCCTATTTGCAGAGTCACTGGATTGAAGCATACACTTCTAAATATGACTACTTAGAGGAGAATCCAAATTTTGTTACATGAGTTTTGGTATACGTTAAAATAAATCAACCATATATTACTTTCTATCATGTGTCTTAGTACATCTCCTAAAATAAAAATGATGTGATGTATATATATGTATATATATATACACACATATATATACATGTATATATATATACATCTCCTAAAATAAAAATGATGTGATATATATATATATATATATATATATATATATACATCGAGAGAGAGAGAGAAACATTATTTTGTAACTATTTGTATTTTCCTATTTTGAAATATGAAGTTGTTTTAGGGGCATTCTAAAATTGAGGGTTGATTCTAAATCCCTTGCTCATAAAGGAAAAAAAGTCTTCATTACTAGAATTTGACAGCTGTCCTTAAATCCTAGAGATGGAATTATTAAAATGTTTGATAACTTACTGGATTTGCTTTATTCCAGGCAAGGCTGCTTATGTTAAGGCCTTTGGTTAAGTCACAGGAAAAAGACCAAAGTCGTTCCAAATTGGCTGGTATTGTTGTTTGTTCTGCATCTATTTCTATTTCTTCTTCCTCCTCCTTCTTAACTTCTTCCTCTACTTCTTCAAGTTTTTCACCTTCTAAAACTTCTTTAGGCTCTTCAGGCTCAAGTTCTAAAATAAAATAGAAACCTCACTGTACTCTATATCTATAAGGTCCTGCCAAAGTCTCCAAACAGGATATCTATCTGCCACTGACAATTTAAGAACCATAAATCTTTTTAAAAAATATTTATTTGTTTTAGTTGTACACGATGCCTTTATTTTTATGTGGTGCTGAGGATTGAACCCGGGCCGCGCATGTGGTAGGTGAGCGCTTCACTGCTGAGCCGAAACCCCAGCCCATGATAGGGCACTTTGAATGGTAACCTTGATCTGTTGAAGTCTCCTGTTGTTCTGGGTCCTACTGAAAACTAGCAGTTTTATTGATCACTCAGTAAATGAGCCAGGCTAGAATATCCAGATTAGGAATATGCTGCCTCCATTGTGCCTCCTGCTTTTTTTTTGGTTGGAAAGGGACCAGGTGCAACAACTTCACCTTAGAAGGTAGAGCTCCATTATCCCACCCCAAAGGATTCCTAGAAATTCCACTGAGATAGAAGTCACCTTTTCCTATCAAATTTATTTCTCACTCTGTGATGTGCAAATGTCTCACCATAGATTTAATACTTGTTTACTAGGTCCAACTAGCATAATATTATCAATGAAATGGACCAGTGTGATGTCTTGTGAAAGTGAAAGATCCATGTATATTAAATTGTGACACAGGGCTGAAGAACTGATATATCATATATCATGGAGGTAAGACAGTGAAGGTATATTGCTTGTCTGATCAGCTAAACACAAATAGCTTCCAACATTTTTTTTTTTTTGCCACAGAAATTGAAAAAGAAAAAAAGAGAAGCATTGCCTTATCAATAGTTATACATAAGGTATGAAGGAGGTGTATTATAAAGTTCCATCTTGAGTGTCAGTTGCACTTGGAGTCACTACCTAGGTTAAGGTGATAATAATTCACTGATTCTCCAAGATTCATGTTTTCTACATAAGCTAAATGTGTGAGTCAAATGAGATATGGTGGGAACTGACATCCCTGCATATCTCAAGTCTTTTGCAGTAGCACTAACCTCTACAATTGTTCCAGGAATGTGTCATTACTTTTGGTTTATTAATATTACCAACCAAACTTTGTAGCTTAAATTAAGGTTCACTCTTGGTGTTATATATTCTATGAGTCTTGACAAAGGTATAATGACATTTATCCTCCGTTATAGTATCATACAGAACAATTTCACTGCTCTAAAACTTTCTATGCTCTGCTTTCATCCTTTCCTTCCCTCTTACCCCTAGGCAAGCATTAATCTTTTCACTCACTCCATGATTTTGCCTTTTCCCAATGTAATGCAGTTGGAATCATGCAGTTTGTGGCCTTTTCAGATTGACTTCATTTGCATTAAAGTTTCTTCCATGTCTTTCATAACTTGATAACCTATCACTGAATAATATTCCAACATCTGAATATACCATAGTATATTTTTCCATTTATTCCTGAAGGACATTTTGATTGTCTTCCAAGTTCTGGCAATTATGAATAAGGCTTCTATAAACATCCATATTCAAGTTTTACTTGCAAACAAAAGTTTTAAGTCATTTGGATAAATACCAAGGAGCAATTGTTAGATTGTATGGTAAGAACATTCCCAGCAATGAATGAGAGTTCTTCTTCCACACCTTCAACATCTTTTTGTACTGTCAGTGTTTTGAGTTTGGCCATTCTATTAGGTGTGCAGTGGTTTCTCATTTTTGTTTTAGTTTGCAATTCCCTTATGGCATATTTTATATGCATATTTGCCATATGTGTATCTTCTTTGGTCAAATGTTTCTTCAAATCTTTTATTTATTTTTAAATCATGTTATTTATTTCCTTATTGTTTATTTATTTATTCTTATTATTTATTTATTCTAATAAATTTTTCTATTTTGCACAATTGTCACTTATCAGCTATGTCTTTTTTTCCATGTTTTATTGGTGCATTATAGTTGTACATAATGGTGGGATTTGTTTACATATTTGTACATGCACACAATATAATTTGGCCAATATCTTTCGCCAGCTATCTTTCCTCCCCTCAGCTATGTCTTTTGCAAATATTTTCTTCACTGATTCATTTTCTTGTTTTCTTTTTATATATATTTATTTGTTTTATTTGTACACAATGCGGTTTTTAAAAATTTTTTTTATTTTCATGTGCTGCTGAGGATCGAACCCAGGCCGCGCACATGCTAGGCGAGCGCTATACCACTGAGCCACAACACCAGCCCCTCTTATTTTCTTAGTGGTATACTTTGCAGAACAGAAGTTCTTAATTTTTACAAGGTCCAACTTACCAAGTATTCCTTTGAGTTGTTTGTTTCTTTGATGTTTTATTTAAAAAATCATTCCATTTGGGCATGGTGGCACATGCCTGTAATCCCAGTGACTCAGGAGGCTGAGGCAGGAGAAATTAAAGTTCAAGGCCAGCCTCAGAAACTTAGCAGAGACCCTGTCTTTAAAAAAAAAAAAGGTCTGGGGATGTAGTTCAGTGGTAAAATACCCTGTACCAAAAAAACAAAACAAATGTCATTGCAATACCCAAGATCATTAAGGGTTTTTCCTGTTATTTTCCAGGAATTTTATGATTTGTGTTTGGGCCCATGATCCATTTGAGTTAATTTTTGTGAAAGGTTGAAGATCTGTGTTTAGATTCATTTTTTTGCCGAGTCCAGTTGCTCCAACACCACTTGTTAAAAAGACTATCTTTTCTCTGATGTATTGCCTCAGTTCTCCAACTTTGTTATTCTCCTTTAGTATTGAATATTATTGGTATTCTAGGTCTTTTAAAAGTCCTTGTCTTTTTTCTACTTTCTCAGTGACCCTTTCATCTGTTTCTATTGACTAATTTTTCTTGTAGTTCTGGGTCACATTTTCCTTCTTCATGTTACTAATAATTTTTATCAATGTTGTCTGTTGTGTAATAAAGCTGGTGCATAGGTTTTTTTTTTTCTTTAAAAGTTTTGAAGTTCATTTGGACAAGTAGTTAACTTACTTTTAGGTTTAGAATTCTATTTTATGGCCTTTTAAAAGATTTTTGGAGAGTCTACACTAGCCTTCACTCTGGGGCTAGTCCAGCCTTATTGTTAAAGTGTAACCCCTCTAGATATCTACTGAATGCCTCAGGTATGCAACAGGTTTCTCTGTGGCTACTCAAAACTCAGGTATCTCTCCACTGCTATGAACTTTGATACCTGTACCTCATATAGCTCCCTAGTAACCGTTCTATACTTGACTTTATAGTGTTCTACTCTAACATGTATAGCTTAGGTTGCAGTCAAAGACTCAATGGAAGATTTTTACAGTATTTTATCTGCTATAGCTCCCTCTTCTCTGACTCTCTATCCACAAATTCCAGTCACCCCAGCCTCCCTGACCTTTAATCTATGTCTCATTATATAAGCAAAACCACAACACTGTGCTATGGTTCCCATTCCTGCCATGTGGTCTCATAATTATCTATATTCTAATTAAAACTAGAAGTACTATTTCTTTTTTTTTGTGTGTGTGTGTGTGTGTGGTACCGGGGATTGAACTCAGGGGCACTCGACCACTGGGCCACATCCCCAGCCCTTTTTTGTATTTTATTTAGAGACAGGGTCTCACTGAGTTGCTAAGTGCCTCGCCATTGCTGAGGCTGGCTTTGAACTCACGATCCTCCTGTCTCAGCCTCCCAAAGTGCTGGGATTACAGGCGTGCGCCACCGCGCCCGGCTAAAATGATTTTTATTTCAAAGATTTTTTTTTAAATGTTTATTTATTTACTTTAGTTATACACAATGCAATGCATTTATGTTTACGTGGTGCTGAGGATCGAACCCGGGCCGCGCACGTGACAGACGAGCGCTCTGCCGCTGAGCCACAGCCCCAGCCCCACTATTTCATTTTTTAAAAAAGGTCAATGATGGGTTTCAAATTGCTATGGTAGGCTTTTAGTCATTATGGATTAACCATAGTAGAGTTGCCCTCCTACCATAAACAAATAAAAAAAAATTAGATGCGATATATGTAGTAACTGTTTTTTAGGCATTGAACAATAGATAATGCAGGACTTTATGAACTACATGGTAAAGCTCATTTTTAGCCTGGGAACAATTTCCTGATCACAGAGCTGGGAAGTGCTTTAGGATGGTGGAGAACATGGTAGCACCAGTGGATTCTCTGAGTATGAGCCCATTACTTGTGCTTCTTTTGTTATGAAGTTAATTCCTTGGTTGGAAACAAAGCTGTGTATCAATAGCATGATAACAGAAAAGGTAGTCTGTAGTCCACAGGCCATAGTTTTGGTAGAAGACAAATCCATATTCAAAGTAAGCATCTATTTCAGTAAGGATAAAACAGCATGATGGACATGGTTCTATAAAATCAACATGTCACCAGGTAGAAGACTGTGGAATGGCTCTGTATTGAGGACTATATTGGTCTCTGCTGCTGGCAAATTAGTCACTCAGCAGTGGTAATAACCAAGTTAGATTTAGTGAGCACAGACCCATGTTGCTGAGCCCATGTATATCCTCCAACTCTGCAACCATGGCCAAATTTTTCATGAGCCCATTGGGTGAAGAAAGGAGTAGTTGGAGAAAGAGACTGAATAGTATCCACAGAATGGGTCATCCTATCCATTTGATATAAAGAAGTCTTTTGTTGACATTATCCTTTGAAAACTCAAGAAGCTCTTATAATGCATCACCTCATGAGTCACACTTTGTAACTCATCTTTAGGGACCTGCTGGAACTTGAATGTAATTATAGATCTAGAAGCAAAAAAAGGTGGTGGGTATATGTCTTAAGGAGAATCAGTATTGTCTTGCTTGGGAACTGGCTAAAGGGAGGCAGACAATGAAGTTTATCTCCTCATACAGGTCACAAATTTCCTTAACACTGTGGTATGGAATGCAATCTACTGAAGGGTGGAGGGAACATTTCTGCTGGCAAAATTCACCAGAATTTAGGAGCTCACTGTCCCCACCTTCATCATATCCCCAAAATCCTCATCTCAACTGTCAGGATCCTGTTGGTTCCCAACAGATGCCCTCACATTAACATGAGATACCCTGTGAGGCTGAGAGCTCAGCTTTCATTATAATTCATGGTGAAGGCTTATGTTTGACTTTCATTAGTTTTAACCCTGTGACTATAGGAGAGAAGATTCTCCTTCAGGAAACACTTAGAAGGTCAAAGGTTATTTTTTGTGTTGCTTGGTCCAGGAATTAAAATCCTCAATTTCATCCTTTCCTTCCATTCCTTTGTCTAGGGACATGAGGCACAACCAACTAAAGTCATTGTATTCCTTCACTTTCCACAAATGTTATTAAGTATCATATAAACAACCTCTTATAAATGTTTGATTAGGAGTATCCAATGCAGATATTATGTGTATCTCTATAAACAGTTAATGCTTTGGACTATCAGTACTTTCTGTACTCTTTGAGGTAGAATTCTTAGCATTGTTAAATCTTATCAGGTTAGACAACTAATTTTAAATCTGATGAGATTAGAGAACAAATTTCAGAAACTCAAAAATGAATTAAGTAAATTCATCCTTAAAATTCTATTCCTCTAAAGCTGCTCTTTTTACCAAAATCTGTATTCTCCTGAGAGGCATAACCAATAGAACTGAATGGACGGATGGATGGATGGATAAATGATTTATTAGGGGAATTGAGTCACACAATTATGTAGATTGAGAGGTCCCAAGAGGTTGTTTGTTAGCTGGAGACAAAGGGAAGCCAGTACTGTGGCTCAGTCCAAGTCTGAAAAAGCTCAGAACCAGGAAAGTCAGTGCTGTAATTCTCAGTTGGAAGCCAAAGGCCTAATAACTCAGAGAGCTGCTAGCACAAATCCTAGAGTCCAAAAGTCAGAGAACCTACAGTTCTAATGTTCAAGGGCAGGAGAAGAGGGGAAGCAGAGAGAATTTACTTTTACTCTGCTTTTTTTTTTGCGGGGGGGAGGGGGGGAAGGTGCGGGGATTTGTGGGGATTGAACTCAGGGGCACGTGACCACTGAGCCACATCCCCAGCCCTATTTTGTATTTTTTTTTAGGGACGGTGTGAGTTGCTTATCACCTCCCGGTTGCTGAGGCTGGCTTTGAACTCAAGATCCTCCTGCCTCAGCCTCCCAAGTGCTGGGATTACAGGCGAGTGCCACCACACCTGGCCTTACTCTGCCTTTTTGTTCCGTCTGAGCCATCAGGCAATTGGATAATGCCTACCCTCATTGGGTGATGGCAGATATTCCCTACTTGGTCCACTGTTTCAAATGCCAATCTTTTCTGGAAACACTCTTACAGACATACCTATAATGCTTTACCAATTATTTGTGTATCCCTTAATCCAATCAAGTTGACACCAAAAGTAATCATCACATATAGCATCCAGAAGATAAAATAATTTTAAGTCTGAATGTACCTAATGGTATGGCTCCAGGATATATAGAGTAAAGCTGATAAATGTAGAGGAAAATACAGATAAGCCATAATTCTAGTTGGAGTTTTTTTTTTTTTTTTTTTTCAGTGCTGGGAAATAACCTAGGCCCTCATACTATGCTACACCCCTAGCCTCAAGATTTTAATACTATACTTTCCTTAACTGATATAGTAGGTCAACAAAAACTAAATAAAGATAAAAGATTTGTTTAAAAAAACCTATCAACCAATTTGATATAATTAAAGAACAACATGCCAAATAACAAAAGAAAATAGAATGTTCATGATATTCTGAGGCATAAAGTCTCAATATATTTTAAAACACATAAATCATATAAAATATGTTCTCTCATTACCATTAAGGGTGTTAAGTTAGAAAAGAAACAGCTAAAAATTATTTAAAATTTAAAAATTTAAAACACACTTGTAGGGCTGGGGTTGTAGCTCAGTGGTAGAGCACTTATGTAGCATGTGTGAGGCCCTGGGTTTGATCCTTAGCACCTAATAAAACTAAACAAATAAAGGCATTCTGTCCATTTATAACTACAAATAAATAAATAAATAAATAAATAAATAAATAAACCCACACACTTCTAACTACCTCATGGTTCAAAGAAGAACCCATATGGGAAGTTAAAAATTATTTTGAACTGAATGATAATAAAAACACAACATATCATTACATATTGTGATATGTAATTGGTAGAGTACTTATAGAGAAATTACAGTATTAAATGCCTATATTAGACAAGAAGAAAAATGTGAAGTTACTGACCTAAACTTCTACCATATAAAACTAGAAAAAGAAGAGTAAATGGAACACATATATATTTTAAAAATTTAAAAATGGAAGAAGCTTTTAAAAACATAATTTATGAAAATCAAGAAAGCAAACTGATGATTCACAAAAGGATTAGTAAATATCCAACTAGACTAATAAAAAAAATCACTGTTACCAAAATCAAGAATGAAATAGAAACTATAATTATCTTACAGATATTAAGAGATATAATTTAAGGAGATAATATCATGAACCTATTATTAAAATATACTTAGCAAAACAGACAAAATGGACAAATTCCTTACAAATTACTAAAATGAACACAGAGAGAAACAGAAATCTGAATAACCCTATATCCAACAAATATTTGTAATTTTAAAACTTCCCACAAAGAAAACTCAGCCCAATGCTTTCACTAGTAAATTTTATCCAACAGTTAAAGAACATTATAAAGATTACATGAATTTGGAAAAGTAAATGAGGGAAGATTTTCAAAACTCATAAGTCCATCATAAAATTCATGATTCATTAAGGGCTGTAAAAAAGAAAATTACAGAAAAACACATGTAGAAGCACGTCACAAAAATTCTTAAAAGTATTAAAAATTGAATCCATCAATATACAAAAAGAATAATACATCATAACCAGTGAGGATTAACCACAGGAATTCAGTTTGCTTTAACATTTGCTAAATCAGTCAATGTAATTAACCAAATTGACAAACTGAAGAATTAAAAGGTCATTTTAATATTAGTAGAAGGAAAAATAATAGATGAGAACTTTGTACAAAACTTAGTAACCATTTATTTATCTTAAAATTGTCTAGCAAACTACAAAGAGAAGTAAATTCACTGAAACTAATAAAAAGCATTTATAAAATTCTACAATTAACAACATATTTAACAATTAAATATTGAATGTTTTTTCCCTAAGCTCAGAAACAAGACAAAGATATCTGTTCTCACCATGTGTATTCAGCATTTTACTGGAGATCCTACTCAGTGTAATAAGTTAGCCAATCCCCAAAAAACAAATGCTGAATGTTTTCTCTGACATAAAAGGCTGATTCATAGTAGGGTTGGGAGGGGGAGCAGGGAGGATTAGAGGAACTCTAGAAAGGGCAAAAGGGAGGGAGGGGAAGGGAGGGAGAATAGGGGTAAAAAAGATGGTGGAATGAGATGGATATCATTTCCCTAAGTACACATATGAAGACATGAATGATGTGAATATACTTTATATAGACCCAGAGATATAAAAAAAATGTGCTCTATATGTGTAATATGAATTGTAATGCATTCTGCTGTCATATATAACAAATTAGAATAAAAAGTAAATAAATAAATAAATAAATAAATAAGGCTAAAATATTAAAAGAGATAAATAAAATCATATTTGCAAATAATATAATAAAAATACATTAATTATCTATCACATATTGTTTATAAATATACATACATATATATTTATTAAATAGGAATCCTAAAGAAGCCACAGAAATAAAATAATAGATCTCATAAGAAAACTCTTTAAGAATGAAGGTGGAAAGCCAATATACAACATCAATGATTTCCATATACTAGCATGAAACAATTATAAAACTAAATTTTAAAAAACAATAGCATTCAAAAAAACATCAAAGGCTAAATTTAACAAGACAAGCAATGCCAGACATTGAAAATATTTTTAATTGCTGATATTTTAAAATTCTTACCTAAATAATATGATCATAGATGAAATGAATGTTGAAACAATGTTCACAGATTAAAATACTAAATATTATTAAGCTGTCAATTCTTTCCAAATTGATCCAAGATTCAATGTAATCTAAATCAAAATCTTGGCCAGGTTTCTAGCAGAATTTGACAAGCTGATCCATAAAATATATATCGTATGAAAAGGAACTAGAATAGTCAAGGCCATGTAGTAAAAGTTTTATAGAGGTACTCTAACTGAAACTTACTATAAAGCTACAGTAAACAACATATTGCATATTGGTATAGAATAAAAAGTAGCAAGATAGAGTGGTAATGTGATTTTGGACCAAGTGTCAAAGAAATTAATGGTGGAATAAAAACAGTTTTAAAAATTATGCTGATGGTATTGGCATCAAAACAGACATGAAGACCACTGGAACTGAATGGAAGAAACAAAGACAAAATCACATCCTAGCCATCTAATATTTGACAAAGGCAACAAAAATATATCTTAGAGAAAATAGTCTTTTTAACAAATAGTGCTATGAAAACTGAATAGCTATATGTAGACAGATGAAATTAGACCCCACTCTCTTACCATTCAAATAAAAATGGATCAAAGCCTTGGAAATTAAATCAGAAACTTTACAACTGCTAGAATAAAACATAGGGTCAACACTCCATCATATAGGCGCTGGCACTGATTTTCTTAACAAGACCCTCAAAGTTTAAGAAATAAAATTGAGAATCAATAAGTGGGATGTCATCAAACTAAAAAGCTTGTGCACCAGCAAAGAAAGTGATTGAGTGTTGAGAGAGAGAGAGAGAGAGCCTACATAATGGGTAAAAATGTTGGCTCACCACTCCTCTAATAGGATGTTAATATCCAGAATATACAAAGAACTCAATTTTTTAAAAAAATCAAGAAATGGGGAAAAGAACTAAACAGAAACTTCTCAAAAGAACACAAATTGTCAACAAATATATGAAGAAATTTTCAATATCTCTAGCAATCAGGAAAATACAAATCAAAGCTACACTAAGATTTCATCTCATCCAGTGAGAATGGCAATGATCAAGAATACAAACAACAATAATTGCTGGCTAGGTTGTGGGGAAAAGGTACACTTATACATTGCTAGTGGGACTGAAGACTTGTACAACCACTCTAGAAAGCAGTATGAAGATTCCTCAAAGAATTAGAGATGGGCCGGGCGTGGTGGCGCACGCCTGTAATCCCAGCACTTTGGGAGGCTGAGGCAGGAGGATCGTGAGTTCAAAGCCAGCCTCAGCAATGGCGAGGCACTTAGCAACTCAGTGAGACCCTGTCTCTAATAAAATACAAAAAAAGGGCTGGGGATGTGGCCCAGTGGTCGAGTGCCGCTGAGTTCAATCCCCAGTACCAAAAAAAAAAAAAAAGAATTAGAGATAGATCCACCATACGACCTAGCTATCCTACTCTCTGGCGTTTTCCTAAAAGATCTAAAACTAGCATATTATAGTGACATAGCCACGTCAATGTTTATAGTAGCATAGTTCACTATAACTAAATTACGAAATCAACCCAGATGTGTATCAATAGATGAATAGATTAAGAAATTGTGGTCTACATATACAATAGAGTTCTACTCAGCCATAAAAAAGAATGAAATTATGGTATTTTCTGGTAAATGGATGCTAAGGGAGATAAGCCAAACTCAGAAATGCAAAGGTAAATGTTTTCTCTCATATGCAGAATCTAGCGTAAAATAAAGATAAGGGGTAGGGAAGGATAGAATAATATAAAGAACCAACCAAATATAACTTATTAGACAAGTGAAAGAAAGTTAAGTAGAACAGAGGAAGAACAATGAGAGAGGGGAGGAAGGGTGGGAGAGAAAAGTGGGGGATAATGAACTGAAATTGATCTCCATGCATGCATGAGTTTGTTGGGATAAGCCCAACTACTAGAATCACTATAAAATTCAAATAAATAAATACATAAATATGAAAAATATTTAAAACGATGCTGAAAGAACTGGATGCTGAGAGAGAAAGAGAGAGAGAGGGAGAGCAAGAGAGAGAGAGAGAACACATTTGAAATTTATCTTACTCATAAAAATTTATCTCAAAATAGATAATGTGACATTAATTTATTTTACCATAACTATTTCACTATATGTGTGTATCTTATAACATCATGTTGTATATCTTAAATATACACAATAAAATTTATTAAAAATAAAAACATCAAAAAATCCTAATAGATAATAGACATAATCATAAAAACTAAAACTATACAGCTTTTAGAAAAAACCTAAAAGGGCATCATTGCAACCCTGGGGCAGGGAAAGATTTATAAGGAGGTCATGGAGAGAATTAACTTTAAAAAAATTAATAGATTATATTTTATCAAAATTAAAACCTGATCATCAAGAGATTTTTTTTTTTTTTTTCAGATATCCCCAGCCTGATCAAGAGATATTTCTTTTTTTTTTTTTTTTTTTTTGGTACCAGGGATTGAACTCAGAGGCACTCGACCACTGGGCCACATCCCCAGCTCTTTTTTGTATTTTAGTAGAGACAGGGTCTCACTAAGTTACTAAGTTCCTCGCCATTGCTGAGGCTGGCTTTGAACTTGCAATCCTCCTGCCTCAGCCTCCCAAGTGCTGGGATTAAAAAAAAAAAAAAATCAAGAGATATTTCTAAAAAAATGAATTGATAAGCCAGAGAGTTAGAGAAAATATTTGCAATATATGTATCTGGCAAAGAGCTTATATGCAAAATATATAAAAGTAAGCTTCTAAAACATGATTCTAAAAAAGAGACAATTTTAAACTGGGCAAAAGCTGTGATTAAACATTAAACAAAAGATATACAAATGGCCGGGCGCGGTGGCGCACACCTGTAATCCCAGCACTTGGGAGGCTGAGGCAGGAGGATCATGAGTTCAAAGCCAGCCTCAGCCGTGGCGAGGCACTTAGCAACTCAGTGAGACCCTGTCTCTACTAAAATACAAAAAAGGGCTGGGGATGTGGCCCAGTGGTCAAGTGCCCCTGAGTTCAATCCCCGGTACCAAAAAAAAAAAAAAAAAAAAAAAAAAAAAAAAAAATATACAAATGACCAAAATAAACCACATAAACAAGTACTCAATATTATTAGTCTTCAGGACAACATTAAAAAGATTGCCAGAGTCAAGCCTGGTGTTGTGGCACATGCTGGTGATCCCATGATGCAGAAGGCTGAAGCAGGAGGATCATGAGTTTGAGGCCAGTCTCAGTAACCTGTCTCAAAATAAAATGGGCTAGGGATGTAACTTAATAATAGAGCATCCCTGGGTTGTTCCATCCCCAGTGCTGAAATGGGGGGCGGGGGGTTAGGGGAAGATCGTCAGCATCAGTTTTTATCAAGAATGTGGAGCAACAAGGACTCTTACACACTGCTTGTGAGAATGAAAGATGGTATAATTCTTTGGAAAAGCATTTCATAGTTTCTTAAGAAAAAAAAAAGAGTTAAGTATACATCTACCCAATGATCCAATAATTTCATTTCTAGGTATTTGTACAAGAGAAATTAAATCATGTCTACCAAAAGACTCACACAAAAACACACATAGCAGCTTTATACATAATAGCCTCACACTGAAATTTTAGAGTGGTTTTGATTTGCATTTCTCTAATTGCCAGAGATGTTGAACATTTTTTCATGTATTTGTTGATTGATTGCATGTCTTCTTCTGAGAAGTATCTGTTCAGTTCATTGGCCCATTTATTGATTAGGTTATTTGTTTTTTTGGTCTCAAGATTTTTGAATTCTTTGTATATTCTAGAGATTAGTGCTCTATCTGATGTGCATGTGGTAAAAATTTGTTCCCAATTAGTAGGCTCTCTATTCACTTTACTGATTGTTTCTTTTGCTGAGAAGAAGCTTTTTAGTTTGAATACATGCCATTTATTGATTTTTTATATTAATTCTTGCACTACAGGAGTCTTACTAAGGAACTTGGGGCCTAATCGGACATGGTGGAGATTAGAGCTTACTTTTTCTTCTATTAGGCGTAGTGTCTCTACTCTAATTCCTAGATCCTTGATCCACTTTGAGTTGAGTTTTGTGCATGGTGAGAGATAGAGGTTTAATTTCATCTTGTTGCATATGGATTTCCAGTTTTCCCAGAACCATTTGTTGAAGAGGCTATCTTTTCTCCAATGTATAGTTTTGGTGCCTTTGTCTAATATAAGATAACTGAAGCAATGCAGACATCCAGCAACAGGAGCAACAAGTTATTATGGTATATTCACACATTGGAACACCATTGAGAAAAGAAATGAACTACTTATACACACATCAACCTAGATGAATCCCAAAAAAATTAATTTTGAGTAAAAGAAACCAGATTCAAAAGAATACCTAAACTCAAATCCATTTATTTATATGATATGCCAGAATAGGGAAAGTTAACTTGTGGTGACAGAAATCAGGTCAATTCCTGCTTGAAAGCAGGTAAAGCTTATTTAGAAGTACAAGGTAATCTAAAGGATTGGTGAATATGTTTTCTGTGTTGATTAGGGTAGTGGTTATTCAAGTTCATAATCTTCAAATGTATTAAAAATACAGTTAAAATATATGCACTTCACTGAATATTTTCACTGAAAATATTCCCTCATTAAAATATTTGCTATGGTATTTTTTTGCTTATTAAATGCATTTAAAGGAGTGATAAATCAAAAGTTTTGTTTAAAAAATGTCAGTATTTAGAGTACTCTACATTGCAACCATACAACTTTTTAAATACAGGATGAAATTTTACATATATAATAAAAATTTTTAAATATCAACCTAAGGTGAGAGAAAAACACAATTTTTCAATATTTTTCTACAAGTATCCAGGTAAAAGAGTTTACAACCATTTGTTATACATATTATTTTATAACCTAACTTTTTGATGTAACCATATATAAGATAACTTTGCCTAAAAGGATCAAGAAAAATTTCATGAAGGAATTTGTCCTAATCCATTTTGAATATAATAGGCAAAGATGAGGCAGACTTAAGGGTGGACTGCCAAGCAAATTCCAACTAAATGTCTTAAGGCAGGAAAGCTTAGGTTCTATTTGGGGACTACCCAGTAAGTCTAGTATAGCTAAATTTAGGGTCTCTATAGCAATACCAAGACATAAAGTAGTCTCTGGCATCATTGTAGGCATCTTTTGAATGGTATACTCTGAGGTTTGTAGTTTATTCTAGGCAAAGGGGATGTATTGAAGATTTTTGAGTAATTAATTTCCATGTCATGTTCAGAATATATCAGCAAGGCAGGATGCCATAGTAGAAAGAGAACTGGAACTTGGGATCAAAAGACAAGAACTGAATGCTTAACTTAGATACTTACTATGTAAACCTTAAAAAGTTTCTAAAGGTTTCATTTTCTTCATTCTCATACTAAAAGGCGGAATAGGATTAATCTCTAAATTTTTAAAAAACATTCTAGGGGCTGTGGGTATAGGTAGCTCAGTTGTAGCATGCTTGCCTAGCATGCACAGTGCCTTGGTTCAATGCCCAGGACCACCAAAAATAAAAAATAAAATATTCTATGAATACACGAGATGGGATTGTAGCAACAAGAACAGGAAGAATGTCCCTGAAATAAAACTGGGGAGTGGTAATAAAAGTCAAAACCTGGAAAGTGTCAACGGCAATAGAAAAGGGAGATTGAAGTAAGCAACTAATTGAATGCAGAAATAAAAAGAGCTGCAGATGCTTAGGAAGGTTTTTTGGTAGTTTTTTTTTTTTTTTTTTTTTTCCAATGGGTTCTCCTTAGTTATACTTGACAGTAGAATCCATTGTGATAAAATTATACAAACATGGAATATATCTTATTCTAATTTGGATCCCATTCCTATGGGTGGGCATGATGGTGGGATTTACTTAGGTATTTTCATGTGTACACAGGAAAATCATGTTAGATTTATTTTACTGCCTTTCCTATTCCTATTTTCCTCCCTTTCTTTTATTCCTTTTTGTCTAATGTACTAAACTTCTCTTCTTCCCCTCCCACCCTTTATTGTGGTTTAGCTTCCACATATGAGGCAAAAACATTTGACCTTTTGGGGGACTGGTTTATTTCACATAGCATGATAGTCTCCAGATCCAGCCATTTACTGGCAAATGTCATAAAATCATTCTTCTTTATGGCTGAGTAATATTCCTCTGTGTATATGTATAACAATTTCTTTATCCATTCTTTTGCTGATGGGCATCTATGTTGGTTCCACAACTTAGCTATTGTGAGTTGTGCTTCTATAAAAATTGATGGGGCTGCGTCACTGTAGCATGATGATTTTAAATCCTTTGGATACATGCCAAAGAGTGGGATAACTGAATCAAATGGTGGTTCTAGTACTAGTTTTTCGAGGAATCTCCTTACTGCTTTCTACCATGGTTGCAGCAATTTGCAGTCCCACCAACAATGTATGAGTGTTCCCTTTCTGCAGAACCCAACATTTGTTGTTACCTGTATTCTTTCTGGGGAATGGCAACATTTGTTGTTACTTTGTATTCTTGATAGTTGCCATTCTGACTGGAGTGAGATCAAATCTCAATGTAATTTTAATTTGCATTTCTCTAGTTGCTAGAGAAGTTGAACAATTTTCATATATTTGTTGATGATTTGTATTTCTCTTTTGAGAAGGGTCTGTTCAATTCCTTATAGATAGATGCTTATGAAGTTTTGAATCTAAGGGACAACCTTCTGTTGATTCCCTATCCTGGACTTTACTGCTACTTACATGTTTAGTATTGAAAACTATATAAACATGTCCTATATAATACATAAACTAATAAGTAACAACCCAGTTTGGAGATTAGATGTAAAAATATGTAAGAATACCTTTTAAATTTTTTAAGTTATTCAAGTTTATCTAAACATGATCATTTAAAATAAATACCTTTAAAAACAGGAAGCTGACGATAAGATGCAAGTTTGGGTTGAAATATATTTTCCATTAGAACCCGTTCCATGAAAAATAAATCTTGATGAAACTTCTCAGATTTTAATATTGCATCTGAGCGGTCCTCTTCATCATCATGGATTTTAGACATAAGTACATTTTCTATATCCATTAGAGAACTAGCTTCACTAGCTGCAAAATACAAACATGATGCAATGATAAAATATCTAAATAATATTAGATGGTTCACACGTTTTAAAAATTCAAAAATGATATTTTGTCATTTCAATTTGTTTTCCTCCAGTTTCCAAAAACTTCCACAGACATTTATTAAAATGTTTTCTGTATAAACAAATGCAATAAAAACACATTAATTTGTTTTTGACTTCTTTTTTTAATATTTATTTATTTACTTTAGTTGTATACAATGCAATGCATTTATGTTTACATGGTGCTGAGGATCGAACCCGGGCCACGCATGTGCTGAGCCACAACCCCAGCCCCTATTTTTGACTTCTTAACCATCAAAAAAATACATTGTTTTTCAAAAGGGAAGTAATGATAACCCCTGAAGTAATTTGTATCTGCCTTAGTGTGTTTTCATTGTTACATCACAATACCACAAACTGGGTAATTTATTTAAAAAATAATTCATTTCCTACAATTTTGAAGGCTGGTAAGTTCAAGTTTGAGGGCCTGCAGCTGTTGAGGGTATTTTTACTGTTTCATGACATGACAGAAGACATCAGATGGCCAGAGACAGGAAGCAGCATGCACTCAGGTCTGCCTTCCATCTCCTATACAGCCACTAATCCTACCTGTAGTCCCAGCACTTGGGAGGCTGAGGCAGGAGGATCACGAGTTCAAAGCCAGCCTAGCAATGGTGAGGCACTTAGCAACTCAGTGAGACCCTGTCTCTAAATAAAATACAAAAAAGGTCTGGGGATGTGACCCAGGGGTCGAGTGCCCCTGAGTTCAATCCGTGGTACCACCAAAAAAAGAAAAAAAAGTGCTCAGGAGGCTGAGACAGGAGGATCACAAGTTCAAAGTCAGCCTCAGCAAAGTCTAGGCACTAAGCAATTAAATTAGTGAGACCCTGTCTCTAAATAAAATATAAAAAATAGGGCTGGAATGTGGCTCAGTGGCCAACTGACCCTGAGTTAAATCCCAGGTCCCCATACCTCCCAAAAGAAGCATAACCCAAAAAAGAGAAAGTTGACAAATTGGGGTTTACCAATATTAAAAACTGCTTGATTATGAAAAACCCTGTTAATAAAATGAAGAGACAAATGACATACTGATAGAAAATGTCTTCAAAACATCTGATAAATCCAATAAAGGACTTACATTCAAATTATACACAGAACTCTTAAAATTAAAAAAATTTTAAAAATTATATTAAACAGTCAAAGACACATGTAGATACATCACCAAAAAAATAAGAAGGTACTCAACATCATGTTATTAGAGAACGGCAAATTAAAATAAGATACCATTATGCATCTATTAAAATCAGAAGAAAGTAATAAATACCAAATGCCAGCAAGAATGAATAACAATAGGAATGTTCATTCATTGTGCATAGAATGCAAAATGGTACAACTGTTTCATAAGAGATTGATAGTTTCTTAAAAGACCAAACATATTTTTACTATACAGTCTAACAATTATGTTTCTAGGTATTTAGCTAAACTTATTTGAAAACTCATGTCTACAGAAAAAGTTGCAAGTAAATGTTTATAACAGCTTTCTATATAATCACTCAAAAGTGAAAGCAATCAAATGTTCTTCAATTAGTGAGTACCAAAACAAACTGTGGTACATCAATGTAATATTATTCAGTGATAAAAATAAATGAGTTGTCAAGCCATGAAAATACAGGGATGAGCCCTAAGTACATATTGTTTAAGAGAAGTCAGTCTGAAAAGGCTAAATATACTGTATGATTCCAACTCTATGACAGTTTGGAAAAGACAAAAATATAGAGACAACAAAAATTAAAATATCAGTGATTATCAGGGGAACTAGAGCAGGGAAAATGATGAAGTGGAGTACAGGGGATAGTTAGGTAAGCAAAACTTTTCTGTATGAAACTAATGGTAGAATCATGTCATTATGCGTTTGTCAAAACATACAGAATGGGCTGGGGTTGTGGCTCAGCAGTAGAGCGTTCGCCTAGCACATTTGTGACCCGGGTTCGATCCTCAGCACCACGTAAACATAAATGCATTGCATTGTGTACAACTAAAGCAAATAAATAAATATTAAAAAAAAAAAACATACAGAATACCAGGTGCAGTGTTCTTAGTGTTCCTGTAATCACAGTGGCTTGAAGGTTGAGGCAGGAGAAGGGTGAGTTCAAAACCAGCCTCAGTAACTTAGTGAAGCTATAAGCAACTTAGCAAGACCATGTCTCTAAATAAAATACAAAAACGGTTGGGGATATGGCTCAGTGGTTAAGTGCCCCTGGGTTAAATCCCCAGTACAAACAAAAACAAAAACAAAAAACCCAAAACAATAACAACAACAACAAAACCCAAACCACAAAAACCCATACAGAACTGTACAAGACAAAGAATGGACCTTAATGTAAACTATGAATTTTAATTGATATTATATCAGTATTGGCCCATCACTTTTACCAAATTAACTACACTGATACAAGATATTAAATATAGGGGACACCATGTGTTGGAAATGAAGTAATAGAAGGTTTATATGGATCTCTCAGAACTATCTTGCTCATTTTTTCTATAAATCTAAAAATGTACTAGAAAAATCTATTAATCAACATTTAACTCTAAAGCCCTATTTTGGAAGGAAAAAAAAAAAAAGCCCATGAGAAAAAATAATTTTTCTCTTTGAATTGAGACATGGTTTTAATATTCAAAGATGAAAATTATAGGACTTTCCCATCTCCCATCCCCAAATAAACAGTAGATTAAAACACAACCTGTACAAAGTTTAAATGGAATAGAAATGCCTTTTAAATGAAATATAAACCATCTTTAACTTTTTAAAATTTGTACTTTAAAATCTGAGTCAAAAAGAAAACGTAGAGATGATTTAATCCAAGTTTTCATTTGAATTTATAATCTCAATAAACTTGATCATTCAACTCTGTTGTCTAAATATTTTTATTTTCCCTCTTTTCCTAATTCTAGTTTTCCCTATGCCCTTGACTGGATATAACATTAAAATAAATTATATCCTTATTTTCTACTGTAGTTATTAAATATGGTTTTATTATCCCTTTTTGCTTTTAAAAGCACATTCATACACACATGAAATTAAAAATTCACAAATTGAGGCTTATATTATGGCAGAGGGATGTTGAACTTGCACTATTTGTGGGTTAGTGTGTGGTCTGTACATCTAATCTGAAATTCCAGTGTAATTCTCAGTCTGTGATTGAATTTTTGTGCTGAGTAGTTTTTGTAGCTTCTAAAATTAAACCTATTGTATGGACATTCATATTTAACAAAAAACAAATATCTAACCAATAATTCATTCTTCCCTTCCTTGTTCTCTGGGAGAACTATAAATAATTATGACTAAAACATAGTTATAATCTACATGAATATAAATGTGATTAAAGAAACAAAAGAATATAGGTCATATATTAGAAGTTTAGATTAAAATAAAATATTAAACAAGATAAAAAGACCAAGCTTGAAGATCTTATGGATCTAAAAATCTCTTAAGGAAATATAGTCAATTACAAAGTAGTTGTTTTCTGGAATTTATCAATTTTCTTTAAACTTAATGTTTAAAACTGTTTACTGATTTAGTGAACTTTCAAATATTACACATTTCTCTTTGGATCAAAATCAGTGAAAGTGAAAACAGTTTAATTATGAAAATGTCAGAACTTTACAAAAACTTCGTGAGGTTATAGTTATTCTGAAATAAGGCCTATTCCTTAAATGTAGTAATATAATTTTATAAGAAAAAGACTCTGCAGGATAGGTAGAGTAAAATTAGATAATCACAAAATATTTGGAAGTGGATGCCAGGCATAGTGGTCTATGTCTGCAATCCCAGCTACTCAGGAGGCTACAGCAAGAGGACTGCAACTTCAAGGCCAACCTCCATAACTTAGCAAGACTCTGTTTCAAAAAAAAAATAAAGTGGGCTAGCTCAGTGGTAGAATTCCCCTGGGTTCAATCCCTCATACTGCGAAATAAATTTAAAAAAATAAATAAATAAAGGAACTTAACAAACTTTTTACAACTGGACATGGCAAAAACTTTTCCATATTGCAAATATGCTAGGAAAGTTACAATTTTATGTACTTAATTATAACATTTTATCTTAAAACTTAGAATATTAAAAGCTAAATTGTAATGTAGGGTTTCTTAGCCCTTGTATTTGATTATGGAATTGGAACTTCTTTGTTGTAGGGGCTATCCTGAGAACTCAAAAAATTTTAGCAGACCCTTGACATCTACCCACAATATGCTCTGAAATGTCTCCAGACATTGCCAATGTCCCTGTGGAGATAAAATCACCTGCAGTTAAGAGTCACATTAATGTAATGTATCGCTGTTTTAAATGGTTTTATAAACATATAAAAAATGATGAAAATCATGTGTGTAAAAGAGTGTGAGTGCAAGTAAAGAGGCAATGGAGAAAGAACGTTGAAAACTCGGCAGATATATAGGAAAAAATAAAATCTTCAGTTCAGAGTTCAAAGCAGTGGAAAGAATAACAGCATTATTACTGAGTAAAAGCTGTATTTTTAATGTTCCATCAGAAAGAAAACTTTGCCATTGTTAGAAAAACAATTTAAAATGTCACGTGAAAGCATCACTCAAAAAACTGAAATAAATGAAATCTTACTTTTCCCCGTGGTACTTGCTGTCGGCCTTTGGTCCCAATCTTTAGGACGTAGATTTGCTTTACTACCTGATTTAATTGCAGATTGTTTTGCTGATAAAGCTGAAAGTTCTACAGCATTGTAAGAATCAAACAAATCCCAGGTAGTGGCCATCATGCCTAAGGAGAAAGAAAGGAAAAAATTATCTAAAACCAAACTAATACATCAGCTTTATATAAAATCAGTCTAAGAATATCTAGTACTTTTTTTTTTTAAATCACTGTTTTTATAACAATGGCAGAAAGTAAATAAAGATAACAAAGAAATAATTCATGAGGCCACCTCAAGAGATCCTCTCTGTCATGACACTATTAGCATATAAAAATACCTTAGTGGTTTAGGGATAGCTCCAAATTATCCTTACTATAATTTCTGATCTCCACACCTCTTTTCCCTCTTCTCCAAGCTTATGTGGTATAATATCAGCAGTCTGTTATTATGGGTCCATTTAGTGATATGGACCTGAACAATAACATGATAATAAGATTTTTTTATGTTCTTAGATACTATGGTCAACACATAACATGTCATATTCTCCAGATGTTTATTTGAAAACAAATGATTCCATTTTTATCTGGTAAAATTTCTTATATTCCGATTAATGTGAAAAGTTTGTACCTGTTGAGAAAATGATAGACTCTGTTTTCAAGAAATTTGTGGAATAGTATGGTTATTATCTCTCTTTTTAAATTTTAAGTTTGTTAAATTTGTTCATATCATCTAAACATAACAACGGTCCCCAAACAAAAACTGGGTATTCTTAATATTCTTACCCACTGAAAACATTAGATACCAAAGCTCCTTCATTTCATATTAGGAAAACAATAGTTCTAGCAATGAAGTAACTGCATTTATTAGGTCTAGATTCCATTTTTAATTTTTAATGAAAAGAATTCTTTATTAAAACACCATGCTTTAACTGAAAGTTAGGAAGTTTAGCATGTGGAAATATATCATTTGTGATCACTGATAAAATAATTGCTAAAAAGTGTTATAAATCAGCAGTGAAAGGGGTTGGAACTTTTAAATTATTGTTATTTGAAGATAACTAATATATACAGTTTTTGTTTGGGGACCGTTGTTATGTTTAGATGATATGAACAAATTTAACAAACTTAAAATTTAAAAAGAGAGATAATAACCATACTATTCCACAAATTTCTTGTAAACAGAGTCTATCATTTTCTCAACAGGTACAAACTTTTCACATTAATCGGAATATAAGAAATTTTACCGGATAAAAATGGAATCATTTGTTTTCAAATAAACATCTGGAGAATATGACATGTTATGTGTTGACCATAGTATCTAAGAACACAAAAAATCTTATTATCATGTTATGAAGATATCATGTTATTAAGAATATTAACTCAAAATTTCATAGTATTTCTATCTTAATGGAATTTTCTTAATAGCATCTAATGAGTGATGCAAAGAATAAATATTAGCATATTTTAGTGGATTGGAAAGAGTACAATTTTCATATTTATAAAGAGACCTAAGAAAGAAATTATATCTTTGAATATTGAATTACTTTTCTTTTTCTAGTCTTTAACTGAAAGTTTGGTAAGTTCAGTATGTAGGAATATATTGTTACACAGTTATTAATAATATAATTGCTACACAAATAAACATACATATTATAAATTAACAATGCAAGATATTAGAGTGATCTAAAACTTTTTTATTTGAAGACAACAAATCACTGCTGATTTTAGTTTGAACAGTAAATACATTTCTTAGTTTGAATAAGTTTAACTTAAGAAATAGAAAAATCGCCAACCCATCAAACCATATAAATTAAATATGTTCAGTTTTTGTATATCAAATATGTTACTGAATGATAAATAAATTTATATATCTCAAAAAATAAATTTATATGCCTCAATAAAGCTGTTAAAAAATAAAATCTCAAGCTACATGTCCTAATATTATGTTCAAGAATGGTAATAAATAACAAATGACTGCATTTTCCAGTTTTATAGTTACATACTATTAAAGCGCTTGTTTTAACTTGTATCAGAAATTACACTTTTTTTTCAGCATTTCTGGGTCGGTCTAAGGTATGTCCAGTGGGAAGTGGGTTGTGATAGGGGCTTCTAAACAATTAGAGGTGTTCTATTTCTTATGTTGGCTAGTAAAGCACATGGAATTAATTCTTTCTTTACACTACACATATGTGTTATATACTTCTATTAGTGGGATGTACTTCACAATAAAAGTTTTTTTAAAATATTAAAGACATTATTTATACTAGATATTTCAAATACAACCAAATAAATAGTAAGGATTAATTATACAATAAAAGCATATCTCTTCTCTGCCTGATTTTGAATGAAACTCTAAGATAGATGCAGGAATACAAAATAAATGGAGATCAAAATATTGCCTTCATTACTTGTACAGTGGATTGAAAAATGTGGTCTTAAATCTACAACTAAACAGATTAACTAATTATTTCGTTCAGAATATACAGAACAAATACCAACTAATAACTGCACAGCTAGATAAGCAACAACCTCTTCAGCAGGGGTGAGGATCAGAATGCATGCCTTCTGCAAATGAAAAATCAAAACTAAAAAGTTTGAAAGTGGGGGCTGGGGTTGTGGCTCAGCAGTAGAGCGCTTGCCTAGCACATGTGTGGCCCAGTTTCGATCCTCAGCACCACATAAAAATAAATGCATTGTGTACAACTAAAGCAAATAAATAAATATTTTTTTAAAAATTGGAAGTGGTAATTCATTTTCCAAAACACTTCTTTATCAGATTAGTCACTTCTCCTTCCTAAGGAATGAATTGAATAAGGTTCAGAGAGAGGTCAGAAATTACTAATTTAGCTTAATTACTTCTGTAAAGATTCACATAAAGTGCCGATTCACATAAAGTGCCTGTAATCCCAGCACTTGGAAGGCTGAGGCAGGAGGATCGCGAGTTCAAAGCCAGCCTCAGCAATGGCGAGGCACTTAGCAACTCAGTGAGACCCTGTCTCTAATAAAAAAAATACAAAAAAGGGCTGGGGATGTGGCCCAGTGGTCGAGTGCCCCTGAGTTCAATCCCCGGTACCAAAAAAAAAAAAAAAAAAGATTCACATAAAGTGAGGATGACCTTTCCCCTGACAATATGTGTATAGCAAAGTCTGGTAAAGGTGGTTGTTCAAATAATTGAATTTCTTCAATTTATCTAAGGACACCTAATGGAAGAGAGATCAGGAACTAAATTAAGAGCAGGAATGGCAAGCTAGATACAGAGAAAAATCCAGGTAGATAACGGTGTGTGTGTGCGCGCGTGTGCTTGCGTGCGTGTGTGTGTGTGTGTGTGTGTTGGGGGGAGTCTTTCACTCCATTAACATTGTATATTACATAGGTTGATTTCCATATTGACCCCCTCTTGAATCAGGGGGATAAACACTACTTGATCATACTGCAAAATCCACTTAATATGCACTTAATATGAACTGAGTTTCTTTTATTTCAATTTCTTTATCTGACTTTGGCATCAGAGTAATGCTGGTCTCATGAGTTTCAAAATGTTCCCTTCTCTTTTTTCCCTTCTCATTTTTGAAAGGATTTGTACTAAATCTTCTATAAATGATTCATAGAATTCACCTGTAAGACCTTTGATAGGAGGTTTATGATTACTAATTCAATCTCTTGTTGTTTTAGTAAGCTTTTGCATCACTGTGACCAAACTACCTGACAAGAACAACTTAGAAGAGGCAAAGGTTTATTTTGCCATATGGTCTCAGTCTATACAGGCTCCATTCCTCTGGGTCCAAGTTTGAGGCCTAGGATGGACTCTTTAGGTTCCAGCTCTCACAGTGCAATTACTTTACCTCTAAACATTCCCGCATGAACACAAGACATTGGGGGGATGTCTTATATCCAGACTATAACATCTGTCATACATCTGTTGAGATTTTTTATTTCTCATTGAGTCAGTTTTGGCACTTTGTGTGTGTCTAGGAATTTGTCCATTTCATTTAGTTATCTAATTTTTTGGCATACAATTGTTCATAGTATTATAATCCATTTTGTTTTGGGAAGGTCAGGAGTCCCACTTTCACTTCTGATTCTAGTAATCTGAATCATTTCTCCTTTTTTTTCATAGTCAATCTAGCAAAAGTTCATCTTTTCAGAGCACAAACTTCTTTTATTTACCTGTTATGTATTCTTTTTATCTCCACTCTAATCTTTATTACTCCCTTCCTTGTGCTAGCTTTTGGATCTTTACACCTTAAGGTATAAAGTTAGGTTACTGATTTGAGGTTTTTTTGGTTTTTGTTTTTTGTGGTATTGGGAATCTAACCCAGGACCTCACACCTGCTAGGCAAACATTCTACCACTGAGCTATATCAACTATAAATTTCCCCTAAGCATTGCTTTCACTGAAGTCCATAAGTTCTGGCATGTTGTGTTCTCATTTTTATTTGTCTAAAAGTATTTGCCAACTTCTCTTGTATTTTATTCTTTGACTCACCAGTTGTTTAAGAATATGTTGTTTGATTTCTACATATTTGTGAACTTTCTACTTTTCCATC
This sequence comes from Tamias sibiricus, assembly GCA_025594165.1. NCBI lineage: Eukaryota > Metazoa > Chordata > Mammalia > Rodentia > Sciuridae > Tamias > Tamias sibiricus. The sequence continues at coordinate 59,467,167 of CM046658.1, forward strand.
TGTTGTAGATTTTTAGTTTCATTACACTATGATCAGAAAAGTTCTTTAGATTATTTCAAAATTTATAATTTTATCAATTCACATTTTGTGTCCTAATATAATGGTCTATTCTTGAAGAATGTTGCATGTAAACTTGAGAAAAATGTGTTTTGCTGTTTAGAGGTTAAGTATTTTGTGTATGTTTGTTATTCTAGTTGGTTTATATTGCCATTAAAATCCTATATTTTCCTATTGATCTTGTTTAATTGTTCATTACTGGCAGTGGTATATTGAAACTATTATTATAAAACTGTCAATTTCATCCTCCAACTCTATTCTTGCTTTGTATCTTTTGGGGTTTTCTTCTTAGGTGTGTGTTTATAATTGCAATATCTTCTTTATAGATTGACCTTTTATTGATATACAATGTTTTTGTTTCTTATAACAATTTCTCTAAAGTCTCTTGCATAATACTAGTATAACTGTCTCAGCTTTCTTTTGGTTTCTATTGGCATCCTTTCACACATACTTGTGTCACTGGATCTAAAAACTCTACTCCTTACACAGCTCCATCCCACCACTTTATGTTGTTTCCAAAATTACATCTTTACACATTATATGCCCATTAACATAGTCATACAATTATTGTTTTTCTTTTGGCGGGCAGGTACTGGAGATTGACTTCAGGGGCAGTCAAACACTGAGTCCTTTATGAGTCACTTTTCTATTATTGCTTTCAAGATTTTCTCTTTGTCTTTTGACAGTTTAATTATTTAGTGTGTCTGCCTGGATGTCTACGTTTATCCTTCTTATAGTTTGTTGAGCTTCTTGGAAGTGGAGATTTATATCTTTTATCAAATTTGGAAAGACTCTGGTCATTACTTCTTCAAACATTCTTTACCTCCTTCCTCTTTTTGAGAGTGACATTATGTATAGATAGGCATTTTTGATGGTGTCTCATGGGTCCCTTAGGTGCTGCTCACTTTTATTTTTTTCTTTCTGCTACACAGGTTAGAATTTTTAAATTGATCTATCTTTAAGAATTAGTGATTATTTCATCATCTTGCTCAAATCTACTATCAAAAACTCTAGTTTTTCCATTTCAGTTATCATACTTTCAATCTCCAGAATGATTCTTTTTACAATTTGCTTTTATTGACATTCTTTATTTGTTCATATATCATTCTCCTCATTTATTTTAGATGTTTGTCCATAGTTTCCTTTAGCTCTATTAACATATCGAATGTAATTGATCTAAAGTTTTTGTCTAGTAAGTCCTATCTCTGTTTCCTCATGGAGAGTTTGTTAATTTATTCTTTGAATGAGCCATATTTTCTTGTTTCTTTTATCTTCTACAATTTCTTGTTTAAAATTGAAAATTTAAATTATTGTAATTCCATAAATCAGATTCCTTTTTGTGGGAGAGGGGTACAAGGGATTGAACTCAGGGGCACTTGACAACTAAGTAACATCCCCAGCCCTATTTTGTATCTTATTTAGAGACACTGTCTCACTGAGTTGCTTAGTGCCTTGATTTTGCTGAGGCTGGCTTTGAACTCTGATCTTCCCGCCTCAACCTCCCACGCGGCTGATATTACAGGTGTGCGCCACCATGCATGGCCAGGAATCAGATTCTTTATGCACTTTGTTTTTAATAGTTTTCTGTGGATAGTAATTGTTTGTTTGCTTAGCAAATTTTAAAAACAAAAATTTAAAAACAAAAACTTGTAAAATTCTGTGTTCTCTCTCCTGTGTTATCTCAGAATTCTTTGTTCTTTAGCTTGTGGTAAGCTACTCTCTAATCAAAGATTTCCTTGAATTCCTAGATCTCCCCTCAACCACCTCCCTCAAAAAATGCTTTTTAATTAAAAAAGAAGGAAAAGAAAAAACAAGAGGAAAACAAATCAATTCCCAATCTTTGCAGATATGCTCTGTATTGGGGCACTCCTTCAATGTGTGGCCAGGCTATTTATAACTTTTCCTTAGCCTTCACTTCCTGTGCATATTGAGCCTAGAAGTCAGTTAGAGATGAAAACTTAGGATCTTCACATATCCTTTTGGAGCATGCATTCTACCCAAGGCATGCATGAAACTTTTCAAATTCCCCTGTATATGCAGACCTTATTCAATATTCTAATTTCCAAAACAAATTCATTCGTATGCTTTCCTTCACAGGGATTGGGCATATCCCTTGTTTGCTTAAATTATATACTCTTGCCACAAGTAGCAGTGAGTTTTTTATGACAACTTCTCCAAAGTCTCTTTTGTGAAATACTAGTATACTCATATCATTTTCTTTTGGTTACTATTGACATACTTTAATACATATTTGTATCATTGGATATGTTCATTTTTCTTAGAATGTTTTTGAAGAACACACTATGTACAGCTGCTTTACTGCTTGACAGAGTTTTGAGTTTGGTGGGAAAAAAAAAAAAAAAAACTGCTTTGTTCAGTCCTTCAGGTAACCCCAAGACAGGTTAAAGCAAACAAACCTAATTCTTTGAGAATAAGATAGACCAGGGTCTCATACTGCAAAGGTGGGTTATTGCCTTTAATACTACCACTATGCGGGGTGTGGTGACACAAATCTGTGATCCTGGGTACTTGGGAGGACGAAGCAGGAGGATCATAAATTTGGGCAACTTAGCAAGTCCTTGTCACAAAAGATAAAAAGAAACTTGGGATGTAGCTCAGTGGTAGAGTGCCCCTGGGTTCAATCCTTAGCACAAATACACACAGAAAGACTACCACTTTAGAGGGGAGTAAGGAAAAACAAGTAAAGATGCCACGAAAATTTCCTAGCAGTGTTAAATTGCTTTTTTCTTTTCTCTTTTAAGAATTAATGGAGTGCTTTTAATAAATCTTTAATGTTACGTATATTTTACTTCTTTAGAACTCACTTTTTCCTCAACATTTTAATGTCACAATTTTTGAAGATTTAGCAAAGTTTTGAAAGAATTTAAAGCTAATACCAATGTATTTAATTACCTAAGTTCTCTGATTAGCTTTCTACATATTTCCTTTATTGCATGTTAAGTTGCTTTTTTTGTTTTTTTGATTCAGCTCTTACTTGGTTGCTATAGACCTTTGACTATTTTCTAGAACTCTGACAAGAGTTCATTTTTGCTCAATCTTTTTTGACATTTCTTTGGAGGGACATATTGCTGGAACCACCTATTCTGCCATTTTTCCTAGTGTCATCATAAGACTATTTGCCAGTTAATTCTCTTGAGGTATTTGCTATAGTCTGGAATACCCTCAAAGGCCTTTGTGTTAAAGGCTTGGTAACCAGCATATGGCACTATTAGGAAGTGGTGCAAACTTTGCAAGATGGGGCCTATTGGAAGTCAGTCAGAATGCCCTTGAAGGAGATATTGGGATGCTGGTCTCTCCTTCGCATTTTGCTGTCTGCCATGAGGGTGAACAGAGCTCTCCTGCCACATGATCCTGACACCATAGGCCCAAAGCAACAGGGTCAGGTGATTATAGACTGAAACCTCTCAAATAGCCAAAATAAATCTTTCTTCCATAAGTTAATAATCTCAGGCATTTGTTACAACAGCAAAAAGCTAACTAACACAGTTCTAAGTAGATATTGCCTACAAATTACGATAATTTGGTTTTCTCCTTAAGAATATTAATGTTCCACCGGGCACCATGGCACATGCCTATAATCCCAGTGGCTTGGGAGGCTGAGGCAGAAGAATCATGAGTTCAAAGCCAGCCTCAGCAAAACCGAGGCACTAAGCTCAGTGAGACCCTGTCTCTAATAAATACCAAGTAGGGCTGGAATGTTGCTCAGTGGTTGAGTGCCCCTGAGTTCAATCCCTAACCAAAAAAAAGAATATTAATGTTCTATATCTGTCCTTGTTTTACTGCCAAAGTTGGAACTGCCAAAACAATGATGATGAAAGATTATTATAATAGTGGTACACTTTTCTGGTTCCTATATTTCATGGGGATTATCTCAATATTGAAACAAAATGTTTACCTTTTATTTCAAATATTTTATCAAGAAAGATCCTACTATGTCTTTACAGACAACTTTACCAAGACTGAATCTGCATATATTAAACGTTTTTTATTTTTTTGTAAGAGACATTAATCTTCTGCCCTCAGTGCTCCTAGTTCTAAGGTTTTCAAAGCCAGACTGGAATATACACCACTGGCACTCTGACCTTCAGGCTTTCAAACCACACTATCAGTTTTCTGGGGTTTACAGATGACAATTCATGGTACTTCTCAATCTCCATAACCATATAAGCCAAAACCTTACAAAAAATCTATTTATACAGACATGTCACTTAACAACAGTTACAAATTAAGAAAGTTATGAGTCATTAGGTAATATAATCTTATGCAATTATCATCATATATGTAGTCCATCACTGATTAGTCATGGTTAGTACTGTATGACTATGTGTATGCATGTGTGTGGAGTGTACCTTATTGGTTCCATTTCTCTAGAGAATCCTGACCAATATACACGGGTGTTATAAATTACTCTCATATTATAGATTAAACCTCAAGAAGATCCTTGATGCGGGCTATATTGGGGCGGATAGGGATTATTCTTTGGTAAAATCTTTCCCATTACTTCAATTATCAAGTAGAATTCTGTCATTTTTTGAGCAGTTTTGATAATTTTGAGTTCTATAAAGAATGATTCATTATTTTTAAATCTATTAGTAAAAGTAGCAACAAAGAACTCCTTAATTATAAATCCTAGAATTAGACTTACCAAATACAGCTTAATAGCTACAACTTCTCCATGTTGACTAATCTCTCTTTAAAATTTGTAGCATGGAGAAGCCAATCTGAATCATTTGTATTTTCTGCTGCCTGCAGGCTACCAGGAAAGGGAAAGCAGGGAAATATGCACGTCCATATTTCTACTCCCTAACTGACTAATTTGGTAAGTCACACCTTTATTCCTAGGTAGAAATGAGTAAGAGAATAAAAATGGAGATGGACATACTCATTTATGCTCTCTCAAATAAAAGGAATATTAGAAATAGGGAATAAATGCTCCCACTTATAAGACAGATAAGGCAAAATTCACACACACACACACACACACACACACAGTTTGTCTCATCTATTTCTATAAATGATAATAATTTTTGTTTCTCTAGATGTAAAACTAGCTCATTAATAAAAATGTATTTTTATTAAAAACTGATTAAATGTTTTTGCTAGAAGTTCATTTTAATCTTTCAAAAAACTAGTTTATAGTTTTGTTTAGTAGTAAAGGCAATTAAGATTATCTATAACCTTTCTTTCTTTTTTTAATATTTATTTATTTGTTTTTTTAATTATACACAATGTCTTTGTTTTTACGTGGTGCTGAGGATCGAACTCAGGCTGCGCACGTGCTAGGTGAGCGCTCTACTGCTGAGCCACAACCCTAGCCCTATAACCTTTCTTATAAATATTCCTTTGGTCACACATTATAGATTTTTGGCTATAAAATATTCTCAGGGATGTTAATTTGTAAACATTGAGAGAGTAAGTGCGGTCATTAAGAACATAGGCTCTGGAGTAAGAGCAAGTTAGCTAATTTCTTTTTGCCTATTTCCTACAAAATGGGCAATAATAACAGTGCCTAACATGTAGAATTGTGAGAATTAAACTAGTTAACCTATGTGAAGGGCCTAAAATAGTGTCTGGAACATTTAAAATGTTAATTGTGGTAGATATTCTTTGTGACATACTAAATAAGCAGTTTCTATCTTTTGTGAGCAACTTAAGAGTATAGAATACTATGATACGGTACACATAAAAATCAAGATTGAGTTATGTTATTCAAATCTATATCTTTATTACTTGTTATATTATTTTTCAGATTCTGAAAACTATAGATCACAGTACCCAATTACTACTGTGAAATGTCCAAATTATTTCTATTTTTGCTCTCTATATTTTAACATTTTTTGCTAATTGTCAGACTCAAGGAGCATATACTAAAACATAGTAGTTTATCAAGGAGAATAAAACAAATTACCTTTGTCTTCTGTTATGATTTTATCACATTGAACATCTTTATTCTTTGGTGCACCATTAAAAGTCTGCATCATCCTTTCAACATATAAGTCATTGCCTAATCTATTTTTACAAAGGTTTTCATAATTTTTATTTCCTTCGCTGTAAAAAAATAAAGTAAAACCAACTCATTAATAAAAATCAATTATAACTGCACACATTCTCTATTTATGTACTTAGCATCTAGATCTAGGACTTGTTACTTCTGTTTATTCTTATTCATAATGATTTGTTTTCTTATTGGTTTGATGTATTTTTACTTGATATTATTATCATGAATGTGGCTATACCAAAAAGTGAAGTCAGAGTTCAAAAATATTCTTAGGAAAATATTACCTCCAAAGGATGCTTTTACTCGGTACCTTTCAACATCTCTACTACTTTCAGTATCCACCAGTAATATACTAGCACTATCTCTATACAGGTTTTATGAACTTTAATGTAGATATTTAAAGTTATATACTCCTTCAAAGTACTACTTTTGTGGCATCCTCTAAGTATATTTTCATAATTGGTCAGTTCTTAGTATTTTTTAAAATTTTTATTAAGATTTCTTTGATCTGAGGAATTTAGAAATGTGTTTTCTAACTTCCAAATGCATATGTGAATATCTTTTAGTTGTGGCTTGTTACTGTTTATTGTTGTTGTTTTTTACTATACTGCATTGTCAGAGAATTTATTTGATTCTATTTCTTTAAAAGTTTTGAGATCTTGCTTCATGGATGTCCCATGGGCTCGAAGAGAATATGTTCCCTAACTGTAAGTGCAGAGGTATGTTTATGGTCATTAAGATTTTTAAATTTTTGTATATATACTGAAGGAGCCCTAATTAGGAAGGGCTGTTGTAGCTAGCTGGAAGCCATGGGTTCCACCTGATATGTATGTGACGCACCTGTAGGCACCCGCAAACCTGAAGGTATATAACCGGGTGAAAGCGGTCCGAGTTAGGAGAACGGAAAATTCAGTCAGCCGGGCAGTCACTCGGTCGGTCAGAAGAATCAGAGCGGCCAGAACGTAGGCAGAGCGGTTACAGAAGAGAAACCAGATAGAAGAAGTAATGACTGGCCAGAGTTAGGCCGAGGCTCCAGAGGACTGGTCAGAGTAAGGCCGAGGCTCCCGAGGAAGACAGAAGACAGAAGACAGAAGAAGGAAGAAAGAAGAGAGAAGAAAGAAGCTCTAATCTTTCTCTAAGCTAAGCTCTAAGCTCTACTATATCTTTCTTTCTCTCTAAGCTAAGAAGAAAAATCTTTCTTTCCCTCTCTAAGCTCTAAGAAAGTAGAAAAAAAAGTAGCAAAAGCTATACTCTGCCTCCGAGAATTTTCCTCCCGTGGCGGCGCCGTGGCTGGCCGTGACAGGCAGCTTACAATATACTACTTTATTTCCTGGTTGATCTATCAATAATTAAGAGTAAGTGATAAAATCTTATATGTATAAGGATACTTATCAGGTTTCCAATTTTGTTTTCTATATATTGAGATTATCTTATTAGGAATATTTAAGTTTATGCTTATACCTTCATATAATTGAGTGACCTTTGTCCCTAACAGTGTTATCAGTTTGTTTCTCTGAAAGTGATAGAAGTTTTTCCCCTATATTTTTCTTCTATTTAAGAAATATTCTGTTTATATTTGATATTCTGGAGTAGTACAATGCACTGAATGTTTTTTATAGCTTTCTTATTTATTCCTATTTCTCAAACTATTGGTGTCTCTCAATAGTTTGAGAAAGTCATTATGACTCTGACCAGTACCTCTATTTCATTCTTTCTGTTCTGCCCTTTTCAAAATGTATTAGATATATGTCAGGCCTTTATTCTACTATAAACAAAACATATTTTTAACCTCAGCTTTATATTTTGTTGTTTTGTATAATTTATCCAGATCTATTTTCTAATTTATTAAATCTCTAATCAATTATGCTTACTATGTTGCTGTATTTTCAACAATTATATAAACATGCTTTATTTTAAAGTTATTTTTCCAAACAGGAGTCATCAGTTTGATAGTTTCTTAACTCTTGTTTAAATATTCCACACATATTTTTTTGTTATATATCTGATAACATCATTATCCATAGTCCTCAGTGTCTAGACCTAGGATTAGTTCTTCTGTTTATTCTTATTTATAATGAATTGTTTCTTTATTGGTTTTATATATTTTTACCACACTCAATCTGAGGAAACAGTAAGAGCCTGAATGGGGATTGCTTTCCTCCAGAGATTTGTGTTTGCTTCTGAAAACAGCCAGAATTCTTAGTAATTTAGGACTCTTGAGATAATTTAGGTGTTTTTTCCCCTTTTATTTTCAAAGAGATAAAGTCTCACTGTGTTGCTCAGGCAGGCCCTGAACTCCTGGGCTAGGTTGTTTTTCTTTTCTTTTTCTTTTTGTTGATTCTGAGGATTGAACCCAGAGCCTCATTATACTAAGCACACATCTACTATGGAGCTACATCCTTGGGCGCCTTTTTTGGGAAGTCCTAGGTACATGTTCCCTTACTTTGTATAAGCCAGTAAAACTGTGTTATTCATGACCTAATTCAATTAAATTTTAGAGTCTGAACAATTTTACAATTTTTTATATTTTGGGGAGGGCAATGCCCTAAAATTATTTTAGCAATAGACTTTTTAGCATTATGAATCATACTTAAATGATATTTGGGATGAAATACTCTGAATGACATGACTGTATTAATACTCTATATAGACTATATTAATTTCAGACAGAAAAGACTTCAGAACAAGAAAAATTATCAGGGATAAAAAGGGCACTGCAAAATTATAAAGGAGCCAATTTTCCAAGAATATATAACAATCTTTAATATGTTTGCATCTAACAACACAGCACCAAAATACATGAGGCAAGAATTAATAGTGTACTTATACTCATTAATAAAGAAAAATAAAAAACCTGCTTCAATGGACTAAATTCCTTTATTTCCCCCATAACATTTTCCTTTAAGTCTTAAATATAAAAACATCAGTACTTTCTTTTTAAACTAATTTATGTGCATAAAATATAATTAAAATCTATATTGAGACTTCTTTATTGCCTTTATTTTTGTCTTAGAAATTCACATAATTTTTTAAGCTTAATTGACAAATAATATGCACAAATATATGGGCAAAATGTGGTGTTTTAATATATGTATACATTTTGTTTTGATAAAATAAGGGTAAGTAGTATATCTATCACATCAAACATATATTATGTCTTTGTGGTGAGAACATTAAAAATCCTCTCATCTAGCTATCTGGAAATATACATTATTAATTCTAGTCATGCTACTGTACAATAGAACACCAGAATTTAATCCTGCTATCTAACTGTAACTTTGTACTTATTAACATCTCCGATATCACCTTCAAAACTTCACCTGATTATTAAAGAACATGGTAAAACCATGGATTTTTCCTCTGTGAAAATTTACATATAACATAAACATAATTTTACAGGGCACAATCAGCTAGTGTATATCCAGAAATTCCCCAAGGACCCTTTATAGAAACAAGGTACAGAACCTCTGCTTTAGCATCTGAACTATAGAAGCAATGTAGACAGTTGAACTCTACATACGTTACTTTCTCAACTTCTTCAGATTCTACAGAGATCATAACCGTTGGCAAGTCAAAAAATCGTAGCATTTCGGACTCTGTGAGTATTATCTCTATATTCTTCTCAAGGTCTTCTTCTGTTATAGTTGTTTCAGGCACTGCCCTCATAACTCGTAAGTCTGAAATACATAATAAAAGTCATTAACTGATATTTTTGTTTTTGCATTTTTTTCCTAATTACCAAAATATATGATGGGTCATATATTGCGGGTAACTTTATATGATCAAGGAATAGCCCATGTTTTGAAATTATAATTATCCCACAATATTAACAGGGATTCTGGGGTGACTGACTATTGGTACTACACTTACAGAATGTGGGTATAAGTTTACTTAGGGAGATATAGAATGTAACCCTTCTGTAAGCCCTTAAGTTAATTTCTAGTCTGTATCTACAACAATCTTCTTACTAGTTGTCTTTTGACTTAGATTATAGATTACCTCAAATCATCTTCACTAGGAGCTTCAAAGCTTTTCCAGTAGAAGTGCTTATCGACTATAGAAATAAAATGCGCTCAAGATTATTTTGAAAATGATTGGCAAAAACCTTTAGGATAGTCAGAAGTCTGAGGTCCATGGAAAATTTTACTGAGGATAGAGTAGAGGCATGACATGGCATGTATGCCAGAGTTTAATTCTGTTAATCAAAGGGTGTGAAACAGGAATCCTTAGGACTTTAGGATGAGTAAAGCTTGAACAACTTTAGGAAAATAAGAACATAGAGTTTCCAGACAACTTAGCCTCAGTCTTTTCTAGAGAAGGCCCATAGTCTGAGAAAAACACATTTTTAATAACTTAAAAAAATTATTTTTAAATGTAAATCAATCATCAAAATTTGGAATGGCTAAACAAATTGTATTACACTCATCTATGAAAACTAAATAGTAGTTGAATGTAATTTTTAAAATCATGAAAATATATTTGTGATAGAACACAGACAAGTCGAGAGGAGTGATCAGAGGGTGCACCCCAAAGCAGTTGTTGACAACGCACCTGCCTAAACTTTCAGAAGGTCTTCACTCTTATAGACTTATAAAGAAAGTAGGCCACTTAGGCTCCAGCACAGCATGCACAGTGTTGAAACCCACTAAACAGCCTAAGAAGTCACAGGGAACTACACTAATTACTCCATTTGGAATTGAACTCAACACTACACACAAACTGACAGACGTGGTCAAGAGCAGGCTGCTTACAAAGAGGGCTTCATATAAAAGTGAAAGAAAGTTCCATTCCAACAAATGCATTAATCTCAACATAGAAACACAAGGAATATGAAAAACAAAACAATGCTTCTCTGAAAGTTAAGAACTCTCTAGAAACTGATTCCAAAGAACTGTAGGACAAAGAATTCAGAAGATAGGTTTTTAAAATAATCAATGTATTCAAAGAGGATATGAATAAACAGCTGAATGAATTAAGGAAGACAGTGCAGGATATGAAAGAGCAATTCAATAAGAGATATAGATTCTAGATTCTAAAAGAGAACCAAACACAAATCTTGGAAAACACTCAGTTGGAAGCCTCACCAAAGGATTAGATAAAAAATAAAGAATATCAGGACTTGAAAACAAGCTCATCACATTTCAAGAATAATAGAGAAAATACAAAAAAACTATGAACAGAACATACAAGATCTTTGGGAAAACACTGAAAGATCAACCATACAACTCATAGGATTTGATGAGGAAGTCGAACTACAGGCTAATGATACAGAAAACCTATTCAGTGAAATAACATCACAAAATTTCCAAAATTTTGGGAATTACATGGACATCCAGGTATGGGAGGCATTTAGAACACCAAACAGACAAGACCAGAAAACAACCTGCATGACGTTAAACTGCCAAACGAATAGAACAAAGAAAGAATGTTAAAAGCAGCGAGTATGAAGTCAGTTGTAAAGATCACACCATCAGAAAAAATAGCAGAATCTCAATAGAAATTCAAAAGGGCAAGAAGGCATGGAATGAATTATATATATTAAGTCCTGAAAGAAAATAATTACCAACTGAAATTACTAAATCCAGCTTGTTATGGTTTGGATAAGAGGTGTCTCTCAAAAGCTCCTGTTAATGTAGGCATATTTACAGGTAAAATTATTAGATTATGAGAGCTATAATCTCATCAGTTCATCCTACTTTGAGTGCTAACTATAGACCCGTATGGCATGGCTGGAGGAGGCAGGTCACAGGAATAGGAGGGCATGATCTGGAAGGGTGCATCTTCTCTGTGATCCACCTCCTCCCCTCTCTTCTTTCTGACCCTGACATGAGTTAAGCAGCTTTCCTCCACTGGGCCCTTCTCCTATGATATGCTGCCACACCGGGGTCCAGAGCAATGGAACAGCCATCTATGGACTGAAACTTCTGGAACCATGATCCTCAAATAAACTTTTCCTCATCTGTTCTTGTCTGGCATTTTGATAACAGCAATGGTAAGGCTAATTACAACAGAGGTTGGTACCAAGAAGTGGGATCACTGATATGATTAATCTGACCATGTGGTTTGGAAGCCTTTGGAGCTGGTTTGTGGTTTTGAAAAGTTTAGCAATGGAAACTGGAAAAGCTTAGGATGTAATAAACAGAACTTAATGATTCTGATGGTAGCTCAGAAGACCAGAATGCCAATACAAATGTGGACATTACTCATAGGGTTTCAGAGGGAAGTAGCACCCTATTGGAAACTGGACTAGAGGTTACCTGTGTTATATTCTGGAAAAGAGTTTGTGTATATTTTGCCCATATCATAAGACTTTGTGTGTGGCTAAATTTAAAATGGTGGACTAATCGGGTAGAGGAAATACCAAGGCAGCACAACATTCAGTCAGTGGCATGGATATTGCTGGCAGCTTTTATCCCGATTTACTGTGAGAATCAGGAGCAGAAAACAGAGATAAAGGATTTTAAGATAAATTTGCAATTTGACCAGAAAAGTGCTGTAAAACTGGTGGCAAGAAAGTTGTCCTTGTTGAAGAGATCATAGCCTCTAAAGAGATCCTAAGTACTTTGAACAGAGATAATAGAAAAGATGGCTTGAGGACATCTCAGGAATTTGCAGGATCACACCCACTGCAGGCTCAGGGTCTAAGGTAAAGGGAAGATTCTGCTGAGAAGAGATCATGAGATGCTCTGCTTGCATACAGGGGCCTAGGATGTTTTTTCACCATGGTGAGCCTCACAGATACTCAAAAGCCACTGTAGCCCTGATTCCAGGGCAGGGGGGTGAGGGGAAAAAATAATTCACAAGCTGTTAGTAGACCATAATGTCATCCACATGCTACTGCTTTTGAAGGAATGCAGGATTCTTCAGTTAAGGAGTTATAAAGGCTTCCAATCCAATTACAAAGAAAGGGCTGGGTAGTCAAAGTGTAGCAGGGTCTAAATCCCTGTAGGTTGCTCCTAAGGGGGCAATGGGTGAATCTATAAAGGTAAACTCAAAGCTGAAATGGAGACCCCAGGAATTCAGAGATGCCAGTAACATGGACTGTTTTCTGAGAAAAGCTATTGGCTGTGGAGAGAACCAAGCTAAAAGAGAGCCCATGTGCATTGCAAACAGCAAAGCCAAAGGGCAGGACTTTTCAAATCCTTTGGAAAATGTGTCCTAGATGCTATACATGAAGTTACCAGAACTGTTTGCCCAGCTGGGTTTTTGTCTTGCTTTGGCCCCATTCCTTCTTTCCATGACCCCATTTCTCCTCTATGGGACAGGAGTGTTTACTCTGTACAACTATATGTTGGGTATATGTAACTGATTTTGATTTTCACAGGAGCTCACAGCCAAGAGTTAGCATTGATTCTCAGAGTAGACTTTGAACTTAGACTGGACTTTTGGGCAATGCTGAAACTGTAAGACTGGGACTCTTGGAGATGAGCTAAATGAATTTTTCACTATGAGATGGATATGAGCTTTTGGGGACTGGAGCAGAATGTTATGATTTGGATAATGAGGTGTCCCCTCCAAAGTTCCTATTAATGCAGGAATATTCAGAGATGAAATGGTTAGATTATGAGAGCTGTAGCCTAAACAGTCCATCCTAGTTGGAATGAACTGGGTGTAAACTGTAGGCAGGTGGGAGTGGAAGGAGGAGGTGGGTAACTGGGGGCATGATCTGGAAGAGTGCATCTTCCTTGCTGCCCCCTCCCCCACCCTGCTTCCTAACCCTGCCATTTGATAAGCAGCTTTCCTCCACTGGGCCCTTCCCCCATGATATGCTGCCTCAACTTGGGTCCAGAGCAATGGAATCAGTCATCTATAGCCTAAGACCTGTGAAACGTGAGCTCCAAATAAACTTTTCCTCCTTTATTTGTTCTTGTCAGGTCTTTTGGTCACAGCAACAGAAAAACTAAATAAAACACAGCTGTGGTCCTTTACATTCAAAGGAGAAATAAGCTCTCCAAGATGAGTGTCAGGAGCTGCCACATAGGACCCCAGCAGCCCTTATCTTTGAGCAATGAGAATGTGGAGATGTGGCAAGCCAGCCATGGGCTGTGTGTGTGTGTGAACTATGAACACTGAACATAAAAAGTGGACTGAACTGACGTTTCCCCTCTGTTTGGGTGGGCAACAAAAGCGTCTTTTCGCTCCCTCTGCTATGATTCCCACACAGCACATGAGATGAGCGTGGCTTTCCTAGATGTCAGTCAACCTGTTGACAGCAAGACATCACCAAGCTAGACTCAACCCCCTGAAACCTGACCCCTTGCCTTATTTGAATGGCATTTCCCCAATAAAAGGATTAAACACACGCTCCTCCCTCTTTCTTGCCTGCCTTGCCCTCCTTGTGGAAGCTGCAGCTGAGGAGCAGTCACTGAACCCAAAGAAAAGATACTTTCTGTGTCTGTGTCTGTGTCTGTATTTATCCCTGAAATTCACTTGGAGTGACCCTAATTGATTTGGTCCTGTGTTCCCGCAGATAAGCATAAAATAAAAGGATTCATGACCACTAAATGGACATTTCAGAAGATGCTTAAAGGAATCAGATGAGGAAGCAAGGTAAACATAACCACAAGAGCATGGGAAAGAATAAAGCTTACTAGAAAAGTAGGTAAACAAATGAGAAGCAAGAAAGAATCAAACATGACTATTTCAGTAAACCATTCATTCACTTAGACCATCTAAAGAAAAACTGTGTAAAATGCAGTTTGGCCCTTACCTGACAAATAAAACTGCAAGCATTCCTAATAATAAACTTCCTTCTGGTTATGCAATGAAACAATTGCTCTCAAATTTTAGCATGAATAAGAATCATTGAAGGACTTATTTAAGGTTTTAACAATTTTTTAAAAAATCAATAAATTTCTTATTTTATAGTTTCAGACATACAGAAAAGTTGCAAGCATATTAGAGTTCCTGTATACCCTGCATTGAGTTTTCCCAATTTAAACACTATCATATTTCAAACAATTAAAGAAACAATATGGATGCTTCATTATAATCTAAAGTCCTTATTTTATTCCAATTTCCTTAGTTTTTAACTGTCATTTTTCTCCTCCAGAATCTCATCCAAGATATCTAACATTATATATAGCTATCATGTCCCTTTAGGTTCCTCTAGACTGTGACAGTTTCTTAGACTTGTTTTTGATAACTGAGTTTTGAGGAGTACTGGTCATATATTTTGGAGAACGTGCTTCAGTTTCAATTTGCTTGATGTTAAACAGGGTTATGGGCTTCTGGAGGAAGACTACAGCGGTAAACTGTCATTTCATCAGACATCTAGGGTACACGTTATTAACATGACTTATCACTGATATTAACCTTAACCACCTGGCTGAAGTACTACTTGTCAGGTTTTTCTGCGTTAAAGTTATTCTTCTCACCGCTATATACAATGAAAAGCCCACACTTTTGGGATGGAGAGTTAAGCTCCACTTTCTTGAGGGAGGAATGTTTATATTATTTATTTAGAAACAGTCTGTAAAATTTATACATTGCTGTTGGAACTGCAGACTAGAACAACTACTCTGAAAAGCAATACGAAGATTCCTCAAAAAGCTAAAATGGAACCTCCACATGACCCACCTATCCCACTCCTTGGTATTTAGGGGTTGTGGCTTAGTGGCAGAGTGCTCACATAGCACATGCTATGTGGCTGGACACAATACCTTTATTTTATTTATTTATTTTTATGTGGTGCTGAGGATTGAACCCAATGCCTTACCCATGCTACTCATGCTAGGCAAGTGCTCTACCACTAAGCCACAACCCCAGCCCAAGAACATCTTACTGAGTAAAATAAGCCAGTCTCAGAAAATCAAGGGTTGAATGTTATATCTCATATGTGGAAGCTAGAGCAAAAAAAAGAAAGGAGGAGGGGAGGATCGACATCATAAACATATAGGGAAGATCAGGAGAGAAGACGGAGAAGGAGGGAGAAGGGATGGGAAAGGGGAAGAAATGCAGAATGAATTTTTTAAAATAAAAAACATGCTATGTGAATATGTAAATATACCACAGGAATTTCACCTTTATGTATAAGTAAAAAGAACCAATCAAAAATAAATAGATGAGCAAAAGGAAGATCAGAAGAATGGGGTGAAGAGAGAAAAATGAATTGAAATTGAATTCCATGCATATATGAATTTGTTAAGATGAACCCAACTACTATGTTGTAAGTACAATGCTCTTTAAGAAAAAATAATTCTTCCATAAAGATTAGTCTATCCTGTGTCCTTTATTCATTCATTTATATCAGTATGGATTCATAGGTGTTTATTTTATAATTTGGGGTGTGTGTGTGTGTGTGTGTGTGTGTGTGTGTGTGTGAGACAGAGAGAGAGAGAGAGAGAGAGAGAGAGAGAGAGAATTGTTCTACCTTTGGTTAATAGGAAGTCTTTCTGATGGCTGCTATGTCCCTTTCATATACCCCTTTTGACTTTTTATTTTTTTTTTTGGTAGGGTTTTATGGTGTTCAAACACTTTTTAATTTCTAGCTCCTCTTGTATATTTCCCACCCCAGTCCCAGAATCAGCCTTGTTTCCTTTTATTGAAGACTAGTATTAGAAACCAAAACCTAATTACTTGTTTATTTTAGTGACATATCCAATATGTTTAGTATTTGTTGGTTACTTCGAGATAAAAAAAATATGGAAATGACTTCTAATAGCTACCAGAGATACCATGGGGGGTATCTATCTACCTATTTGTAAATATAATTAAGACATAAAAGGATTCTACAATGGCATCAAATTGTGAAAAAATAATTTAACAGCTTAAAAAATATATGAAAACCTCATTGAAGGAGTTTGGGGAAAAGGTACAGACTGAAATATCAGTGGAAATGAGCAGACACTGTACAAGTAAAGACAGTAGTATTTTAATTACCTGTTAAACTAGACAGTCTTTCTCGTTTAAAAGATGGTTCTTCTAAGTCTTCTGCTATTGATTCAGTTGTTGATATACTTGACTTAGAAACGGTACTGCTTCCTAAAACTGACCTTTAACAACATTAATAACATTGACATTTAATAACGTTATACTCATTTATTTAAATGTTCTTATGGGCAATATATAAATTAGAATATATTACCAGAATGGAGAAATCAAACATACTATAATCATATCAATAATAAGTCAAAATAAATCAATAAATTGACTTTTAAAACACAAGATTTTTTATCTTCTTTAGATAAAAAGCAATTCAAAATATATCTTAGAATAACACATGCCAGATTTTTGTTTAAACAAATTCAATGTATTCCCAATATATTTATGACAAAAATCCAAAATACAGCCTACCACCTCAGCCTCTTCATTTCTATTATCTCTCTTCCATTTGATTACTTTGTTGTCAGTTTCTCAATCATAAGATTGAGAGCTCATCAGAGCCTTACCCTCATCCTTTCATTTTTTACTTCGCTTCTGGTCATTATTCAAATTCCATCATAAAAATATGATTTGTTCAATTTAGATTCTCCCAAAATTAAATAAAAAATACATCTATGTACTCAGCAAGAAATTAATGAAAGAATCCAGAAATACTTTTTTTTGTATTTTATTTAGAGACAGGGTCTCAATGAGTTGCTAATTGCCTTGCCATTGCTGAGGCTGGCTTTGAACTCGAGATCCTCCTGCCTCGGCCTCCCAAGTGTTAGGATTATAGGCATGCGTCTTAAACATATGAACTTAACACCATTCCATGATATCATACAAATTTTATTTTTTATTTATAGTCTCTATTGCCCATTAAAGAGTGGGTCAAATTTATTGGAACATTCTTTGTTTTACCTAGCTTTCCCATGACTTTCATAGGCAAATTTGGGGGCAGTCTCTAGAGCAGTATATAATTGCTCTGTATTCAAATATAACATAGAAGTCAAACCCTAGAAGAATAAGAAGTTTCATAAGAAAAGGGGCAAAATGGAAAGTCACTCCCTTCCCATAAAATACAGCATAAAAAAAGCTAAAGATAAGAAAAAATATCTAATGAGAATTTGTAATCAACACTGTGTGATGTTAACCCCTTATTTTGGTTCCCTGTGTATTCTTTTTTTAAAAAATCATTTATTTATTGCTTTAGTTGTACACAAAGTGTTTATTTTTATGTGGTACTGAGAATCGAACCCGGGTCGTGCACGTGCAAGGCGAGCGCTCTGCCGCTGAGCCACAACCCCAGCCCCTCCCTGTGTATTCTTAAGTAAAATTTATATACTTTTCACAAACCTTTTTTTTGGGGGGGGGGGGGGTGGGGAGTTAACCGGGGATTGAACTCAGGGGCACTTGAACCCAGAGCCACATCCCAGCCCAATTTTGTATTTTATTTAGAGACAGGGTCTTACAGAGTTGCTTTGCACCTCACTTTTGTTGAACTCAGGATCCTACTACCTCAGCCTCCCAAGCTGCTAGTATTACAGGCATGCACCACAGCACCCAGCTCACAAATGTTTTAATGTGAGTGTGCAGAAACTCAAATCATTCAGAGTTCTGCATCTAATTAAAACATGAGCAACATAGAGAAGGCACAGTAGGAAGATAGGCTGAAGCTGCGAGACTAGAGATAACTGCTATCTAAGTTATATATATATATATGCAATTTAAATCAAAAGACAATATATACAAGGAGGAAAAATAGAACAATACCTTGTAAACTGCCCTAACACACTAGGATTTATTGTATTCTGATACAGGCTATAGGAAGAAATAAATTCTGATCCAAGTGATCCTTCTTGTGATGTCAGTAGTTTACTTGGTTTTGCTGTACCAACATGTGGGTCTGGACAATAAAGAGGTCGGGGAGTAACATCAACTCCATTTGCATCAAACACCTGTAGAAAATGGTTATTTAAAATTAAATAATTAAAAATGATGGGATTTCTAAATAATAGGTCCTAGAAAACAGAAACAATTCTGCTATAAAAAATGCTCATAGGATAAGATAAACAAGAAAAGTGGATAGAAAATTTTATGCACAAAAGGTTCTTAACTAGGCATTCATTTTTTTAAAATCTTATTCATGTATTACCTATATATAATAAATAAGTCATGCATTGCTTAACAATGAGGATATATTCTGAGAAATGTTAAGTGATTTTGTCATTGTTCAAAATACAGTAGTTACACAAACCTAGAAGGTATAGGTGAATTACTCAATGTGGCCTCTCAGTGCAATCAAGAAACAGTGTAAACACAAAATGTATGAGGCTGTGATGGCATAATAAGCCATGATGTTTTATAGCAAATTTGAAAAATAATTATAAAAGAGCTTAGCATAGTAAATACATAAACCAGTAACATGCTTATATTATATTTTGTACTATACCTAACGATGGCAGAATTGTAGGTTCATTTACATCAGTATCACCACAAACACCTAAATAATTCTTTGCCCTAAAATGTTATGATATCAGCAGGTGATAGGAATTTTTCAGTTCCACTATAATCTTAAGGACCATTGTCATAAATGCTGTCATTGACTCTTACATTGGTATGCAGCACATGATGGCATTAATTGCAGGAAATAAGAAAGGTAGAAAGATAATTTATCCAGCTGTTAGTATTTTGGCCTATTTAATTATTAAATGTATAGGCTTTAAAAAAGTCATTATTTTAAGTTAATATTTTATTCATGAACATTTCTCAATTTGTTATATATTTCTGGCTAATTCTTTTAGTTATAAAATTTTATATACAAATATGTAATTAAAACATAACTGCACAGTTAAATAAAATAAGCAAATGTCTTGTAATTACAACTAATGTAAAATATTAGAACCCTGATAGCAACTCCAGAAACCACTCCCTGGCCTTAGCCCCTTCCAGATCATAGTATTCTCTCTCGCTGAATGATAATCATTAACCTAAAATTCTTTCTTCTTTTTGTTGTTTTACAGTGTGCTTTCATAAACAATAAATTTTTAAAAACCTGTGTTGAGGGCTGGGATTGTGGCTCTGCGGTAGAGCGCTCACCTAGCATGTGCGTGGCCCAGGTTCGATCCTCAGCACCACGTACAAATAAACCCATTGTACACAACTAAAGCAAATAAATAAATATTAAAAAAAAAAAACCTGTGTTGAAATAAAATATATAGAAAGCACACTCATAAATTTACAGCTGACTTTTCAAACAGAACACACAGATTCATAAACACAAAATTACCAACATCCCATTGAGTTCCTTTCATGAGAGCTATAATTTCCCATCAAAGGTAACAATTACCTTGACATAAAGTACTAGTTTAGCCAGTCTGTAAGGTTTATGATTGGACTGGCTGTACTTTTTGGTATCTACTTTGTTTTGTTCAATGTTGTTTAGAAGATTCATTTGTATTCATTTTCAATGTCATACAGTATTTTGTTGTGTAAATATATCACAGTTCTATTATTCATGAACATTTCTGTACATTCCAAATTTTGGACTATTACAAATGTTGCTTCTATAAATATCACTGCACAATGGGATTTTCCAATCTTTATGAATTTGTTGGTTATACTCCTATTAGTGGAATTTCTGGGTAATGGATCATGTATAGTTTCACTCTGCTCTAATTTTTATGTTCTGTTTGGTAGAGTTCTTAGTCTTAATGTATTCAAAATTGTTTTCCTTTGTGGTTTGTGCTTGAGATGTCTCATTTAAAGGACCATTTTCAGTACTGAAGTCAGGAAGATAGTTTTCTATGTTGCTTTTCAATCTGGAATTTAATTTTGTATACAGTATGAGAAAGAAAGCTCATGTATTTTTATTCCATTAGAAAAATCAATTGTCCCAACAAGATTTTCTGAAAATCTGTGCTTTTGTCATTACTCTGCAGTGTGAATTTATTATGCAACACGTGCTTATATATGCCCAGGTTATTTGTTGAAGTACTATGTGTTTGCTGAATATTACACATTCTATGAAGCTTAATTAGGGGAGCAAGTCCTTCCACCAAGTTTTTAGGCAAGTGTGTCTTTATTTTCTTTTTTGGAACTGGAGATTGAACTCAATGGTACTTTATCACTGTTCTACATCTCCTATATTTTCTATTTTTTATTTTGAGAAGGATCTCACCAAGTTATTGAGACTGGCCTTGAACTTATGATCTTCCTGAGTTGCTGTGATTACAAGCTTGTACCACCACTCCTGGGAGAATCCTTGTTATTTTTAGCCTTTAGCATTTTTGTATGAATTTTAGAATTATCTTGACAAATGTATGAAAAAAACAAAATAGAGATTTTGATCGAACTGGCAAAAGATCTGTGAATGAAATTTTTCACACAATCTACATACTTAAACATGACCTATCTCTATTTCTTTGGATCTTTTTTAATGTCGCCCAATAAGTTTTTAGTTAAAAAAATATTGGTATGTGCATCTTTTATTATACTTTTCCACAATTATTTCATATATTTTTGTGTGATTACAAAATATCTAATTTTTGACTATTTGTTGCTTTCATATAAATACATATAAACATGTATTTGCTTTGTTTTTAAGTTTGATATCCAGTAAACATTACTTTGATTTTAAATTTTATATATAGATAATTCAATAATCTACAAATACTCAATATCTTCTTTCCAGTTCTTACTTTCATTTCTTTTTGTTCTCAAATTGAACTAAGACTTACAAAAATGTTGGATAAAAGTGGCAATTTCCCCCTCCCAATGTTTCCCCATTTGATACAATTATTTCTGCAGGACTTAATAGATACCCTAAATTAGATTAAGTAAGTTCCTCTTGATGCCCAGTTTAAAAAAAAAAAAATTTTTTTAAATCATGAATATTCCATCTTACCAGATATCCGTATTGAGATAACCATATGCTTTCTTTCTTCCTTTTTTTTTTTTTTTTTTTTTTTGTTTCCTTTCAGCTATTAATGTGTTGAATTACATTCTGGATTTTTTAATGTGAAACCAATCTTGATTTCTTGGTATAAATCCAACTTCCTTATGGTGTATTATGCATTTTTGTTGTTATTGAATAGCATTTCCTATTATTTTATTGGCATATTATTTTCTTCATCTACATTTGCAAATGAAAATAATTCTCATGAATTATTATGAGAATACGAATATGGTTGTATTCATGGTTTAATGTCAAGGTAACACTATCCTCATAAAATGAGTTTTGAAGTACTCCCACATTTTGTGTTCTGTTTTCATCCATATATGCTTGGCATGTATCACAAGCGAAGCCATCTGGGCCTAGAATTATTTGAAGGAAGGTTTTCATATTACTCACAAAATTTCTTTAATAGCTTCCACTTTTAAAGAATTTTTCCATTTTATCTAATTTTTAAAGTTCAAATTGGAATAAAATTACATGTAATATGGACTAATTTTTTTAAAAAAATATTTATTTATTTACTTTAGTTGTACACAATGCAATGCATTTGTTTACGTGGTGCTGAGGATCGAACCCGGGCCACACACGTGCGAGGCGAGCGCTCTGCCACTGAGCCACAACCCCAGCCCCGCACTAATTTTTTAAAATAGCTTTTAATATATATGATTGAGTGGATTTGAGCATTTTCACAGATAAGTGCAACTATCACCACAATTAATTCCAAACATTTTTATCACTTCAAGAAGCCATGTATCTTTTAATTATGACCCCTTAACCCCTGTCTGTCTCCCAGTCCTAGGCCAGCACTAATATACCTCAGGTCTCTATAGATTTCATATTCTGGACTTTGATGAGAGTAGATTAATACACCATGGAATATTCTGTCACTGGTTGTCTCACTTATCATGTTTCCAAGATTCATCCATTTTGTAATATATATCAGTGCTTTATTCCTTTTCCTGCCTGAATAATAATCTATCATATAGATATATTACATTTGCTTAGCCATTTTTCACTGAAGGACATTCAGATCATTTCCATATTTTAGCTATTATGAGTAATGCTGCTACAAACATTCATATACAACTTTGTTTCGGAACACTTTAATTTTTCATGGGGTATATATACCTAAAAGTGGGATTGCTGGGCCCTAAGGTAAGACTGTTTAAACTTTTAAGGAAAATTAAAGAAACGCACTTTTCAAAAATAGTCAAATCATTTTACATTCTCACCAGCAGTGTATGAGGGTTCTGATCTTCAAATCCTTACCAACCAATGCTTGTTATCTGACTCTGATTATAGTCATCCTGGTGGGTGTGAGTTGATTATAATTTTGATTTGAATTTCTGATGATTAATAATATTAAGCAACTTTTCACACGCTTTGTGACCATTTGTGTCTTCCTTGGAGAAATGAGTAATTAGATTATATACTCAAATTTTAATCAGGTTATTTGTCTTTATTGATGAGTGGTTTGTGTTCTTACATATTTCAAATAAAGTCTGTGTACCTGCTCCTAGCTCCTAGCTCCTGTCCCTCTATAAACATTGAAATTCAAGACCAAGATTTTGCTGTCTTTCTCTCTGGAGATAGCTGGCATTCTCCCCTGAATATGTATTACTTGTTTTACCCCAAAAGCTTCAATTTCAAGGTAGCTAGCCTTCCCCTTTACACTCTCAAGATGGATTCTCCCTTAAATGTGTATCTGCTTTCTTAAACAAACCAGTCTCTGACTGTCATGTGTTAAAATATTTTCTGTCACGTGTTCCAAGGACCTCTTGTCCTGAGTTGAGGTCCCTCTCTCTGGGAACGCCTCTGGTGATAACCATGTCTCCTTTACTTTCTTAATCATGGTTTTACTTTGGTGAACAAATTTATAATAGCTACTTTGAAATCATCTTGGTTAAATCTGACCATCTAATCCCTCTCACTGGCAGTTTCTGTGTTCTTTTTCTTGTGCATAGTTTGTGCTTTCCTGTTTCTCTAAATACCCTGTACTTTTATTGGAAACTGGAGATTTTAGATGATGTATTATAGTAACTCTGGGTACTAGTCCCTCCCTTCTCTTCAGAGCCTGATATTATTTTCTTATTTGTTTAGTGATTGGTTGAATTATTTTATTGAAGCCTATATTCCTATTATGGATTAACTATCCATTAAAAGATGATATTGAAGTCCTAATCCACTGAGATTATAACCTTATTTGGAAATCAAGTCTTTTCAGATTTAACCAAGTCCAAATCACTGGAGTAAGCCCTAACCCAATGACTGCTGCCCTTAAAAGGGGACATTTGAACAGATATACACAGAGGGACAACAATATGAAGACACATGGGGATAATGTGATATGTGGTGTATTGGAGTGATGCCTCTACATGGAAAGAAATGCCTAGAACTACTAAAACCTAGAAGCAGGAAACAGATCATACCATTCAGACAGCATACCCTGATTTCAGATTTCTGACTCTCAGAACTAAGAGACAATAAACTTCCATTATTTTTAACATTTTCTTGTCCTTTGTTAAAGCAGTTCTAGGAAACTAATATTCCCTATCTCATTTCATAGCCCTTTGTTGTTGATTCTCAGTGAGATGGTATGGTTTGGGAAGGTCACAAACCTCTGGGAATGTTCTGACAGAACTGAGGTTCTATTCCACTCTTTCCCTGTCTATACTCAGTTATTAATGCTCTATTATTTTCAACAATGCCCTAGGGCATAAATTCCCTACAAATTAATCTAATCATGAAGTCTAATTTACCAAATTTGTCTTTAAAAGACTGTGGTTTTAATGTCCCATCTAAAAAATCATTTTCTGATCCATTCAAAGTTAAATATTATGCACTTTTCTGTATATATTATGTTTTGATTAAAAGTTTTAAAGTCTTATGAGACAATTCTGACAATTTTTTGACAGTTTCAAGAGTACACTGCTGAGGAGAGTAGATGATAATAGTATATTAGCTATAATAAACATCATATAATTCTTAATGTACTGAGTAGACTTTCCTTATTCTACTACAACATTCCTATTATTCATAGTGAGTTAGAGGAGCCAATTGCTAGTATTATGCTGTAAGGAATGTTATGGAGTAAAAATTTTAATCAAATCAGTATTTCAATATTTGAAGTGATTAGTTGATTATTCTAAAATTCCAATAGTTTTACATGATGTCATTTTAAAATAAACTCAGAATTCTAAAGACTATTACCTGTATTGTCTTAATGTTGGGAATATTCATTTTTTCTACTGATTTCATTTCAGGTGGAATAAGTAAGTTTCTTGATACAGTCAGTTTGCTTTGATTTGTACCAGCACATCCTTTGTTTGGAGCTTTTCCTGTGGTAGTAAAGCTAATAGACCTCCTGGGACATAGTGAGGCATTATTCCTATATCAGGAAAAGACAATATAATACAGAGGATCCATGTTTGAAAAGAAAAACCAATACCAACAAAAAGGTAGACTTTCATTTATAAACATGAATAATCTAACCATACAACATGAAATAACAATAGCTACTTGAGAGATTACTTTGCATAAGCATAATTCTAGAGAGTTTATATATAGCATGTCACTTTTCTCTTCACAACAACTCTAAGAAGTTGCTATTAATGTTTTTTTGATAGGGTGGAACCCCGAGGGTACTTTATTACTGAGTAGATCCCCAGCCCTTTTTATTTTTGAGACAGGGTCTCACTAAATTGCTGAATCTGGTCTCCAACTTAACATTCTCATGCCTCAACCTCCCAAAATGCTGTGGATTACAGGCATGCAACCATGTGCACTATTAACAGTTGATGTAAAGTCACAAAGGCTTAAATAGGGGAAAAATTCTTACAGGAGTTGAGATTTGACATAGGATGTAAGATTCAAAGGCTGTACTGACTTTCCTGGGTCTTAGTTTTCTTACTTATAAAACAGGGATTGTAATAGTATCTAACTCACAGGTTCTTATGAGTAAATGAATTAACTTTGGTATTATGGTTAGGAAGTGTCTGGCACCTAGAAAGCACAAACACTGTGCAGTCACACAGGCAAATTTAAACTGGAAAGAATATCATGTTCCCATGTGAATAAATAATGTATGATTTTTAATAAGAAAAGTTATAATCTAAATATTTGTGTCTGAAAGAAAGAATTTACTTTTGGATTTACTCTGTAAATTTCTTAAGGCAGAACTTATTTTCTATTCATTCTAGTACTCTGTACTATAGTTTTCTATAAAATGAGGATGATCTTCCCTTAGTTTATAAAAAGGAAATATGCTTTCAAAGAAAACATTTTAATAATACTTTTAATTTTTTAATCATAAAAGATCAAACAATAAAATATCTTTAAATGACAATTATCAATCCAGTTTTCATATTTTCTTCACAGCATTTTTATCACTATTTGACATTTTGTTTCTTGTTTTCCACTCTTCTTAGAATGTATGCACATTCAGGACAGAAACTATGTCATACTCATAGCTATATTCTTAGCACACTGCCCAGTGCCTAATATATCATAGGCACTAAATAAGTATTTTTTAAATTAATGAGAAAATAAATTCCATTTGCACACTATTTCAAACATGTTCAAGTATCCTACCCTGTCTCCTTTCTAAAGGACTATACCCCTAACAATATAAATAAAAGTATCGATTATGTAAAAACTCCTTCATATCTTTTCTCTACCCACTTAAAATTTTGCTTCTTGCAAACTCATCAATATATTCTTATCTTTTTTCCTCATTCAATAAGAGTTGACATTCTATAAGACTAATATTTTGTCTATATTTTGAAATCTGTCTCTTCTAAGGGACTCTTCTCCATGAGTAATCCCAAGTCTTATATTATTTCCCCATGAACATGTTTCAATCATCTCAATTTAAAAATCTTTTCTTTAGCTATGTCTTTCTTTACCTATTACTACATCTCTTCTTCCTTTCACAGTTCAGTTTTCTAAAATATTAGTCAATAATACTGTTTCTTTTTCTTTTATTTTTTTTTCCCCATGATGCTGGGGTTCAAACCCAGGGCTGCATGCATGCTGGGCAAGTGCTTTACCACTGAGGTACATGTCCCACCCTGTCTGCTTTTTTGCTTCTCAAATCTAGTTCCACCTCTCATTAATATCAGCCATTCCTTCAAATTGTTGAATCCAAAGCACTCTTCACCTTTGTAGCATCTGACAGTTGGCTATTTCCCCTTATGAAAAACTGACTTCTCAAATTGGTTTCTATGACACCAGTCTCTTATTCTTTAACCTCCTTGAGACCTCTGATCTCCCATTTTCTACTAATTAACCTTTTAGATTTTTCTTCATCTCTAGCTAATTCAAAATTCACAATACATCAGTGGAATCATTCCTTTGCTGCTACCATCAAGTCTCTTATTTTTCTTTCTCCTTAACTTTTTGCCTTAAGGTCCTTACAAAGTCCTGTCCTTGGCTGGAGTCGTAGCTCAGTAGAGCGCTTGCCTAGCACATGTGAGGCACTAGGTTCAATCCTCAGCACCACATAAAAATATATAAAGAAAATAAAACAAAATCCAGTCCTCATGTTCTATTTTTCCTTTAATAGATTCCTCTTTCATAGATTACATCAGGCTTGAACCTCAGTTATCTGTTTTCTCATTATATACACCACACCTGGTTTCAGTGGCCGTGTATATTCTACTACCTAATAGCAGGTTACCTTCACTTCTGCCTCTTCTTCTTCCATCCTCTGAATATTTTTTTTTACCTTGAACCACTGGTGCTCTCTCTCCAATATTATCCCTGCCATAATTATTGAGTATTTCAATATCCATGAAGCTAATCCTTCTACTACCATAGCTTATTAGCTTTTTGAAAACTTACATAAATGATCTTACATTGCTATGTCAGCCCTTACCCTGATGGTCAATATGCTTGCCCTTGTCTTTAGAAAGGTCAATGCTTACTTCCTATTTTTCCAGCTTATACACTTTATTAAACCACAACATCAACAATCCTTCAACTCTATTATGACCTTTAAGTCCAGATGCTATCATGCTTTTCTCTTTTATGTACCTCTTATAATCTCTTCCCTCTTGATCTTTTTTTAAAATTTTCATTTATAGTAGTATGTATTACAGTTCATGCTATACATATAGAGCATCTTTTTACACAAAACAGTTTGTATACAAAGTATATTCGCAGCATTCAAGTCTTCAATCATGCATTTAGAATAATGATATCTGTCTTATTCGACCACTTTTTCTCCCTTCCCCTGCCCTTCCCTTTGACCATTATAGTGTTCTTCTAATCCTCCTATGTACCCCGACCCAACAATACTGTGAACTGGCTTCCTTATATTAGAGGAAACAATCGGTATTTGGATTTTTGAGATTGACTGATTTCACTTAGAATTATATTCTCCAACTTCATCCATTTACCTGCAAATATCATTATTTTATTCTCTTTTATTGCTGAGTAAAATTCCATTGTGTATATATACCACATTTTCTTTATCCATTCATCTACCAAGGGACATCAAGGTTGGTTCCACAACCTAGCTATTGTGAATTGTGCTGCTATAAACTACTTCCCTCTTGATCTTAAAAGTTATCATAATTGGGGGCTGGAGTTGTGGCTCAGTGGTAGAGCAATTGCCTCGCATGTGTGAGGCACTGGGTTCGATCCTCAGCACCACATAAGAATAAATAAATAAAGGTATTGTATCCACCTATAACTAAAAAAAAATTTTTTAAAAGTTATCACAATTGATAGTTAAATATTATAATCATTGCTTTCTTGCATTCTCATTCCCTTTTCCCTTCTTTTATGTCATAATACTTGCTGGCAAAACCAATACTAGGGTGAATTCCAATCATCCTCTTACTTTGACCTTGCACCTGTGTATTAACCATGTTTCTAGCTTCTATAAATCTGATGTTTTAAAATGTGCCCTACATGTATGAGTCAAACATAGCTTCTTCTGGACAACATGGTAAGATGCTAAGTTACTGTGCCTTGGTTTCCTGCCTCCTCACATCTCGCAGCCCCAGAAGTCCTCCTCCTAGGAGTGGATTTTTCAAATACGTATCAATCAACCCCAAGTCCACACTCCTAACAACCTCTTTTGAGAGCCCACATTCTAGACCAAAACACTTGCTCCTATCACTCCATAGTCAAGTGCCTGCCCAATAGATAGCCTCTACGCCTCAAAAACAACTAAAATTATTCAAAGAAATCAATCCTGTTTACTGTCTTACCCATTCCTTCTTGAAGAAACCATAATAAAAGCTCCTGTTCACAGTATACCTCCCCATACCCACCCTCAACACTAAAGCCAATAATCATTTTAATATTCTTATCTTACTTATTAGCAGCATTTGATCCAGCTGTTTATTCTTTTTTTCTTTTCTTTTCTTTTTTTAAACTTGAATTGTGGGATACTCCCTTTACCTGGTTTTCCTCTTACTTTTTCTGTAGACTTCATCATTAAATTTCTCTTTTCTTTTTATATCTATAATCTAATGAACTTATTCAATGCTATGACTTAAATGCCATTATGTGAAAATGAATCCATAATACATAACTCTAACTGGACCTTTCTGCTGACCCTAGACCCATATACCCACCAGCCTACTTGACATCTATAAAGGAAACTTAGCAAGACCAAAACTGAGTCCCTGATGTTAACTACTACCACCATTTCACCCTCTTCAGGAAATTTACTTCTTATAGTCCTTCCTTTTTTTTTTTTTTTTTTTAAAAGGGTACTCTGTTCTCCCAGGGGCTTAGTGAGAAAAAGTAAAAATATATTCAGAATCCACTCATTTGTCCTCATCTTTATTACCACTATCCTGGTCCAAACACAATGTTACCTTTTTCGGATTATTGCAGTGCCCCTTTAACTCATCTTTTTACTTTACCTGGATCCCCTGAAGTC